>OW240915.1:188537570-188891086 GCA_933207985.1 Pelobates cultripes
GTCTCTGCAGCTGTAAAACCATTAGGGGAGAAGGTAGAGCTCAGCGGTGTTCGCGGAAATGTGTAGCCGATTTTAGTTCCATGAATTTGGCTACACATACAGCTGACCTCGTCGAATGATCAAAGATGGCCGCCGCCACGTGTTCGGCAAACGAACAAAGACCTCCCAGCATTGTCAATTAAGCTGCGGTTAACCGCAGCAATTAAGCTGCGGTTAACCGCAGCTTCTGGGAGGTAAATTGCCTGCACACTTCCACTTCTGGGTGGTCTGCCTGTGTGGTACTTGGTTCAGTAAGCCCCATTTACTGAACCAAGTGGGAATTAGCTAGGGTCTGGGGACACAGGGGACACCGTCTTAAAGGGGCAGTGTCCCCAACAAGTCTGGGGACACGGCCTTAAAGGGGCAGTGTCCCAATCTTCCTGATGTCCCAAAAAAGGTGTTTAAAGGGCCAGCACCAGTCACATAAAGAGTCCATAAGCCCCAATATGCCCACCGACAGTCTTAAAGGGCCATACACACCAAATAAAAGTGCATACATTTTCACAATCTCCCAGGGGCCATAGTCATGCGGGAGGAGGCTGGCAAAGAGGCTTCTCCACAACCCAGGGAAGCAGGGCAATTTGCCATTTAAAGGGCCCGTTACAAATAGCAGTTTTGTAACAAGGTGTCAATCCATATCTGCCAAGTGACCCGATGTAGGGGAACAGTCCCTATTCTGCTCTGTGTCAGTGTGTATCAGGGATCCTTAGGATAGGTGTCAATCCATATCTGCCAAGTGACCCTATGTAGGGGGAACAGTCCCTATTCTGCTCTAGGTCAGTGTGTATCAGGGGCTCTGAGGACAGGTGTCAATCCATATCTGCCAAGTGACCCTATGTAGGGGGAACAGTCTCTATTCTGCTCTGTGTCAGTGTGTATCATGGTCTCTAGGACAGGTGTCAATCCATATCTGCCAAGTGACCCTATGTAGGGGGAACAGTCTCTATTCTGCTCTGTGTCAGTGTGTATCAGGGGCTCTGAGGACAGGTGTCAATCCATATCTGCCAAGTGACCCTATGTAGGAGGAACAGTCCCTATTCTGCTCTGTGTCAGTGTGTATCAGGGATCCTGAGGACAGGTGTCAATCCATATCTGCCAAGTGACCCGATGTAGGGGGAACAGTCCCTATTCTGCTCTGTGTCAGTGTGTATCAGGGATCCTTAGGACAGGTGTCAATCCATATCTGCCAAGTGACCCTATGTAGGGGGACCAGTCTCTATTCTGCTCTGTGTCCGTGTGCATCAGGGGCTCTGAGGACAGGTGTCAATCCATATGTCAAGGTGTCAATATGTCATATGTCAGGTGTCAATCCATATTGATTGTGATTTAGGAATGTTAGGTGATTTCTGCCCTTTATGGATTAAAACCAGACTCTGTATCAACTGTGTAATTTTCCATGGGAGTTTTGCCATGGATCCCCCTCCGGCATGCCACAGTCCAGGTGTTAGTCCCCTTGAAACAACTTTTCCATCACTATTGTGGCCAGAAAGAGTCCCTGGGTGTTTTAAAATTCGCCTGCCCATTGAAGTCAATGGCGTTTCGGGCGGTTCGCCGGTTCGCGAACATTTGCGGAAGTTCGCGTTCACCGTTCGCGAACCGAAAATTTCGGGTTCGCGACATCACTAGTGGTCAGAAGAAGGGCTAAAAAAAGAGTAATTTGGACTTTGGACATAGGGGAGACATAACAAACATAGGAAAAGATTCTCTGACCAAACCAACAAAAAAATCTAGATTGACCTCGAAAAGACTCACAGCTGAAACTGGCATGGAGTGCATAGTTACATAAAATATATTGACTCAACAAGAGTCCTAGAAAATGGATTTCCAATACAGTGGAATAATGTAGAGAAATCTCATAATTTATGGAAGGACAGGAGGCTTCATTATTAAAGTAATATGGGGTTTAGACTGTTGCTGCCAATTTAAATGTAACAATGCTACTTCCGGTAGGTTACGATCTGCCAAAATTAGGAACTTTCTAAGTGACAGGAGGTTTCTGATCAGATTTCTGATCTATATAAGTATATAGTATATATTATTATGTATATAGCACCAACATACTCTGCAGCACAATTATATAATGAGGATAATTATATATTAACATGAATCAGCACAGTGAGAAAAGCTTTTCTCAGTTTTAGACGCGAGAATGGAACGTCCATGCAGTGCAAATCCTTAGGAGATGAATACCCTCCATCTTGAAACGTTTATAAACGCGTTGAGGGCACGAAGGTTGCAAAGTTGAATTGAGACAGCCTGCCCGTAAATGGTAAGTCAGGCAAATAAGGAAGGACTCTTACTTGAGAAGTATCGAGCCCAGGGGATGAAGAACCACAGTCCCTGAACGAACCACCAGGGCAGCAGGCAGTACTGGCCTCGGGAGGAAAAGAAGGAGAAAGACTCAGAAAGTGCACTGTCGACCAGCCCTCCAAGTAATCCAACTTGCTGTCCAATGCATTAAGAGACGCCTTAGGGCACTCCATAGGAAGGCCACATTGGCGTTGCCAAAAAAGCAGATGCTACGTAAAGCCATTCATGAAGGAGGTGCACATCCACCAGGTTTCCTTCATTCAGAGAGTTATCAGCCATCGGAAAAATCTGAGTCAGCGGGTCGCTGATATCATGGAGCTTGTCTTATATAAAGCACCAGAAGCAGGAATAATCTCTAGTACTCCAGCTGTAGTAGAATTAAAGGACAGATAACAGTGTTGTGATTTATGAATGTAACCAGAACCCCAAATATCAGTAATCTCCCTTAACCATTTCACTGCCAGAATTAAATAATACCTTCAGAAGGAGAAGGAAATTTAGTCCAATAAGCCTCGCTTTTTACTCTAGGAATGATTGCCAAGCTGTAGAGCAATGGTTCCTAACCCAGTCCTCAAGTACCCCCTACCAGTCCAGGATTTAGGGATTACCATGTGTAACGGTTACCCAGAGTGAGAAGTGGTATTTAACGCCAGAGACGTCCTTTTCCCTTAGTCAGAGCAGCTCTGCTGTATTCCTCCATAGACCTCCAAGCCGACCAGTAATTCCCAATACCTGTAAGGCTCTTAAAAGAGCTAGTAGTGATAGCTGTATAGCTGTTACCCTACAATCATAAGACCAGGCTACATGTTGAGGGTGAAATAGAACTCCTTTTAATGGTGCCACACTGGCCTTTTATGCAAGTCCCTATGCAAGGGGAACACCTACATGGACATTGTAGGGAACAGGATGACAATTGTTACAAGCCAGTACAGTAGGTGACACTCCCACACATTACACATAATCCCTCCCCTCAGCCTGGGAGATAATTGAGTCAAGTCCTGTATGTAACTCAATTATCTCCAGGCAGAAAAACACACATTTTTATAAAGTATGATAAGTACCCTAACATACAACATATCCCCATAAATGTTACATCCCCGGATAGCCCTGATCTGGGTAACCAAGATATCCAAAACTCACCCAGATCACAGCAGGGGTTCAGGAATTTTGTGGAAGTCTCATTTTGACTGACCGCATGGTATCATGCCAAAAACAGTTCCAGAGAATTGGGCTGTGTGGCTGGTCTATATCAAAATACCATTTGAATTACCGAACGTAACTGTTTATGAACATAGTTAGTGTGTGTCCCTTGTTCTTGGGCTTCTGCCCACCGAACGCCGTTTGACTCCCATTCGAATAGCCGAAGTTCCATCCATGGAAGGTAACTGTTCAGTGGTGTTCGTGCTGTCGGGTGTCCGATTTGAGTTCCATGAACTCAACGACAAAACACCGCTGAAAACATTCGACTAAACAAGATGGCCGCCACCACTTTTTCGACTGTACAAACGGCGACCACCCAGCTGTTCATCAATATGGCTGCGGTTAACTACCAGCCTGGGAGTTAAATAGGCTGCACACTCCACTTGCGTGTGGTCTGGCTGTTTGGTGGCTCGAAGTGGCACTTCAACCCACTTCGAAAGTTCGACGAATTATTGCCCAAGTCATAAAAGGTACAAATAGGGTTTTTTAAACCCCTAAATCCCAGCGGTAAAGTAAAATAAAATAATCTCCAGGGATAAAATGAAGATGAAATCCAGAACAGGGTATCTGTTACACCCTGTTGTGTCTAAAGTGTTTTTTTTCTTCTTCTAAACACGAGACAAAACTGGGTAATCTCTAAATCCTGGACTGGTAGGGGGTACTTGAGGACTTTCAAACAGTAAATGAAGTTTCAATAGATTAAATCATCCCTACAGTCATGTTGGAGGGTTATATAGACTTTACCATTTCACTGTTAAAGAGATGCTATAAGTGCCAAGAATACAAAGCTGTATTCCTTGCACTACAGCTCCTTCTGCCTCCCCCCTCCTTCGCACTCCCCACCGACGTGAATTATTTACTTATCTTACCCCAACATGGATGTCCCTTGGCACTGGGTCATGACTCTGTCTTCTCTGATGTCCCACGACGAGTAGGTGTTAATGTGCATGTGCGGCAAATGCTGCATGCTCATTAGACCTCCCCATAGGGAAGCATTGAATCAGTGCTTCCCTATGGGAATATAATCTGATGCTGGATGTCCGCAAGCAGAGCGTGAGGACGTCCAGCATTAGTTACCGGACCAAAAGTCCGTTAGGATCTATGAGATGCCTCCAGTGGCTGTATGGTAGACAGCCACTGGAGGCAGACTTAGTGCTGCAATGTAAAAACAATGGCAACCCTTCATTAAAAACTTAGATAAATCTTTTAAAAATAAAACAACATCTGCTTTTGAACATAATCCCTGGTACATGCACAGTGCCCTGCTAGGCTGACCATTTACAGTATGTAGTAATTGTTTGTTTTTTTTTTTTTTCATTTGACTTTTCTTTATCCACACCATAAAAAATGAAATCATTGTTTGATATTGGTTGGCTATTTGTTAGCATGTATGTTTCTATGCTACAGTAAGTGGAAAAAGCCCATGTTCTTTATTTCACCAATTGTCATGTTTTATGTTGACTATTCCCATAACTGACATGTTGCCATGTATTGTGATCTATTTAATAAAAACAAGAATTGTAAAAACATGTCTAAATACCTAAAATGGTAATAATAGTACACACTGATAAGATGTTTTTATGTTGGGAGGGGAAGATTTTATATTCTGGATTAGTAGGAACGAAACATCGGGACTGTCCTGACGAAATCGGGATTGTTGGGGAGGCATGATAAACATTAGCCTGTGACAGGGACTCACTACTCAGTACATTCTAAACTACACTAATCACTGCTATGAGTTTTACATGGAATTACAAATCTCTTACCCAAGTATTTATTACAATCACCATCTATTCATTCACAATTGGCTGGGAGGACATTCCTTTTACTATAAATACAGTCTGCAATTGTCTGGCTTCTCGGTAATGAAATCTACACTGTGAATGTTTAACGTTATTAGAATGTTTAGCAGAAAATAAAAATAGTTTATTAGAATTTCTGACAGTTTTCAGGAAAGACAATTTGATGTCAAAGTGGAAGAGTCAGGTGTTGGGTCTTATTTGCAAAGATCTCCTAAAGTGTTCATACAAAAATAAACTTATTATTATTGATTAGTTGTTTGATTGG
This sequence comes from Pelobates cultripes, assembly GCA_933207985.1. Classification (NCBI taxonomy): domain Eukaryota; kingdom Metazoa; phylum Chordata; class Amphibia; order Anura; family Pelobatidae; genus Pelobates; species Pelobates cultripes. The sequence goes on from OW240915.1 coordinate 188,543,187, forward strand.
AATCAGACTTTTAATGCTGACACATATTTAAAAAGACATTAAAATTTCAAAACAGTTGTAAGGTCAGTGTCTTCACGGCACACATTGAGGTGGCCTTGGCCATGCAGGGTGAAAACCACAGCTCTGAGGAGAGCAGAAATTGAGTAGTCAGATAACTGCTTGTGCTCAGCGATATATTATAACATGGCTTTCGAGAGCTGCTGTGACCATGGAAAACTGACTGTTCCATTGCTGGGCTTGACATGGCAAATGCTGGAACAGAGAAAAGTGTGTTCATCATAGGAGACAAATGTCAGGGTACATAGCATATTCAAGATGGTGCTTTTGTCTGACACTGTATGTAGATGAAGTACACCATTCCGGGAGTGTCCAGAGGATCCAGAATCAAGTGTTCACTTGGTCTACTGAGTCCTTAAGGAATGTTTGCTTAAAGTGTTGCAATAAGTCACCTTGCCTGGAGAATTACCATCAGAGTCACAGTTAGGATTGCATTATGTGTTATATCACTTTTCTGTTTGGGTACTGTGATCCTCTTATGAGCTTCACTTATCTTTCTCATCAGACACCACCTAGAGCTACCAGGGCTGCTGCCTCCATATGAATATTCTGATTTATTTTATACCTTTTACTTTTGGCAATGATAATACTTTTTCCCAATGCCTTGCTTCTAGTGAGAGCTAGATGGCTATAGATAATTTAATGAAATATAAAATAAAACTAAAAGTGTTTTTATATCTACTGGCACTTAAAATAAACACATTAAATGAAGTTGAGTGAATGAATTAAAACCATCACGGACCCTTGACACCATGAAAATGGTGGCAGGTTCCAGGGCAAGTTAATGTAATGGACATGCTGACCTAGAAATAATTTTAACGTGCAGAGAATCCAAGAGAGTCTGACTAACAAATTAAATATGGACTTTGGTCACTCATTAAAAGCTTTAGTAAACATATAACAGAAGCGTGTCCTACGTGAAACTGCAGGTAAAAAAAAATAAAAAACAGCTAAAAAAAGGAACCATATTCAAGTTAAGTCTATTTAAAGGGGAATTTTGTTCCCCACCACTTACTGCTGCTTGTGTGCTTTTGGTACCCCAGCTCCTCCAATCAAGTGGTATCGCTGGTTTGGTAAATATTGTTTTGTTGCATTGTCAATTTCAGGTGATATTTTTTTATTTATTGCTCGGTGTTATTTTACTATTTATATTTCATTGTCTTAGTTTAATATTTATATTTTATGGTTGATAGTATATCTAGGTATGCATTCAATATAAGCCAAGTAGAAATACATTTTATGTGTACAAAACCGATTATTAAATTATTTCTATTTAATGCTACTTCAATATTATTTTTTTTTAATATCGCAGTTGTTATTTGACTTATCTACAAACTGTTTATATCGCAGTTTATCACTCAGCACACCTGTTTGGAGAGCTGAGGAGATAAGCACCAAATATTGAATATTATCTGTATTTCTCTATTAGTTAGGTGTAAGAATGTGAGGGAGTCCATATCTATAGTACATATTTAAATAAGATAAGGGAATTACAGTAATTATTGAATGGGGTGTGCTATACTAATGGTCAATATGTAAAATCCCACCTGTAAAGATAAGTACTTAGAAACTGTAAATCAAATCTAAAACATTGCTGTGAACTGTTCAGCCAATAGGTTTCACTATCAGTTGTTGAATCTTATCTGCACATGAGCGAGAACACATGTTCACTAACATAAATTATTGTTCTCTTTTTTATTCACTTTTTGTTCCTGCTCTTAGAAAATTAAAACAACCTCACCGGCAGCATATAATAGGGATGATTGGCGTCTGCTGATAGGATCAGAATGTATGCAAGTAATGTGTTATTTTAACAAAGTCATTCAAGGTCATCTGTAACCCAGTGCAAAAACTACAACAGTATGCCCCAAACCTACAAAATATCTGAGGGCTACTATTAAAAAGTGTTTTTACAAAGAAGGTCCATGATTGCAACACATACTTTGAAATTTGCAAAAAGAAGTGGCATTTTAGAATTGTTTTATTTTTAGACATAATAACTGTTATGTAATGAATGGATTGTTAAGAAAATCCTGTTCAATAGAAATAATGGTAGTTTTCACTGCAGACTAATGTCACAACTTTATCTATGATTTATATAAATGTTTTAAAAACGAAATATGGTATTTTGGTTAAATATAATAATTTATATTTATATATATATATATATATATATATTACTTTATATGTACTTATGTGTTATTATGTTAGGCTTGTGAATAATGAAATAAATTTGTTTGACCAAATGAGTTCCTATGAAAAAAAAAAAATGCCCTGGTAGTCCAAAATTCATCCACAGGATTGTTCACAACAAGGTTTAACCAATGGTGTGAAAATGGGCCAATCAGTGTACTGAAAAATATAAATATTATGTATATATTTTCCAGTACATTGATAGGCACATTGGTTCTCAGCTTCAAGAAGAAAAAGTAACCGATAAATGAAAAAACGAGGGGGAAGGGTTTCTTTTTTTACAGCTTTCCTTTTTAACTTTAATGGTCACTTCTCACTGAATCTGTGAATAAATTCAACATTTAGTAGTTGTGCCCTAACCATCAATCATCTGGGGGGTTTTGCTGCCACTGACGTAACAGGTTTGTCCTTTGTTTAGTTAATTCATGATATGGCCATACAGTGCTTGTGAGTTATGGAATATGGACGACCTGTCTTTCACCCACAATTCAGATGAATTCCAGTTCCAGTTTTTGCTAGAAATATTACTAATAGCATGCACAAATCACTTCAAAATTCAGGTCAATGCTTCACACATATTTATAATGAGACTAGCTTTTATTCCGATAATCATACATAAGGCATTACTTTATAGCAAGATTACCCATGATTATGTTTACTAATAAAGAGATTAGGGGGCTTTTAGATGAATGCTTGCAAGCCTGTTTTACCAGTGACTAGCAAATCCTGAAAACTAGAGTCTTGCAGTGACAATAACGTGCAGTTCTGTATATTCCGGTTTTACTAATCTTTGTCTACTATGTACAGGGTTTCTTATAAAGTATATAATTTTTTTATGGGCTTTGACTTGTTTACAACATGATGAACCAAGAATATCATTCCCTGACACTCATTATTACCTAATCCCAAAGAAAAGGGCTTACTATTATATGATTTTCTTAGACAAGCAAATTATTATGAAATGTGTGAGAAAATGCCTCCCATATTTTATCAGACTTGGCTAAAGAAATCTCTCCAGAACAAGCAACTCCTTCCCAAACAAAAGTAGATTCCATTAGCGCCATTCTCTAACCGACACTTTGAACATGTGCTTTGGTTTTTTTTTTTAGAATACTCGAGATGCCAATCAAAGAATTAGGCTCAAGGTGACCATACAGCCCAACCAGACTAAACAGCCAAGGCACTAGTTCTTTGAATGTGTTTAGAAAAACATTTCCTGCTCAGTTTGAGGTTTTCTTGTAATAAGGAAAAGAACAGTTAATTTGAAAAGAACTACAGGATGCAAAGGCAGTGGTGGCAATCTCAGCACAATCAAAGGATCTCTGTTGCATTATCTGACAGAGCATTTTATGGAAATTATATTGTTCAACTTTCTTTGAAGACTAAAGAAAAGAACAGCCAGAATTGTATCACACTCAGCATGTTCATCTTAGCATGATTTCTACTCAGTCGTTGATATTGTATGGCCAGTTAGTGTAGGGAGGAGAACATTGGCAAAGGCAATGTTCTAGGTCAGGGTGGACCTCTGGCTGTCTGAAGTGGCAAAACTTCACATCCTGTTATAGATATCTTCCACATAACATGTTGTTAACATAAGCAAAGAAAAAAGGGGAATTGGGATCACACCCAGAAAATGCATTTCTCAGGAACGGTGCTGCTGTAGAGACCAAAGTTTCTACTAAATCCAAATTAAGGAGCAGCACAAACACATAATACAGTTTTATTTTCTCAAGGCTATTTAAAATCACCTATCTTAGAAAACAAACATGAGGATTCAGTTCCACCATATGGCTATATTGTGCCAAACCCACCAGTACACCACAGTACCCAAATATCAATGGGTCCTACACTGATTTTAACATGGAAGATGAAATAAATAGTGCTAGTGCTAAATGAACTAAGGTGTATATAGCGGAGCTCCCTGTACCCCGGCTGGGTACCTCTGCCAAGGACCGCTCTCAAGCTGGAACCATGGAAAATCTCAGCCCTTCTGCCCTAGTCACCGTGGCTTGACTGGGGTCCTCCTGGAGCCTCTCTGTCTTGGAACAGGCAGGGACTGGATGACACACAGTCCTTGGAGCTCTAGTCCTTAAAAGGACTTTCCCCACCACGAGCTGGACCAAGGTGCTGAGCAGTGATTAGCCCTTTCCCCTCCCTGTAACTAGGCGACACATTGTTCTTGGAGTACAACTGATTTTAATGAGCCAAACTCAGCCTTTTATGCACAAACCTCATTTTGTAAAGATTTTGTAGAACAGCAAGCAGGAGAAGGATTTGTAAAATGGGCAGGACAGTGTGCAGCACTGATGTTCAGCGTCCTTACACTCTGCATGGAGATGCTGAACGTTCCCCATAGAGAGGAATTGATTCAATGATGATTGGCCAGGATGTCGCTTTTCCTATGGGAAAACATTGGATTGGCTGATATCATCAAATTTAATGATCTTGAGCCTAGGATGTGGAACGGGATGGAAACAGCCGTAACAAGACTGACAAGCCAAACACAGCCTTGGCCAATCAGCATCTCCTCATAGTGATACATTGAATCAATGCTTCTCTATGAGGAAAGTTCAGTGTCCCCCATGCAGAGGGTGGAGACAGTGAATGGAAGTGCACCTCTAGCAGCCATCTGAGGAGTGACCAGTGCAGGTATCCATATGCTGTAATGTAAACATTGCATTTTCTCTGAAAAGACAGTGTTTACTGCAAAGAGCCTAAGGGGAATGATTCTACTCACCAGAACTAAGACAATAAGTTGTAGTTGTTCTGGCGACTATAGTGTCCCTTTAAAATTAAGACTCAGTCAGGTTATAGAATTATCTTTGAGACCCATAGGTAAATACCAACTGACCATGGCACTTTAGCTAATGTTAACAATAAAAGACTGTTTTGCCTTATGTACAATGAAAACAAGAATTACACTGACCTGGTATTGATACCAGTGCCATTATGTATGCGTCAGCAATAGAGACTTATATTAACATCTGGTACCATTTGTTCAAATCTGTTACACGGATGATGAGAAGCAGCATGTTGGATAACAGAGTGACACAGTCAAGCCAACGTCGATTCAATGGGATGCAATTTCTTTCCAACATGGCTCCCAATAATGGTTGATCGAAGACTGTGTTAATCCATTAATGTCTATCTGCGTGAGTTAATGCACATCACTGTGGACAAGTCTGGAACAAAATCTCAGGTCATGAAATCATATGCTCTGGATTTGGCATCCTGATTCTTCATTTTGAACTGGACAATTGTAGCCAAATATAACAAAAGGTTTTCTTTTGAAGTTTTGTCTGTAACATATTTTTTCCTACTATTTCTCACTGAAGATTTCCTTTGGGGGGAATTGTCAGGAGACTTCCATAAAGATGAAAGAGTTCATGAGTTTGTAAAACTGGAGTTTAAAGTTAAATAAGCAAATAACTGCACTTGAGAAGAAAGCTGTATTACGGGGTGCACACAGATAATGTACAAAATGTCAAAACAAAAGGACAGGCATCTAGTAAACAACCTCAACTAAACATTAATAAATCTACCACATATCTTACATTATGTGCACTCAGTGCCCTCTGCATCCATGGGCTGCTCATACTCTGGGTCACAGTGGAATTTTCTGATAAATGACAATCCTGAACAAGGTCCTTATTACAGGCTTGCTATAAATACTTGGTATAGGCAACATGGTGCAAAATGGAGAGGATAAGTGTGCAAAGTAATGATGAAGGTGAGGATAGATAGAGACTTATATATATATTATATATATATATATATATATATATATATATATATAAAGGTTTTGCCTGGTGTTGTGGGAGGGGCAGGTGGGACCTACTTAAGGGACTCCCCCGTTACCTACATTTCCGTAGTGATCTGACGCTCAGCATAGGATCACTTCCGGTTCATGACTTCCGAGTCACGTTTCCTGTAGTTCCTGTTCGCAATCTTTTGTGGTAACCTGTCCTGATAAAAGCTCCATGTTGGAGCTGAAACGTTGATATTTTATATGGAATAAATAAAAGCTAAATTTTACTACTTCAACCAAGTCCCAGGGATGTGATTGTTCCTACACCCGTATATATGTATATATATATATATATATATATATATATATATATATATATACAGAATTATATATATATATATATCTGTAACGTGCAGATCAATGTATAACTACTGTACAGAGCTATATATATCTATTACATACGGGATATATATTTGGGTGTCCTGTTCCATATATACATTTTATCCTATTCAAGGGTCTACTCAATTGTGACACAACGTAATATCAGTTAATTAATATTAACTATTACTTGGCTAGTGTACTGGGCCAGAGCTGATTGTGATCCACAATGAATTTGATGGACGCAAGTCTATTTTCAGCTATGTAACTATGTAACTTATTAGTGTATGTTTCATTTTGCAGATTCAGCGTGGCTTATAGAACAGCATTTGCTCTTCAGACCTCATTATCACTTGTCAGTGAGTAAGGGAGGCCGGGGGGGGAGTTTAATCATAACAAGTAGTGGGGAGTACCTTGTTGTACAAATTATGACACACACTCCTTTTATTACCATCAGGTATAGGCCTCTCCTTCCACTATTTACTTTGGATGAAAGTCTCAGTTCTGTGTTGGGTTGTGACCAATTTCTGACCTAACTGACATGCAAGTGGGTTACAGGTACGTTTTGCCTATTTTCCCCACAACTTCCCTTCCCGTCGGTTAGTTATTACTGGCTTATTTAGGATCTAGGCGGCCACTAGTATTAGACCATTCTGCCTCAGTCACAATGGTCCCGCAAGACCAACACCCTTCCTTGATGCTTGAGCTATATTCACCCCTCGGGCCAAATCATAGATAGCCACCTCGCACAGTCGCATAGAGAGGGCCTCCCATGTCACTCCCATTCTTTCTTATGCTTTAATTGTCACTGAGAGGCCAACACCCCGCCACAACGTTTTGGTGGCTAGAAAATCCCCTTGCGCCAACGTATAGATGCCAAGTGGCCTCTCAAGCCACTTGGCATCTAGAAGGGGTATCACCATACCTAGTAAATTACTTCGCCACTTGACCCTAGATAGCTAGCTATTGATCCAGTGTTCGGTTACTGATTTCTGCTTTGATATTTCTTTTAGTATGTCTCAGATACCTGAAGAAGCTGACAATTTATCTCTCCCTAGTACTCCTGTCAAGTTCATATCACCTTCTCAGAAGGGCGACACCAGTAGCCCTACTTCTATCAGGTCATGGATCATTCCCCATATCACTGCGTAACTTCGAAGACGCAGTATTCCTTTTCCTGCCACAGCCAGGAAAGCAGAACTATTTAACTTATGCGGACAACTCAGGGGCTGGTGAAGGGACTAGTGGCCCCGATAATTTGGATCTTCATGCCATGGTGGCCTCACTTGTGGCTTCTATGGGGAGGGTCAATGATAGACTGGATAGGATCGAGGCTCGGAGCCTTCCTATAATGTCTATCTGTGCCACTGGCTGCTGGTCTCCCCAATGCGCCACTGTTGCAAATGGGTAATATTATATTTTATATTTATTATTTATACCCTAGAGGACTAAATGAGGAGTTAAACCCCTAAGGACACATGACATGTGTGACATGTCATGATTCCCTTTTATTCCAGAAGTTTGGTCCTTAAGGGGTTAATTTTACTCCGTTCATTCATGCCTAAAGATATGAGATGGGCTTCTCTCTCCCTGATATCTCAGTTATACATCTATATTATCAGGAATTTAAATATGCTTTTGCAACATTTAGCCATAATATTATAAATTTTGAATATGTAGATATATCTAAGAAACTAGGGATTTGAGTTATGATTATAACTGTAAGTTTTCATGTCTTTGGACTGACATTTACTTAGATTTTTTTCTATTTTTGTTAATTTTTTTCCAGGACTTTTAGAACCACCATGAGACACTATTTGGTGCCTGATAGGAGAAAATAAGTTTGCACTATCAATTAGAAATACAGAGAAAAGAGCAACATATTGGGCACAACAATGTTGCTTAATAACTATCAACTATCTTTCTCACTAGATTTCCCCTTACAAAGAGTCATATGTAGGTCTGGTTATCCTAATACCAGAGGTTATTAGGTTTATTTTACCCCTTGTTTCTTCTTGATACTATTTGCTGGATCATCTAAGACTATACTGTTCGTTTTTGTTGATTCACATTACATCATATTATCTGAATATATTAGATTTTTAATTACATTGTTCACATTAACCTATCTCCTTCATAATACACCGAGCTACTCAGGGTTAACTGTGGAAGTATCTAGGCTCCACCCCCCCTCCCCCTCACTTGGGCAAGATCAGCAGCCAATCATGAGAGAGGGCGGGATATTTAAACGACGGCTTAACTTACACTCGGTTCCCTTGGAAGAGCCGATTTTCGGAGAAACGTGCATCGGGACTAGTTTAGTGGAGGGTGGAGGTGTTGGACAGGGACAATGCTGCAGCTGTGACTTTTCGCTTAGTATAGCCACGCTCTTTATTTATTTTATTCGGACTGTACTTAGACGTTTGGTTAGAAAGTTTAAACCAAAACGTCAGACCTCATTAGTTGATTATCGAGGAGTTGGGGGTGTTTGTCACTACGGTGATACTGGGGGATAAGAGTGGGGGGGTGATACTGGGCTATTACGTTCAGACCACTCTTTAACCCCACAATCCCCGCATCACCTGTGCCACTATTTAATCTAAGTGACACTCTTTGATAAATATCCCTATTATGGTTTCTCTCTCCTCTAACTATCTATTTTTTCACACAGCGCCTGTGCTTTTTTCGTTTTAATATCTTATTATTAAAAGTTATATTTTATCAGATTATGGGTTGCTGTAATTGTACTAGTAACCTGTAGGTTTAATACCTAGATTTATTGTATCCTCCAGGTTTTCTTGTACCTCTTCTTTTTAGTTAGTTATCCAGTAGGGATTACCCCCCATTTTTCATTAGCAACCTGACACACTCTCTTTATCTTTTCTTTCAAAATAAATGGGTAATATTATACCTTCAGGTTCAGAATCCCATATCATAAACTCAGTCCACATGGTTCCTGCTAATCTCAGGAAAGATATCCTGGAAGGCAAGGGTGTCAATCTTGATGCACTACTAATTGCCTCGCATGATATTGTGGAAAATTGCACATATACTTTGATATTTATGTTGTGTTGAAAGCTAGGGACCCTATACTAAGTAAGAAATTGTCTATACCTGATTTTGTCATTGCTTATGGTATATATAGGGATGTCATATGCTTGGTACTACTGCATAGATGAGAGGAACTTGATCTCTATTTTCATAGATGGTGGACTTGGGTAATAAATATTGTGGCTCATCTTTTTATGATTACCACCAGTCCTTTTTGGCTAAGGCGTCTGCAATCCTGGCTCAGTACAACGTCAAAACTGACTGGAGCCAAATGGACACTGAGCTGTTTTGCAGGCACTTTGCCGGACTTAAGACACCAGCTTGTGCAATTTGTGCATCCACCTCACATGCCTCGGACATTTGTTCCATCTTACCTGACTCCACACCTATGACTTTCCCAGAGGCACATACAAGGACCGACAGATCAGGCAAGGATAAGCTTGGCCATCCTATTGTTTATCTGGGAAAGTAGCACGTGTGTAATAATTTTAATGCAGGTACGTTTGGTTATAGTGCCTGCAGATTGCTGCACGGGTGTTCTCACTGCTTTAGAGCTCATGCAAAGTCCATGTGTCCAAATAAAGCTCATGCAAAACCTTACCTGACCTCAGGGAATATTGGCTCTCTGGCTTGCGCCTTAGCTACTCACCTAGTTGATTTCTTAATTGATGGTTTTACTGAAGGGTTCCATACAGGTCTTATTCACAGTTCTGCTTGCATTTTCAAATGCAATAATCTCCAGTCAGCTTTGGCTGATATGGAAACAGTTGATGCTCTGTTACAGCTAGAATTGGAGGATGGGTTTTTATTGGGACCTTTTAAGGTGCCCCCATTCTCCAATTGGAGGACTAACACTATAGGATTGGTCATGGTAAAGTTCTCAGTGAAACACATACTCATTTTAGATCTCTCTGCACCTCACTCCATGGCTATACCTAGTCTTAACTCTTTCATTTCATCAGAAGAATTTTCTCTTCAGTATGCCACAATAGAAAATGCCATAAACACTATTATTACTGCAGGTGTTGTAGCCTGGCTGAGTAAAACGGACATATTTGATGCCTTTATGTTGCTTCCCATACGTCTATGGCATCTGCACGGTATAAAGTGGAAAGGTCTGTACTATTTTTTTACAAGACTCACTTTCGGGTCGAAAAGCAGCCCAAAAATCTTCGACACATTCTCTGAGACCTTGTGTTGGCTTCTATTGAACAAATGCACGTGCCATACAGTGATACACTATTTGGATGATTTTCTGTTTGTCGAGAATAATTCCTCTTCACCTAGTGATTTAAACAAGGCCATCTCATTTTTTCATTCCTTGTGGGTACCGGTCTCTCCAAAGAAAAGAGAAGGCCCAGACACTTTGGTAATTGTTTTGGGTATCTTACTCGATTCTGTGACCATGGAAGCCAGTCTAACTTAGGTACAATTGATAGCATCCTGAAGACTATGGGCAAATTTTTACAAATAGGGACCTGCAATCGGAAGGAATTGAAATCTCTGTTGGGTTCACTAAATTTTGCTACAAGAATTATCCCGCAAGGTAGAACCTTTATTTCAAGACTTATTTGCCTTCTCCCAAAGTTGTCCAATGATTTTAGTCGTATTTCCCTGGATTCCCAGGCTGCGTCTGACCTACTAATGTAGCGCAATTTCTTGTTACAATGGAATGGGAGGAGTATGTTTCTCCCACAGCTGTCTATACTTTCTCCCATCATCTGGACAGATGCTGCAGCATCCACAGGTTTTGCGGCTCAGGAGTAGTTGGCCAGAGGAGGTACAGCTTATTGAAGGGTTCTCACGCACCTCAGCCTTATTTGAGGTATAACCTATCATAGCAGCAGCTGTGGTATGGGATCATTCATGGGCAGGTAGTTTGGTGCATTGCTTTTCCGACAACCTAGCTACCTGCCACATTATTAACAAAGGGCATTCCTCCTCACTAACTATAATGAGGTTCATGAGGAGACTGACATGGTTGGCAGCCTGTAATCAATTCTATTTGGTTTGTTGTCATGTTCCCGGGGTTTTCAATACTGCAGCTAACAAGTTGTCTCGCTTTGACTTCCAGGCCTTCAGAGACACGTTGCCCATGTCTCTGCAGCCCCGTCATTTCAGGAGCTAGTCATGGATTAGAAGAGTTATTGAAGCATAGTCTCATCTTGACTAACTTGGCCCTTTCGGATAACACGTGGCTGTCTTACAGTAGAGCATTCTCATTGTATAAAAACTTCATGTTGGAACATAACCTGGTTCAGTTTTTGGATTTCTCAACTCTAGTAGCTTTCGCATCTTTTTGCCATCTCAGACTCAAATTGTCACATAACACTATTAAGCTGTATTTAACCAGCATTCAACAACATATGTATAAATTATATCCAAACAACCCTAGTTTTCTGTCTTCATACCCTATCAAGAACATACTGAAAGGCATACACAAAGCCAGTAACACTACTCCACTTCAAAGGTTACCCATTCACAAACAGATATTCAAGAATATGTCAGACTTATTAGATACAACCCCTTTCGAACATGCCACAAATTCAGTCATCAAAACAGCTATCTACTTGGCCCATTATGGCTTTCTTGGGCCATGCGAATTCATGAGACTGCCTTAAGTGTTCTTATCTAGTTAAACAGTAAGTTCACAATGTCTTATCCTTGCCCATTACAAAAACAAGTCAGCTTGGTAAAGTAGTTCAAATCACATATTATCCTATTCTAAATAAATGGTGCCCGGTTAAGGTTCTGGATTCATATCTCTAAACATTACCACCCCAGTCAGATATCCCTCTGCTGGTCCTCCACAAGGCCGTCCTGACCACCTCAAAGTTCATGCAGTATTACTGACTAGACTAGGTTTGAACGCAAGTACGTTTTCAGGACACTCTTTTAGGATAGGGGCAGCCTCTATGGCTTCTAGTCATGACATACTAGTTCATGTCATCAAGTCATTAGGGCGTTGGAAGTCATCTGATTTTTATCTGTACATACCTCAACCTGTGCTAGAAATGAGGTCAGCTTTTGTTAAACTGTCATCTTGAGGTATATTCTTTGTACTATGTTTCCGTGTATGAATAAATATTCTTTGACAAGACACTTTTTTTTGCCCACTTTCTTACATGCCTACCGCAAACATCGGTTTTGGCATACTTCAACCGACTTGGTCATATATACAGGTTACATCAACACACTGTATACAGTAACATTACAATGGTTGCACCGAACACAAATGTGAAGGCTTTGCCTGGAGTTGTGGGAGGGGCATGTAGGACCTACTTAAGGGACTCCCCCCTTACCTACATTACCGTAGTGGTCTGACGCTCAACATGCCCCACCTGCCACTCCCTTAACTCTTTTCTCTAATGGAGTGGGCCCACTTTATTACTGGCCTACCGCATACGTCATATATACAGGTTATAATAACAAACTGTATATGTTAACATTACACTGGTTGCACCGAACACAGATATATATATATATATATACACACACACACACAAATACATACACACTGACAGTACTCTTAAGGACATGGACGCCCCTGTTTACTCCCCTAGGGCTCAGGTATATTACGACAGGCAAAATAAGGAACATATAATAAAGATATTTATCAAATATCCACAATTGACTACAAAAACATAGCACACAGATTAATACACATATTTTAATTTTCACCACACAAGCACAAACACATAACACTGAAGAGTTATTTTTCCCTCACAAGCACTGATTCATTCTCCTCACACTGACACCAGAAATGCACTCTGCCTGCAGTCAAGACACTCCCTGTTAAACTCACATTTAGCATCATATTATATAGCCACTATTATTTATGCAAGAATTTAAAGCTTACTAATGTAATATGAATTACTCCTAATAAGCTGTATCAAATATATCTTGCATAATTACCATGTAAACAGCCATATCTTACCAAAGTAGTGGAGCCAGAACCCTTTAAAATGTCTCCAAATATTTGTTACTGCAAATTGATAGCTCTATGAGTTAATACATAGTATTGTATTCCATTGTATTATATTCTTACTTGAGTTGAAATTAGTCTACAGTAGTTGCTTACGCCTTAATATGTTAAATATTAAGTTAATATTCCAGTACATACCACAAAATACTTTTTTTTTTGCGTTGGTACAGTAAACCTACTACACCTTTTATATTTTAACTTCCAAAAATAACAGTGAAACCTGCAGAAAGTGTCAAAAAACACAAAGGATCAGATAATTGTAAATAGGTGCTATTTTGGATGCAAATTGCTAAATGTTGAGAGACATTTTATTAGTTTACTTGGGGATTTCTCTTTATTTAAAACTTTGTCTCAGAATATCATCTAGTTTTGCCTTGATAAATCTCTCTTAAAGTTCTCCACTTCACACATCGTCTGTTCACTGTTCCTTACTGGAGAGAGTTTGTACTGCAAGCTGTTCCTTCTCTGAATTTCCATGCCCTTTACTCCAAACCAATACTTCACGTTTCTATTAATAAACTCCTTGTCTCAGATCATTTGAAAATTACCTTCCTATGCTCTACGAGTGGCCTTCTTCTGAGTTCATTAAAGGGACTCTCCAGGCAAACAATTTTACTCACCTGGTTCCAGCACCGGGAGCCTCGTGAAGCCGCGCCCCCTATTTTGTCAAAATGACGACATAGGGGGGTGCGAGCAGGGAGCAATCAGACACTTCCATTTGGAAGCGTCATTGCTCCCTTGTGCGCATGCGCGGCTTTGCCACACATGCGCACATACTTCAGAGGGCAGCATTCATGCCGCCCCTCTGAAGACCTGAGCGCACTACCGCGCATGCACGCGGTGTGCCGGCCGCGAGCTGACTGACAGCTCAGCTCGCAGCCTTTGCCCGCCCCCTCTACTCTGCTGACAGGCAGAAGAGAGAAGGTGCGCACACAGTGCCTTCTCTCTCCTACACACGTCAGACGTATTTTAGGGCCCTGCATGATAGGAAGTCCCTCTGGTGGCCGTGTGAGTGATGGCCACTGGAGGTATTCCTATCAATCAATGTAAACACTGTATTTTCTCTGAAAATACAGTGTTTACATTAGATTGCCTGCAGGGAGCTATAGATCATACCTGAACAACTACATTAAGCTGTAGTTGTTCAGGTGACTATAGTGTCCCTTTAATGCAATTCCTTTAACTTCCTCTCTTGGCTACCACACTCACGATATGCCTCTGAGAGGGCTTTTACCTTGTAGCCCACAACTATTTAATGCCTATATCACACTCCTACATTTTCCATTATATAGCACTTTCCATTTCCTGACTTGTTCGTATTACTTCAGATCGTCTCTCCATCATCCAATGATGCATTTTCATGTTTGATATGATGTCATTTCTGCTGTGTCAATTATCAATTTCTGCCCTTACTTTATGGAAGCTGTTAGCATCAAATGATCTGACAACATATACACAAGATGTACTGATGATTTACAAGAGTTTTTACCATCTGCTTACTAGGTCTGTGTGTCTATAAATATAATATATGCTTTATTTCAACAGGTGTCTGAAGGAAGACATATGTTTATTAATACTTGCAGATGAATTCATTCAGTAAGACGACCAAAGGCCAAATGTTCTATACTATATTTCACTTTTGAATTTAATCAATCACTAACAGGACATAGCTTTTTAAGAAAAAAATTAAAGTAATTATATGTAAAATTGCTTTATTATGTCTAGACAAATGTAGGCAAAAAGGAGATGTTTCCTGACATCTATGTTAAAGTGACTATGTTGCAAAGCATATAAACACAAAACATATAAATTACATAACTTGTAGGCTATCAGGACTGTAGTAATGATAAATATACAATATATAAAGTATTAAAACCACTGACATAATATTTCAAGTGACAGGACTCTTATGTGGAACATACCATGATATACGAATAGAACAACTTGCTGAATATATTAAACAAAAGATTGATAAACATATAATATAAAATAGAGAGGGAGTGGAATATATCAGGGCTTGTAATCAGGGTGTTTGGCTGCTGAAACTTCCCAGAAACCAGAGTTTCTTCTTTTCTGGTGATACGATAGGTATAGAAGATATTGTCAGGAAGCAGTGCTTGTAGTGGTGTTTCCACGCTCAGAACGACATGGAGGAAGAAAGGAAAAGACGCAGATATAGGGTACTATGTTAAGCCTCTATTGTTGTTAAATAAGGAAAAAGAAATGCACTTACATTTTTCTGGAGCTTGTACTCAGCTCCAGATATATGCGCCTGGACAGTACAATCCCCATCTGTGGATATAGTGTAGGTCCTTATTCATATTTAGGGGCGTCTTCAAACATAGTGAGGCTGTTCTTTTTCAATAGCAGTGGTCCAGGAATCGGATATTCTCAGTGTATAGAAAAAAACATAAAACACAAAGTAGTGCTCTCTGGATGGTACAAGATTAAAAAAAAAAAAAGAAGGGGGTATACTCACAAGTGGGGAGCAAATGAGATATTGCTAAATATAAATAGGCATAGGTGGTATGATCCCCACCAACGATATCACTTGCCGAGTCCTCCAGTTAAAGATAAAAAATGGTTAAAATATTAAAATGTTAGGCTTAGGAGGCTCCAAATAGCATAAATTGGCTATCTTTATTGGTGACAAATAAAATCAATTGTTGCATAAAACGGCTTAAAAACACTAACGCGTTTCACCTGCGAAAGAGGCTTTATCAAAGTGATAGGCAACCTTTGGCACTCCCGATGTTGTGGACTACATCCCCCATAATGCTCTTACACCCATAATGCTGTCAAAGCATCATGGGAAGTGAAGTCCAAAACATCTGGAGTGTCGAAGGTTGCCTATGTCTGTTCTATACAATATAGAATACACTACGTCATATAGAACTTACAAATCATGACACATTTATAATTGGTAACATATTTAATAACTGCATGGCATATGTATAACAAGCACAGTATTCTCTATAGATGAAAAAAAAAATTATGAAAGTCCCATGAATAAACTATATAACTAAAAATGACCAGAAGTGATTTAAGGGACAATTTTACCTTAAACTTTGAACATGGTTTTCGTATAAGATACCCTAATTGTCTGCTATAAAAAGAGAAAATTGTTGCCACAGTTCTAAGCCATTTATTTTCACTGTTATAAGTTAACAAGCTGGTCTTTGTCACATTTCCAAACAATTTGCCTTCTTAATTAACCTTTTAATTGCTTTAACACCAGTGTCTGCCAAAACGTGCCCCTAAGGCTATCTGGCACGCAATGTAACAAGATAAAGGCCAAACGCCTGTAAATGTTTGACATTTTCAGCTATCAAACTGTCCTTTACATGATTGTAAACCATGTAAACTTTTATTACTGGAAAGAAATCAAGAGTTTCATTTCCTACTAAAGTAGAATATATTGGTGAGTTCGGTTTGCTAATTATAGTCAGAAGAGTACTAGTGCTATTTATAATAGAAGCTGGCTTCAGCTATTTTGAGACACAGTGAACTGAAGTCACTGACTTTTCTGCTTATGATTTGTCTCGCATATTTATATATCTCTTTTGCCAATGCAATGGGTGCTAAATAGGCTTGGAAGTAGGTGTGTGTTCAGCACATACCTTCTATGCTAGTTTGCAAGCTTGTCAATCGAAATAGACGTATTAACCTCTTTGATCAGTAAACGTATTTGGTCAGTATAATTATCTTTGATGGAGATATTGCAATGTCTTGCTGAATCTCACCAATCATATTATTTACACAATTATAACCATCATATAAGTTATACTTTTTTTAATATGGGATCTCCATACATGGTATTTAGCAAGGGAAGCCTGTAACTTGTCTCACGACTGGGTCACGGGGGATTCTATAGACCCTACTTGTATTACATGTATATAGTCCATATTGTATACTGTAAGAGGTGGGAGTTGTAGCTTCTCTCCGGTTATATAGGGCCCTGTTTTAATTTTTTTTTTTTTCAAAACACCTTGCTTTCAATGAGATCCCTTGTGCCTTTCTTGTATATTATCTTAAAAACTTGCACACAACTTTGCATTCTTCCTTTGACTGTCTCTCCATGTGTTTGTATTTTTTCCTACTCCACTTCTGTCCCCTAGTACTTTCCCTCACTCTGTTGTCCCACTACATTTCCTTCTTTTCAATATTGTCCCCTTGTACATTATATGAATGGTCCAAGACTGCCCACCTACATGGAAGATGTGCCATCTGTATGCTTATTATAAACAAGGCATATGGTACCCATGAAGAATTAGTCTGGGATAAAATGTTGTCTTTTGTCTGTGAGGAGAGATGGAGATGCATAATCCTATAGCTTGTATTATCATGCTAACACAAGTATGTGTACTCTAGAGGAGAGTTGGGGATACTTTCCATCAAGCAACAGTTGTCTTGCTAGATTTTACAATTAAAAAAAGGCACTGCGTCTCAATGAAGTGGTCAAGATGACAAGTCCCCCCTTCTGTCTCCCCCTCCTCCCATTTTAACCCTACAATTGAAAACAATGCCATTCTGCAGAACAGCAGTGTTTTCATTGCAGGGATTAAAGAGACACTATAGTCACCAAACCAACTTTAGCTTAAAGGATCACTAAAGTCAACATATAAAAGCAAGAAAGACAGGTCCCCTAGCCTTATTTCTTGCTTTTATATGAACTTGCCCTAAATAAAAAATAAATCCGAGCACTTTTTATTATTAAAACTTACCTCCTTTCCAGCGCTGAGCTCGAAGCCAGGCCACACACCCTTTTTCGTCAAAAGGATGAAATCGCACTGCCCAATAGGACGCTTCTCTTTGAGAAGCGTCATCGAGCTCTGGTGCGCATGCACGGCTTCGCGCTGCACCAATCAGGTTCTTCATATAGCGGCGTATGCGTGTTCTCGGGCTGAGCTGACTGACAGACTCGTGTCCATGCCTGCCCCCCTCCTACGGCAACCCTCCATCCCAAAGTAAGTATGCAAACACTATATATAGAGAGATCTATCTATTTCTATCTATCTATCTATCTATCTATCTATTTCTATCTCTATCTATTTCTATTTATCTATCGTTTTCTATCTCTATCTATCTCTGTCTATCTATCTATCTATATCTATTTCTCACTCCCACTGTCTCACACTCAGTCACCCATCCACACTCAGTCACCCACCCACACTCAGTCACTCACAATCACTCACCCACACTCAGTCACTCACCCACCACCTACACTCACTCAGTCACCTAGACTCACTCACACTCACTCACCCACACTCACAATCACTTACCCACCTGCAGTCACTCACTCACCCACACTCACTCACCCGTCACCCACACTCACTCACCCACACTCACTCACCCACTCAGTCACCCACACTCACCAACACTCACAATCACTCACTCACCTACACTCAGTCACTCACACTCACAATAACTCACCCACACTCACTCACCCACACTCACCCACTCTCTCACCTACATTCACTCACCCACACTCAGTCACTCTCTCACCTACATTCACTCACCAACACTCAGTCACTCACCCACCACCCACACTCACTCAGTCACCCACACTCAGTCACTCACACTCAGTCAGTCACTCTCACAATCACTCATTCACAATCAATCACTCACTCACAATCACTCACCCACACTCAGTCACTCATCCATACTAGGGAGCAAAATTGCCAACAGGGCACGATAGGGTTAGGAAAAATACATATTTGTATTCTCAGCACTATAGTGTTTATATAAAATTGAGCCACATATAAAACGGATATAAAATTTGGATAATGAGGAAGGTAAGCATAGATTCAGGAATGAAAAGGATAAGCAGAAATGGACAGTTGGACACCTTTCCAAGTTGGACAAACCTAACTTTTCAATAGTCATTGTGCTGTCAATATAGTGAAGAATGTCCCAAACAGACCAAACACACACACTATCACCAGGGAGTGCTTGACCGGTAGTTATGTAAGTGTAAGGTTAAAGTAAATTCTTTAGATTTAGAGAGACTCAATCACTGCATATGGAAATGTGCTTGACATGAAAATGACTCCATGATAGATTTTCTGCCAGCTTATCCAAAATGGAGACCATGCCTAAGTATATCAATCACTGCTGTCAATTCTATTAACAGTGATTAATAAAACAATATTTGTTTAAGCAAACATGCTCAATATTTTCAAACTTGACCACTGCAGGTCAAGTTGACTGGCACTCTGTAATAATCAATAAGGAAAAGTAATGTATTGCTGTATTGCAAGGAACAGACAATCCAATCATATGTAGGCCCTGCTGTTACTTCAGTTTACATTTTCATAACAAACTCAAATGTTGAGGTATAGTAAGGATTAATACATCACGTGTAAGACAGCTGCAATGGAAATCCTTTGCACTTTTATCAATAGCTAGCTCTGTGGGTTCTACTTTTTTCCTGGGATAGAAGAGCCAGCTGAGCTAAAGCAAGTCAGCCAAGTTTAAATAACAGTTATCAATATTTATTGTGTTGGCACTCTATTACAGAGTGGTGCAGGTATTAGAGGTAATCCCCTCGAGGACCTCACTAATATATACAAAAAAATATCTGTTAATACCGCACTCAGTTGCATATAATATGCATCAAAAAGAATCAATATATAGATCTGCAAAAATTTATTTATTATACATTCAATACTGCTGTCAATTCTATTAACAGTGATTAATAAAACAATATATGAACTTTCTGCTTCATCTATATTATATCCACAGACTGTATATAAGTGTAAATAATTTATATATATATCATGGAATTTTGTCACAATCACTGTAGATTAATTAACAGAGTGATCATCAGTCTGTCTATTTTACAAATTTGGTGTATTGAATGTACAATAAATGAATTTTTGCAGATCTATATATTGATTCTTTTTTATGCATATTATATGCAACTGAGAATTAACAAATTTTTTTAAACAAAATAACAGATTTTTGTATCAGTATCTAAATCTCCTACTTCATTAACCCCTTAAGGACACATGACATGTGTGACATGATTCCCTTTTATTCCAGACGTTTGGTCCTTAAGGGGTTAAACATGACACTGCCAGGACAGAAAGTGGTTGGTGAAAATGATAATCATGCATATTACTGTCAAAATTTTCTTTAACTACACTGCAGTGCCTGGACTAACTACCTCCGCCAGGTCAGCTTCTGCTTTACTACCAGAGGACTCTGGAGCACTTAAGACCCAATTGCCAAAGCTTAACTTGGGTCTCTGAGGACCTTTTCTATTGGTCTAGGCTGCAGCTCTCTCCTTCCAGGCAGGTATTGTCCCCTCTGCCTTTGCCTCTTCTGTTCCTCTTCCAGGCAAAATTCCACACCTCTGCCCACACTATCTGCAGCTTCTACCTTTACAACATGTACTTGTGGCCATGGAGGTGAGTTAGTGCTGCCCTCTTTTCTGGGATATTATCGTGCAGTCCATCTAACGAGGATGGTGGAATGGCATACAACCTGCACACATAAATCGTGGTGTCTGCTTGAGGGGGGAAATGTCGGGAAGTCGGATACCAGCGGCAGCATGGCTTTCAGACACGGAGGCTAAAGATCTAAATATCTAATCTGAGACCAACTGTTTATCAGTGCTACTTTGAAGATTTGGCTGCAAATCAGATTCAAATTTTTACTTTCGACCCCTGATGGTCCGTATCCCCCTGGGCATTAGATTTCATAGGAAGGGGCTGCTACGTTAACCTTTCAGACTTGTGCCGTGATACAGCGTTGATTCCCCTTGCCGATCTCCTTCCAGATAGAACACCTACGGTCATGGAATCATTTTGATATCATCAACTCTGCCACTTCGTTTCATCAGTATTTTGCACGATACAACTGAACAGACCGATGACGCCTTTGGAGGATATCTGCAGAAAGGTAGAACTTTTGTATTGCTCTATATCCACGCTCCATGAACTACAGATGGATGCGGAGAAACATCCCCCTCTCAAGTTTTAATCCTTATGGGAGGAAGCACGCCATATGACAGTGACGACCCAAGAATGGGACAAAATTGCTCACTACACATATCTCAGTTCAAACTGTGTGAACTACAGAGAAACCAGCTTTAAGATTCTCACTCACTGGTATGATACCCCGCAAAAACTACACACATTCTTCACGGATAGTCCTCATATGTGCTGGCGATGGGAGAATGGGCCAGATTCTCTCCTCCACATTTTCTGGGAGTGCTCGAGGATTGTCCTGTATTGGCAGAGATTTCACGCGCATATGCACAAGGGGCAGATGGAGGTGTGAATTGGCACCCGGCGGATATGTTGCTTAAGCGCTCCATTCCCCCTGTCTCCAAATTGAGGAAATCCCTCTCCCAATACTTGCTAAGTGCAGCACACTCTTTAAAACCCACTTTCTGGAAACAGAGGAGCACTCCGACATTTCAAAACAGGCTCAGCAGAGTAGAAGAGATCCGCCAACTGGATGAGGGGGGTTGCCGCAACTAAAGGAAGACCGGAGAAGCATGAGGAGATCTGGAGAACCTGGATTTACCAATTGGACATGGACAACACATAAAACCTGCTGCAGACAGTGTGTTGTGCCCGTAAAGGTGACAAGAGACTGCTGGGCTGTGGAGACTCCCTGGGTGGGGGGATCGGAGCAGGTGGGACTGAAGCAACAATTCAGGATAAGCACCCCCACCACCCTTTATTTTCCACTTTTGTTTTCTCTCTCTTACACAGAACCCCTTATTGAAAACCACAGGGGAGTAGTAATGCTTGCAGTGGGGAGGAATCAACCTACTGTTGTAAATGATTCCCAGCTGTATACTATGATTGTATGTTGCAATACTTTTCAGAAAATTTCAATAAAAAAAAACCAAAAAGAGATTGTCAAAAAAAGGCACTTGTGGCTCTGAGGCCTAGCTCTTTTATAACTAGTCTATGGAATCAGGGATCAGTATTACCAGCCAACAAGTCCAAAAACCTCTGTTACTGGGATCCCTAAACAAACCAAACAGGACACACAGCTCTCATTAGAATTAACACATTACTTTTGGACAAGACTAGCCTTTGGTGTCTTGTCCTTAAACATGTGGTGAAATCCATATCAATATAAACAAACATGCATAAGTTGAAGAACAAGCAGCATAATAATGCCTCAAATAAATAACACGATCACAACTTTCGAAACAATGGAAAAACAATGCAACTGGTCAGTTTTGTGCAGGTTTCCTAATTTGCATTTTCTGATTATACAAATCAATTTAATTTCCAGTTTCACCAACAGAGTGCGCTGGAGAGTAATCACAAGTCTGAAAAAAATCTCTTTTTAAAACAAGGGTACCGCAACTTTATAGGAAAATAGACCACAATGCAAAAAAAACTGTAATGCAGTAAAGACTTACAACATAAAGCTAATCCCTCTCTTGCCGAAGAAAACACACGCACACACAATCTGTTTGACTTGCCATAATATTTTGTCTATGCAAGTCAGCTAACCAGAGTGCAACAACTCAACAGTTTGCTGAGCAGAGTTCACTACATATCAATTGGTATCCCACACTACAGAGCTGAAATGTATGCTGCATGGAGGAGAAGGGAGCTGACAGGAGCTGCAGGAAGGTAAGTAACAGCTCGCTGTCAGCCCCCAACAGGACCGCCGGGCTTGTAATGAGCCCAGCGGTCCTGGTCTGTATTATGGCAATATAAGTTGCCATAATACAGACATTGACTCGAGTATAAGCCGAGTGGGGGTTTTTAAGCACAAAAAATGTGCCAAAAAACTTGGCTTATACTGGAGTACATACGGTAGTTTAAAGAGGTTATTAATGCGGATCAAAAGGAACTCCTCACCTTCAAAAGGGTCTGTTCCACTACTGATAGGATTACATTAGTTTTTAGAATTATCACCCATTCTTCTAATATTAAGAAAATTAATTTTAAACATTGGAACAAATGAACTGAAAGCTAACCTGCAATTTCTGAATTTACTAGATCACCAATGCTGGCATACAAGAGGTGTCCCTCAATAAATGATATACTTGTCAGGGCTGATCTCCTATTAAGTAAACCTTTGGCTGGCACACAGAGAAAGGGTGATTAGCCATGTGTTAACTGTGTTGCATGTCACCCCAATAATTTAGTGTAAGATTTTATCACCCACACAATGGCAAAACATGCTTTATTGACCATTTTGTGACTTGAAGCCAGGGCCAGACTGAGGACAAAATTCGGCCTGGGCAATTTTTTATCACAGTGGCCTGCTGAGAAGATGGCTGGGCCAGATAGGGTGTGGTTTGTCATCAAGAATGACAAGCACACACCCTGTCAAAGTGAGCATGTTGGTTCAATGCTCTTCCAAGGCAGACCATGCGCAGAGCTCTGCTGAAGAGCTCTAGCATTAGAAAAAGACCCTGTATTTGTTCTGCACAGCACAAGCAAATTTTATAACATGCTTGAGCTGTGTTTGCTTGCAACTTGTCTCTGGTGTCTCCATATAGGTAAATAGGTCAGTTTCAGTTGTGTTGTGTTTGTGGTGTAATGTATGTGTGGCTGGTTGCTGTAGTGTGTGTGTATAGTTTGAGTGAGGGTGCTGCGAGTGTGAGTGCTGCGTTATTGTCATTGTTTTTTTTTATTTCTCTAAAACAATATACCACAAAACATTAAGAGACTATTATTTTTTAATTTTTAACAGAAGGAGAATGTCTATTAGTACAATTAGAGACCCGTAGATCTATACATATAGAAGGGCACTCTAGAATCAGAGCCATGAGTGAGTCCAATAACTAAGGGGCAAATTATTTTGAACCAGCAGATTGGGAACCCTTTAAACCATCATTGCTACTATTGACCCCTTGTTTATTTTCTCAAGGAAAGGAGACGGGATACATATATCTACCAGCCCATGTTCAGTGTATTTAATTTAAAACCCTGCAATACCAGGGGTCCTGGGGATATTAAAAAAACAGACCAAAATACTACAATTTCAAGCAGATAGCACAGGCTTTATTCACTTTGTACTGAGTCAAAATGATTGGACATGGAATGAATGCAGTAGTTACATTCATTTATACTATATTTTCCAAGAGGTTTTTTTTTTTTAAGCTAATTTATAGGAGAGAATTGGATAGTTACTAAAACATGATTCTTTTTTTTTTAACATTTAAATTGGACATATCATTACCAGTTTAATTTATGATAAACATGAGAAGTTTCCTCTGTCGTACATCATAATCTAATAATTTACTTTCTCTTTTTGGTTGAATATTTACATTTTGCTTCATACCAGCGTAGTCAGGCTTCAGCAGGCAGCTCTCTTAACAGATGCTTCTTTGACTCTTTAGATATTTTTGGAGCGCTAGATCATTCTATGAAATTATTTCCAACTTTTTTTTTTCTTCTTCTTGATCAAAGCAGAGCAGACATTCCTAGGCTTTCTGAAACATCATCAACTTCATCAAAAAATGACTTCAGCACTTACAGGGACCTTCTTGATGTGGTGTGAGTAGGTCCTAGTACAAAATTCAAATGTTTATGTTTCATTTTTAATATAAACCACAATCATTTTGTAGAACTCTAGGATATTTGGATACATTGTGGCACTTTTACTTCCATACCAGTGTGGTGTCTGATTTAAAAAAAAGTTTTACTTGTCACAAATAGACAGATAAATTGATCAGCGCTGCAGAATATGTTGGTGCTTTATAAATGCCAGGTATAATAATAATAATAATAATAATAATAGATCCCTGGCAATATCTGAATAACAAGCGGGTGGAAACTATGGAGAAAATATCTACTTTATATCGTAATAATGTTTCATATAAAAAAAACTAACTGTACTAATTGATCATATATAAATTATTGCCATTTAATAAATAAATAGTATGCATGAATATCTTTATGCTTTCATTAAATGTTAACCAAAATCTAGGATTGTGAGTGTTTTTCTTGGCAACTGTTTAGGTTATGCACATATTTCTAATGATTTTAAAACAGTGGTTTTATATATATCTAATTTCACCATGTGTAAAACTGAAAAACAGTCATAAAATTATAAAAATAATTATGTTATATTGAACTGGAGATTAAAATGATTACAAAAGTAATTGAATTAAAATGTTGTGCCAAGGTAAAATTCCAAAAGTGAAATTTCAGGGTCGGTATAGTATGGGTGTTATAGCTGACTTGGGGGAGGATCATATTATTATTATTTTTTTCTTCAAATAATTAATTTCCTGTTAAAAAAATATTTCAATTCTAACCAATATAAATCTGGTCAGCTGACACCCACCAGTCCTCACTATCTGTCTATTTTATTTTACAGGATATATAGTAATTATATATCTTGATAAAAGCTGTTTTTAAATAGTTTTTATCTGCACTTATAACAGGGACTGGTACTTTTCACACCTATTGCCAATGCAATTGGATGTCTCAATTGTACATTATTTGGCAAGACATGGGTGCCGAGATAGTTGGTTAACTGAATTTGCATACAACATTTCTTAGAAATCATTTCAGGGCCCTATTTAACCTTGACCTGCAGAGAGTCCAAGGAGGAAGGATTTCCCAAGTAAGTGGATTAATCTCATAAGAGCAGGCATTATGTGTCTAGAGTAGGACCTGCCAAGAATGGGGGTACATTGACGTTGTGGCAGGCTTCTGCAATGTATCATCATATACTGTAACTAAACCCCCATTATTTTTTGCCTAAGAGGTGGTTTAAAAAAAAAAAAAAAAAAACACTATTGCATTCTGTGAGCTTTAATATTGAAGTTTAATAAATGAGTGAGTGCACGTTGTAGCTCAGTTGTGAAAGGGTTAATAAACAAATCAAATCTAGTGGGTTAGTGCAAATACAAATGGAGCTATTGCTGAAACAGCAATAACTGCTTATTTTAGCGTATGGTTGTAACTCGTTAATGAGGTCAGATTATTTAATTACTCAATAAATCAATTTTAAAGGTTAAAGCTGGACAAATATCTTTCTGTCTAGACCAGCAATGTAACATTTTCTATTATCGCTGCATCCTAACTTCACAGGTTGTATTCTACCAAAATCTCAAAAATAATTGTGGTTTAACCAAACTGCGTCTACCCTAATTGATTAATGAGAAACATTCTCTATGACTATGCACTTGCATTAAAATTCATTTTGTGAAATACTGATTTAGTGATTTCTCTACTCAAGAACATGAGAGAATGTATCCTCTTCTGACCTCTGCTGGTGAAACAAAAGTATGAACTCTGAGTAAATTCTCATTTAGAAATACTTTATTATCAGGGTTATTCACTAGGGAGAACTGGCTGGAATTCGCAGTGGATTTTAAAATATAGGCAAAAAAAAAAAAAAAACACTTTAGACATTTTTTTCCAAGTCAAGTCTGTGTTCAGTTTGGATATTTTGGCCTTACCTTTGAAATTTACTTTGAATTTGCTTTCAGTTCCAGGCAATTCTCCCTTTAGTGAATAACCCTGTATATTAGCACATCCATGCACATATTAATGTATGCTTACATACAAGATAGTGTATTATGTACACTTTCATTGATCTTCAACTGTCCATTCCTGAAGGGAAAAGGCATTTAGAACAAATATAAATCCATAATAACATTAATGTGAAAAAAAACAACAATCGGGTGGTCTCTTGTCAGTTTTGTGCATAACCTCTTTAGATTGTAAGCTGATTGGGTCAGGTCCCTATTAACCTACTGTTTCCATATGCCATACATATTTTTTTATTATTATTATTTGCACAGCCAGTCCATACACAAACTGGGTTATTTACGAAAGTGAGAATTCAAGGTGAAATTCAAACTTAAAGGGATCCTATAGTACCAGGAAAACAAACCCATTTTTTTTATAGGCTCCTAAAGTGCCCCTTCCTGGTGCCCCACTCCTGCAGCTCCGATGTCTATCGGTGCAGGGTCAGCCGGTGGGGAGACCCAATGCGCATGTGAGACAATAGCCGCACACGCATTAGACCTCATCCCATGGGGAAAATCTGATGCTGGAGGTCCGTGAGGATGTCTAGCGTCAGATAACTGACCAAAAGTCTGTTAGGATTCCGGAAGTGCCCCCCGTGGCTGTCTCGTAGACAGCCAAAGAGGGCAGACTTAGAGCTGCAGTGTAAACATTGCAGTTTCTCTGGAACTGCAATGTTTAACATCGCAGCACAAAGTGCAATAGGAAGACAGCACCCAGACCACTTCAATTAGCTGAAAGGGTCTGGGTGCCTACAGTGTCCTTTTAACCCCTTAAGGACCAAACTTCTGGAATAAAAGGGAATCATGGCATGTCACACATGTCATAGAAACATAGAATGTGATGGCAGATAAGAACCATTCGGCTAATCTAGTCTGCCCAGTTTTCTAAATACTTTCATTAGTCCCTGGCCTTATCTTATAGTTAGGATAGACTTATGCCTATCCCACGCATGTTTAAACTCCTTTACTGTGTTAACCTCTACCACTTCAGCTGGAAGGCTATTCCATGCATCCACTACCCTCTCAGTAAAGTAATATTTCCTGATATTATTTTTAAACCTTTGTCCCTCTAATTTAAGACTATGTCCTCTTGTTGTGGTAGTTTTTCTTCTTTTAAATATAGTCTCCTCCTTTACTGTGTTGATTCCTTTTATGTATTTAAATGTTTCTATCATATCCCCCCTGTCTCGTCTTTCCTCCAAGCTATACATGTTAAGATCCTTTAACCTTTCCTGGTAAGTTTTATCCTGCAATCCATGAACCAGTTTAGTAGCCCTTCTCTGAATTCTCTCCAAAGTATCAATGTCATTCTGGAGATACGGTCTCCAGTACTGCGTACAATAATCCAAGTGAGGTCTCACCAGTGTTCTGTACAATGGCATGAGCACTTCCCTCTTTCTACTGCTAATACCTCTCCCTATACAACCAAGCAATCTGCTAGCATTTCCTGCTGCTCTATTTCATTGTCTGCCTACCTTTAAGTCATCAGAAATAATCACCCCTAAATTCCTTTCCTCAGATGTTGAGGTTAGGACTCTATCAAATATTCTGTACTCTGCCCTTGGGTTTTTTTTACGTCCAAGATGCATTATCTTGCACTTATCCACATTAAATGTCAGTTGCCACAATTCTGACCATTTTTCTGGTTTACCTAAATCATTTGCCATTTGGCTTATCCCTCCTGGAACATCAACCCTGTTACATATCTTAGTATCATCAGCAAAAAGACATACCTTACCATCAAGACCTTCTGCAATATCAATAATAAAAATATTAAAGAGAATGGGTCCAAGTACAGATCCCTGAGGTACCCCACTGGTGACAAGTCCAAGCTTCGAATATATTCCATTAACTACAACCCTCTGTTGCCTGTCACTCAGCCACTGTCTTACCCATTCAACAATATTAGAATCCAAACTTAAAGATTGCAGTTTATTGATAAGCCTTCTATGTGCAACAGTGTCAAAAGCCTTACTGAAATCTAGGTAAGCAATGTCTACTGCAGCACCCTGATCTATAATTTTAGTTACCCAATCAAAAAAATCAATAAGATTAGTTTGGCATGATCTCCCTGAAGTAAACCCATGTTGTCTCTGATCTTGAAATCCATGTGTTTTAGATGTTCAACAATCCTATCCTTTAACATGGTTTCCATCACTTTCCCCACTACTGAAGTAAGGCTTACTGGCCTATAGTTGTCCGACTCCTCCCTATTACCTTTCTTGTAAATGGGCACAACATTCGCTAACTTCAAATCTTCTGGGACTACTCCTGTTAACAATGATTGGTTAAATAAATCTGTTAATGGTTTTGCTAGTACACCACTAAGCTCTTATAATAGCTTTGGGTGTATTCCATCAGGTCCCATTGACTTATTTGTCTTTACTTTGACAGTTGAAATAGAACCTCTTCCTCTGTAAACTCACGTGTAATAAATGACTCATTTATCCTTTTTCTCAACTGAGGTCCCTTTCCTTCATTTTCTTCTGTAAATACAGAACAAAATATTCATTGAGGCAGTCAGCCTGACCTTTATCCTCTTCTACATACCTTCCTTCTTTTGTTTTTAATCTAACTAATCCTTGTTTTACTTTTCTTTTCTCATATATGTATCTAAAAAATGTTTTGTCCCCCTTTTTTACTGACTGTGCTATTTTCTCTTCTGTGTGTCATTTGGAAGCTCTTATAACTTGCTTAGCCTCTTTCTGCCTAATCTTATAGATCATTTTGTCTTCCTCACTCTGTTTTTTTTTTATAATTACTAAATGCTAAATTTAATGTCATGTGTCCTTAAGGGGTTAAGGCCAGTTAGTGTAGCCAAACCAAAAGTATAGCTGACTTAGAGAATTTTTCCAGTTCACTATTTTGACCTTTACATTTGAAATTGACTTTGAATTCTCACTTTGGTAAATAACCCTGAAAGGTTTAATTTTAGACAAATTCCTGTAAAGACTGATTCTGTTACGAGGATGCCCCTTACAGTCTTTTACCTTCAAGCCAACTTTGTAACTGGTAATTTTTTGGTTTAATAAAATATTACAATTATGCTAATTGTGCTCTGTTATTTTGCTATTTACTAGTGCTAGATTTAACTTTATGCTGTAATATCTTTCTCTCTTGGTGGAGTATAACGTTTTCATATATTGTTAAGATAATGTATCATATAAAGTGGTTTAATTTAACTACAGAGAGTCAATATTAGTTCTTGCATAAATATATTCAAAAATGAATATTTACTACTATTGAACTTTATATCCCCGCTACACATAAGGTACATTTCCTATAATGGATTAATTTATAATTTGAGTACCTGAGGTATAAAAAAAAATGTAAAAAAATAAAAAGTGTGGTTCACGGCAAGAATATTTTTAATTTATTTAAGCCATTTAGCTAAACATTTGTGGTTCTAGTGATTTCAGCGGAATAGACCCTGTCGTAATAATTAATGATGCAAAGAAGTTTTATTTATTTTTTTAAATAACTTGGGTTTAGTGACCCATTTAGTGACGTATCATTGGTTTGCTTTTTGTTTTGAGCTGTAGACAATTCGTCCTTGGAAGATAGAAACTTTTGGGATCATGAGCCAGTTCATTTCATGCCATATCATTCAAACCTTAAAGGACCACTATAGTGCCAGGAAAACATACTTGTTTTCCTGGCACTATAGTGCCCTGAGGGTGCCCCCACCCTCAGGGACCCCCTCCCACCCAGCTCTGGAAGGGGGAAAGGGGTAAAAACTTACCTTTTTCCAGCGCTGGGCGGGGAGCTCTCCTCCTCCTCTCCTCCTCCGTCCTCCTCCTGGGCTGAATGCGCACGCGCGGCAAGAGCTGCGCGCGCATTCAGCCCGTCGCATAGGAAAGCATTTACAATGCTTTCCTATGGACGCTTGCGTGCTCTCACTGTGAAAATCACAGTGAGAAGCACGCAAGCGCCTCTAGTGGCTGTCAATGAGACAGCCACTAGAGGATTAGGGGGAAGGCTTAACCCATTCATAAACATAGCAGTTTCTCTGAAACTGCTATGTTTATAAAAAAATGGGTTAACCCTAGAAGGACCTGGCACCCAGACCACTTCATTAAGCTGAAGTGGTCTGGGTGCCTAGAGTGGTCCTTTAAACATTTGTTTTGCAGGAAATATACACCCCAATAGTTTAATGGAATTTCTAAACTACATAATTCATATTTTAATGCATTTCAAAAATGCACTTATTGGTTTTTCAAAATGCCTTTTTTAAATTCCTGAAATTCTACTTTCTCTTACCTGCAGAACTTGCATTATACAGCTAAGCTGATCTGCCCACTTCGTGCCAAGCACAAACTTCCTTGCTTGTCCTGGGCACTTCTCAATGAAATGCTAATCACAGAGCAGCATCTTGGACCTAGAGTGTAAAATATAGCACATTATGAACATTTACAAAAATAAGTTTAGTGAAAATATATGTGGAATCTAAAAACCATGCATGCAGATTGATATGAACATATAAATAGTATTCATCTGAAATGCACTTCTTAGTTAACACAGAGGGCTGCTGGTAGGGGGAAATGTTTTATTGCGGAATAAAAGGAATGATTGGGTACTGGCAACTCCAAATTTTTTAGTTCAAGTTGTAGATTTATGTTTCATTAATCTTTCCCACATTTTTTTGTTTAGAGTTATCCACGTTGTATTTTAGGATATAAGCTCCATAACTTGAATTACAAGTAAAATATATTCAAATCCTGCATTGTTTCCTAGTTCTTGGACAGAGGTTTCCCCTTCAGTCAATGAATTCCACAATTCAAACATGAAAAAAAAAAAAAGCATGTAGAATGTTAAACTCTGCCTGCGCTAATCTATCTCTAATAGGCCTCCCCTTGGTATAAGCCAGTTTTAAGCAACTTTCAGTACTCCAGATGTTTTTGACTACGTCTCCCAGCTCTTAAAGCCATAATTCTGGTAGAGCATCAGGGGAGATGTAGTCCAAATCATCTGCAGTGCCAAAGGTTGCCTATTCCTGGTATAAACCATCAGAAGGGAAACCTAAAATACTATGCTAGACTGGGCATCAATTAAAATGTACCACTATTTACTAGTTAGTTGTTTAAGTGGTCTACATTGCATACTGAACTACTGTAGGTGGAAAGAATTGTTTTATCTTAAAGGAACACTCCACACATTATTATAGTGCTTTATGTTCGAAGAGTGTGTTCTCTTTTTGAAGTTTACAAAAAGGGCAGATTTCAATAGAAATGAGCACTTTTATAAATTATCATTTTTACAGTCCCTACACCCAGTTGATTCCTGATTGTTTAGCTCAGTGGAGCTAACTCAAGGGTCAGGCAATTGTACAGAGGACCTGCCTTGCCAAGACTTCTCTTTCAGCTGCATTGGATAGTCTGTGATTGGACAAAAAGCAAGCCGTTTTTAAATGTACCCCAAAGAAAAAAAATATATAACAAAATATATTTTCATTGTGTGGTATAACTAGCATTTCTACAAAATAGTGATTTTTTTTTTGGGTGGAAGGGAGCAGATGAGTGTCCTTTTAAACACTGTATGATCAGGCTTCAATAGTTTCATCCTCTCCAACAATTTACTGAAGATCACTCTTGCAAATGTTTAAGTGAGTCCCAGAATCTGCCATTTCAATCTTCTAGATCTCAATTATTTATCACTAACAATCCTTTTGGCCCAATGGATTTATCTTCATGGTAGAGCCCCACATTAATGTGGCAAGTGAGTGCTGTAGCAAGTTCTTAAATAAATAATAAATGTTCTGTTCACGCACCTGTTTGTTTCAACAACAAAAAATAAATTTTAAAAAAAATCCAGTTTTATCTATGCCAAATGTCATTGACTTGAGCTGTCTCACACATAGTATTTAGAAATTTAACAAAATCATTTAATGACCCCTACAACTTATACGGATTGGTCATATTTAATATACATACATGAGGTGGAGCTGGTATAATATGAATCTGTAAAGATAAAATATAACAAAATAGTGCAATATTGCCAATACAAATGCTTAAAAGTAATAAAATCTGGAGTGTCACACACATGTGAAGAGCCATTAACCTCATATGGCTATCATGGAAAGTGTGGGAGGACACTTGGAGGAGGTCCAACTCCTATTGCTCCTGGTCTGTTTTGTATACCTCTGGTAACCTGGACACAGGATGCTGAAGATTTGCTTGTGAAAGATGCTTTATTAAGTAAATAAATAAAATCAAATGTATAAAAACCTTATAAAGTGTATGGACAATATAGTCGTAGAAAGTGCAAATAGTCCAAGACGTGTTTCTCCCCTGTGATGGGGCTGCCTCAGTTGGTTCAAATCCTCTGCTGTATTTGCTTCATTTTAAATGTGCCACTTTTGCTTTACTCCTGGTTCAGAGTTTGCGATACGTCACGTCCGATATATTTCTTCAATGGAAAGCATCGTGCATTCCAGACGTCACATCAATGTAGTTCAGACATCCGGAAACAATATATTGCCCGAAAGTGTCCGTGCTTATTTTAAAAAGTGTATTGCAAACAGGGGTACAGTTTCATATATATATTGGATATTCCTGGTGCTGCAATTCAGCATATGTAGCATAAATAAAGGGTTATACATAATACAACTTAGGTATCTACATTCTGAAACAAAGTCTAATCTTAATAGTGAATCTATTACTTATTAAAAAATCCATAAAATTACATACCTTCTTAAAAATATATCTAAAACAAATATTTGGTATAAAAAGATGAGTGAGTCTGTAAGAAGTAATGTTTAAAAATGGATAGGAGATAATGGTAATGTCTTCATTAAACCAGTAAAACAGTAAAAAAAAAAATATATATATATATATATATATATATATATATATATTTTTATGAAAGAAAAAAAATATTCTCTGTTCATGAGAGGTTTAATTCATAAAGTGACGTAGTTTTAAAATCTTGGTTCAGACCATAGGGGATCATTGTATTGAAATT
Source organism: Pelobates cultripes (assembly GCA_933207985.1). Lineage (NCBI taxonomy): Eukaryota > Metazoa > Chordata > Amphibia > Anura > Pelobatidae > Pelobates > Pelobates cultripes. Next base: position 188,577,033 of record OW240915.1, read on the forward strand.
AAAAATGAACTTCATCTCTTCCATTCCTAGTTTTTTGTTAAAGTCCCCCTCCTGTCATGGTTTAGTCATGTTTGCTCAATATGGTTTGTATATATTTTGACATTTTTAGGTTAGAAAAACTTATTTCATATTAGTAACATTATCAATATTTTGGATCATATCTGTCCACAATGGACACTATAGTCACCAGAACAACTACCGCTTATTTTTTTTGTTCTGGCGAGTATAGTCAGTCCCTATAGGCTTTTTGCAGTAAACAGTTTTTTTCAGAGAAAAGGCAGTGTTTACATTACAGCCTAAGGATACCTCCACTGGCCACTCATCAGATGGCTACTAAAGGTGCTTCATGGGGAAGTGCGGCAGAGTGTGCAGCACTGACATTCAGTGTCTGTAGTCTCTGCACGGAGATACTGAACTTTCCTCATGCTGATTGGCCAGGGTGGCGTTTGGCTCTGCCCCCGGCCCACCTTCTTGAATGAGATAATAAGAAATGACAATCCCAGCTAATCCAATGCTTTCCTATTGGCTGAGATCATCACTTCTAAAGATGGAGATCTTGGACAGAGCCAGCAGTAGCAGACTGGAATAAAGGTTAGATTATACTATATTTAGGGGGCAAGGGAGGGGGCAGGGCGGCTAGGTAGTGTTTTTAATTCTATAGGGTCAGGAATACATTTGTGTTCTTGGCCCTGTAGTGTTCCTTTAAATGTAGAATTTAAGGGGGCAGGGCTTGGACACCATCCTGGAAGATCGCAGACAGATTGAGCTCTTGACTAAACTCTTCTAAAGGGGAAAAACTCCTGATAAAGATCATACCCACACTGACAATCTCATCCTGCATTACTGGAGCAACTTTGTGATGAACTACAAGCTTGTCATCCTTGCAAACAGCAGCTGTGGCCCCCATCTTTTTGCGGCCTGGTGCTGCCCTGATGGCAGAAGCGGCCGATTTCTACGTGTGGGGTGACCTGGGCTTTCACTCTTGCGGATAGTTTGAGCCCCGTACTCCCCCCCCCAGACCAGCAGGCATTATCCTGCCCCCACCAAATGAGCACTTACCTCCACACCGCTTCTGGGCAACACCAGTGAAGGCGGCCTACACGAGGCTTGCCCAAAATAGCCGATGGCAACACCACAAAAGCTAACCGATAACTCCAAAGCAGAATTCCTGCAAAGATTCAACATAATGTGCTGGGAGAAGCAGTGAAAGCCACAGACAATGCCCGCATCCATGGCACAATCTCCAGATGGAGCTCCAGTTCGACGCCTCCCTGTAGGTGGAGAATCCAGAAGGTCCCTGTAGGTGGAGAATCCAGGATACCGTCGCCTGGGACTTTAAAGCCCTCTTCCAGGGACGGTGAGAGAGGCTCCTGGATATGGGGAACTGGGTCCTGATAACACTTTTGGCTGTTGTAATGCTGCACGGCATGACAACATTGGAGGGGAGAATTTCCTGCTACATCTGTCTGACCATCACAGGCATAGGCTGAGAGGACTGCTTTCTTCCAGTCTGTGAATACATCCAGGCAATTTACTTAAAGGTTTACTTGTTATTTCTGTCTTCCCCTAGCAACTGGTTTTTAATTTGCATTTCCTGTGCTCCTTCACTTTCAACCAATGTTAATGTTCGAGGTATAAGCTCAGTATTTACACGGCCTGGTGGCCCTACTCGTCAGCATGTTATAGTGTATAGTTCGTTACCTAACTGACTTTCCTCTATAATTTTAGATCTGACTCAAGTGTTAACTGTACTTTAATTTAATTATCTTTCTCAAAAAAAGTGCAGATCTCTCAGATGCCATGCCTATATTTTGCTTTATCTCACGCATATGTACTAGTTTATGCTGTTGTGGCATTCTGAACGTCATTTTACCACATCACAAAATTGTGAATTTTTTAAATCTGGTCATCTACTGTTTATTGAGCAGAGGGGACCGAACTCTAAAGGAGAACCAGGGACAGGCAGAGCAAAGATACTTACTTCCGGACAAACTACACCTCGTGGCTGGCAACAGACAGAGACCACCGACAGCGCCAAAGTGTGTAATGCCAGCAAGGAAGAAGCCAAGTCTTGCAAAATCCAAAGCCCTCTGTCACCTTTCTGGGCTGAGGACCCAGAGAGGGAACAGCTGGATGCCTAACCCACCTACTCGGAAGGTACTACTCAACACCAAGACCTCCCGAGATCTCGCTTGCAGTGCTTAGAGCAGCTGAAGCGGTGGGACATGCACATGGGCTCTTGTGAAAGCCTGGGGCCGGTGGAGCGGCCAAATTTGGACTACCAGGACACTGTCTCTATCCTCCATCATGCTGGTCAGCAAGGGTATAGGGTAACGGCATGATGCACCAGGGCGGGGGGAACACGCTCACAGCATAACCAACTATAAGGCTATTTATCTTACTTAGCTCCCGGTGGCACTATTGTTTTGTTTGCCTAAAATATCTCCCTATCCTTCTGTCTGCCTAGCATGTTTATTACTGTTGCCAGCAGGATTTAATCTTTCTATGCAATCACCATGTCTACTATAGTTTCTGTGCCTGAATATTCTCTCTAAGTTGTATATTAAGACATGTTTACCAAGCCTGAATATCAATGTTTATTTCTACACCTGCAAAAATGTGCTGATTCTCCAATGCCATACTATTGTTTACTACATTGATATAACTGAGCCTGCTTCTGCTGTTGTGGCATAACAGGCATCTTTGTATTTATGTGCACAACAAAAATAAAGAATTAATAAAAAAACAAACATAAAAGAATCCACAATGTGTTTCACTTATACATCAGGCTTTATTAAGTGAAATATAAAGTAAATTTAACATAATGAATCATACTTAAAATGTTACTCGAATCATCATAATCACTGTAGTGTTTATGATGGTAGCAGTACCCTTGTGAAGTAATAGGGCAAACAATGGCAGGACCAGGCAGGTCTCCACTGAAGCAGAATTTGCATCCGGTTTTTGCAGAACTGCAAAAGCTCTGTGCCAATCCTGCCACTCATTCATTAACTTAAAAGCAACAGCTGACTGCTCTCAGCCAATTAATTTGATTCTGTGCATCAAAATTTGCACAAAATTGACATTAGTTCCGGGAGCAGAGGGATTAAATTCAGTATTTAAATTGTTTTAAAGCAAAACATATCACTGGAGAGGTCATGGTGCCAGGAGTAATCCTTTGAAGTACAATACTCACTATTAATTAAATCCCTTTTCACTATAAGAGGTTAAAATCTAATATCACAAGTATATATTCCATAATCAAATGTATTAAGTACATTCCCCCTATATAGAGCTAATGACAAAGTATATTAGACATGTGCAATTTGTTTAGTTCCGAATGCAAATTTGGACGATTTTTGGAAATTCGGATGCTTCCAAATATCCAAAGTGCTTCGGATTTCTGAAAAGTGGCAAAACAGGAGAGGGTTGGGGTTAGGGCTTGGTGTTGGGGTAGGGTTAAGTTAGGGTGAGTGGTTGGGGTAGAGGAAGAGTTAGGGGTAGAGTTAAGGGTTGGGGTAGGGTTAGGGGTTGGGGTAGGGTTAGGGTTAGTGGTTGGAGTAGGGGTAGGGTAACCCTATTCCTAACCCTACCTCTATCCATAACCCTACCGGAATGCCGAACCGAATATTTTTCCCATGCACATCCCTAAAGTATATCAACAGTGATATATAAACATACCATATTTTAATTATTTAACTCACACATTAGGATCAAATCCCCTGTAAGGTACCTGAGAGGTGGCCATGCCTAGCCCTCTGGATGGCACGGGGAGAACTGTGACAGGATAATACCACCTACACTGGAAACACGGAGCGGTTTAGCTTCTCTCACAAATGTGACTACAGTTCTTAGATTATTCTGTTTTCTTGCTACATCAGCACTATTGCAGATTTTTTTTCTTCTGTTTTTCATATATATGCTCATACTGCTAAAGAGGTTGTAATATATATCCATCCATTAGTGGGGATTTAAGCACCCTATGGCTGACATACTGAGCTTGTGCTATAAGCTCCCCCCTTGTGTGTGCATTTGCCATTTTAATTTATTATTAACTTCAAACTATCTCTTCTCTCCCTTGTATGTTACTACACATCCATCCATGAATACCACAAACTGCACTTGAAACACATGTATCCATAAGTGCGGATCGTACCATTGCATTTTACTTAGTTCGGAGCTGGTTAGTTGGTTCTTCTCTTTCTCTTTCTTCACATGTACCCATGAGACAATCTGGCACTTTAAATACTATGTATTTGACACTAGGCACATCTTGTTGGTTTTGTTTTTATGATTCATCATGCATGTATGGCCTTGATTTAAATAATCAGATATTATTCTAATTTGTTAGAAAAAAAAAAACTTTTCAAATGAAATATCTACAGAAGTCACGATTAGAGTCTATAGTCATTTTTTGGATATAAATCATTTGTGTAAAAAAAATGTTTTAAAAAACTTATCAATCTATCTATCTGTCCATATATATATATATGAAGCAAAAACCAAAAAGGTTATGGTGGGGAACAAATTGTGATTGAAAATCCCTTCCACCTGAAGTCTGTGGATAGTTAATACAATGTTAAACAAACATCTGCACAGCAGTCAAGCCATAAGACTTGCTTTTCCCACAGAAATCACAAATCTGCAGCGATGTTACAACCGCAAAGGATTCTGGGTGGGCATATGCAAATTAGTTTAACAAAAAATCAAATTTTTTTCTCATTCCATTTTAAACATGGAATCCTTAGAGCCTGTGTTTGCTGTATACAACAGCTTTGAAACACAACTTAGGAAAAGATGCAAAGCCAGTGAACCACTCATGGACAGCTGTTTCATTGTTAATGCAAATCATCAGCATGAGGTTGGTTTTCAATCACAAATTTTGTATACAGTTTTTACATTACTGGTTTGTTTTCAATCAGAATTTTTGTATACAGCAAACACAGACTCAAAGGAATCCATGTTTAAAATGGAATGAGGCAAAAATGTGATTCTTTGTTAAACTAATTTGCATGTGCCCACCCAGAATCCTTTGTGGTAGCAACATCACTGCAGATTTGTGATTTCTGTGGAAAAAGCAAGTCTTATGGCTTGACTGGTGTGCAGATTTTTGTTTAACATTGTATTAACTATCCACAACATTGGAGACGTCTTTGCATGATCACACTGATCAGACTCTGACCTTCTCGTCTACCTGTCAGGATGTCACAGCGTGAAGAGTTCTTCCAACTACACATGTGTAAATCTGTCAGGCATGTCCAATGCACTTTCCCAGCATTTCTAGGGATAGAACACTGGTTAGATCAGTGCCCACCTATGGAGTGGGTGTGGAAAGCATAAAAAGAAGCAGGTAAATATTAAAAAATAAAATAAAAAACATATTTACCTGGTTTCTTTTCCAGCCTGCAGTGATGCATATCCCTTTTTAACAAATGTCTTGAGTGTTGGGTAAAAGCGTGATACTATCAAGATTAGATTCCTCGTTAACACCAAGACCAGACATTGAAGACACTAGTTGGGTTCTCTGCTGTACCTCTTAAGTAAAGAGTGTCTGATTGTTTTGACAAAGTCTCTTTTAATTCATCTCGTCTTTGGATTTTATTCATATCTTATATAGCATACAAGTACATCGTTTACTTTTAGACTTTCTCTTTAATTTTTGTTTTGCATATGCATCTACCCCAGTCACAATGTCATCCTCATTCCCTTAGAGCTGCGACCATCTTTCTATTTGCAAGTTCCGGTAAGCACAGCTCTTATTACCGTTGCTTGTGTACTTCCAATACAGTTTCTGCGTCCCACTCACTCAGTATACATAGAGTAACTAACTGTATTAACCTCATTTTTATGACTGTAACTGCGTTGAGTATATGGCACTGCCCACAGCCGCCATATTGCTACACCATACTGGTGTCCCCAAATTATTTATCCTCATACACACCTCATTTTCAAGTTAATAAAGGTTTTTAAGGCACCCACTACCTCCTCGTATTATATATGTATTGCCCACTTTTTTAATAAATAATTAAGTTAATTGGAAAATGGTCACATGACATGTGATGTCACGTGACCATTATTTTTTAATTTTCCTACATTGTACCTGGGTATATAAACAGTGAAGGTTCCCAGCATATGTAATACACTTGAATAAGCCTACACCATAGGTGAAACACATTGGATATTATATATATATATATATATATATATGTATATATATATATATATATATTATTTTTATTTTATTTTTTATTATTATTATTTTTTTTTTTAATATCAGTGTTGTAGGAAAGTTGACATTATTTAACAACTCTTGAACCTTTTCGATTTTCTTACTGGTGGAACATGTTCATATTTTGGTGGGGAATATACCCACAAAGAGTGAGCAGAACCATTGTTTGCTCTTACAAATGTGAGTACATTTACTACTTTTATTTATATGTTAATGTATACAGTGAGCACTATATTTTATCTTCTGGTTTTATACCTACGGTGAGGATTATACCTACCAACACCAGAGAGAGAATTCTGCACATATATTCCACAGTGGGGAATTTTCCACTCCAAGTGCTATATAAGGAGACATCCTGAGTCTCCAGTAAATGTGAAGTGCATTTTTATAATATCTATCATCCAATTTAGTTTGCTGACATATTATAAAATCCTGGTATCTTATTTCTGTTTATGTTATATCCACACTGTACTGTGTTGGACCAAGATAAAAAGACTTACATCCTCAGTCAGTCATCAAGCTGCCTCTAGATCTAGATAACAAGTGCTAAAAACCAATCCCTTTTTTTTTTATTTCTGAGAAAGTCTCTGCTGAGTTCTCCTTTAGTTGCTTCTGGGGGCTACAAAAAATAGGGGTAACTCAGGAAAGGGCAACAAGGGCACTGTTTTCACTGATCCCTTGCTCGGAACTTAATAAACCATAGAAGCTGTAAGCACTTGAACTAGTTATGCTCGAAGCTGTAGTGCCACTGGAAGCCTCAGTTGAATTTATTGTGACATGAAAAGGCTATGAAATATCCAAATGCCTACAGGGTGGTGAATCAAGATTAAAGGGCATACTGCTAATCCCACTATCCTGAGGCTGCATATTAATAACAGTGGTGGTGGCAATGAGTGTGGAGTGTGTCAGCAGTTCTCCTGACCGAGGAAGAGGTGTATAGATTGTTAGAGGCCACATCACTAGTGCTGATAGTTGATTCGGGAACACAACCCCTTTCCCTACCCTTCCTCATGATTTTCTTGGGATTAGGAAGTAACAATGATGATGGTGGGTTTCTTTTTCTTATTACAGTACATTTTGTATATAAATGATTCTGTGAGCTAACATAAGTTTATTCAGCAAAACTAGGCATTTGTGTTACAAAATGGATTGTTGCTTGGTGAATGTACTACTGTAGTGTTATTGTGTACTACCCAGTACTTCACTGCTTGCACACACTGCAGTGAACACACTCATAAAAATTGGATTTCCCTGTTAACAAAAAAACAAAACAAAAACAAGCAAACAACTTTTAACAACTGTAGATTGTTAACCTAGTCTCACAGTATGATCAGTGATGAAATGCATGCCAATCTCTCAAAGTTGTTTCAAGTGGTCTTGGCAGGAGGTGTTAACTAGATACAGCATAAAGCTAAAACTAGCCTCACACTAGAATCAATAGAATCAATAACCCAGGCTATCTCACACTCCAACAAAATCACAGCAAGGATCATTGCTGATATGTCTCCCTCAATAGCTGAAGTCAAAGTGTCTAGCTCTAGAAGATTCCTGCTTGGAAGTACAGTTTTTTTATTGGTCTTCCTGTTCCCCTCTATTGATCATTTCACTTAATATGTGAATAAAATAATACTGTCTGTCCCCTAACCATCAATCGTCTTTTTTGTGCTACCTCTTGATTAAATGGGAGATCCGGACCACATAATTGGCAGACCTCTTGTCCATCATGGCAAACTAAGCTATTTATTTGCAACACCTAAAAATTCTTCTCATAACCCAATCGGCCAGAATTCAGCCGAGTTGCAGTTCGGTTCGAAACAAATTTCCAAGTATATTAGAATTCATTTGATAACCTCATAAAATCATTAATGAATATAAATGAATTGTTACTTATCCATAATTGTATTAAAGAAATAGAAGACTTTATTTAACCCTTATCTCACACACAAATAGACAGGGCAGCACTCAAAATGTTAACTGTTGCCTGCCCTCTCTGTGTTGAGAAACTTCTCATGGGGACATATTAAAATACAGATGGGTTTCTCAAGCCTCAAGTCGTTGCTTATTCAGGTGGCTCCCAGAAATGTGCACAGTTTGTACTCTGAATGTTTAATAAGCTTAAAACACGAAATATCTAATGCGACTTGAACTTTCTAGTGTTATTTCATCACCAAAAAAGCAAAGTCTGAGAATCAGTCATTGCCTTGGTTTGAATGTGAATTCCAGCATGTAATACCCAGGCTAGATGTTTCAGGAAATCAGTATTAACCTATTAGCATGCAGTTTAACTTGGAGAAGAGCCATCTTCACACTGAGCTTGATTCCCCGCTCCAAGTCTTCCTGTCACTGTTCCGTATCCTGGATCTAGCCTAAGGCAGCCTTTGACGGATCTCCAGTCATTTCCTGCATTCTACACTAGCACTAATTGAATTTTTGGGTGGCCTTGCTTATTTATTTTCTTAGAATGCACTGGGTTATATTTTCATGGCACTTTCTCAGCAGTGCAGCGTTTCATTCTCAATCTCAGTATACGAAGAAGAGAAGAATGAAAGAGGAAGATTGGAGAGCATGCAGTGTGATTATTCAAACTAGTTTTTTTTTTCTTGAAGATAAATATCAAGAGATGGGGGGTATTGTACAAGCTTTATTTTGAAAGATATAGATAGCTGAATGAAGGTCATTGAAATGACTATGGTAAATTGTTGAGGAATAAAAGGTTCTGTATTTACTATTTAAAAAAATGCTACTGGTGTGAGAGCGTACTACAAAGAGCTACAAAGAGCTTAGTTACCTACAAATAGCTTAATTACCTGAACTCCAGTAGCAATATAGCACATAATAAATGCATTAACTAATACTAAATCGGAAGATCTGTAACATGTTCCTAGGAGAAAACTAATGCTAGAGCGCAATTTTAAGACAAAGTTTTAAATATGATGTAACCATCAAAGACATTTGTTTGGTTTCCATGGTGACTGCTCTGCTTTTAGAACATTGCCCCTTAATTTCTGCCTGTCTGTCTGCATTTATGTCTGTCTTCCTGTCTAACTAGTTTTTGAGAAGCCTGCCTGAAAGTGCATTTTGATTTAAAATAAGATTTTTCAGTATTGCCACTTTTTCCTATCAATATCTGATAAATTTGTTTTTCTGCTCAGTAATATTCTAAAAAACCTGGCATGCTTCTGGATTCAATCTGGATTTAAATGATTATACTTCCTATTTCAAATTATTAATAAACAAAATAGTAAAAAAATATTTTTCGGCAATTACTATTAATAGATGATAATGCAAGATGCACATTCATTTATACAGTTACATAAATATGCCAGTCAAAGCAATTCAGAACTAGCATTGTATGCCAATCAGTAAAAGTATTATATTAAAATGGGGAAAATTAATTTCTAAGTAGAAATTTATTAAAACATTTTAATACATTTTTTTCAGAAGCACATAATTATATAATGGAGATTTTACAATTATTTTTGTTTACTTTAGTATTATTCTATTATAGAAGAATAAGTACTGTGAATATTAATTTCAAATTTCTCCCCAGATATTTTGCACAATTGCTAATATTTATAATTACTTAATTATTTAAGTATGTTTTAGAGTTAAATGGCCTTTGTATTTATTTATTTTTACTAATGACAGCTCCAATGCCCTAAGGCAGGGGTTGTATTATCTGATGATAAAATCACAATTTATCTGCAATGTTTACATAATCTAAAAAAACACAGTAAAACTTTGAGGCTGCTTTTATACTGACCTGATACTTAAAATGATCTGTTTCTGGTGGTCATTACAAAATTTCTGGATCATCTTCTTGCCATTAATGTGCAAATATTTCTAATATATAATTAAAAAATAAACATTCCTAATGTACATTGCTACATACAATAATTCTATAAATTAATTAGCGTATGGTATTTAACATAAGAAAGGAAATACATTTTAAATTTTGTAATGACATTCTTTTTTTAACTCTGTTTTTGCTGTCTCAAATAAATGAACACTTTGAGTACTACTATGCCTGTTCCTTTTTCAGACTACTTACTAAAATCAAATGAATAATGAGTGTGTTTGCAAGAACAGATGTGTAGAGCTGCTAGTTAAATGTGCTGATATGAGTTTACTGCTATCTAAAATGATTTACATTATTTAAAAATAGCATCTTTTTCATTGTCTTTGATGTAAAAGCTGGATAAAACCAATACCCCGATGCCTACATTCCATTTTAACCCTTTATAGCACATAAGCACTATTTACAGTTATACAAATGACATGCACAAATATAACAATAAATACAAAACAAGAGATTGTAAGATTATAGGTGGGGAAAAGAGATGTATTTTTTCTATAGAAAATACCAAAGCTGAATTTCCCTAATATAAACATATATAGCCCACTGAGCACTTAGGTGCCGGGGGGGGGGGTCTTCATGAATTTGCCTCGGTCCCCCTCCTCCCTGGCCCCTTGGCCCCCCTCTTTCCTCCCGCCCTCTGGTGCCCCACCGCGTGTTTAGACACCCTGATTTTTCTTATCTTCCCTTTCACTCTTTGTCTTTCCTGATCTTTTTTTATCCTTCTTCTTTTTCTCTCTTTTTCCTTCTCTCATCTTGTATTTCATGTCTTACTCTTTGAAACTCTCTTTTTTTTTTTCCTTTACTTTCTTATGTTTTACTATATCACAGCCCTGGCCTTCACAGGGCAAGTAGCAAGAGAACTACGGATACAGGGATCTTTATTTTTATCCAATAGGAAAAACGATTTGTAATGTACACATGTGTCAGCTTATACCGACATTACTTCTATAGCTAACTAAGTACCTGAGTTTCTGTTTGGAAACATTGATTAAAAATGTACATTCATATCTGACCAGCCACGAAAAGTTTACTGTACAACGTAATTTGTTATAAAATGTGTGTCTAGGTCTTATCGACCTGCATTAATGTATTGCACAAGAAATATATAGAATATACCTGGTAAGCGGCAGAGGCTCACGGATATTGCTGGCCTTGTACTAACTTACTGAGAATACGAGTTGGTTCTGGTATAAACATGATATTACCTATAATCAAAGCTGTTACTTTTGATGCCAATGTATCTGGTTTTCTGTTCCAACAAAAATTTAAAAATGTGCATCTAGCCTGTCCTGAGTACGCTACTGTATAATGTTGCATGTTACATGATATGTGTACGGGCTTTGTCAGATTGTGATATTGCAATGCACAACTAAAAAAAAATAAAAAAATAAAAATAAAAACATATATAAATATTTACTGTATGCCTATATGTAAATATGTATGTCTGTCCTGACCTCCCTTTCCCTTTGTATACACTTTATTACTTTAAGAAAAAATATTTAATATTTTTTCAGTTTATCAATAATGGCATGCATAACATCATGCATAGAATGGCAAAATCGTGAACAAATGATAATACAATTTTCATAGAGGTTGGGATTGCAACTATGTACTCCCCAAAATGTGCAGACCAAATTATTTTTTCTCACATATGGGCCTTGACTTTATTCTTTTGGATATGTTTTTTAAATGACCACAATCGGTTATAAAAAATTTTTCAAATGATTAAACTAGAGAAGTCAACATTAAAGTCTATCTGATATTTCTCAAATAAACAATTCTAAAAGTATTTTTCTAAATGATTGGGATTATTTAATCCAAAATAATTAAATTGAGGCCCATGGTTGTTGTCATTTCAAATTCTGAAACAGATTTTTACTATACCATACTGGCAATTGTGTCGTAGCCTAAAGAACAAAGTTTGTTTAGTTATTTATATATATATATATATCAATAAATCTAGACTTCCCAATCCCCAAAAATATATGGTTGCATTTTTAATACTACTGTGTTACATATATTACTTGCACACTTACATTTTGGAAATATAAATAATAATCCTTAATAAAGTATGATAGATGCATTTGCAGTTTTTTTAGATCTGTGTCTTGGCAACATCTGGAAAAAGTATGATAAATGTATGTTTTTTTATGGAATACTGTAAATATTGCTTGTCAGGAATTCCGGCTCCTTTCATTTAACATTTTGAGTTTAAAGTATATTTTGCAAACCAAAAATTTTGCCAATTTAGAAGTTTTACAGATAAATATTTTTTGTTATAAATAAATATCCCAGCTAGAACTTGACTTGTTTTTGTTTTTTTTATTAATTAATCATACTTGCATAGGAATAGTTTTATGCTCAATTAATTAAAAATGAAACACAACGATATTTTGCATGATTTCTATAAATAAAAGTCACAATTTGATTAAAATATAATTACCTCCTTGTATCTATGATTTTTATTAATCCTTTTAAACCCCTGATCTTTTACAAATCACGCCGGTCATTAAAATGCCTAAAACAGCTCTATCCTATAACACTAATCATGTATCGTGTAACCTAAAATTACACTGTCACACAGACTTTTTAAACTCTCTTTTATTTTTGGGCTTCAATATTATTATTATTATTATTATTGCTATTTATATAGCGCCAACAGATTCCGTAGCGCTTTACATTATTATGAGAGGGGGGATTTAACTATAAATAGGACAATTACAAGAAAGCTTACAGGAACAATAGGTTGAAGAGGACCCTGCTCAAACAAGCTTACAGTCTATAGGAGGTGGGGTATAAGACACGTTAGGACAGAAAATATCTATCAAATAGGGTGGGAGTGAAGCAGAGCTGGAGGAGAGAGTAAAGCACTGCCCTATAGGAGAGAGCAAGAGACAGGTATGTAAGGTAGAGGTTATCTGGGAGGCCATAAACCTTTCCTAAAGATATGGGTTTAAGGCACTTCTTAAAGGATTGAAGACTAGGGGAGAGTCTGATGGGGGTGGACAGGCTATTCCATAGGAAAGGAGCCGCCCGGTCATGGTAAGACCTTCTCTCCTTAATGTAGGATTCCATTTTGTACAGTAATTACCCTTCAATGTGACTTTACAGAAAGGACAGATCCTCAAGCAAGATTTGTTGCCTTGGACTTCCACATTGATCAGCAATTTTCTTTCTAAAGTCAGATTTGTTAACTACTATACTGTAGATGTATCAGTTTGCTCCCTGACAACCAGGATTCTGAACAAAATATAAGGCTGGTGACAGAAGCAAAATTAACTGGTACTGTTGTTATATATAAATGTGTCTTATGAATATCTTCAGGATAGGCAGGGATTGACAAATGGGGCAAATCCTTACCTTGAACTGCTAGTCATTGTGAGTGACTTTTGAAAGATAAAGCATCTTCTCTCTGCACATGTGCAATACTGTTTGTGTATATCCCTTGGCTCCAAGCAGCTTCTGGACACCTACTGGACACCCTCCTCAAATTTTAACATGATATTATTTGTTCCAGGATTTAGGGATTACCCAGTTGTGTCTAAGGTATTTTTATAAGAAAATAAAAAACCCTGTAGACACAACTAGGTAATCCTGGACTGGTAGCAATGCATTGAGGACTGCATTGGGAACCACTGCTTTAAACCTTACATTCATCATCAATGGATATAACTGAATGTTCGAAATAACTAGTGTTAGAGAGTCATCCATCACATCCTAACCCCGAGACTGAAGAGGTAGTTTTATCTGAGTTTAAACAGCGGCTGGGTGAATTTTTGCAGAAATATTCAGGGATATAATATTCAATATGTTGTGTAAGAGCCTCCTAATCCAACGAGAGATCTGACTGCTAATCTGAGGTCAAGAAGGACTTATTTTCCGAGTTTGTTACAAAATTGGAAAGTGCTTCAAACTAGGTTTTCTTTCCCTTCTTTTAGATCAACAGCAAAAACAGATGTGAGAAAGGCTGATGGACACATGGACATACAAGTCTATTTTACAGCCTAAATAACTATATAATTATTTAACTTTATAGAGACTTTTCCTCAAAAATGTAACCCTGCATTTTTCCTTATGTTTGACTGTAAGACCTATTCAGCATATACTGAATACTGATAAGTTTTTTATGCCTCCCCTTTGCCACATTAACAGTTATTCTTTCAACTTCAGGCTCAAATGGTCCAATGTTCTGCACACTGAGCAGACCGCATTTGAATATGTGTTTATATAGAGTTTGCACTTGGGGTAGAGAATAGAATGTACATCCTGATTTAATATTTTTGGATATGCTTTTTAAATGATTTCATATTTTTTAATAAGCATTTAAAATTATTTCATATTTTGAGAAACAGTCTTATATGTCACTATGTTGATATTGATAATATACTGATGTATTTTTATATATAATATATTTTAATATTTTGAAAAAATGATTTAAAAAGTTTATCCAAAACATTAAATCACAGAATTAGTCATTTTGCTCAGTTTAAGTGACAAGGGTTGTGGGGAAAAAAATGAAATAAATATTCCGAGCACAAACTGATGAAAACTGAGCAAAACTTTAAACTCTTTGATTATGCTAACGTAAGCTATACTTTCAAGCATTAACAATGGTAGAAATAAAATGCCAAATAAATAAAAATATATAAATACTCTTGCCTTCCGGCATGCTTGTATTTATTTATTTATTTTTAATTAATTCCCTTGCTCTATATATTGGGTCAGTAATCTTTGCACATAAATGCAGCCGCTTATACTCTAGGCCCCTGGCTACGTGGAGGCACTGTAAAAAAATTCCTGAAAGCCCCAATCTCTATATACATTGCATACTCTCAGAATCTACCTGTCAGCTCCAGAGACTGTAACCATGCAAGAAGCCAGTAAGTGCAGCACACCTGGCCTGAAGGTGACCAGCATGAAAACCTCGCCACCATTTAAATAGGCTTGAAATGTGTGAGTTCAGTATATAGCTGGTCCAATATCCCAACCCCAGAATTACATTATTATTAGTAGTAGTAGTAGAACAGCAGAGAATGGTGAGGATGCTATAGAAAGGAAGGATATAAATTGCCTGAGTATAACATGGTAGACCAGATAAATGACAAAGAATGGAAGCCAACAGGTAAACAATGTGAGGAAGGGAATGGCACATGTAAAATGGGGTTTAAGTGGGTATATTAAGAGAAGGACACATAATATAAAGTGGGAGTGCACTGGCATGGGGGGAATGCCAGTGACAAGGGAATGCTCTGTCCCTGCGAAAGTTAGGAACATGGAGCTGGACTGTATGGACCATGATAAGAAAGGGAGTAGGTAACGGGGTGGGGAGATAAGTATTAGCCATGTGACAAAAATGCAAGGTGGCAAGAATTAAATTAATGTTCCCAAGGGACCACTGCCCTGTTATGTCCTTTGATATTTTTCAACATACAGAAACAGATGATTTGCCAAGACAAAGAACTAAGGATATCTATTGCAACAGGATAGAGGAGGAACCAAATTTCTATGCAACTGTCTGCAACAGGGTTGCGGGATAGATATATCTATCTAATTTCACATGTACACTCAGTTGCCACTTTATTATATATAACTTTATAATACTGGCTTGAACTACACATAGCCCACAGACTAAATACTTTGTGGCATGGATGAAACAAAGTGCTGGAAACATTGCTTGAAGATTCTTGTCCATGTTAACATGATAGTTCACATAGTTAGTACATATCTTATATAAAGAAAGTAACTGGTCTGTATAGTGCAGTAACCTTTCTTTCTTACTTTTTTTTTTTTATATATTTTTATTTTCATTTTCAAAACATTTAAAACTTAAACATAAGTGGACATGCAGGTCCCTAAATGTGACCATTGTAACTTGTCTTGCAGGACCCAAAACAGGTATATATAAGATATTACTAAAGGACTTGCAGGTCCCTGTGAAGTGGTGAATTAGGATTGGTAATTATTTCAGTACTCATCTTAAATTGTCACAGGACCAGTTTTTAAGAGGACTTTTTATGCTGAAACGAATATTATCGCATTGACATATATTTGTATAAGTTGGTGAGGTAGCTCAGTTAGTAAATTCCCTAACTACAAAGCATCTTCAAAAATGCAAGATCACAGGTTCAAATTCCAGACAAGGTCAATTCTGAGGTCAATAAAATTAGTACCATCAATTGGGTAATAATAACATCTATTACTATTCAGCTGTCAATTTGGTTAATTCCACAAGCATGTGCTGAAAAGTACTTTGAGTCCCACTGGGAGAAAGGTGCTAGTTATTATTATATATTGATCATTTTATTTTGTTTTTAGATGTTGGACACACTTCCTGTGGAGCCTCAACCATTGATTTGTTGGCAAATACTGGTAAGTACATGGATTGTTCTCGGGCATCACATTCTTGGACAAAAAATAGCATTTAATAGTATCCCTTCCAAGCCAAGTCATAACTGATAAGAGGCTGATGTCCCCCCCCAAAAAGTAAATAAGCAAGTAATTAAATAAATAATTTTAAAAAGCTTTATTTAAGTAACGATCAAATGAATTTAACAAAAAAATGCAAAATCTAAGAACCTAAAATGGAATAAAAAGATAACTCTGTAATTAGTGTTATTTTATGCTCCCTGGATGCTTTTAAGAAAGACATGCTTTGAAGGGAATTGTCAATGTTCCCAGCTCTTCCTGTGCAGTTAACATTGCTGACTGAGTTGTAAGCTACATAAATTGAATAACTGAATATTATTAGCTGCTGAAAATAATGAATGCATTTTTGTTAATGTTCTGTGTAGAAAAACAATGCATGTGGGTCACTAGTACAGGGTTGCTGGATCTCTCATATAATTTCCTAGCCAAGTACCAAATCAGTAAAGATTGCTCCTAGCTTCTGAGGATTCTTTAATAACACAAGTGACTGCATTTGTGTTTGTTTGTTTTTTGTTGAAACTGAATTTATTCAGGAAGAGGAATTAAAAAAAAAAAAACAGGAAAAAGAAAAAAACTGTGAAAGAACAGGATTTTCCCAAAACGTGTACTAACGATTGTATCACTATTAAAGCTCATTGTACTGCTAAACTTGCATCTTTTACTGAGAACATTGCACACATTTGCTCAGCTGTGGGATTAATTGCAGTTTATATTTTTCAGTATAGTACAGAGCCAGGGGAGTCACAGAGAAAGCAAAATGGATATTCGTCAGTAACGCTTTCCTAGTAGGTGCAAGCTATGCGTATGTAAAGTATAAACGTGAGCAAAGTATTACAATACAATGTCAACAAATAAAAAAACGTGCTAATCAGGCTGCACTATTTGAAGTAGACACCTACCTGTATCCCCCAAAACTGCTTTTCTTGAACTGAAACTGACATATCTTTGCTATCATATCCTTTTGCATAACCAAAAGGATAATGAAAAGGGTGTTTTTGATTGTGACGTTTAGTTTGCTTATTTTTGTAACATTTTTTTATTTTATGTAAAAATTAATTGATGCGCACAAAAATGAAATAAATAAAGGTATTTATTCGAAACAAAAATACTTTATTTGCAGTTTTAATACAGTGTTGCTTTTTGGTGTCATTGTGTCTATTGCTAATGTGTCTTTATTCTAACATCTATTTTAATGGGGAAAGGAATAGGAACTCACAGTGTCACGATAGCTGTGGCAAGAAAAAAGGGGGTAACCCTCAGTAAGTAGTAATTAGATAGGAAGGTGCTTGCCTATAGGTGTCAATTAGTTAAAACATAACATTTAATACATTCGTTTAAAAGCTTGCCGTTGAAAATCAGCAAATAAACCCAAAATTATTATTAAATTCTAAAACTATTATATAATAGTGTAGAGCAAAGGACAAAAAGTAAAATGTATAACGAAATTTAAAAAAGGATTAATGTAGAATATTCCTAATTATTTTTGAAGAGCTGCCTTACCAGCGAAACGCGCGTCAGAGTTCTGCGCTGCACTATACTCTATTAGAATTACTTTAAGACATTTGTTTTTTTCATTACATCTTAGACATTATGTCCTCTGCAAGAGAGATAGGCAAGGCATTTGCATGACTCTGCTTTTCCGAAACTAGTGCTTACCTTAGGCTAGTAGACAGTTTCTTATACAGATTAGGTGCCCTTGAAGGCACAGTTTAGCAACTCACAAGATGATCGGTGAACAGCACTATTTGGGAAAACAGTCATGCATTGAACAATCCGATGCTTGTATCTGACAAGAGATTTTCAGGCTGAGTTCCTCTCTTATAGAGTTTATAACCTAAGCACAGTAACATTGATAGTTCCCTTCAAGGGAAACTGATACAATAGTATACAAAACTATAGTTAGTGGTTATATTTACTCTATTGATACTTTGAGTCTTTTAGAATTGCCAGCTTCATTTTCACTGGCATTTCTAAATTTACACTACTAATTACTTACACTTGGACTCATGCTGTAATCTTAAAAATAATTAGGATTATTCTACATTAGTCATTTTTTTTTATTTTCTTTATACATTTTTTTTGTCCTTTGCTCTACACTATTAATAGTTTTAGAATTTAATAATAATTTTTGGTTTATTTGCTGATTTTCAACAGCAATCGTTTAAACAAATTTATTAAATGTTATGTTTGAACTAATTGACACCTGTAGGTAAGCACCTTCCTATTTAATTTATTCTAACATCTGTTTGTATGAATAGAGATTTTTAGTAAGCACAATAGAGTTTATATGTTTTGAATAAATACTTTTATTTATTTTAGTTTTGTGTGTATCCATTAATTTGTATATCTCCTATTGGTTTTTATATAAGATGCTCAGTGTGGATTGCTGCCTTTTTATTGTCTTAACATTTTTTGGTTGACATGTTATGTTTGGCATTCCTGATGCCACATGGCACATGGTTCTCAAAAGCATTACTCTGCAAGTGCCCAAACGTAAATAAGCATACCTGAACATCATGAGTCAGTGGCAAAGCCATAACAGGTAAGTGCTGAGATAATAACCCAAAGTAAGCACTGCAGTAGTATTTACTGGGGTGAGGGAGTGAGGCAGTTGTGTCAATAGGGTTGGTGTTACCCAGTGCGGTAACTCATGGTGGCACCCCAACCCCATGTGTTATAAATGTGTTCTTTATGTACAGTGATGTGCAGAGCACATGTATTTATTACAGACCTCCTCTGTGTTTTGAGTGTGATATGTATGAGATATGTACGTTTGGCTTAGTGTGTGCTGGTTTATGAGTGTGATGTGTGTGGGATGTATGTGTGGTTGGCTGAGTGTGATTGGCTAAGTGTGATTGTGTATGGTGGCTGTGTGTGGGAAGGTTGAGTGTAATTGTGTGTGGTGGATGTGTGTTTGTAGTTAAAAAAAATGTTAATTGAGTGATAGAGTTTTCTTATCTGTTGCTTCTTTTGCACACTAATTATAATATTTTTTAATATATGCCATTTTCAGTGACAAAATAGATTTTAATTTTCAGAATACTTCAGAGTCATACAAACACAAATTCATACAAGTTCATATACACATATACAGACACATACACAGTAAAACAGACATATAGCCGTAAAGAAATGTATACACATACTCTCATACAGACACAGTCATACACAAACACATACACAAACCTATACAGACACAGTCATAAACACACAGGCACATAATCATAGAGACCTATGTACACATTCATGCAGATACACATTCATACAGACTCAGTCATACATGCACAGGCACATAATCATAGAGACCCATATACACATTCATGCAGGCACACATTTATACAGACACAGCCATACAGGCAGATATACACATACTCATACAGACACAGTCATAAAGAAAGTCATACAGATATATATACATTTGTACTGACACAGTCATAGAGGTACGTGCACACCCTCACACAGACACACATATACACTGTAGCTAAGGCATGTCCCAGAAAAAAGTATGGAAAAAAAAATCATCTGCGCTTTTCACTTTGCTAATGTATGAAGATTGTAAAACAATCATTTATTACATATGATATTTTAAATTTAGCAATCCCAGTGACAGTGTTTAGGTCTGTTACTTGAGTCACTGGGATTGATTAGGCAGGCTCTAGAGCCTATAGGATGCCTAATCAATTACAGTGACTTGAATGACACTCTCCCCAATTCTATATATTAGTGATTAGTCTATTCCTAACTGGCATCACTTCAAGGGACTTTGCACATTTCGAAGACAATATAACTTCTTCAGAGGAAATCAATTAAAACTATTTTTCAAGACTTACCCCAACATAAAACCTTCCTTACCTCTAGGCTTTCTAGACTACCCTAATAACAGAGCAGCTGAGTTTGCCAATTTCTCAGCTTTTGAAAGAATATGCATTGAAGCACCATTACATAGGGGCCAAATTTCCTCCAACTATCCTCTCCTAGTGACACTAACCTTATAGAATTTAGAAATGTATTTTATGAGTGCCCTGTTCCTTAATATGTAGTATGTATACATTTTGGTCACTATGGCAGCACCATCCCTGCAAGATTCATGTTACCTTTTCCCAATTCCCTTTTGCTGTTACTATGTAAGTTTGGAATCCAGGCCAGATTCCCTTAGGGGTTAAGCACTTTGGGGGTATTTTTCTGCAAAGGGGGCAGGACAACTGCACCACATCAAAGGGACGATGGACGGTGCCATGTACCATCAAATCTTCTTCAAATCTTCCTCAGCCAGGGCATTGAAAATGGGTCGTTGATGGGTATTCCAGTCTGACAATGATCCAAAATACACAGCAAAGGCAAAAAAGGAGTGGCTCAAGAAGAAGCACATTAGGGTCCTGCAGTGGTCTAGCCAGTCTCCAGACCTTAATCCCACAAACAATCTGTGGAGAGAGCTGAAGTTTCGAGTTGCCAAACATCAGCCTCCAAACTTGGAGAGGATCTGCAAAGAGGAGTGGGACAAAATCCCTCCTGAGATGTGTGCAAACCTGGTGGCCAACTACAAGAAACATCTGACCTCTGTGATTGCCAACAAGTGTTTTGCCACCAAGTACTAAGTCGAAGGAGACATGCAAATCAATTTATAACTTTTTTGACATTTCTGGATTTTTTTTTGTTATTCTGTCTCTCACTGTTAAAATACACCTACCATTAAAATTATAGACTGATCATTTCATTGTCAGTGGGCAAACGTTCAAAATCACCAGGAGATAAAATACTTTTTTCCCTCACTGTATAAACATAAAAGCACTATCACTTTAATTGTTTAGTTTTGAGACTGAATTTTTTAAATTGCATTTATCACATTAATTTAGCATTATATATATATATATATATATTGTCAATGCTCTTGTATTTATATATATACTTCAGCTTATTTAGCACTTGCACTATTTAATTTGTCTCCCACATTGGAATTGGTGTAGGACCAATATTGAGGTACTGTGAAGTAGTCGTGGGCTTCACACAATATGGTGGAACTGAATCCCCATATTTGTTTGCTGAGATAGGCAATTTTAAGGAGCCTTATAGAATTTAAAAAGTTATTTTATGAGTGCGCTGTTCCTTAATCTGTACTATCCTAAGTGTCAGCCTGGGAGAGGGACATAGGACCAACCTCAGATCCTTTTGATTGGTAAGAGGAGCAAGCATATAAAATATTTTTTTTTAACTTTTCTGAATTGGTCGCTCTGATTTTGATCACAAAGAGCACTGAACTGCTTCTTTTCAGACCGGATGGAGGGAAACAAGCTCCTCCACCCCGGTCAATGGCTCAGCCACACTACACAAGAGTGAAGTAAGTAGTCACAGATTTGGAGAGGTAGTAAGACACATAGAGGGGAGGAAATGAAACACATGGATAGCTGGGGGAATGAGACACATGGGTGCTGTGGGAATGAGACACATGGTTACTGGGGGAATGAGACACATGAGTGAGGGGATGAAATTAAACACATGAGGAGATGGGGGAATGAGACACATTAGGGCTGGGGGAATGAAACACATGGGGGGAAGTGAAGGAAATGAAACACATGAAGAGCCAGGGGAATGAGACACATGGGGGGAATGGGAGGAAATGAGACACATGAAGAGCTGGGGAATGAAACACATGTGGGGCTGGGGGAATGAGACATATGAGTGAGGGGATGAAATTAAACACATGAGAAGATGGGGGAATGAGACACATTAGGGCTGGGGGAATGAAACACATGGGGGGAAGTGAAGGAAATTAAACACATGAAGAGCCAGGGGAATGAGACACATGGGGGGAATGGGAGGAAATGAGACACATGAAGAGCTGGGGAATGAGACACATGTGGGGCTGGGGGAATGAGACATATGGGGGACTGGGAAAATGAGACACATGGAAGGCCTGGGGGAATGAGACACATGGGGGGCTGGTGGAATGAGACACATAGGGGATGGGGGAATGAGACACATGGGGGCTGGTGGAATGAGACACATGGGTGAGGAAGGGAGGGAGGTGAGGAAATTAAACACATGAGGGGGCTGAGGGAATGAGACACATAGGGGCTGGTGGATTGAGACACAAGGGAGCCTGGGGGAATGAAACACATGGGGGCAGGGGGAATGCGACACATGAGAGGCTAAGGGAATGAGACACACGGGGCCTGGTGGAATGAGACAGATGGGAACTGTGGGATTGAGACACATGGAGGCTGGTGGAATGAGACACATATGGACTGGTGGAATGAGAAACATGGGTGAGGAAGGGAGGGAGGGGAGGAATTTAAACACATGAGGGGGCTGAGGGATTGAGACACAAGGGAGGCTGGGGGAAAGAAACACATGGGGGCTGGGGGAATGAGACACATGAGAGGCTAGGGGAATGAGACACACGGGGGCTGGTGGAATGAGACAAATGGGAACTGTGGGATTGAGACACATGGGGGCTGGTGGAATGAGACACATAGGGGCTGGTGGAATGAGACACATGGAAGGCTGGTAGAATGAGACACATGGGGTAGGGACCTAGGGGAATGAGACACATGGGGAGCTGGGAGAATGCGACACATGGAGTGAGGGAAGAAAATGAGACACATAGGGATCTGGAGGAGTGGGACACATGGGGGCCTGGGGGAATGAGACACACTGGGAGCTTGGGCAAAATTCATCTTCGCCTGCGTAACCAAAAAGCCATGCAAGGTCCCTGTCTGTATGGGATCGTGATTAGATTTCATATTACCCCTACTCACTTCCAGAATCAGAGGAAGCCCAATTTCCTGTCTAATAAAGGTTTATATTGAATAGCTGATCAGCTAATAGGTATTTCAAAGGGAACTGGACCAGTAATACAGCTCTATTATTTTTCCTTACAATTGTCTGGTAGGAAACAATTCTACATTTGGTATGATGGAGCTACACTTTTCTGACAGTGTTCAAGCATCTGTGTGTGCTTGCAGGTGTCTCTGTGTGTGTGCCTAATGGGATGAAAGATGAGATCAATTTTGTCTTGCTCATTTGTCTTGCTAATATTAAAGGAACACTCCAAGCACCATAAGCACTATCATGAGCTGTAGTGGTTATGGTACCAGGAGTAACCCAGTGTCTCCTCATTGTAATCAGTCAAAAACATTTTTCAATGGTTTGACCTCTCTGCACCAATCTATGCCTCCTCTATAGCTTAGGAGCTTCCATTAGTTCTCCTGAGATAAGCACTGCAACGCAAGGCTATCAAATTGGCTAAGAGCATGGACTGATTGCCAGGCTTAGCTAAGTGAAGAGTTCTGGCTTTCTGAAGACTGTAGTGAAGGTGGGGAGTGGTGCCCGGGAAAACACTGGAAAGAATTAGGAGGCTCAAGGGCACTCCTCTCACCATACACAATTAAGGGCGCTATAGTGGTGGTTATTATGCCTGGAGTGTTCCTTTAAGAGTAACACTAACAGGGACAATAGGACAGAAGACTACCCAGTGTGATTAGGTCTCAGAAAGTGACACATGAATGGTATACACTCGATATTGTAGATTTTTTTTCCTATTAAATTTACTGCATTGAAGATACTACATATAATGCTTTGTGTTGCTGTCTTTATATTTTCTTTATCTTTTTTTCTAAAAGATTACAATTAAAGAAAGACTACAGGTACATTGACCACGGGTTTCTTGCAAGCATCAGTAATGTTTTCTCCAGTTAATCACATAACCTAGGCTGACATCATGGAATGACTTGAGAATGGGCCCCAGATATACAGTGCAGTAGCTGTATATTTTCTTAAAAAGTCACCATACCCTCTCTTTATGAAAAGCAGCACTGACAAGTTCCATCCACTTTTCAAACTGACGTTTCAACTTAAGATCAAATCCATGAGCCATCCATATTATTAAAAAGTTCCAAAAAAGCACATGGGGAAAAACGTGTCTCCTTCATGTTTAACGTAATGTGCATTTGAACCATGCTTTTCTATACATGATCTTTCAATGCAATGGCACTTTGCCTACTTTTATTCCCTTTATTATCAGCATGTTTTTGAAAAATTTAACACCAGAGGGCATTTCCACAGTTGTCACAGGACAAACCATGCAAATGCTCGGTGGGCTGTAGTACTAATAGACTGACTGTGGATATCTATAATCTGACTAAATCATTTATGACTATTTCCAGTGCCTGATTAGTCATTCATAGCGCCCAACATTTCAAATGGACAAAGATGGACAAATCGATTTTCCAACAAATATTAGATGACTTACTAATAACAACTTATGCAATTAAAATGTAATTTAGAACAAGAACAATATATCTTATTTGCACAGACTGGCATCTAAACACATGTGTTGTAGTTTAAAGGGACACTATAGTCACCAGAACAACTACAGTTTATTGTATTTTTTCTGATGAGTATAAGCATTCCCTTCAGGTTGTTTGCTGTAAACACTGTCTTTTCAGAGAAAATGCACTGTTTACATAACAGCCCAGTGATAACTTTACTGGCCTCTCCTCAGATGGCTGCTAGAGGTGCTTCCTGTGGCAGTCCTGCCTAGTGTGCATCACTGAACTTTCCTCATGAGTGAATTAATCTCTATGAGGAGATGCTGATTGGCCAGGGCTGTGTTTGACGTGTGCTGGCTCTGCCCCTGGTCTGCCCCTTAACATTCTCAGCCAATCCTATGAGGAAGCATTGTGATTGGCTCAGACCACCACCTCTGATGATGTCAGAGGCCAGAGGCAGTTCAGCGACAGAGGCAGCAGCTCTAGACTGCAATACAAGTAAGATTTTGCTATATTTCAGGATGCAAGATAGGGCCAGGGGCTAGATGGTAGTTTTAACACTATAGGGTCAGGAATACATGTGTTCCTGACCATATAGTGCTCCTTTAAGGACACATTACTGTGAGTAATATTGCTGTGGAGCTTCAATTCTGACTTCAGTGAATAACCCTCTTACATACATTTCTATTTATTTTTAATTCTTTATTTTTGCAGTGCATGAAGAATTGTACAGTCACATAGGGACAACCCATCAAATACATGAATAGTAAAATAGAATGACAATGTGTGTCCAGAAGTACTGCACTGTTTTTTAATATCATTATAGAAAATATAAAAAATTTTGAGTGTGAGCAGACAAAAGATACATGTGAATAAAAGAATCACAACTGCAAGATATACAATCAAGTAAGATATGTACATTAACACCTCACACTTTGCCAGAGGGTGGTCTAAGAGTTGATGTAGTGTGTCAAAATTTAACTTTCTAACTACGAACTGCACCTGCTCATCTACTAAAGATGAATTAAAATGAGCAAGGTGAAATGACCTACAAACATCCGTGCACACGAGTATAGGAGGTTGCAATTAAAAACATGAGGTTGCCTACAACGGGCATGATGGCCATTCTCTTCTGCCTGGTGAGGGCTCAGGCAGAGAAATATGCCCAACCTTGGGATCAGTGAAATGGGAAATGAAAGAATAAGGTCAGTGGTCACCCCTGAGAAAAAACTTTCCTTATGAAGGGTGTCTACTCTAGGGATGGGTTGTGCGCAAAGGCGAAGTATGGAGATAATAGAGGAGCACCAGCCAGTCAACTAAAGGAGCTAAATGGAGCCAAGCGACACCACTACGCCTCACCTGAATCTAACAAAACACAAAGTTCAAACAACATACTCCCCCAAAAGGTGCTGTGCTAAAATACAATAAATATTTTTATAAGATATATTGTAGAGCACTCAAAGGTTCCTCAAGTTCCTCATAAATATGACACAAAAGTAAGTATCTACCATAAATAATAAACAAGACCACACATACAGCAGTAGAGTAAAACACTTGGAAAAGGGTAAAGTTCAATGTTAAACTCACAAAAATATAAAAAAAGGGGTTATCTGGTGTATGGATGTGTTTCTTAGTAAATCCAATTATTCTGGTATGGTGAATCGGATTAGCTTGGATTCTCAAATTTGAATGTTAAAGAAACATAGGAAAAAACATTGTATAAACTAAATATT
The DNA here is from genome assembly GCA_933207985.1 of Pelobates cultripes. Taxonomy (NCBI): domain Eukaryota; kingdom Metazoa; phylum Chordata; class Amphibia; order Anura; family Pelobatidae; genus Pelobates; species Pelobates cultripes. Next base: position 188,603,547 of record OW240915.1, read on the forward strand.
TTTGTGAGTTTAACATTGAACTTTACCCTTTTTTAACATTGAACTTTACCCTTTTCCAAGTGTTTTACTCTACTGTACTATGTTTGGTCCTGTTTTTTTTTAAATCTATTGTAGATACTTTCTTTTTTCTCACCTAAACAAAAGCCTTCTAACAAGATATGGTTAGATCGATTAACTTGATCACATCCACCAGCTTTTAGAACAAGTGAGTATCAAAGTAAGTCACTGTGACAGGCAGTTAGACAGAAAATCAGCCTAATATAACAATCAAGCCCAATCATAGCACTCCAGCCACTAGGAGGCTCAGTTCCTACACGCACAAATATCACATATTTTGCATATTAAAAATTATATCACTACAAAAATTTTTTTATCACATTTTCAAATCATTTGAAAAGTTTACGCAAAAATATTAAATCAAGGCTTATATTTGAAACAAATTCTAAATCTTCAAGCATATGAGTCTGAATTTACAAATAAAAAAAATAAAAGCAGCTTTACATAAAAGTGACATGCAAATTATACTGGCTTGCCCTCATACAATGGCACTCTAACTTTTAATTTTATTAAAGGACACGGAGGCTCCTATTAGGCTTATCACTTTCTTTTATTCCTCAGCAACAAAGAAAGATATTAAGATATTCATAGCAGAAAAAACAAACAAATACCCTCAGAGGGTTAACCATTACATCACAACATCCTAGCCTATGAGAGCAGTCCACATCGCATATACTCCCATGTGACCCCAATTTACTCCTCTTTCTTTGCTGCTGCCTCAGCTAAGTATTACCAAAATATTGCTCTGTCATATTTTGCTGTCTTGTGTTTTTCATTGATCTTGATGGACTTTGATTTAAATTTTTGGTGTTTCTAGTGTACAGGGCCCTCTGTGTCTGGCCCTCTGTTGTTAACTTGTTCTTTTTGTTTTTCCCCCTCTCCAGTTTACCCGCCCCCACACGGCGGCTAATCTCCTTTCCCCTCACTTTTTTTGGGTAGTTTATTACCCATGCGCGTTCCGGTATTGCCTCCCCGGCGCAAGGCACCTCTCAGGAACTGTTCTTTCCAGCGCCGCCTATTCCGCGACCGGGGGCCGATCGCGCATGCGCAGTTGCGGCTGCACATCATGCTGGCCATATTGTGCGTGGCAAAGAGTTTTGCCGCGCTTTTCCCGGCTTGCGCTGCTCGTTTAGGGGGCGGGCGCGAGCTGATTGGATACTTACCATGCCAGTCGGCTTACCAGTGCTTCCCCCTAAGCTATTCCTGAGGGAACACTCGGTAAGTTGCCAGCAACTTTTGTTTTGTGTCTTGCTCGGTCCTTTCTTGCCTGTCACTGCAGCGTGTAAGTTTACCAGACACTGGGGGCCTGATAGATGGAAATTGCCAAATTATCTTTGCATTTTCATTGTTTGCAGTCTAATTTAACATACCACCTTTAGTGCTTAGTAAGCAGACCCCTAAAGAATACCAGGGTACTGTCCCTACCACTGCTGAGGGTGTCACTAGACATCAACTGGCCCTTGAGCCTAGACCCCATTCCCTTCAGGGGGAAGAGGTAGCTTCAATGGAGCAACTGAACTTGGAAGAGTTCCATTTGCTCCTGGACGCTACAATTACCAAATTGGTCACCCAGGCTATTTACTCCGCAATGGGGGCAATGTCAGATAATTTATCCCACTACATTACCAACGCCATCCTGGTGTCTAGCCACACCCCCGATTTTTCCCATCCCAAGGCCTCTGAGGATAGGCTGGTGGCCCATAGTGGCCGTAAGCCTATGAAAAGACCCACAATGTGAATTGACGGGCAGGTTGTGTCCTGTTACCACTGAGGACCTGGGGCCCCCATGAAAAAGAGCGACCTGCTGGGCAAAAGCGGTGCGGACATGGAAAAGGGTAAAAGCCTTCTGACTCTGGTTCGGATTCTGAGGAGGTCTCGAACGAGTCCGATGAGATTGGCAATATTGAATCAGAGAGTTTATCTCTGGGCCGTAGTTTTTCATGCAAACCGGCCATAGGCACTAAAGAAGTTGCAGATGCTTCCGCCATTCTAGACCCACAGGGTGAACCCCTGTTTGACCCTGATGCCTTACAGAACCTGAGGTCGGGCGAATGGTACCCAACCGAGCACGTGGCACAATATACAGCTGCTAGAATCAGGAAACCCCTGGATAAGGCCACAAGGAATAAGCTTAAGGTGGAATGCCCGCACCCTACAGTACCCGACATGGCCTGCACCACACCGGACATAGACCCGAAAGTTGCCCAATTTCTGGGAAAATCAGGCTGGAAAGCAAAAAATAGGCTTGATTACTCCTTACGCCAGGACAAGGTGCTTGACACATTAGCCCCTAGTGCCAAAATCTTCGACATGATCGAAGGAGCATTAACCGATGGGGCACCAGTTGATCTCCTGGCCGTTAGGGGTTGGGTCCAACATTCTATTTGCCTAATTGGCAACGCAAATGCCACGTTGGCTAGTGAGCGGCGTAAAGCTATCCTCATAAAATTGAGCCAAAACTTGTCAGCATGGCAATATCTGAGCCTGGGCCACAGGCAAAATGCCTCCTTTTCGGAGACAACTTCATGAAGGAGTTGGGTACCTATGTCAGTACCTTTACGGCATTGGACAAGGCACATACAAACATGAAGAGAGTGTTCTCTCCCAAGATTTTTGGTGAGGCCAGCAGACAACCGGGCCGTATGCCCGGCCACTCCTCCCAGGGTTCCTACCGGGGTTACCGAGGCCCCACCACACCTAGGTTCCAGCCTACAGAGAACAAGTCCCCTTCACCATTCTTCCCATTCAGGGGCAGATCATGGCAATCTCGAGGGACCAGGGGTGCCTCATATGGCCGACGACCTTATGGTGAGTGTGCTATCATCTCCTCCCCATTGTATGTCATTTGTGGGGGGCAGACTGTCTCATTTTGTCGATGCCTGACACAGATTGACCTCCGATATTTAGGTTCTAAACACTATCCTAGACTACCATATCGAGTTTGTGCCGCACCCAGTCCAAACCTCCATGCTGCACCGAATAGTTTTTTCCAAACAGGATAGGAGCCTGGTACGGGAGGAAATTCTTGAGCTACAGGGAAAGGGTGCGATTTATCAGGTCCCTCCATCCTTTGTGAGCAACCTCTTTCTGTTACCCAAGAAAGGTGGTGGGGTGCAACCGGTCATCAACCTGCGCCCCCCCCAATGCATTTGTCCAGTATCATCATTTCAAAAAGGAGGGAATCCACTGCCTTCAGGACCTTCTCAGATTGGGGGACTGGATGGTCAAACTCGACCTGCAGGACACCTATCTCAAAATCCCCATTGCTGAAGAATGTGAACACCTCCAATTTAAATGGAATGAGACGACATGGCGATTCCGGTGCCTTCCCTTTGGACTATCATCGGCTCTCTGGTGCTTCACCAAGCTGCTGAAGCCCGTGGTCACTCTTCTACGCAGCAGGGGTGTCTGGATGATCATATACCTAGACAATATGGTGATCATGGCACACCATGCTCACCAGCTTCGTCAACACCTCTATTGGGCATTGTCCCTCCTACAAAACTTAGGATTTTTTATCAATTGGAAAAAGTCGGTACTAACCCCTTTCCCAATCCATAGAGTTCTTGGGATTCAACGTAGACGCGGTACACGGGACACTCAACCTACTGTCCACAAAGTTCAAACTCATCAAGAAGGAAATCCGTAGGACGTTGGCTCGCCTGGTCTTATACTTATGAAAGTTGGCCAGGATAATCAGTCTCCTCTCAGCCTTCATCCAGGTGATTTTCCTGGGGCCTCTTCATTACAGGGCCCTGCAACGGCTAAAGGCCACACACCTACGTTTGGGTCGCTCGTATTCCGACTCTGTTCCACTCGATCACACAGCCAAGCAGGAACGCGCCTGGTGGCTGCACCACATGGAAGCGTGGAACGGCAGAGCGATCTTTGGAAATGCCCCGGATTTCATCATAGAGTCCAAAGCGAGTACATGCGGTTGGGCAGCACATTGCGGTGCTAACACAACAGGAGGAAAATGGTCCCCCTTAAGAAAAAGAGCTTCACATCAACGGCCTGGAACTCATGGCAGGGTAGTTTGTCCTAAAGAGCCTCCTGGGGCCACGACCAACTGCTCCATTGTTCTGCAAATGGACAATGTATCTGCAGTCCGCTACATCAACCATCTGGGCGGCACGAGATCCAGGATTCTGACAGACCTGGCCAAGGAGTTTTGGTAATACTGTCTGGATTGCAATATATCAGTCCAAGCGGAATACATTCCCAGTCTGTCCAATATAGTAGCAGATTGGAATTCCAGACATCCACGAGACACCAGCGATTGGCGACTGGACCGTGAAACCTTCCTACGACTTCAAACGCTCTAGGGACCGATGTATATCGACCTTTTTGCGTCTTGATTGAACTCCCAACATTCTTCAGTTGGAGGCCGGACCCCGATGCCCTAGCAGCACATGCCTTCCTCCAACCATGGCCGAACAAACAACTCTATGCCTTTCCTCCTTTCTCCCTCATGGCTCAGACACTAGTACACCTCAGGGGCTCTCAAACCTCTTTGGCTCTCGTAACTTCATTCTGGACTGCTCAACCTTGGTTCCCTTCACTCATGGAGATGTCCATCGATCTTCCCAGACTACTACCCAATTCAACACACCTATTACTGGATGCCGTGGGGAACCCACACTCCCTTCTGATTCAAGGACACCTCAGACTCTTGGCATGGCTCCTCTCCGGGGACCCTGGGTCATGCCAGATGTTCCACAAGCAACTCTCGATCTACTGGTGGGAGCACGGGTCCCTGGAACAAGACGATCCTACTGCCATGCCTGGAACGGATAGAGTTGTTGGTGCGTGGAACAACAGGTGGATCCCGTATGTGTTACTGTGAATTACCTGTTACATTTCCTTACCAATCTGTATGACCAGGGATTGGCCTATCGCACTACTAATGTCTATAGATTGGCAATCTCTGCTGGCCATCGCGGACTAGATGGGGCTCCGGCTGGTAAACAGCTATTGGTGTGTCGACTCCTACAGGGCATTACATTTGCATGACCCCCTCAACCTCGATACACGTTGTTGTGGGATGTGAATCTGGTCCTCAATTTGTTGGAAACCTGGCCACAGAATACGGAACTCACGCTTAAACAGCTGTCAGAAAAATTGGCCATGCTCCTCTGTCTGAAATCATGCAAACAGGTTTCAGATGTTCGAGCATTGGACATTGATGCAGGCTCCTTTACCCCTACAGGAGTTTCCTTCAACATTCCCAGACGTACCAAGTCATCGATTACTTCGGTTTCCTATCCATTGTTCCCTCATAACATTAAACTCTGCCCAGTGGGTTGTCGACAGGAATATGAAACACGGACTCTGGGATTCAGGAATCCAGCATATCATGAGTTGTTTTGGGCTATCAATATTGCTTCATCACCCTGTATCTACAGTGATGCTAGCCCCTGGGTGAAATGGATAATGGCTTCGGCCCACATAGACACATCTGTTTATGGCGCACACTCTACTAGAGGAGCCATGGCTTCAAAGGTTTTCAATTTAGGCTTTAAATTAGATTTAATGGTAGATTGGTCTCGTGAATCTACGTTTAAGGAATATTACTTTCGCCCTACAGAACATGTCTCATCTATGGTTATTTCACAGCTTTGAAGTAGCCTAATAGGAACCTCCGTGTCCTTTAATATAATTACCAGATTTTCCTAATTACATGATGTAAAGTCGTGATTTTATTAAGGACACGGAGGACATGCAGTTTTTTTGTCCCACCACAGGTATGCGATTGATATTAATTTTAAATGTCTGGATGTTGTCTCTGTTGGTTATTATTATTGTCCCAGGAGATAGTTACCTACAATATACTTTATTTAAACATAACTGATTAGTTGGTCTAATTGCAGTCACTACTGTGGTAATATGAATTATAGTCTGTGGGAACATATTTTACCATTTGTTCTCTCACGTTATGATGGTTCTCAGCAAGACCGGTATCTTCCACAGTTTTTCAACAGATGAGTTCCCAAAGATCCATTCCCTCGGAAGGAATCGCTGCCCGGACACCAGCTGTTCGTCTGTCTGTTTGTGTTTATTCCGTTAATTTGTTTTGATTTGTTTTGTCATCGACTATGGGCTTCGGCATCAACAGGAAAGAGGAGTAGATTGGGGTCACATGGGAGTATATGCTATGTGAATTGCTCTCATAGGCTAAGAGGTTGTGATGTAATGGTTAACCCTCTGATAGTATTTGTTTGTTTTTTCTGCTATGAATATCTTAATATCTTTATTTGCTGCTGAGGAATAAATCAGATAAGCCTAATACTCGCCTCCGTGTTCTTAATAAAATCATGACTTTACGTCATGTAATTAGTCAAATCTGGTAATTCTTGTATTACACATGGGCACGTCCAGCACTGTTTGTTCTTCTGTTCTGCTGAGGCTGACCTCGTTGCACCACGTGAACATGACTACAAGGGTATTCTTTGGGGGCATATCTGCTAAACTGTTACAAAAAAAATTCAATGGAGTATTCCTTTGAGGCCAGAGTTGCCAATCTGAAAGCATAGCCGAATTGGAGATTTTTTCCAGGCACCTGCTTTGGCTTTAACGTGATACTAGGCATCAAAACAACTTTAGCTTAATGAAGCAGTTTTAGTGTATACATCATGCCCTGCAGAATCACTGCTCAAGCCTCTGCCATTTAAATTTGAAATTCACTTAGAATTCCCGACAGTTCTCTCTTTAGTAAATATTTCTGTTTCCATTTATGACAAGTCTCACTGCAGTAAATAAATAATCCTGTAAACTTTCTCCTACTCAACTAATATTTCGCAATTTTATCCTAAATTTTGCAGTTTGAATTTAATTTAAATAATGCAATGTTTAGTAAATATGCCCCATATGTTATATTGCATTAGAGTCCTGCCTTCTAGTGTTTTGTTACGTTGTCTGATGTTATGTCTACTCTTCATTAACTCCATTAAGACTCCAGAGGTCTCTTTATGTCACAGGTACACTTTCCATTTAAAAGCAGCACAGAGAACACGATTTTTTATTTTTTTTCAAATTAATTTTTATTATACTTTTACAAGTATCAAAAAAAATTAAACAAATGAGTTCATCGTCATCCCTCATATACAAACCGAATTAGCGTGTCAAAATGTTACAGTATTTCACCACATAGTTCGTTTCTCGATTTTATATTTTTTACAGAGTAAACCAAGCATTAAATATTTTTAGTTAAGCTCTTTAGAGAACAAGAATTGCACACACTGAATTTATTACAACTTTATTCATGCTAATGCGCTGTTGTGCGTTTAGACATTTCTGTGCAAGAGGAAAGATGTCAACAAATCCACGTTGACACGCACACAACTTCCGCTTACACCGGTCTCCACAGCAACGGATCACTTCCGGGTCATACGTCAAGTCCGGGTTTCCGGGTTGCCTAAGAGGAGTGGTGTCTCCGGTGCAGGGTGAGCATCCATTGCCCAATAAATGGTTAAATATGCTTGTTGCGTTAGATAGTAGGTGTCTGTCAGCGTGAAGCACCTTTTATTTATTTAATTAATTAATGAATAGCCTAAAGGGTTTTGTTGATTCTCGTTTTATCTCTACAGACTAATAGGGACTGTTGCATTGCACTGTTTATCTAATTTGTGATTTATCTATTTTTTTTTTTTTTTATTGGGGCAGAAATGTAAATTATTCGTGTCCATGTATGGTTAACCTATATGTTTTGAGCCATTAGCCTGGCTATTCATCATTACTTTACTGAGAAATGATAATGGGGTTCAAAGCAGGACTCACTGACACATTGCTGTGATGCCAATGTACACCTTCACTCCATGGTTTATTTACTACATTCAGAACTGTGCCACGTTTAAAATCCGAATCACAAAATGTATGGATGAGAAATGGTCAATTGCAAATATTACCCAACTCTGTTGTAGGCACAATTTAACCTAATGTTGCTTAAATGTTATTTGGATTTTAATAATTTTGTTAGAGTTTTGGAATTTCGTGAATAACACTATCTCAGGGCTATTTACTTTTGGAATATTCATTCATACGTTTATTGATTTTGGCATTGTTATACACTGACATTTTTTTTAAATTCAGGCATTTGCTCAGAGATATTTCTTCTAATATACAGGAAGTTTATTCACCAATTCACTGGGAAGTTTGGAGAATTGACAAGGGATGCAGTAAGCTTAACTGCTTCAGCTTTATGTTGTGGTGTAAATAGCCTGTCTCATGCACACTTACAATCTTTAACCCCTTAAGGACTGGACTGTTTTTGCGATGTTGTACATTTGTGACCAGGCATATTTTTACACTTTTGTGATGTTTGTGTTTGTCTGTAATTTTCCGCTTTCTCATTTACTGTTCCCATACAAATTATATATTGTTTTTTTCAGGACAAAAGGGGCTTTCTTTACATACCATTATTTATATAATCTCATGTATTTTAATAAAAAAAAAAAAATATGATGGAAAAATTGAAAAAAATACATGTTTTTTGACTTTTACTTGAAAAATCTTTTACTCCTCTACAAAAGCGAAATGAAAAAAACTGCTAAATAGATTCAAAATTTTGTCCTGAGTTTAAAAATACCTAGTGTTTACGTGCTTTTTTGCTTTTTTTTTGCATGTTATAGGGCTATAGGTACAAGTAGGATATTGCGGTTTCAAAACATACATTTTAAAAATTTATCAATAGTGACATTGTAACACTATTATCTGTCATAAATCTCTGAATAACACCCCACATGTACATATTTTTTTTAAAGTAGACAACCCAGGGTATTCAATATGGGGTATGTCCAGTCTTTTTTAGTAGCCACTTAGTCGAAAACACTGGCCAAAGTAAGCATTCATATTTGTTTGTGTGTGAAAAAGTAAAAAAACTAAATTGAACGCTAATTTTGGCCAGTGTTTGTGACCAAGTGGTTACTAAAAAAGACTGGACATACCCCATTTGCAATACCTTGGGTTGTCTTCTTTTGCAAATGGTATGCCATCATGGGGGTAATTCTCATTCCTGGGCTACCATACGCTCTCAAAGGCAACGTAACCAACCTGGCCATTTTCAATGTAAAAATATTTGACCCATATATTTGACCTTGTAACTTTCAAAAATGCTATAAAACCTGTACATGGGGGGTACTGTTTTACTCGGGAGACATCGCTGAACACAAATATTAGTGTTTAAAAACTGGAAAACGTATCACAACAATTATATCATCAGTAAAAGTGCTGTTTGTGTGTGAAAAATGCAAAAAAGTAACTTTCACTGACAATATCATCGCTGTGATATGTTTTACTGTTTTGAATCACTAATATTTGTGTTCAGCGAAGTCTCCCGAGTAAAACAGTACCCCCCATGTACAGGTTTTAGGGTGTTGTAGAACGTTACAGGGTAAAATACAATGCTAGCAAATTAAATTCTCTGGAATTGCGGCCTGGGTTGGCAGGCAGGTCCCTCAAATTGCAATCAATAAAATTACTGAATTATGTAAAAATATTACATAAATACGCACGTCCATTAACTGTGTGATCATCCACTAGTCTAAATACGGTAACTAGATAGATACAGTGTGATAAGTATCATAGCAATATTGTACGCCTGTTACTGAGGGATGGAGGAATGGGGGAAAAGAAGGCAGCTATATTCAAGTCAGTAGTACTGGAAAAAGCTATCGCATAATAAGCTTAACAGGGTCTTGTAGAAACAGTGGACCCGTCGCCCATATCCACCCCACCCCTTCTAGTGAATCGTATTGGAGTTCTAGCTAACTGATCATCTAGAGAGACTAAACTAGTCGGCGTCCAGGTGAAGAAATATCCTGCCTGCTACCTAACACGTGTTTCGGCGCTGCTAACGCGCCTTCTTCTGAGGCTAAAAATGGTCCACAGTTAATGGACCTTTTCTACTATTTCTTGCTACAATCTGGTCACAAGGATTTATATAGTTGCTACTTTCTTACCCTATTGGATTTTATTTCAGTTAGTGGGATAAGAGTCTATCTAGCAAGCATAGAGGAATTGTTTCTCTTTATCTAGGCAAGTTTTAGAGGTACCATCACTAAGAGAAGTACTTTACTGGTTGGGGGGATTTTCAGCTCTATTCAGCTTGAGATCCTTTAGGTGATTCCATCAGGATTATTATCCCCTTCCAGGCATATATCCTCCCAATTTTAAACATTTACATATATTCTTTCTAAGCTTTTTGCTAGAGTATTTTTATTACAGCAACAATTAAAGGTTATGTTTTACCTCTTTTGTGTATATATATATATAAGTATTCACCAGGGGGCGTCCTGTTTTCCCTGACCTATTAGGTCTGTCTTTCAATCAATACCTCCCCCTAGCCACAACTCACACTGCCTGCATTGTTTTTGTTTTGTTTTTTCAATCAAATGTTGACTTGCTTTAGATGGTTTTTATCTCCTGTTTTGTTAATGGAACTCTACTCACACACAGGAGGCTCCGGCAGAATCTATAATAATAATAATAGAGCAGGAGATAACACATTCTAAATTAAACAGAATGTGCAATAAAGGACGTTTAAACATTAAATCTGTCTTTACAGGAAGTGTTAGGCGGTGCACAGAGGTGTGACTAGGGTTGTATGCCTGTATATTGTTTTGGTGGCTATTGTGTTCCTTTAAAAACGCCTCTAGTGGCTCGCACAGCACAACCACTGGAAGTGCTTTACATTATGGTCATGCAATCTTTCCGCATCCTCACGCTGTGCTTGGGAAGATGCTAAATGGCACAGCGCATGCATAGAGAAGAGGGACCTACTGTGCATGTCCTGTGCCAATTAGCATCTCCCCAGCACCTAATTATGCCTTAGCTTTTTGCCAGTAGTTGTTAAAAGGGACACTATAGTGGCTTAATGTAGTTGTTCTAGTGTGTATAGTATGTCTCTTTACGCTTTTTAATGTAAACACTGCCATTTCAGAGAAAAGCTGGTGTTTACATTGCTCCCTAGGGACACCTCCAGTGGCTGTTTCTCAGACAGCCACTAGATGTGCTTCCTGGGTTGTGCAGCACTGAATTTAACATCTCCATGCTCTGCATGAAGGCACTGAACTTTCCCCCATAGAGATGCATTGAGTCAATGAATCTCTATGAGGATATACTGGTTGGTGTGGTGTTTTGCTGCACACGTGAGCCTCCCAATGCTTTTCTATGGGAAAGTATTGGATTGGCAGAGATCATCAAGTTGATGATATCATCTAAGTGGGGCAATGGAAAAAGGTGAGTAAAATCACCTTTTTAACTGGAGGTGGGGGGCAGGGGGCTAAGTTGTTATTGAGAACTATAGTGTTAGGACTACATGTTTGTATTCCTGACACTATAATGTTTCTTTAACACAGGTAGTGTTGCCTGGCAGACGTCAAAGTGTTCTAAAATATCACTACTTACGAGTAAGTAGTGCTCGGAGTGTTCCTTTAACAAAACTGATGTAAAAAAAATTTTTTTTTCCCTCTATCAGTACTAAACTATTCTCTTCACATTCATCCTCCTGCTGTATTTTTGTTGTATTATGTTAATAACATGTTACTCTTGAAAAGCATAATTGAAGTCCTTGTTTATGCTCTATTAAAATTCACATTTGGTACATCCATCCAAGTAAGCATACAGTGCTTTGCGTTTGTGTATGTCATACAATTCTTAAAGGGACACAATAGTCACCAGAACTACTGCAGTTTAATGTAGTAGTTCTGGTGACTATATCCTGTCCCTGTAGACTATTCAAATGTAAACACCTCTGGGTCACTGTCACTAGAAGACCACTAAAGGTAATTCCCAGTGCAGAATTCTTTAGTGCCAGGAAAACAGCATTGTTTAAAGGCAATAGAATCCCTTTAAAAGAGGCTGGACGCGCTCATGAACAGCAGGATTTAAAATCCAAAAGGCCAGGAAGCGTCTTCAGTGGCTGTCTGGTAGACCGCCACTAGAACCAGTCTTAGCACTGCAATGTAAACATTGCTGTTTCTCTGAAACTGCATTGTTTTACTGTGCAGGGTTAAGGGGACTGGAACACTGCACCCAGACCGCTTCAATGTGAAGAAGTGGTATTGGTGCCTATAGTGTCCCTTTAATTCTGTCTCTATCCTGGTAGTCTTAGTTGAAAGAGACTAAATGTCACTTTCCCAAACGACCCTCTGCCTGAGAATCAACTGAGAAATTTTAATTGTGGCATATAGATTGATCTATCTGTCTCTCTCTGGTGCCTGCAATTCAGTGTTGCGTCACAATGAATTAAGGTTACCCTGTATTGAACAGTATGGCATTACTCTGTGTAATGTATGGTTTGAAACATGAAATAGATTCTTGAAATAGCAGACAGAAAAAATAAAATGATTTATATATATTTTTAAATAAATATTAAAACAAAAGGCTGATTTTAGTTTTTTCGTTTTCCTAGAATTATCTCTTCTTTTTCTTTATTTAAACTTGACCGGTATTAGGAACAGTCTGAGTATCCCCATTGCTGTTTTGACATGTGGTAGATAAAAGGTTAATTGGTGTTTTTAAAAGGGCGCCCTCCAACCATTCATCAGCTATTAATTCATCTTGTATTGGAGGACGTGTAAGTCATTACAAGAAGGGGCCATGAAAAATGTGTTTTCTCTGCAATGTATATGTCTATCTTTATTTCCTCCTATTATCCTCTGTACCCCTGACCACAAGCCAGCTGCAGTGAAGTTTGTTGGAGGAGGAGGAGGAGGGCAGCTTTGCCTGTATACACTCATCCCTCCCCATCCTGCCTTTCAGTCAAGTGACAGCTTCTGAGCCTTGCGTGCGAGTGAGTTCAGCTGGCGATGTGTGGTCTGAGTGTGTGGTCCCCCTACCTTCTGAGAGGCTGTTAGAACGGTAGAGGAGAGAGAGAGCAACACTGTTTACATTAAATCATTTCTGATGCCTGATCTGTGCCCAGTGTTTCTCCTGAACTTGAATCCACACTTTCAATCCTCACAGCTGCAGGACACTCAAACAAATGTACATTTCTGTAGCAGAGTCTGTTTATCGCTTATTTTTGACTTTTTATCTTTTAGCTTATTCCCCTTCTACAGTGCTTGGCAACTTCAACCCTCTAAATCTGCTCCACATCTCTTCTGTCACTCTATTAACATGTTAGCTGGGAATTTTGTAATCTCTCTGCCGCCTTTTTTAATTTTCCTGCCCAGTATGTAACGTTGTCAGATGTATATTTACATGTTTATATGTTTTGAAGTTCTAAGTCAGAAATAAGAAATAGTGTCCTGTGCTTGGTTTCCTTACTATGGGGCATTATCTGTGTTGGTTATAAGATATATTGCAATTTGAGGCTTAAAGGGACATTCTAAGCACCATTAAAAGCTTTCATGATTGATGATGTAAACTGAACTCTGAGCCTACTGGGAGCTCGCTCTGATAGTGGCTTAGAACTTAATTGATAGTAAAAATAACTGCACCTGTAAGACAGACCCTCAGTGCCATCAATCAGCCAGCCAGAACACTCAGTGCAGTTTGCCTGTGAGCACATCTTGGACGGAGCTCTCTCTACCTTGGAGGGACAGTTGAGCTGCAGACTGCACATGAGCAAAGCATGGTTCCAGCAATTGGTGGACATAACTTATTGCACTATACAGCATGTCGTTTTGGAGCCAATGGCCCAATTCCATCAATGGCATGCCCCCATTACCTCCCTTCCACCAGTGTCCTGATTCTTAGGACACCGGAGTTGGTAGGTATGATACAGTGAACCATGCTATGTGTAGACCGATAGCATCCACAATATTACAGCTTTAGTTGTTCATCGTTCATAACAAATGGAACTGCTTTTGGACAATCAACAACATGTCAAGTAAGGTTTTATGGCAATAAAATGGCAATATGGGGTAATAGTAATAATATACAAACCATTATATTATTTTTTTCATTTTTAAACCCATCATCTCTATGATTTGCATTTTAAAAATGTATTTTATTTTTATTTATTTTTTACCCCATTGTTTGTTTTTCTTCAAAAGTTATATATGACATGATGTTCACTTACATATCATAGATGCTCAGAGGAAATCTTAAGCCTAAAATGTTTTTGTTTGGTGCTTGAAATGGTATGTATTTTCTTTAATATTACATAGCTTTCCTTTAATCATTCATCTTGAATTTTATTTCCCTCCTTTACCTTTCCCTTGCCTGCATAGCCATTTTAAATGATCTTGGGTTAGAATCAGATGCTATCTGATCCACGATAACTCTCACTTGGCTGGCTACTGCGCATTCACAAAGCCATTATGTAACCTGTCATCGCCCTACGAGCAGTGCACAGTTGGACAACTTTCACAGTGGTTTTGACTTTCTCAGTAACTCTGTGTGCGAGAACTAAGAGCTCAGCGGGGAAGAAAAATTCATACCGCTAAATATGTGCCCCAGATGTTTACAGGGGAACTGTCATATATTAATATAAATCTATTTTTTTAAATATAATTTTTTTAAATCTGAAAAACAGTTTTTAGATAAGAGCCAAGGTGTACAATTAAAATTACTGTATCTCTTTCTCACCAAAGAGGGCATACCATTGAAATGTGTAGGGGTTTCTTTTGTGGATGCCATCAACAGAAGGTGCTATGTCTTCTCAAAATGGAGGACAGGAAGAAATTGGGTAAGTTAGGCATTGATTTAATTATTTTGGATAAAATCACAGACTTAGACTGCAAAGACCCCAGAAGGTGATAGCCGCTTTACATCTAAAAGTTCACTATGTGTTCTAAAGTTAACCAATTAAAATATGGACTAGTTTTAAAAGCACAAGACATGTTCACTACTTTTTTTTTTTTATTTACTTATTTTTCTTCCTGTTTCTTCATTGTTATGTAGTGTTTTCCCCAACAAATAAACACTAGTCAGATGAGTGGCTTTAATTTTCTTTTCTTAAATTGTTAAAAAGAAGTATGTACAATGTATGTGTGTCTCTCTTCTTTTTACTTACTTTTACTTAATTGCAATGAGATTTGTAACAATTCGGTGCTTCCTCAAGAGCTGGTTAGTAAATAAAGTAACAAGATAAATTAAGTGCAGATTTGTTTTGGTTTTGTTAGATGTTATTTCAGAAACATCAAAGTCCTGCTGTAAAAATAAAATTATTTAGCAGCATCTTCATGCATTCTGCGAGAATCATATAGCTGAGTTCAAACTTGAATCCCCACCTCATTAAACATTTCATATTAAATATTCAGTATTCTAAAAGGGGTGGTTTCCAGAATATATTAAATCTTCTTACCATAAGACAAAGTATTCTCTACTTTTCTGTATGGTATCTTTAAAATAATTTGGAATCTCAATGAAAATCCAACGTAGTCAGCATGAGTATTTGATAAAGTTTCTTAGGGTAATTTCACTAGAAAAGAGTGAAAAGCATAGTGGGCTTTGGGACGGAGCTTGCCAGCAAAGCCGAGCAGACACCATCTCTTTAGGCTGCGGCTAACCTCATACTAATCTGCGGCAAATTGGGTGATCCCGCATCCATCAATTCCCTTCTTTCAGCCTCCGAACAAGGCTAAAATGGAAAGCATTGGGACACAGCCTAATCGAGAGCTGGATAGGGTAGTCTCCACACACTTCGACTCCCTGACCAGTAACCTTTCGACCAAGTAGGATCTTCAAAACCTCTTGCTCGACATACAGAAATTACTGGCAGCTGATATAGCTGTTGTTAAAACAGACGTTCAGCAAGTCACAAACCGCATCAGGGCCCCGGAGGATGACATTCAAGACGTCTGCACAGAGATAGCCAACATGAAATACTCCCTACACAAACTCCATTCTACTCATCAGGTATTTACCTTGCAGCTTTCAGCGCTAGAAGATCGCCACAGGCGTAATTATGTCAAGATCAGCGGGGTCCCAGACACAGTTACAGCCGAGGAACTGCCCCATTACCTGCTGCGCCTAGTGGCCTCAGTGCTACCACCCCCAATGGCAAGAAAATTAACCATAGATGGGGAATACAGTCTGCCTGTTACCACCAAGACACAAACTACTGCCCTCAGGGAAATTATACTCCATTTTGTGTCTTCTCAGGACAAAGGACACTTGATGACAGCTCTGAGGGGCAAAACCCCACCCACTTTTGGATTTTTAATCTTTATTTTGATTGCGCATATAAAGTTACAAAACAAAACATGGGTATTGTTTGCCACCTTTGTATAACAGTTAATAGTTCGAAATATGCAGGTAACAAAGTCTGCGCATTTTTACATTTATCACAGTTGCACAACAGAATAGGGTAACAATAATGGATTTGAGGAGATTTTGTCTCAAAGCGGACAATATAGTTTGTTCTATTGAGTTCAATATAACTTCAAGCATGGTATAGTTTGCAGCTTATAGTAATGGGGGAACAACGGGGAAGGGGTAGAAACAGAGCAGGTATTAGGGTGGTTTTGTGTAGCTGGTGGTTTAGACGGTGATTAAGTGGCTCTATTGCCTAGATAAGTCAGCCAAGGTTGCCATGTTAAGGTGTAGGTGGAGTATTTGTTTGAGTATGATGCGTCTA
Organism: Pelobates cultripes; assembly: GCA_933207985.1. Lineage (NCBI taxonomy): Eukaryota > Metazoa > Chordata > Amphibia > Anura > Pelobatidae > Pelobates > Pelobates cultripes. The sequence continues at coordinate 188,620,129 of OW240915.1, forward strand.
GTTCTTCCATGGTCCGTATGAATTCTACCTTTTGTATCCACTCCCGCACTGACGGGGCCCTGGTGCTTTTCCATTTCAACGGTATCAACATATTTGCTGCTGTCAGCAAATGGTTGACTAGTTTGCGTTGGAGGTTTGGAATGCGGGTCGTGTGGACAAGGAAGAGGAAGGTTTCAGGTGATTGTGGTAGTTGATGGCCTGTTATAGCCTTGATTAGCCCTCCTAACCTCTGCCAGTAGGTTTGGATGGTCGGGCAGAGCCACCAGATATGAGCTGTAGTTCCTCTGGGTTGCCCACACCTCCAACATGTATCTGACGCTGTTGGAAAAATAGCATGTATCTTAGCAGGTGAGTAATGCCATCTAGAGATTCTTTTATATGTGCTTTCCCTTACTGCGGTGCTAATGGACGTGGTATGGGCATAGATGAATATTTTATGCCATGTACCCATTGGAATGTTAATCCCCAGCTCAGTTTCCCATGACGCTGTGAATGGGGGAGGAGGGGTGGGATTGATGGTGTTAAGAAGTCTATAGAATATAGATAGGTGCTTGATTTGTAGGCTGTGTGTAGTACAGTAGGTTTCAAATTTGGTGTGTGCTCGTGTTCCTCGGAGAAGGTGTGATCCCCCCTTCAGGAAGTGTGACAGTTGGGCGTATTGGAAATATTGCTGGGAAGTTGGGTGGTCTGTGGATGCTAAGATAGACAGCGGGGCTATCCCCTTTGGTGTGATGACCGTGCTGACCATCGGGTATTTTGTTTTTTGAGTCGGTGGGAACTGATGGAAGAACTGGGGGTAAGCCCGGTAAAAAGTTGGGGTTATGTGCTAGAGGGTAGAAGGGTGAGGGATGTGGGGAGACGTCAGTTTGGTGTCTAATGCGTGACCATATACGTAGTGTGGGCATGATCGTTGGGTGATGAACGTGTTGTGGCCGGAGGAGAGAACGACCCTCGTCGTGCCATGGGATCATACATAGAGGGGATTGGAACATGGAGCTCTCTATGTGTACCCATTGTTTGAGTGGGTGTATTGCATTCCATTCGTATATCCTAGTCAGTATGACCGCCTGGTAGTAGCGTTCAATGTGGGGTAGTCCCAACCCTCCCTGTTCTCTATGTCTGGTCAGAACCGAGTATGCTATCCTCGGACGTTTATTCGCCCAGATGAAGGTCGTGAAGATTCATTTGAGTTTAGTGAAGAAGGAGGGGGGGATTGTGATGGGGAGTGTTTGTAGGAGGTACAGCACTTTAGGTAGCGTGTTCATCTTCAATATGTTGATCCTACATAACCAGCTGAAAACCGGTCTCTGCCAGTCCCCTATATCTTTCGATATTGCCGTTAGAAGTGGTGTGAAGTTTAGATCATATGTGTGTTTTAAGTGTCTGGGCAGGTGGACCCCTAGATAGGTGATGGACTTCTCGGCCCAAGTGAAGGGATATACAGCTTTAAGTTCAGTTTGTGTGCGTCTGTCTATTCGGAGGGGTAAAATTTCGCTTTTTGTGTAATTGACCTTAAAGTTGGATAGTTCTGCATAAGCCTCCAGTTCTGCAAGCAGGGGTGGCAGGGAAGTGAGTGGATCCATGATGGAGAATAGTAGATCATCTGCAAATGCAGAGACCTTAAACTCCTGTGGGTGGACAGTGAATCCGTGAATGTCGTCGTTGTCTCTTATTCCCTGCAAAAAGGGTTCTAAAGAGAGGATGAAGAGTAAGGGGGAGAGAGGGCACCCCTGTCTCGTGCCGTTGCTAATGTGTACTGGGCTTGATAATTGGCCATTTATTCTCAATTTCGCCGTCGGGGTAGAGTATATGGCTCCCATCCATTTCATCCAATTTGGGCCAAAGCCTAAGGCTTGGAGTGTGGCTGTCAGCATTTTCCAGTCTACTCTATCAAACGCCTTTTCTGCGTCTATGGATAGAAGTAGGCTCTGTCTTTGAGTGACATGGGAGAGGTGTATGAGATTTAATAGTTTAGTTGTATTGTGTTTGGCCTCGCGTTTAGGGACGAAGCCAGATTGGTCTTGGTGTATTAAGGTGTGTAGGATCGGTTGAAGTTGCGTGGCTAGAATTTTCGTGCATATCTTTAGGTCTACATTGATGAGCGATATTGGGCGGTAACTACCGCATTCAGTGGGGTCTTTGCCCGGTTTCGGCAACAGTGTGATGTGTGCTTCTAGTGCCGATGCTGGGAGTGGGAGCGGGTCTGTGAGAGCGTTAAATGCCCTCAGGTATGGTTTCGTCAGAAGTGTGGCAAAGTGTTTATAGTATTTGGCCGTAAGGCCATCAGGGCCTGGGCTTTTGCCCAACGGTGTTGATTTGATCGCACATTTTAATTCGTCCTGGGTAATAGGCATGTCTATGGAGCGGGCTACGTCCGCAGGGATTGTGTTTTTGAGCCTAGAGGAAAGAAAACTTTCTATGTCAGTTGTGGAGGGGGGCGAGTTCCTGAGATTGTACAGTTTGGTGTAAAATTGTTGAAAGGCTTCCATGATATCTGGAAGGGTGTGGGATATTGTGCCTGTTTGTGTCTTGATTTTAGGAATGTATGCATTTTGTCTGGATTGGCGCAGGGCATTGGCAAGCAATTTGCCGCATTTGCCTCCCCTCGCGTAGTAGGAGTGTTTGGTGTTTAAGAGTTTTTTCTTGGCTTGGCGTTGCAGTAATTGTGTCAGTTCTGCGCGTTTGGTTATGAGAGTGTTATACGTCAGGAGGGAGCTATCCCTGGAGTGAGTATGTTCCAGGGTCCTAATTTCCCGTGTGAGTGCATCGATTCTTTGCATCCTCTGTTTTTTAAGGGTAGCCATGATTGCCAGAAATTCTCCCCGTATGACACACTTGTGTGCCTCCCAGGTTATGATGGGGGAAATGGATGGGAGCGTGTTTTCTTGGAAGTAGTTAGCGAGAGCAGTTTCCACTCGCGATGTGATGGCGGGGTCATTGAGTAGGAAATCATTAAGTTTCCAATGAAAAGATGTTAGCGGGAGTGTAGGAATCCGTACGGCAAGAGACAGGGGTGCGTGATCCGACCAGGTGATCGGGCCGTAAGTGCAGGAGGTGGCCAGGTGTAAGTGATCCTGGGGAAGGAATAGCATGTCCAGTCTAGAGTATGTGCCCGAAGCTGTAGAGTAGAAGGAGTAGTCTCTAGTTTGAGGATGCATGGTTCTCCAACAGTCATGTAGCCTAGCCTGATCGAGGAGGTGTGATACCTGCTTTCTTGTAGTGGTCTGGTAGTGTGTGGATTGGGAGGTCGTGTCGAGGGTAGAGTCTAAGGACATGTTTAGGTCACCACCCAGGATTAACATGCCTTCCATGAAGGATTCAATTATGCGGAGGTGTTTCTTAAGAGCCTTACCCTGGTGTCTATTGGGCAGGTATATGTTAGCAAAGGTAAGCATGTTTTGACCTATCTGGCCTTTCACCAGGATCAGTCTGCCCCCATCGTCCGTTTTGTGGTCTTTGTATGTGAAGGGGGTATGTGCGGAAAATAGTATGGCCACCCCCCTGGCCTTGGTATCTCTGTAGTTGCTGAAAAAACCTGTGGGGTATGCCCTGTTTTTGAGAGTAGGGGCTATGCCTTTTTTAAAGTGGGTCTCTTGTATAAAGACCACATCTGCTCTGAGTTTATGCATTTCCGTGAGAGTCATGGATCGCTTCTCAGGGGTATTGAGGCCTTTCACATTGAGGGTGACTATCTTTAGAGTGGCCATCGGGTCTGAGTGTGTGTGTGGCCCTTGCGGAGGGTCCGTCTTGCTCATTGTGGGGTGAAAGGGATGGGGGGGGTTGGGTCAGTTGTGAAATTAGGGGAGTAACAAGGAAGAAGGGAAAAGAAAAAATATACAAATACAGTAAATAACTTATATACAAACAGATATTCAATAATTAAATAGAATTTATAATTATCCCCTTAGGTTGTGGAAAGGCGCAGGTCTAGCCAGTCGCCCGTCGGCAGCCTGAGGGGAGAACCTCTGGTGTCGGACCCAAGGTGGGATTTTGCCACCTGGGTGCGTCTGTGACACCGTGGTGTAGGTCGTGTCAACCTAATACGATAGGAGTTATCAAGTATGCATATGATAGTAGTTAAACAGTGAGGGAGAGAAGCGGGGGTGGTCTTAGGTAGTTGACGTCAACCAAAAGCTCTCTTGATGGAGCAGAAGGAGAATTGGTTTACAGTCAATCACCGCCAGAACACAATCCGTTAACATTATTTACAACACATCAAACATTCAGGCATGTGTATCAGTAATAGGAGTTAAACATATTAAACTGTGCCAATGTCTATGAGCCTTTTTTTTTTATTTATTTTTTCTCTTTTTTTTTATATATTTTAGCTGACGGTTGTTCTTAACCTGTGTAGTGGGCCAATAGGTGGGATTGGATTACCGTGCTACGGCTGCCCTCTGCCAACCCGGTTACCTGGTCCGCAGAGTGGGGGGTTGATTAGTGCTAGAGAAACCTTGCTGTCTGGCCTGTAACCATGTCCGCATTGGAGGTGATTATCACTGCAAGCCATTATATACGGTTACTCATTAGTGGGAGATATTAGGCTGGATAGGTCTAAAAGGGGATAGTAGGTGAGGAATTGTTGCTTCCTGCTGTAGTGAGCGCGTTATTGCGATATATAGGCAGCGGGCAGTGAATACAGTCACCTGAGTCCCGGGAGGTGTGCAGGAGGCTGGGAGGAAGCGTGCTCTTCTACAGCCTAGCAGTGTAACGAGAAAGTCAATTTCGGCCAGTTTGTGCGGTCGTCTGAGGCAGGTTTCAGTTAGTAGTTGGTGTCTTTGAGGTTTCAAGAGAGTTGTAGGTTGCTGGTCCCAGGACCTGGTCCGACAGCGGTTCATGCCGTTTGCTCCGGGTTAGAGTCCAATCACTGTTGCATCGGGTCTCGGTTGTCCATTTTCTTTTTCTTGGGTGTTTGTTGCCATCTGGGTCTCTGTGGCAGCTGATGGAGTAGTGGTGTTTGCAGCGGTCCATACCAGTCTTGGATGTGCGGATCTGTTAAATTGAGAGTCTGGATAAAGAGAGGAATGTCTGCATGGGAGTGGATGGTGTGCTGGGCGCCTTTGTGCGTGACGCTCAGCGCAAGTGGATATCCCCACCTGTATCTTATATTTCTAGCTCTCAATTGATCTGTAATGGGGCGCAAAATCCTTCTAGCTTGTAGTGTCAGCCAGGAGAGATCTGGATAGATTGTGATTGGAGCTTCGTGGAACAGAAGGGGTTGTGAATTTTGTTTCAGCGTGTTCAGTATGTCTTCTCTGCAGGTGTGGTAGTGGAGTCTGCAGATGACGTCTCTGGGTTTGTCTGTCGCTATACCTCTGGGTTTCAACGCTCTGTGTGCTCTGTCTAGGAGAATGTGGCTGTCTCCTGGTTTTCCTAATATAAGGTTGAAGAGTTCATTTAGGGTTGCATAAATATCTTCCTGCTCACATTCTGGGAGACCCCGAATCCGCAAGTTGTTGCGGCACCCCCTATTGTCCAGATCATCTATAGACCTATGGAGCGTGGATAGGTAAGCATTTTGGTGTTCCACTGTTGCCTGTAGGGAGCTCAATTGTGTTTGTATGGCGTCCCTGTCATCTTCCAGAATGACCACTCGGTCAGAGACCTGGCGGATCTCTGAGCTAAAGGAGTCCATCTTGGCCTGGACTGAGGCTTCCAGCCGGGTCAGCATACCTGCAATATCCTGCTTGGAGGGTAAGTTCCTCAGGATCTCCTTCAGGTCCCCTTCTGTTGGTGGGCCCGAGCTGTATGAGTCCGCCGGGCTGGAGGGGGACATGCATAAAGGCGGGGAGTCAGCCGCCATGTTGGGGCCTAGCAGGCCGGTATTGCTGTCCGCCCGGTCGCGGAAATACTTGGTGAGTGCTCCCGATTTCCCCGACGGGGTTTTGCTGGGGGCTTGTTGGGACGATGTGGCTCGTTTAGGGTGACCCATCTTTGTTTTGTGCGGCCCGATTAAGTCGGATTGTGTTTGGCGTGGCCGGAGCTAATTCAGATCGCGGCCATTCAGCAGCTCGGTTGGCCCCGCCCATCAAAACCCCACCCACTTTTGAGAACGCCCAGCTGACGGTCTTCCAAGAGCCACCCTATAGTGGCGTAGATGTCTACAACACATCACACTTCAGCTACGCTCAGCTGGGATTGAGTACAGATTGGGGACACCAAGATCCCTACTGGTGTCACATAAAGGGACCACGCACAAGCTTGGAACTGTCACTGAAGGCCCATCATTCCTGACCGCACTGGGAATACCTGTGCCTACCGCCACCTCATCTCGGATGCCGAACCCTGGAGTCTGGGACCCGACTCACATTGTGCCATTTGTACCGAGAACTGGAGAAGACTCACCTCCCCCAACCTGACTATGCATGAATCTACCGCAACTTACCTTAAATCTGCTCCTTACATTATGTTTGCGGTCCATACTGGTTACGTTTCTGTTTTTCACACTTGCTTTACAGCTCTCTAACACCCTTGACCATTTGGCTAAACCCAATATCCTCTCATACTACACTCACATTAAACTAGAGGTACAGCCTGACATGATCCCCCTGGGCACCCAATAAACCATACATACCTGTGGTTAACAAACCACTGTTCCTGCTGGCAACTAATTTTCTAACCCCGCCACCCCTGGGTTAGGGGTAACCTACTCAGAGGAGAATTTTACCGCTATAGGTGTTAGGGCCTACACTATCCACACTGTGAATAGATATTGCCTCTCTCATGCCCTTACTGACACCGCCAGTCATGTTCCATAATCTCCTCCTCACTCCAACGCTACTTTCCTAGTTTACACATGCACTTCATATACTCCTCATAGGATGTTTAGACAGAGTCCTGCCTTACCTCTTCTCACTGATGACCTGCTGTGTAATCTTGACTCGAGTATTCAATGTTATCTTGTTTTATTTACCTTTAAAAAATGGTGCGGACTGCATGACATAAAATACTATCTTATAATATTGTATAATTCAACTTGCTGATGTCTTAACTATTGAATATGTTTCTGCAAAGCACCTACAAAAATAAATAATTTTAAAAAAAAAATATAGCAGGCTTAAGGAATTTTCTTCAACTTCAGTTTGGCTATTTTGACCTTAAATTTGAAATTCACTTTAAATTCTCACATTAGTGCATGACAAAGCTGCTTTAATGAATTATGGATATAGAGAAAACCTTGATGTATTCATTGGCATCTCTGATTCTATCAAAAATTAAAGGAACACTACAGTGTCAGGAATGCAATTCTAAGATCAACATTTAAAGTTGACTTCACATAAGAGGGGATACTGTCTGTTGACCACATTTTCTGTTAGAAGTATCATGCTTGCAGTTTATTTCTGTGCTCCTAAATCTTTCAGGTTTTTCTCAGTGGTTGGGACAGAGACATTGTATTATTCATCAGGCTTCATGAAACCCCCACAATAATTTAATTAATATAGCAGCATTGCTTTCCCTAATGGAACAGAGACCCCTTCAGTCAATGGAAATAGTGGCTAAAAAAACTGTTTCTTGAAACATGACTCCCCAACATCTAAGAATTTGTCTCCTTCCTACTACCATGAAAATAATTAGGTTTCTTGTTTAATAAAAAAACAAACAAAAAAAACAACAACTTAAAAGTGCAGCCTAATCACCATAAACACCATCACTTTAGAAGTTATGGTGCCAATAGTCCCATGATAAAATCCCACTGTAAGTAACTAAACCAAATTCCAATGCTTTGACTTTCCAAAGGTCCTTCGGGCACCTGTGATCCTTTCTGGACTCCACTGAAGGGAAGTTCCATTCTGCTTTAGTAATATCAATTTTGTTTCTATTTGGTCCAAATTTGGCCAAAATTTATATTGTTAAACTTGAATGGGAAGTTCCACTTTGGGAGTAACCAAAAGACCAGAAGAGGCACAAATCACCAAGGGACCCAAATAAGTGTCAATCCATTCAAAAATTGTATTCTTTACTGCCTTTTTAGTGGCTTAACACACAGAGTTCAGGGTTCTGGCCATGTTAGAAGAACTAATAAATTCTATATAACCTGCCGCAACCCTTGAAAACACCCTATTGTTGTGCATTGTTTTCACAGTGTCTGGCCCAAAAGCACACTTTAAATTATATATATATATATATATATATATATATATATATATATATATATATATATATATATATAGATATAGAAGTATCATGCTATATATATATATAATTAATTTTTTTAATTTATGGTTGGAAAGCTTCTGGTGGGTCTCTAATGCAAGAAATAGTGTGTTTAATACTAAATAGTATCAGTATAAAGAAGTACCATTTTCCATTTTCTGAATTGATAGATATCTATAGAAATAGTAGTCCAACATAACTGTGTTATTATTCTGTTGCAATAAAGATATGGCTTTACTCCAAATATGTTTTATTACAAGTAGATCTGTAAGATTGCGTTTTTTTTTTTTTTAACACAATTTTTTTCATCTAAGCTGACAAGTCGACTTTTTATTGTTATTAAAATAAACTTGCACCGGCTCTAATATCGGTTGGAATTTCAGCATTGTTTAGCTTGTTCTCTTCCCAGTATTTTCTGGCAAAGATCGCAGAAATAGGCTTGATGCTGTTGATGCGATGTGTTGAAGAAGGCTTTGGACATATTAATTCCTCTGGGAAGGTTGTAGAGTGGTATAGAAAATAAGATTATTAACCCATTATGTGTGGCACTCAGACCAGTCTTTTGGAAGAAAACCAGTACCCACCTAACTTATTGTTCTCGTTCTTACTTGGGATTTTGGATCTTCTAGACAGAGATTTTTGACGTTTTGGACATTATTTTGTAAATGTAATATAAGCAATGCATTTGTAAAAGTTTTATATTTAAATCTGTTCTTTAGAACTAAATGTATAACTTTGGCTAAAATACCATATCATCATAATCCTTTGTTGTTCATGTCTACTTTATTGAAATAGTAGCAAGCTAATGGACACATTCATAAAGCTATGCAAATTTGGGGAAAAAAAATAATTGCAGTACTTAGAATCTCCAAAGTCTGCATATTATTTCTGTGAAATATGGATTACCATTGTATTTAATATTATGATGTAATCTACATTTCTAAAACTGCATAATGCAATATACATCAATACATGTTTTCGTAGAACCAATGCATAAATATATAGGAGGGTACTCTGGGGGCAATGGTGTTGGTATCAAGAAGTAACCCGCAAGCTCTAAAACATCAACATTTGCACACAAAAAAATAAGAAAAAAATGTTGTGTGCATATTTGTTTTCATAGGTTGCCATTTGTTGATCCCATTAGATTTGCTATGCAAATTAGTGAAATTCTCTAATATCATCTCAAATTCACACTGTACCAGAATTTTTTTTCTAAACCTCTTTACTCTAGACCAGGGGTTTCCAATTAATTTTTCCCGTAGAAACCTTTGACATAGTCTATCAACATCGTGGAACCCCCTCGAAAAAATAAAAATAATGCGCCGTTTATTGTATGTGCCAGTGTGTGTCAAGTTGTGCATATCTGTGCTTGAATGTGCCAGTGTGTGTGTGTAAATCTGACACACAGATACACACCTAGACACACAGTGTGTATCTGTGTGTGTGTATGTATCTGTGTGTCAAGGTGTGTGTATCTGTGTTTGTATGTGTCTGTGTATCAAGGTGTGTGTATCTGTGTATGTGCCAGTGTGTATGAATCTGACACACAGACACACACACACACTGGCAGATAGTGGCACACAGATACACACACTGACACAGATACACACACCTTGATACACAGTGTGTGTGTGTGTATGTGTGTGTATGTATCTGTGTGTCAAGTTTTGTGTATCTTTGTTTCAAAGTGTGTGTATCTGTGTTTGTATGTGCTGGTGTATGTCAAGGTGTGTATATCTGTGGTTGTATGCGCCAGTGTGTGTATCTCTGTGTCAGTGTGTATCTGTGTGTGTGTGTGTGTGTGTGTGTGTGTATGTAAATGTAAATGTATCTGACACAAAGCGGGATTGATTATTTTGTGTTGCACACACTATATTCTACTTTACATGCATACGGTACATTAATCTCACGCTGGGAAATCACATTTAAATCTGTATTTGTGTTCATTTTCTATTCCATTTGCTTACTTGCTTTTTTGGTATTTCTTTACAGTCCTAGTCATTCATTTATTAATGATCTATTGGTAATTGATATATTATCTAAAAATTAACTGCCCAAGAAGCGCTAAGAATCAGTCTAATCTGCAAGTAAAATATGTGAAAAATATATTTTTACAGTAATTTTTTATTCTGTGCATCTGATATATGTTGGATTGTAATTCATAAGGCATAGAGCATTATCATTAATTGCAAATAATCTTTGGAAAAATAAAGCACTTTATCATGTTAAAACAAGGTTTGTAAGACATTTAGTAAATATAATATAATAGTTATGCCAGCATATTATCTGTCTTGGGATTCAGGCAAAACCACAAAACCTTAAGTAAAAGTTTAATAAAACACAGGATAAAGCCCATGTTAAGCAGGTTTTCACTATGGGCTCTTATTTTCTCGTATTTTCCTGCTGTTTTATATTAAAAGTCATTACTTGAGGATTCCTGTTACAACTAGACAACTGACTTTTTGTGTCATTTCAAAAGACCATTATGACTAATGGAGCTATGACCTAAGATGAGTTTTCAAAGTTATGTCATATCCAATTTATATGACATAGTTTCCTATATTTCATTTTAGATGGATCTCAAATAACAGTCTCAAACAAGGTAATCAGTCGAGAGCACTCAGTGTATGCTTCAATTTGCTGAAAAACCTGTGTTTATTTATTCACCAGGCATGGTGCAAGGTACATCATCTCAGAACAGTGTGTGGTAGAGATACCAAAATGACTCATTCGAGGGCTTTCCGTATACCTTCACATAGCATGATCTAAAAATAAACACAATCTTTCCAGGATTTTAAGACCGTACTGTAAATGCTCCTATCTGTTTACCCCGGTTATGCCCATTTGTTTTAGATAAACTTTGAGGGTGAGTACAGCTTACTGACTGAATTGCTTGGGCTATGTAATAGTTTGGTTGTAATTTTGTGTTGGAAAATGTCAGTTCTTATAATATTAATCACAATGCAAATGCTCTTACTGTATATCAGTGCTTCTCATCTGAGACACACCAAAGCTCTTCCCATATGCCAAGCCAGGTGCCCATTAGTAAATGTTTTGCCAATTAAAGGAACACTCCAGGCAGCATAGTAACTTCATCGAAATGCGCTGGGTCGTGCTCTTCCTACGCTGACATCAGCTGATGGGTTGGGCTTAATGTGCATTGCCTCAGTGCTTTCCTACAGAGCTTTCCAGCATGCTGGTCGTCCTCATTATGACGCCCAGCTTCGTTACAAGTACTCAAACACTGTGAATCAGCAGGAAGCACTAGCCACTAGGGGCAGTCCTAACACTGCAATGTAAATATTGCAGTTTCTCAAACACTGCAATGTTTTACATTGCAGGGTAAAGGTACAGGGACACTGAACCCAGACCACTTCAGTGGGTGCCTATAATGTCCCTTTTAGGATTTGCTCAAAGAATGAGGACTGTATTTCTACCACATGAACACACCTAATTAACCGCTGTTTATTAGCTAGCCATTAGATTGCTCATTTACTATTATGCTAAATAAGCCTTTATGAAGTATAATTTGCAGGTCTTTAATAATATACCTAGACATTGACTAATGTCCTTTTTTTTTTTTAATCTTTTACAGGTTTCAAATTTAGGTTGGCAAGCTAACTAGGCACCAGAATATTTCATATTTTAATAATGTCAGGTGCTCGACAACCTCCGCTAGTGACTGGGATTTCACCTAAAGAAGGGACATCCTGGACGAAAGTCACTATCAGAGGAGAAAACCTGGGGACTGGACCATCTGACCTCATAGGTAATCTTACCGCACTGTAAAAAGCAGTGCGTTGTTAGCAGCCTCTTGATACATGTTGCATTCTAGTAAATGGAAATGAATAAAGTTTGTGGTGTTTAGTAATTTGTATTTATTTATTTATTTATTAATCAAATAAGTCTAATTTTCATTATACTTTTTTTCTGCTGTGTTTTATGCTGTGCAGTGGCTATGCCTCAAGGGAAAGTCACAATAATATTATTGAGGATTATTGAATGTGAGACTTCATTTTTCTTTTCAGTGTTTGCATACATTATCTATGTACTTTGAGTCAGCTTTAACTGTATTGCAGAAAACAGAGTAAAACATGGTTTCACTTTACAAATCCCAACACAGCACGTTACAGTTCAAGGTGGATTAGATAGATCCATTGTAGCAGTATATGTTAGATCCAAAATAATAATATTTTTTTTCTGTTGCGGCATAACTTTCTATTGTATATGTAACTCACTGATTTAGTAGTAAATGTTTTAAACCGTGAACCACTGAATTACACACAAATCGTACATGTGTTCTCTTATAGTACATTGATACATTGTTTACTTAAATGTCTGGACTGAGTTCCTTTTAACCCCTTAAGGACACAACTTCTGAAATAAAATGGAATCATGACGGAATATTTCCGTCGTGTGTCCTTAAGTAGTTAAAATCAATTCTAATTTTAGGTGATGCTTAGTACATATTGATTTAAAAATCTTGTTTACTGGGATTTGGTAATACACCAATTATAATTTTAAAATGTACAAAAAAATATATACTGTTGTGAAGATTATATGCTATGTTTTGCTATAGATTTGTAGCTGTTTGTTTGGGAGTTGTCCACTTATCTACATAATGCATTCAAAATGAGTCAGTTTTAACTTTGCTTTAACTTGCATGAAACCTGGACTTCGAAGAAACAGAAAAAGAACTATGGTTTAATGGGTTATGTTTTGCTTTGTTATCTATATCATGGGAAAGTCTACCTTTAATCTGAAACAAAAATAGTTCCAGTAATTAAATGGAGAATTGTAGAACAGCCCGTTTTACAGTGAATACCCCTTTAATTCATCACAAAATTAAAAAAATAAAATTAAAGCCATGTCAGTATTTTATATTGGTTTTATGTTTTTGTCTTTCATTTTATTTTCTTGAATCTTTTTGAAATAATGCATTCAATTTCAGCCCATAAACTCTCTTGCCAGCTAAACATCCTGTGAATCCATAATGATATTGGCATCCATCTTGTAAGAGTTATTAGGTAGTAACTGTTGCCTCACACCTAGTGTTCCGCAGAATGTTAATATTAGGCATCCAGGAATCGGAATGTGTGTGTCTGTTACAACGGCACAAACTTAAAACTCAAGGGTGCATTCGTTTACCCCTAAACTCTCTTTTTTAGTATTTTTCCTATATATATATATATGAGTCAGCTTTAACTGTATTGCAGAAAACAGAGTAAAACATGGTTTCACTTTACAAATCCCAACACAGCACGTTACAGTTCAAGGTGGATTAGATAGATCCATTGTATATTTCCTTCTTTTTATCTATAGTACATAAACTCCAAGTATACCACAACCCTAGCCATAAGTGTACCATGACTGAAACTTTTAGTATACCGTAACCCTAAGTTTAAGAACAGCATGGAATATGATGTTATTTTGCAGTACCAGCCTGTGGAGCAAACAGGTTGTTTTGTTACAATCTGTGTTCAGAGGGTAGGATAACTGGGCAAGTGCACACAATAACCGAGAAACACAACACAATGTGTTTATTGCTTTACTGCCCCACACTCGGCAGAGGAAGAGGCGGGGCTGCACCTTAGGATCACATCCTTGATATGTTCCTGTATTCCAGGATGTTGTTAAACAGTGGCTTTATAATTACTACAAGCAAACATCTCATGTTATCTCCTCAGTCACCACATGTAAACCTCATTGAACCTTTATAGTAAATTCTGAAGATTAGACTGTGAATTAGCATTTTACCTCCTCCATTCCACAAAAATACAGTTGCTCCATGTGGAGGATAAAGAACAGCATTCAAAATCACAAAGTTGTTGAGACATAGTTTCCTTTATTTTATTTGTCATTGATTGAGCATTAGGGTATATCATACTATTAAATTATAATTTGTGGCTGATGAAATTACAGGAGCAATGCTGGACAGATATGTGTTCACAATGGTATTTGTCTCTTTTGTACAGCTCCATAGTTACTTATGGAATAAGCATGTAGAATTTAGTTTGCTGTTGACCCATATTACCCTATCCCATAGTAACTCTTACATTTACTTTACTTTTCCCCCCACTACTTGACATTGCCAGGATTTTAAAATGAATTTTAAAATTAAAATTAGTAACCTCTAGCTTTAGCCCTAGATGTAATTAAAGTAATCAGTCTTAGATAAGCATTCTGTTCATGGAAATGTAAGCATCAGACATATCAGTTAACAGAAAAGCATACTAGAAAGCCTTATAAAAATATATGTAAATCAAATGAGGTAGGAAAAGCAAAAACAGTTAGAAACTGTCCCTATTCCAGTTTTTACTCACTGGTTGGACAATATAAACTAAAGCTGGTGCACTTATCCTGCTTATACTATGCAAACTGAAGAGACAACATAGAGACATTTAGTGGATAAACCCTATAACCTACAGGGGTAGGCAACCTTTGCAAGAATTATGGCAATAAGAGTATCATGGGAGATTCACAACATCTGGAGTGCCAAACGTTGCCTAGCGTTGACCTTAAAAGAATTCCATTTTGATGGGATTCATCCTTGCATTCTTACTTGTAAAAGCTGCACATAGCCACTGTAGAGTGAAAGTTTAACTATGGCGAGTAGAAAGTCACCACTGGTGAGTGTGCCATCAACTTTCCAGGATTGCATTGGTGAGTAACTTTTAAGATTTGGCTAGTAATTTAAGGCTTGAAATTGTTCGCACTGATTATACCTTATTAAGGTGTTTTTTTTTTTTTTTTTATTATTTAAAAGAGAATATTTGGTATGACATTGCTTTAAAGGGATACTATAGCCACCAGAAACACTACAGCTTAATGTAGTTGTTCTCGTGTCTATAGCTTGTACCTGCAGACTTTTCAATGTAAACTCTGCCTTTTTAGAGAACAGGTAGTCAAACTGCCACAGGAGGTGCCTTAAAGTCCAGTGCTGCACTTGCGTTCACCGACTTCATGATCTGAACGGTCCTAGAGAGGTTAGTGCAGCACATTGTTTTGTCGTGCATGCGCAATATCCTCCCAATGCTTTCCTATTGGAAAGCATAGGATTGGCTGAGATCATCAAGATTGATGATCCTGCCTCATTGGCTGAGATTAACAGCTGTGTGTCAGAGAAAAAGTAAAATCAAATTTTCAGTGTGATCAGAGCGTGGCAGGCACCTAAAATGCCACTTCAGGACTATAGTGTCAGGAATACATGTTTGTATTCCTAACACTGTAGTGTTCTTTTAACTGTACTTTAACAATCTTAGTAAAATTTGAACATTTGTTTTTATTATATGTAGGTTTTAAACGCTAGTAATCAGGGATGTACATATAATTTAGAAGATGGACCAATAATGTTTAAGAGTCAGTATAGGCTATGCAGGGTCTTAAGGTGCCATCAACATTCTAGTTACCTTACAATATTTGCCTTACGTTGTTTCATCCTAGAAAAGCTTCCTTGTTCTTTAATACAGTGTACACAATTAGATCATTTAAACCATTTTGATGTCTTACTCATAAGCATTTTAACACTATTATATATTAACTTCGTGTGTATATTGTATACACATGCAATGTTTTTGGTCAGCCCTTCCAGTGTAAGAGAAATCTAGAGGGGAATATAGAATCATTGGCATTATTTCAATTATGCACTACAATAAAATGTTGTGGTGACATAATCTGTTCCCAGAGCGACTCACAGTTTTATTTCTGGCAAACACTCATTTTATTTTGCTATATATTCAAAGCCTATTCCAGTAAAATCTTGGAATATTGACGGTCTTGCACTTTGCAGTACACAAGTGCATTGTGTTCATAGCAAATTCATTCAAGAATCTCTCAACAGGCAAGGGAAAAGAGAAGGATTTTGACAACTGTAGTACTAACAAACCTTTCAAACTTAAACATTCATTTAATGACAGTATACAATGTCAGTTTTCCGTTTATAGAGATGTGCTGAAATCTTTCTGTTATAAGATGTGGACATGTAAAAGTGAAGCTGTCACCTGAAAATAATTTTCAGTAATATAATAGTTATTTATTCTATTTATCTGATGATTTAATGGATTTTTAAATTATTATTAAAAACCTGATATATTTTCATTTAATTCTCAGCACAGCACTCACCCTGTGTGTGCCACTTATTTTTAGGAAATGGCTTGCACAAAACCACTGCTTCAGTTACACTGCAGCAGCTTGGTAAATATCCATGTTAGCCCAGATTTTGTCTACATCTCTCACCGTTTATAAATCTAGATCTGTTTGAAAATAATGGATGTGATTGGAGTTACCTGACTGTTCTTATTAATGTCGATTGGTTCTAGCACGTGCAAATTTGTGCTTCATATGTTTTCAGTCCTCCACACCATTCTTACTTCTTTACCCATTAGTGACAGCTATTTTACAGTGACTACAAGTAATTAAAGGAACACTAACATGTTATAAATTATGCTTTTATTGGGAACAGGGGGTTGGTCCCCAACATGGCATCCAAATATGTCCCAATTTGATTTCTGCCACTTTTCCTCCGTTATTAGGGACCACTGGCACCTTCCAGGCAGGTTTCAACCAATCTGCCTACCCTCCTCCTCAGGGCAGGTATCCAGTTGGCACTGCATGGAAGTCTATGGAATCTGGATGAAATAACCTTTCTGGGCTGGAGGGGGATTTCCATCACAAGAGGTCCATAGTCTCTGAGTAAGAAGCTAGTTTGCGAGCCTCTCAGCACGGCTCTGTTACAACAATCTTTATTGATAACATTGCGGTGTTGAGGAGTTTCTTGGGTCCTTTTTTCTCTGCCTGTCCTGTATATAAAGAGTTAGCTTACCTATAATTCAGCATCGAGATGGTCTTTTTCCGCAGTTCAGTACTGGAATTTAATCAGTATTGATGATTCTCTTAATGTTCCTGCAGTGCTTATTGTGGTGTAATCTTGTCTTCTGCTTGTGCTGGGTCATGCAGCGATCAGGAAGGGTACCTTCATGGCTGTGTTATGGAAGGTGCATATTTGTCACTCTATAAAAAAAGTGCCAATATCTCTTAAAATCTGCAATTTTATATAATAAAAACAAGCTGAATTGCTTTAGGAGCTGGGAATTTTACTTTAAATGCCCATGTAGCACAAATTAAGCATTCCACCCATAGCCACTAAGCATTCTCTCCCAAGCCATTACCTTGGACATTTTTTATTTTTCCTGTGGCATATTCTGTAATGCACCCAAGATAGCATCAAACTTTGACACGGGTCATAATGTGACATGTATAGTGTCTCTACGTCAGATAATGTCACTGGGCAACAAGATAAAAAGTGCCAAAATGAGTGCAAATGTCTATAAACTGTGATATGGTATTGATGAACTCAGGGGATGTGGATTAATGTAAATTATAGTGTTAAAGTAGTCAGCATTAAGGAACACTCCTTGGTGACCCCACCCACATAGCTTCATCATTCTAGAAGAAGGTGTTAAGGTTTCTGTAGTCAGTGTACCTCTTAAGTGTCCCTATTTAGGAGCGACAAACCCTATTTTGGGTCCCTCCTATTGCAATGTCCCTGTTTTCTATGAGCTCTATATTGCTAGTGTGTTTGACTGTATAACAGAGCTCCACAGCAATACTGCTCACAGTAATGTGTCTTTAAACTACAGTACATGTGTTCACTGCCAATGAGATACACAGTGCAGGAAGGTTTGCCTTGGCGGCCAGTGGTGGGCTGAGAGTGTCTCTGACGTTCTCATCTAATCACTGGCTATCCTTTGCTAGTATGGTATGTATTCTTAGCCTGCAATGGATCACCAGCTGATGCTCTATGTTTTTCATTGCATTTTAAGGCAAACCTTCTTGTACTGTTAAGGAGGAGAATCGAGGGATGCAGTGCTGATTGGTGCCAAGTGGACAACCTGTTTAGAAACTGCTTAACCCGTGAAGGCACTACTTAGACACTGCTGCCACCAGAACCACTTCATTGAGATGAAGTTTTTACAGGGTGGGAGTGTTTTTTTCTTTAATGAATTTCAGAGTGTAATGCAGTGTGTGTGTGTGGAAACTGAGTAAACAAATCTTACAGTAAACACTAGCAGAAATAGGTGACTAAACGGTGTTTCGAAAAGAATATCCTATCTAAGTAGCCTGTGCAGTTAGCAATCTGAGGTTTGTTTGTAATTCAGTCTTGGAATTTTCCACAAACCTGGCTAATTCAGCAGAATACAAATCTGGGCACTTTACAGTGAAAGCAAAACGTCACAACAAAAAAAGAAAATATTACTGCTGAAATTAAAATGTGGTTGTACTCAAAATACCACATGTGAAATAACCAAATGGTGATCTCCACAAATGGTGTGTCACATTGTGTAAGTTGCAACTGGAGGTTGCTGATATTGGCCCGCCAAATCAAAAGGCTACAATGCAAATTTGAACTCTTAAATAGTCAGGTTGGGAATTTGACCACAAACCTTCCAAAATGGGAGACAATAAAAGGGGGTATTGCTGTACTCTGGCAACATAGATCAACCTTAAGTGTGTGGTGTTTTTCTGCATTGGTCCAAGTCAGGATTACAATATTCACAGCAAGTATACAATACATGTGAAAGACACAAAAAAAGCAAAAATATAACAATGTTCTTGCAGCAATTGATGGTATGGTTACATGAAAAGTTTCAATAAGTGCTTGGTAAATAATAATAGTAAAATAATGTAAATCTACCTATGTTATTGTATTAATTTAATTTCTTAGCAGTTGTAGACGTAATTATATGGATACCATATCTACCATGTTTTCGGGGATACATATTTATATAAATTGAAGGGCAGTATCTAGAAGTTAAATGCTGCAGGTAGTACATTAGGTGATACATCAATTAGGAATACTGCAGCATGTACATTATCCGTAATACAGGGCAGCATTTTTATGTGCTGCCAGTCAACCTGATGAAATGATGTTTGTCCCAGAAAACATGGTGGATAGGGCAACCCTCCTTATTTGGTCTATTAACCCTGTCAGTCCTAAAATTTTCTTTTTCTTTGACACTTTAATTCACTCTGTATTTTTTGTTCTACAACTAGTAAACCATGATTGGAATTTAAATTGTACTGTGTATAGATGTACGTACATTATTAAACGCATCTTGAACAAACAAACAAACTTTATTCACAATCTATTATTTTTGATTGCAGGTTTAACGATCTGTGGACACAACTGCCTCCTAACAGCAGAATGGATATCTGCAAGCAAAATAGTGTGCCGCGTTGGCCAAGACAAAAATGACAAAGGAGATATCATTGTCACTACAAAATCAGGAGGGAAGGGAACCTCAACAGTTTTCTTTAAGCTTCTTAAACCAGAAAAAATAGGTAAAATGTTTTCTAATTTCACAAGTGCACAAGTAGACACATATTACACCACAGTTATTATAGTACCTGTACTTTTTGTCACTAGTTATTTAAAAATATGTTTTAGAAGTGGATAGTGTATGTAGATGAGGCACATTTTGAGGCTGAAGTAATTTTTGTTATGTGACTGTTATCCAAATAAAGTGTTTTTTTTTTAAGGACATTTTAGTGGTATCATATTAGGAATATAAGAATAAACAAATGAATATGAAACTTTGAAAGGCTTACCGTGTAAAGATAGAGCGCTAGTTTTTTCTTGTCTCTTCTGATAACATGTATTAGACATTTTAGTAAGCAGAGGTATTTTTGTAGGAAAACAAGCAAATTTGATAGAATTTGACAGAAATCGAAATCAAAACAATGTATTTTCTGATGACCGCACTATATTTAGAACTTTTAGATGATGCCAGGAGTCATGGTCGATGGTTTGAGTTGCATAATGCTTTTTAGAATAAAATGAAAAACAGATTGCATTCTAAAACCATAAAATACTTAACCTCTTCATTCATATAGTGCATAGATAATAATTTTTGTACTGTCTGGTATTCTTTTCACATATCACCAAGTCAAGCTAATAGGCATTTCAGTGTACATGATGGGAAACTGCATGCTCCTATATTGGAAGAATAAATCTGACAGAGCACCATGTAACAACCCGTGCTTGTGCAAATCTCCTACGTGTTCCTTTTTATGAAGGGCAATCTCTGTTTGGCACCAAATCCTGCTATCCCTGTTTTCGCTGTTTCCTTAACCTCTTTACCATGAATTAAGAATGTATGGTATATATGAGTGTTATCCTAGAGTCCCACAGCACATATAGGTATATTCAATGTTCCCCTGCAATAGAACTCACAGTATTGTTCATGTGTAGAAGTGTCAGCTGTAAAGCTCACTGTAACACGCAGTGTGTTTTATTGTCTCAATATACCTTAACAGCGTTAGAACTTTCTGTAAATTGTGATGCATGAATATATCAAAGAGCTCCAAAACCATAAAAAGCACACTGTTCTTAGAGGTCTAATTTTGCTATGCTTTTCTGTTATGTAACTGGCTACTTTAATTCATCAATTCATCTAAAATGTTGCAGAATAGGGTCACCTCCAACTATGTACAAAAAAATCAAAACAAACCCTTTGGTGCTCAGTGAACTGTTGGGAGGCACTAGATGCATAGCTTTTAACAAAAAAAAATATTTACATCTTCATACAATGGTAGAATAACCATGAAAAACCACTTTTGCATAAATTGATGAACCTACTGCTTCACTTTCATGGAAAAAATAAGATTCATAAGATTCTCACTGATTTTGCTGCAAAGGGATTTTGAGACAGTTGTTAGGAACACCATGATTGACATCTAAGCATTTGTTTTGTCAACAGATGTCACTGCAAATGCTGCTGACAAGGGGTATCCTTTAATGAATTTTACTTTTATACGTCCATTCTATAATACATTAAAATTTTTGCTAAATCCACCCAGAATGTCTATTTAGGAAACACTGAATTGATGTATGTACCTTGATTTGATACTGTGATTACGTATTTAAAAATGTAAAGTTCTAACATGTTGATTCTAAATGTGTGTCGAAGGGAAAATCCCTTTGGGATTGTAATAGAAATGCTCTGTCTCTCGCAAATATCTTATGCAGCATTTAGAAAAGAGTATCCTGCAGTGGTAATCTAAATATTTATCTCTCTGCAGCAGTGGGTCAGTGTATCTTCTACAGGACCCCACAGAAGTAAGTGGGGATGTGTTAACCCTTTCCACAGTTTCACTAGCTTACATTAATTTAGGGCCTAGAAGTTTAGTACTGCTCTATGATTTAAATAGTTTTATGCATAATATAAACTATTCATTTCTGCTAGTAGTTGTCTGTCACACATGTTTTCTAATGTTATCTACTAAACTTAGTGTGGATTGATAATACTTACAAGGAAAACCTCTATTGTTCCTTGTTCTGTCTTGTAAGGTCAGCATTTCTACATGTAATTTATGTGCATACTACATAATATTTTGCTGCTTTATAGAATTCTACGTTAATTAAAAAGCAGAGAAATGTACCTCAGTGTTGCAAAAGCAGAACATACTGCTTTATATTTCTATCTTTAAATATGTATTATATTTATTTATTTTTGTTCATTCAGAAAGATAACAGTGGTTATTCATGTAGAGACACTGTTACTGAAAATTTTATTTTTAGCAATAATTTCTTTGAAATATCTGTTCCGTTTTGCTTAAATATATACATATTTTTATAGATATCTTGGATCAATCTGCTGTATGGGTGGATGAACTGAATTATTATGACATGCGTACTGCCAGAAATAAAGGGATATCCCCTTTTACTCAAAGACCAGCCAATCCTCTAGGTATCGATATTGACAGGTAAGATTGTTTGATGACTGGTCCTTGTTTATATTTTATACGCTAGTAAAAAAATATGTCAAACAACAAATAATTCATCTGTAGTGTGCAGAGCAATGAGCAAGTCCCCTGTTTGGACATATGTAGCTTATTACATGTTATTTGTTTTCTGTATGCATAAGACGATCTAGCAGTGGAAACCTTAAGACAAAGACTGATTGCCGACTGCAATGATCCATGCCATATTTACATTTGGAAATACTTGTAAACAGCTTGGTTAGTGTGTGATTTCTCTTCAACGCTGGTGGTGCTGAGATTTTTCATTTAGCAACATTATTTTTTAAGGGAGCACACATTATTATTTGTCTTTGATGCTTAGCATAGAAAACAGATGAGTTGTAAATATTCAAACATTTAATAACAGGTTGTTCTGTTTTGACATTATTTTTTATTTTTTTTTGATAAACGAAATGTGGTTAAAGTCACTTTAAAGGACCACTCTAGGCACCCAGACCACTTCAGCTTAATGAAGTGGTCTGGGTGCCAGGTCCCTCTAGGATTAACCCTTTTTTTTATAAACATAAAACTGCTATGTTTATAAATGGGTTAATCCAGCCTCTAAAGCCTCTAGTGGCTGTCTCATTGACAGCCGCTAGAGGCGTTTGCGTGCATCTCACTGTGAAAATCACAGTGAGAAGACGCAAGCGTCCATAGGAAAGCATTTTAAATACTTTCCTATCAGACCGGCTGAATGCGTGCGCAGCTCCTGCCGCGATGCGCATTCAGCCGAAGAGGAGGATTGGAGGCGGAGAGGAAGAGGAGAGCTCCCCGCCCAGCGCTGGAATAAAGGTAAGTTTTAACCCTTTCCTCGCCATCCAGCCCGGCGGGAGGGGGACCCTGAGGGTGGGGCACCCTCAGGGCACTATAGTGCCAGGAAAACGAGTATGTTTTCCTGGCACTATAGCGGTCCTTTAAATAATTTTAATGCTATGTGCTGTGATTTAAGTCTCCATGTGATGTAAATAATTTGGGGCTTAATCATTTCAGTCTTGGTGGTCAGATTTTACGTGGATTAACCTGAGACTAATCAAAATGGAATGTTAAGAATCTGAGAAACTAGTTATTTGTTTGTCACACTGAGAAGCTCTGCATATTTCTGTTAGCAGTACACAGATATTGGTGTCTTAATTAAGTCTTCTTGCATAGCAAGACCACTTAATATTATCTCACATATATATTATTCTTATTATAGCCAATTTTTCCACCCTTACTCCTCCCACAGTTTTTACACTACATAGACAGTAATATACCGAAACGTGCGATTGATCCCTATTGGATTGCTATTACTTTGTGGAACGTTTCGCCGAATGGTTCACGAAATATCGTCGTTTTTGTGGTGAAATTGGTCCCATAGGAATGAATGGCAAAATGTTCAAAACTAGAGTGGGAGCTGGCAAAAGCTGAAAAATCAGGACATGATTTCTAAACTGCCACCACTCCCTCATTTTCAAGCCCACCTACACAAATCTTATATCCCTGCTGCCACTAAAAATGTCCACTGTTAAGCCATAGTCCTGATAGTTTTCACGATATGACTGTTTGTTTGCAACTCACGCCATCCATTGACATTCATTGAAACTCCACTCTAGCCAGCTCAAATTTGAAGGGCAATTTCTAAACTCTGACTGTGCCTTCATTGATAATATTTCAGAGACATACTATGCATCAAAATGTAGGTCTGGGTCTTGTGATTCTCACAATGTAAAGCTCTTCGCTGTAGGATTTATAGTTTTTAAAATACGACCGTTTGAAGATGGCAACCGCCAGCGAAGTGAGCAATTTGGAGCATTTTGTTTTTAACCGCTCTTCTCTGCCCTATTTGAAATCTATTAGTTCCTGTTGGCAGTTGGTGGAATGTTCGAGGGATTTAAAAGATTTGAAAGCTCTGCCCCTGCTCTTGCTGTAGAGTGAGTGAACCACACTCCAACCTTTCCACAGTTACTTCAGCCACTCCAACCACACAACAGTTACTCAAGCCACTCCACCCAGTTACTCCGCCCACTCTAGTTGTAGACTACTGGTGGAGGCAAGAACACTTCACACAATTTCCCCAGAAATTGTAGCTTTTCTAGTTTTTTTATGTAATTTCTCTGACTAATGTCTGTAACAAGACAAAACTACAATATGTTAGTATTTTTTAAATTTTTTGGGTTCTATTTCATTTTCATAAATAAATGTGTATTAACCCCTTAAGGACGCATGACAAAAATTTTCCGTCATACTGGTCCTTTACATAAGGACGCATAGCAAAAAATGTTCAACATGCAGTATTTTTCCAACAGGGGCTGTTTCCCTTCTGGTAATTTGGAACCCCGGGTATTATTTGATTCACTCAGGGGCCAGAATTAGTGGCCCCAGACTGACCGATGCTCTGTTTGCAGAGCAAGTGATTGCTGCAAGCAGGCATTTAGAATGGAGATATAAATCCCCATTGTTAAATCCCTGCTCACATCAGGGAGTCCAAGGTATCAATGGACACAGGGGACCCCATCTATAAGGAACACTTACCCTATACCACTTATTTCTGAACTCTTTGACAGGTGAAAAGGGGCTAAGATATTTACTAAATTGGATTTAAAGGACCACATAGGCACCCAGACCACTTCAGCTTAATTAAGTGGTCTGGGTGCCAGGTCCATCTAGGATTAACACTTTCTGCTGTAAACATAGCAGTTTCAGAGATATTCCCACTCTGGATGAGCATCTGACCTCTATGAGGAAAACATGGGATCTAGTTCATTATTCCTTAGCTGGCGCTGCTTCCCGTTTTAAGCAACATGCTGATAAGAGACGTAGTGCTGCACCTTCTTATCAAGTAGGGGACAAGGTTTGGCTGTCCACTAGACATATTAGACTCAGGGTACCCTCTATAAAGTTCGCTCCTAGTTACATTGGTCCTCTCCATGTTTCACGTAGGATCAATCCAGTGTCTTATGTCCTTGACCTCCCTGCCAACCTTCGAATACCCCATACTTTTCATGTTTCTTTATTAAAGCCACTTATCTGCAATAGATACACTACTCCTTCTGCGCCTCTCCCTCCCTTGGTGGTTGCGGGACAGGAAGAGTACGAAGTCTGTTCTGTTTCGGACTCCAGGTTCTTACGTGGTTGTTTGCAGTATCTGGTGGATTAGAAGGGTTATGGTCCTGAGGAACGCTCGTGGGTTCCTGCTATTGGCATTCATGCAGGACGCCTTCTTCGTTCTTACCATGCCCAGTACCCTGATAAGCCTAGTCCTGCCCGCCTGGTGGGCGGTCTTTGTGTGGGGGGTACTGTCACGGTGCCTGGTCAGTGCTGCCACACTATCGCAGTGCCCAATCGACACCACAATGTGACCGCATATGATCGGTGCGGTCACACTTAATTTGTAATTTGTAATTCAGCGGCTGGGTCCAGTGTTAGGAAGGACGCTGTCCGCTGCAAGGCGGCGCTATATAGTAACGCCGCCCCCAATGACATCACTAGTGACGTGAATGTGCATTGCGCGTCACGTTTTCACCGTGCACGCACATTCTGGGGTCATGGGACCCAAATCAGCCAATAGTAGGATTTTACTAGGTTATTTAACCCCTTAAGGACCAAACTTCTGGAATAAAAGGGAATCATGACATGTCACACATGTCATGTGTCCTTAAGGGGTTAAACCAAAACCTGCAGTTGTTCAGTGCCATGTCGTGGTTTCCATCCTGTTGGTTATCCGAGAGCGCGTTCCTGATTCTGATATTTGGTTTTGACCTTGGCTTGGCTTGACTTCCTGTATTTCTGGTATCCCTGACCCTTTGGCTTTGTTCTTTCCGTATTTGTTCCTTTCTGTATTCCTGACCTCGGCTCGTTGCTGTTTATTCTATTACATTAATTCCGGCCATTCTAAGGCCCGGTAATACTGTTTGTATTTGTTACGTGTTTTACTTAATTCTGCATGTTTGGCCACTGGTTCGTCCTGACACTTTGAATATCACA
Organism: Pelobates cultripes; assembly: GCA_933207985.1. Taxonomy (NCBI): domain Eukaryota; kingdom Metazoa; phylum Chordata; class Amphibia; order Anura; family Pelobatidae; genus Pelobates; species Pelobates cultripes. Next base: position 188,646,049 of record OW240915.1, read on the forward strand.
AAATTTTGAATAAAATGGTGAAAAACTGTCACTTCAATAAAGCACAAAATATGTTATGTGAGATTTCCCATAGTGTCCACGTTTGCAAATGGTATGTATTTATGACTACACCCTTCTCACATACACTGCACCCCTCACACGCACACACACACTTCACCCTTCACACACACTACACTACATTTCTGGCATATACACGCTGTATCCCATGTGCACACACTAGATCTCCTGTAAGCAAACACACTACATTCCCTAAATACCACTCTTTACAACCCTACACACATTACATAACCTACACATACATATACTATAGCCCCAATGCACACACTCGCTACATCCCCTATACACACTATGCACCCTACACACACACACACACACACACACTCTTTTTTCACTCTTTACAGCACCTAGCCACACATATTACAACACAACTAAAGCCGACCTATTTACACAAAACACCACACCACAATCGGCTCACTCTACAAACACGCAATCCCACAAGCAGGCTCCAAACACATGCACAATACTCTTTCCTGGCCCTTTTGTCCTCTGGTATCCCTCTCAAGGAGACACCAGAGACAAGTCACAAACAAACACAGCGCAAGCATGTTAATAAATGTACTTGCGCTGCTCAGAACAAACACAGGGCCTTTTTCTTATGCGAGAGCTCTTCACCAAGGCTCTGCGCATGGACTGCCCTGGAAGAGCATTGAACCAACATGCTCACTTTGAGAGGGGGCATGCTTGTCATTGGTGATGAAAAATGCAAAATACTAATTTGAACGCCAATTTTGGCCAGTGTTTGTGACTAAGTGGCTACTAAAAAATACTGGACATACCCCATTTGCAATACTTTGGATTGTCTACTATTGCAAGTTGTATGCCATCATGGGGTAATTTTCATTCCTTGGCTACCATACGGTCTCAAAGGCAACATAAACAATCTGGCAAATTTCAGTGTGAAAAAACTGAAACGTAAGCCTTATATTTGACTCTGTAACTTTTGAAAACACCATAAAACCTGTACATGAGAGGTACTGTTATACTCGGGAGACTTCGCTGAACACAAGTATTAGTGTTTCAAAACAGTAAACGTATCAACAATTATATTGTCATTTTAAGTGCCATTTGTGTGTGAAAAATGCAAAATATTTTACTTTCACTGACAATATCATTGTTGTAATACATTTTACTGTATTGGGTTTTTACTGTATTGTATATGGTGTCTTGGAAAGTTACAGGGTTAAATATAGTGCTAGCAAATTAAATTCTCTTGACTTTCGGACTGGATTGTCAGGCAGGTCCCGCAAATTGTAATTAATAAAATGACCTAATTATGTAAAATTATTACATAATTGGAGCAGAATGGACCCTGCTATCCTATTTTTACCAACTCTGGGCTGTCTGTATCCCCTTTGTTTCCCCCTCTCCTTGACCCCCTGTGTCAGAAAGTAACCCTCACTGTGCGAGACTTACTCCCCTGGCCATTCGTCAAAATCCATTGCATGGAACTAAAAGCGGATACTCGACGGGGCGAGCACCGCTGGGACTTCCCCTCAATCGAAGTTCACCTAAAAGTTCACAAATAGAGCGCTATTCGGTAAAAACAATCTACCGATGAGATACATGCAATAATGGTATGCACGAATGGATCCGTTCATGCAATTTACACATTATTTGACTAAGAAGATAGACCGGGCGCACAGCCTTATTCTCTGGAACTCTTTTTGGCATGAAATCAAGCGGTCAAATGTGACTTCCACATAATTCGTAAACCCCTGCTCTGATCTGGGTGATTTTTGTATATGTTGTTCACCCAGATCAGAGCTATCCAGGGATGTGTATTTATTGGCATATGTAATGTTTTGGGGTACTTCTAGAAAATGTGAAATATGTGGTTTTTCCTGCCTTAAGATAATTGAGTTATTACATTATCTACCTCAATTATCTACCAGGCAGAGGGGAGGCCTTGTACATACTGTATGGGAGTGTCTCTATGTATAACCCTGTTTCATTGGTCTGTTAACTTTGTATCTTGGTGCTCCACAAGTTCCACCTGGGTGGTAACCTTGTGGGGAAAATCACATAAAAGGCAGTGTGCCAGCATTAAACCTTCAGTTATTCCCCCTAAACTGAGTGTCGTTCAGTTACTGGGGAGGTGTTGGGAGAATCTTGTCTTGCCTTGTTGTATTTACCTGTTCCTGGGGATTTCTTGGAGAAAACCAGCAGAGGAAAGTCCCTGCTAGACTAGCGCTCCGCTACAATAAATATACGTAGAATTATTATATATATACTTGTATGTGTGTGTATATATTTATATATATATATATTTATATAATTTTTTTTAAATGATTTTTATATATAGGTGTATATATATAGTTATATATACATATATACTTATGTATGTAGATATATATATTATTTCGTTCTACGTGTATTTTGATATCAATATATTAATATCAAAATACAATTAGAATGAAATTACTTTTTTTATTTTTTTTACGTATTTACATATTTTATATTATATATAATTATATATATATATATATATATATATTTAATCAATATCATTCTACGTGTATTTTGATATATATATAATTATATATATATATATATATATATATTAAAATACACTTAGACAGTGTGTGTGTATGTATGTATATATATATATATATACACTTAGATCATATATATATTGTTTTATTTTAAAACAATGTGATCGTGAGGTCCTCGCAAGGACCTCGCGATCATATGGCTCAGGAGGGTCGGAACGGCAGCAGGGGACTCCCTGGGATGCCATGTGAGCCCCCCCCCACAGCGGGTGAGTACATAGGACGGCAGGGACGTGCTATGCTGCCCGCTGGCGTTTAGAGCCGGGTCCCCAAGGACGGCATAGCACGCCCACCGTCCTTAAGGGGTTAAGCACACACAGGTGGTTCATCTGGCAGACTATTAACAGAGCAGTAGATAGGAAATTCTAACAAGATAATTTTGCAAGAAAGGAAGTAAATACATTAGATTACTTTTTTCAGGAAGTGTTTAGGAAGGCTGTACAAGTCACATGCAGAGAGGAGTGAAAAGGCCTGTATAAACAAAGTGATTTAACTCCTCAATCCTAAATTGCAGAGAATTGAGAAGTGCACACCAAAATTTCTTTATTAAGATAAAGTTGTTTTGGTGCCTATAGTGTCTCTTTTAGACTACATTTCCATAATTACCTACTTGAAACATGTTCAGTCATATTAGAACTTGAAGTGTTGCAAGGAAGACCCTAGGTAAATTTACTACTGGCAATCAGTATTTCTCTTTTTTCTATTTGTCTATCTGTAATAAAACATAATATATGATTAGCACTCATCCAGATTTCTTACAGAGTTGGTACTTAATCACACTGACAATGCTGCAAGTCCTGTGAAAGGTAGACCAGGTAGTTTCAGGGGATATGAGAAACAATAAAGTGTTCTAAGCGTCGCAGCAAGTCCAAATAAAGTCTTTTTCAACATTACATTAACAACAATGTTAAAATGTTATTTTGCGATAACACACATAAATGCACGCTCAATCATAATGCTAGTATGCATGTATCATTCCTTTGGAGCTCATTGTTTCAATTGGAATCTTATGTTTACAGTTCCAAAGCTGAATATATTTTCATCACTTCATTTTATGCATGCATTTTTCAATTGAGAATCCATATCATTCTTTTCCTCTATACTCTTATTTATTGTTCTGACGAAGGATATAATATCTCTCTAGTTTGATTTAGGTTGGTCTGATTCACAGGTTTTAGAGGCAAAAATACAAATGCTGTGTGTGAATCGATGTTAAACAATATTTGTGAGATGATAAATAATTACATTTGAGGCTGTGAAGGGTACTTTAATACTCGGTATGCTTTTAATTGAAAATACCCTGATGAATTTTTTTTCTCTTCGTGACTCAAATTACTATAGTTGCATTTATGGCTTTTACACTCTTGTATACATAAAACAAATCTGTAATCCCTTTTTGATTTTGCTTACACTGAACCAAATGAGAGCACAGTCAGAAGGTCTGTTTCCTTCTACCCTGCTTTGAAACTGATGAATTGAAATAGTTTGAAAATAAGTGTGGTTTCTCCAAATGAGATGGAGCGTAATCAAATACACAGATATTCTTCTGATGAATGTCTAAAGTGAACGCCAAGGGAACGCCCAGCTGAAGGTAAAGAAGCCTGCCTCAGTCATTTCAAGGAGAATGTTTATGTAAAATGTCCCATAGCTTACTGATAGGGAGTCCATAGGGAATGTAGGACAGTACATATGCTGGCTAACTGGGTGGCCTAAATTTGGGTATCTCAACTTTAACTCTTTCCTGTGCATGTCTTTGTTAAATGATTGTTTTTTCATTGACCCTGCTGTTATGATTGTTTTTTCCTTTCACAGGAATGTTTTGGATATAATTTACTGACCACATGAGAATGTTATTCACTAGAACGAGTGTATTATTTACAATACACTACTAGAGCTATAATGAATTTTTGCATTAAGCCTATAGGTATATTTCTTAAATCACTCAGTGCACATGGAAGCAGCAAATTATTTGAAGTGTGTGTGTATACTGTGTTTGTATATAAATAGATATGGTGATATCACCCATGTAACAAACTTGTAATAATGCATAGATCACCTCTGTACAGTCTTGGGGTTCTAATCGCAGACAGAACTGCAACATAATCTATCACTAAACATTCACTGTAGACTACACTAACCCAAACATTAAACATTGACCACTAACAATGAACATTGACCCCTAAGTATCCTAAAATTAACCATTAATCCCTACACTATGTTAAACTCTACCTATCACTAATCATAACTTAAAGGGACATTATAGTCACCATAACCACTACAGCTTAATGCAGTGGTTCTGCTGTCTATAGCATGTGCCTGCAGCCTTAACACTGTAAACACTGTCTTTTCTGATAAAAGGCAGTGTTTACATTGCTGGCTAGTTACCCAGACGGCCACTAGAGGTACTCCTTGTGTCAATGATGCAGTGTACAGCACTGGCGTTCAGCGCCTCCATGCTCTACATGGAGAAGCTGAACGCTCCCCATAGAGATGCATTGATTGATTGCAGGAAATGACAAAGCGTTTTGCTGTGCATGCGCGATAGCCTCTCAGTGCTTTCCTATATATTGATGATCTCAGTCATGGAGGTGGAGCCAGCCATGGTGAGACCGGTGCTGTGTGGAAAAATTCTCTATAGTGTTCCTTTAAAACTATCATGTAATATAGAAGATAACGGTGAAGTATGTTAGGGGGAAATATTACACTTTTACTTTGTATTTGTTTCCAGACAATGGTAATGGTAATTACAATGGTAATTATTTACAGAGAAAGTTACATTAAAGGGGGCTTAAGCCCAGATATAGGCTTCCTTAGCCCTGGATCTCTGTTAGTTGAGGAGGTAGTATGATATTAGTGCTTTTTATTTTACATTTTACATCAGGCAGCTGCTTCTCAAAGCAGCCACCTACTATAAAAGAAAGATCAATATTATAGTGCTTTACCAAACTAATTCGGTTGACGGATTAGCATCCACCAGATGACTGTCAAGAGGGGGTGCTGGGAAACAGAACTTTGATGAACTCCCCTTTATTGGAAAAGTAGTGTGGTGGGATCCCATTGAATACCTGGCTGTGTAGCATGTGCTTGTTTTTGTACTTATTTTCACTGAGATTATGGAGACCATCAGCAATACACTGTTCATGGTAGAGAGAAAGGGAAATATAGAAAGGCAGTAATATGTCATGACATACCACCACCGCTCTGTTAGTGTAAGGGTAATAGAAGTTTCCTTTGGGCTCAGGCCACAAGTGATTGTGGAAGATAAAAAGGACCTTAGCAGTGGGACTCCTCACTGATGATATAGACCAGTGGTAGTCAACCTTTTTCTACCTACCACCCACTAATGCATCTTTTTGGTTGAAAAAAGACCCGCCCGCCCGCCCGCCCACCCACCCACCCAATCTCTCAAAATTAGAAAATCCCTACCGCCCACCTGGAATCCTGAAACGCCCACTAGTGGGCGGTAGGGACCAGGTTGGTGACCCATGATATAGACAATCCACTTTGCCACAGAACAAGTGGAATTTCCTTTACAGGGAGAAACCAAGCTGGTAAGGAACCACAGTTTTAATGCTTTATAGATAATCTATTGAAAAGTCAAAACCACTCATTTTTTTAATTTACTGCAGCTTCTGCAAATTTACAGGTTAGCAGCAACAGCAGCTGAGCTCCAGCAATCAGGAACCTTTTATTCTGCTGTAAGGGGGCAGATTTAATCCCATAAATCCTTGTAGAGCAGGAGTTTATACTTCTCTGTTGAGTGGATCTGTTGAATAAACTTGCAAACCATCAAATTACATTTTAGGATGCCGAACTGCTGCCTCTGTTTTTATGATCTCACATTTATAGAATGCTTACAATTCATATAAACAGCTTATGAAGTTTCAGTTAAGTTATCTATGACATATATCAAAATTTAAATCAACATTGCCGATTTGGAAAAAATCTCCAGCTTGGTCTGAATTTTGATGTTTTTACACTAAACACCAAATTGTCATGAACTGAAAACTGAATTGCAAAATTCATGCTAAAAAAACAAACAAACTTTGCCCATAACTGAGTTGACAAAGTTTTCCAAATCGGTGCAGTTTGCCTAGATTTTACATATTTAAGTCCATTTTCATGGAACACCAATTTGCTTTTTAAAACAAACTCCTATAGACTACTTTCTTGACCCATATTTTCATGAATTAATGCTAGCAATTGTAAAGTGCATGTAAGCCTTACAAGAAAAAAACAAAACTGCAGGAACATGAAGATGACTTATTTGTAAGATTGATGTTAAGGAATGAATTTAGGTTTATCTATTGAAAGAAAATGAATCCAAAAGTTGAATATATAAATATATATATTTTAATGATTTTATTTAAAGCGATGACTGCCATTCACAAGGAGGTTCTTAAGTAGACACTGGCTCACCAATCTCCAATAAAAGTACTGGTAATCATGGAAACAAAACTGAAAGAATAAAGAGAGGGGCAGGGAAGGAAAATGGGGAGACGACTCCTGGAACCCACAGGGAGCCCAAATAGATTAGTAGGCAAAGTTTATATCCAATGAGCGGCTGAGTATTTTTCGAGTTAGATTTGATTTTTTTATTCATAACATTTTACCTTATGTAACATTTGTATTCCCTACATAAAAGTATGTTGCTTGTGGAGGGCTTTTCTTGAATTGATGTAAAAATGTTCCTGGATGAATGCATTTTGCCTTCTCAGGTGATCCCCCTATCCAATGTATTGTACATTATTTTTAATCACTCTTATTTATTTATTTTAAATTAAGGAAAATTAAGAAAAAGTTCAACTATTTGGCAGCTGAAAAAAACAGGGATGTGTGTTTTACAGAGAAAAACTAGTGCAATGCATATACTAGAGTAAAAAAGTTTGTTTAAACATTGTGCCATTTTTTTTTTGTTTTTATTCCAATAAAATAAGGGGGGATGCAAAGAATGCTATGGGTTTTTATTGTATATGATATTGCAGTGATAGGGTGCGATGACATGCAGTATATCCTTCCCCATCCTCATCCCATTTTATTAGTTACCATCACATCTTTAGCATGCATTTGATATGTGTTCTGCATAACACATATCACAACCTTTTTACAAGCATTCTAAGCTTTGCCTTGCAGCATTGCCTGCATGCTGCTAGATTTCACATTATATTCCATATTGCAACAGTTACAGAAATATTTCATGTAAATTGACAGCTAGCTGTAAATAATAGCACTACACCAACTTAAGTTAAAAAGTGTGTTCTTTTGTAGAGCAGATAGCTTTTATGGGTTTTATTTATTTATTTTTATTTTTTACACAGCTGTCACAGGAATATATCTTACTGCATATCATGTTGGTTTTGCAGATTCACATGAACTGTCACGGTAGCAATTTAGCTGGAGTGTGGGTCAGCTCCTAGTGAGAGATTGAAAAAAAGAGCATTGTTAAATCTGGGTAATGAAATGTTAACATAATTTAAAAAGTAGAATTGTATTTATAAATAATCATCATAATTTTTTATATTTAGTGCTTTTAAGATTATTATTTTGTAACACATTTGCCTGCTGTCTCTCTTTATCTTGGATCGATAAATTTAAACTTTTTTAGATTTGATTTAGAAATGAAAAATATAAAACCAAAACTAAAGGAGTAGGATTGGGAATTGTGTACAATATAGGAAGGAGTAGGTACAAAAAACAAAAAAATACTAATATTTTTAGTAGTAAAAGTTAATATCCATGATTACCTGGCCTTGAACTTTGTCTAGCCTTGTGGAAAAGTTTAAACATCTACACAAAATGGCTATAATATACTAAGCACAAGAGCACCTAGGTCCAATATGTGTTTCATAATTTATTTATATCCGACAGTTTTACACAACACAGACCATTATTTTTGGAATATTGAAGTTTGTTTATAGCATATAATCTATTATTTGTGTAGCTGTATTCTCGGCATTGATTATTGATGTAAGATTATAGGATATATTATTATTTATTTTTCTATATTATTGACACGGAACTGATTTTCTCAACATTAGGTTAATTTGACGGTATACTGCCAGTTATTTAAACAGGCATTGAAGTGTATTAATCAACAAAGTTAAATTAACTAAAGCTAAATTAACTCTACGGTCATGTGAGATATATATATATATATATATTTATATTTTGTTGTTGTTTTTACATAATTGCTACTTGTTTGCTCTTGGTATGATACAATCATATTTCACCTTTCAGCATTGTATGAGCAGTATTTTGTTACTCCATTTATTAAATCAATGTATATAGTTCATTACTAGTCAGATAATTCAATAATTTATTGGATTTAGAACTATTTAGTAACTAGTATTTTTTTTCAAGCATACATAATTTGCTTTACATCTGTTTTGTGCAATTTAATTATGTACTCGTTAAATCACGCACAAACTGCAAAGAAATCTTTTTGTTTTTACTGTAAAAACAAATACAAAGCTTCCTAAAACAGATGTATCTTGTTCTAAGCATTATATGTGCTCTGTATGGCTCTATTGGGTCTTCCATTCTTTTTGTATTTATGTTCTGTAGTTTTCATAACATTAACAATAATCATACATTTCAATAAAAAATCTTAACAGACACACATCAGTTCAATAGAGACCAGAAGATTCCTACATTTTTTTAAATTAAACAAAATATCCCCCCATTCTTTATTTACTAGAGTTGTCTTGCCTATGCAGTAGCTCAGATTTACTAACATTTTTTTCGTTAGTAGTTTTAAATAGGAAGTATCATTTCTTATGAGTTTACATTATTGGTTCAACATTAGTGTAAGTTCATAGCTTGCTGTCAGTAGATTCAGTAGAAACAACATTTAATTGAAAAAGTATATAAAAGTATAGGTAACACTAAAATTCTCTCATTTTTGTTAAAAAGTCCGTATTTTTGTTTGTTTCTCCAGTGTATTCGTGTTTATATCGTGATACATGTGAAATGAGGATTATATAAATAGATGCTTTGTTTTTTGTTTTCTTTTTCATTTTGCTCAGTGATTATCTTATTTTTACTGCTGCTCTGGAAAAGAACTGTATTTTCCAACAGCTGTGGAGTGCAACTGCAACCCCCACCCTCCTCCGACAGAATTTTTTTCTTCTGCCAAATCATGAACATTTATTTTTGAGATCCAAAGCAACTAGCTATATCTCTCTATTGCTGCATGTAGTGTGGTTAGAACTTTCAAAGTAATGTTTGTTGTTTTGCATGCCGCAATGGGTCATTACCAGAGATCAGTCTCCGAAATAAAAAGTGAATACTAAAATTTTAAATATGTTCCAAATCATCTACCAACCTCCCACTGGCTGCTATAAGTGGGATCTTCCCACGGGTAGTTTTCTGCTATATCCTGGTAAGATATTGCCATCTGCTGGATTATCTTGGTTATGTTGTTTAGAGTTATAATGACTGATACATTTGAAATTGGTTTATTTATCATAATATTAAATATAATTGAGAGAGAGAAAAGCACCACCACACATATCACATACAGCCAGCACACACCATACACACACATATCACAGCCAGCACCCTCCAAACATTACATACATCTAGCACAAACCACACAGCCAGTGCATACTGCACACACATGATACACAGCCAGCACACACCAAATGCACACAAAGTCAAAGGGAGAGAGTCAAAATCAAGTCAAAATCTGAGGGCAGAGGTTGATTTCCAGATTAGTTATTTTGCATTCAATTTTCTATTCAGATTTAATTTATGAAACTTTGGAGTTAAGCAAATAGCCTGGTCAATATCCAGCATTAGTCCACTTTGACAATTTTTTTTTTTTTTTATTGTTTTTAATTCCACACCTGATACATGTCTCTCTTATTTATATATAGTAATATACTCAGGTAAGGACCCTCACATTTTGTCTGTAAATATGTGTGTAATAAACACCTTTAGTATTGGGACAGTGAAATAAAATGCAATTTGATAAAAACACTACACTACAAACAAAAAAAATAAAACCTACAGTTCATATATTCCTTGCTTGCCAAAATGCCTGGTTTATAAAAGAAAATATACTAAAAGAAATTGAAGGTAAATAAACACAATTATAAACCACATGGAAAAAAATAGAAAATAAGCTATTCACACCACATAGAATTCACATAGAAATGAATTCACTATGGAAGAAAAGGTAAAGGGAAATAAAAAAAAGAATCTATACACTAGAATCACGAATAAAATTTAGAAAAGAGGGTAAATCACCAATGGAAAAAAGTGATGAAGTAGAAGAGGGGATGGGGAAAAAGAGAGCTATATGAGAGAAGACACACAATCAGATAGGGAAGATTATAAATCTAGGGGAAAGACAAGAGTGACACTCTAAAATTTTACATCAGTACTTTGGAAAAAAGTGCTTAAAGAATAAGTCAAATGAAAAAAGAAAGAGTTAAAAAAAAAAGGTGAAACCACTAAGGGAATAGAGTTAGAAATCCCCTAGACCCTTTTTTAAATCTTCTTTTTCTTTTTTATCTGTATGTTATTTCCCCCTTTCTTCCTCCCCCCCATTAGTAGTCTCTCCAGCTGTGTTCGCCATAGGTCGACTACCCTCAGTACGCATCTCCCACATAAAATGTGGGACCCATATCTGAGTAACGAGATCCATTACTCGAGATACGGAATGGCGGGAACCAGCCGCCATACACCATACCTGTCTTAGGTTGATGCCATTGTTTTGGACGAACCCGTCTTATTTTTATGTAAATACTAATAAAGAAAGGTTTTTTTGGTTTCTATATACCTATGTTAACACTTGCCGAGAGAGAGCCTCAAAAAATAAGAAATTACTATAAATTAAGTTGATTTCTATAAATGCCCGGGGGACAAATACACCATGCAAAAAGTCAATCATTGTAGACTATCTGATAAAAAAATATCGGGTTCAAATTTGCACCCTTCAAGAAACCCATTGGATAAAAGCCAAAGAAAAGACAATAAACTCATCAAGATACCCTATAATTATAAGCGCAGCCTTAGAAAACAAAAAAAAGGGGGTGTTGCAGTTATGTTTGCAAATAACGTTTCCTTTATTATTAAATACCAAGAATTAGACCCAGCGGGGCGATATATTATCTTGATATGTGAAATTAATAATAAATTATTCACATTATTTAACATATATGCACCAAATAAAGCAGCAACAAAATTTATATCTAAAAAGATAGAGCAGATAAGACAAGGTCTGGTATTAATCGTGGGAGATTTTAATTGTGTAGCAGACCCGATAATAGACAGAAAAAGCCAGAAGGATAACAAAAACAAAGATGAAAATAAACTGCAAAACTTAATTATTATAACCTAAGAGATATGTGGAAAACATTTCATCCCACAGATCTAGATTAAACATGCTATTCTAGAACATTTAAATTCATACTCCAGAATAGACTATATTCTGGGAGACGTGGCTATGCTGTATATTGTCAAAAAACTAGAGATACAGGACATAGCATAGCCATATTATGCTAGAATATAAAGATAAATTTGACAATTTTCGTAAAGAGTGGCGTATAAAAGATTTTATACTACACAAAAAAGCAGTGTGGAAGAAATTGAAAAGATAACAAATCTCTTTTTTTTTGCGAAAATAAAGGCAAAGGCACACCGGACTTCATAGTCTGGTGTGTATACAAGAGTGTAGTTAGAGGTCACTTGATAAAAATGGCATCAATAGAAAATAGATTACCGCCTCTATCGAAACTATACATAACATTAAGCATAACATTAAGCAAACATAAAAGGCAAAGTAAACTAATACCCTCTACACAAACTGCAAGTAAGATAGCAGAAATAGAAAATCAGATTAACAAACAACTAATAAATAAAGCATCTAAACAATTAGAAGCACTGCAAGCTAAATGGTATCCAAAAGGCAATAAACCAGAAACAATGATCACCAATAAGCTGAGAAATATAAAAGAGTAATATATAAAATAAGAGAGAACGATATTTACCTAATGGCCCCAGAAAAAATCGGAGGAGCATTTGAAAGATTTTATCAAAATCTTTACAGCCTACCAGAAGAAACATTCGGTAATGCAAAAGAGATTGAGAAGTTTTCTGAAAATCTGCTCGTGCCAAAAATCCAACCATATCAATTAAAATAATTAAACCAGACCATAACAGAAGAAGAGGTGGGTAAATCAATAGACAAACTCAAAATAAAGACTGCTCCAGGCTTAGATGGCTTTACAAATACATTTTACAAATTAATGAAGGATCAACTAAAAGGGGAACTCACCAATATCTTTAACTATATAATGGAAACAGGACCCTGGAGAGCTGTTAAAGGACCACTATAGTGCCAGGAAAACATACCTGCCCCCACCCTCAGTGCCCCCCTCCCGCCGGGCTCTAGGGGTGGAAGGGGTTAAATATACCTCTTTCTCCAGCGCCGGGCGGGGAACTCTCCTCCTCCATATTGCCGTCATCGGCTGAATGCGCATGCACGGCATGAGCCGCACGCGCATTCAGCTAGTCCATAGGAAAGCATTCTCAATGCTTTCCTACGGACGCTGGCGTCTTCTCACGGTGAAAATCACAGTGAGAAGCGCGAAAGCGCCTCTAGCGGCTGTCAATGAGACAGCCACTAGAGGCTGGAATAACCCTATTATAAACATAGCAGTTTCTATGAAACTGCTATGTTTATAGAAGAAAGGGTTAATCCTAGCTGGACCTAGCACCCAGACTACTTCATTATTATTATTATTATTTTATTATTTATATAGCGCCAACAAATTCCGTAGCGCTGTACAATGGGTGGACTAACAGACACATAATAGAGATCAGACCACTGACGTACAGGAACAGAGGGGGTTGAGGACCCTGCTCGATGAGCTTACATGCTAGAGGGAATGAGGTATAGTGACACAAAGGGTTAAATTAGGGGAATTAAATAGTTTGTTACAGAAGGGTTTATTGAGTGCTTGGTAGGTAATTTTTGACAGGTGCAGGAACGGAGTCATGGGGTGGGGTATGAGAAACCTGCTGACAGTTTAATTGATACGCTTTAATGAAGAAGTGAGTTTTCAAAGATTTTTTGAAGGAATGGAGGCTGGGTGAAAGTCTGATTGAGGAGGGAAGGGAGTTCCACAGAATAGGTGCAGCCCTGGAGAAGTCTTGAAGGCGAGCATCAGAGGTGGGGATCCGGGCAGAGGATAGGCGTAGGTCTTGGGCTGAGCGCAGGGGTCTCGACGGGACATACTTGTGTATGAAGAAGGATAGGTATGTTGGAGCAGCATTATATAGGGATTTGTAAGCAAGCGCCAGAATTTTGAATTGGGCCCTATATCTAACTGGAAGCCAATGCAGGGACTGACAGAGCGTGGAGGCGTGGGAGGTGCGACCGGACAGGAAAATAAGCCTCGCAGCCGCATTCATTATAGATTGCAGTGGTGCAAGCTGGGAACATGTAAGACAGTTGAGAAGGGGATTGCAATAGTCAAGGCGAGAGAGAACAACAGCATGAACCAGTACCTTAGCCGCGTCCGGCGTTAGATAAAGGCGGATGCGCGCTATGTTCTTGAGTTGGAAGCGACAGGATTTGGCTATCGATTGGACATGGGGAGTAAAAGAGAGATCAGAATCAAAAAGAACCCCTAGGCAGCGAGCCTGGGAGGTAGAGGTGATAGTAGCGCTGTTGACTTGGATGGAGACAGACACAGGAGTAGCAGCACTTGAGGGAGGAAAAACTAGAAGTTCTGTTTTGGACAGGTTGCGTTTAAGGAAGTGCGCAGCCATCCAAATGGAAATAGCAGAGAGGCAGGCAGAAACACGAGTCAAGGTGGGCGGAGAGAGATCAGGGGAGGACATGTAGATTTGCGTGTCATCTGCATATAAATGGTATTGGACGCCAAAGGAGTTGATGAGTTTACCAAGGGAGGCAGTATAGATAGAGAACAGTAGGGGGCCGAGGACAGAACCTTGGGGGACGCCGACAGAGAGGGGTTGGGGAGAAGAGGCAGAGCCAGAGAAAGAAACACTGAAAGAGCGCTGGGAGAGGTAGGAGGAGCACCAGGAGAGAGCAGTATCCCGTAGACCAAAGTTACGGAGAATGTGAAGAAGCTGTTGATGATCAACAGTGTCAAAGGCGGCAGAAAGATCAAGGAGGATTAGGATAGAGTATTGGCCGCGAGATTTAGCAGCAATTAAATCGTTGGATACTTTGGTCACAGCAGTTTTGACAGAGTGACCAGCGCGGAATCCAGACTGAAGGGGGTCAAGCAGAGAGTTGGATTCAAGAAAGTCTGTCAATCTGGCGTAGACAACTCTCTCGAGGATCTTGGAGGCAAATGGCAGTAGCAAGATAGGGCGGTAGTTGGATGGGGAGTTGGGATCAAGGTTGGGCTTTTTCAGAATTGGGGTTACGGTTGCATGTTTGAAGGCAGAGGGAAATGTGCCAGAGGAAAGGGAGAGATTGAAAATGTTAGCGAGAGGAAGAGCAAGAGAGGGAGACAAAGTGCGGATGAGATGCGAGGGAATAGGATCGAGGGAGCAGGTGGTGGGGCGGGAGGACAGGAGCAGAGCAGAAACCTCTTGTGCTGTATCAGGTGCAAATGAGCTTAGGATGGCAGGGGGAGTGGGGTTGGGTGATGCATTGATACTGGTTGGAGAAAGATTAGAGATCTCTTTCCTGATTGTAGAGATCTTCTCAGTGAAATGAGATGCAAAGTTTGTTGCGGACAAGGTGGTGGAAGGAGGGGGAGTCACTGGGCGAAGAAGTGCATCAAAAGTGTGAAACAGGTGTTTGGGTTGGTGGGACAGGTAAGCTGAAGTGGTCTGGGTGCCTATAGTGGTCCTTTAAGGGTAAACATTGTACCCATCCCAAAGGCAGACAAAGACGTACAAAATATAGGCAATAAAAAAATAAAGAGAAAATATACTTATTTCTAGCCAATACTCAAAACTGCATTTATTGCTGGGAAATGCTGTTTTTAGTGCAAACCATGCAAGAGAAGAGAAATAATTATTTTGTACAATACATTTGTGGAATATATGTATATCCGGATTTACATGTTATATGATCTCTTGGAACCATAACAGCTTCATTTAGATGACGTTCCTATGGGGTCCGGCGTGCCCCTTTATAAGTCTTGAAAACACACACTCTCTCTTTCTCTCTGAGCCAGTCACCTAAATGATGGCTATGGCACTACAGTGTTAGAAATACACATTTGTATTCATAATTCTATAATGTATCTTTTTATATTAATACTTAAAAATGGCACTTTTTATATATAACAAAAATATATATACAAAAGGGTGTGGAATAAGTGGCGCTGTATAATACGTGATATAGATTAGTGAGTATTAGCTGCTATATACACTCTGTGGGTACTCCTCAAAACCCACCATACATAAACACCAAAGAACACAAAGAAAAACTTAAGGCCTTACTGGTGTTTCCACCTATTAGGTCCTCAGTTTTTAAAGAGTGCAGCGCTATATTATAATGTGAGGTGAAAATGTGTTTTTTAATAATTCAAAAAACACTTACCCTCTACAATGATCTCAGGATGGTATATACATAAAAAGAAACAAAAATACAAATATACAGATAATAGTGCAATATGTTACAAATTGAGGTAAAGCAATATGTAAGTGCCAAATGTGTCTAAACTCACATTTTTTAAAGCCTTTTCTAGTTTATAGGCTCTAAACTTCCAAGCGTCTTGTGTCTTTTTGGGTAGATCACACGACCCCTCTCTCCAGGTAAAGGTGTGTTCCTCTCCACAGCACGTATGGAAAACACAGATATATCACACTAAGTGTAGTATCTCCAGTGATGGTAATATTTAAAATATAAAATTTTAAAGTGCTCACCTTTTTTAGAGCCTTTTGATAACTGGCTCTAAGTATACCGGCTTAGTGTCAATTTATGGGGTGACACTGCCCCTTACCTGGAATTATTTGCAGGATCCAGTGAATGATGAAAAAAAGGGGGATGTTTATTATTATTCAATGTATAAAAATATATATATATATAGAGAGAGAGAAATAACTTTAAAAGTACATTTATAGAAAATAACAAATAAAGAATAAATAAAAAAGGTTCTTTAAAAGACAAAATTATAGAATATGGGTGGTACAAAAAATATTGAGTCCACTTTAAGCCAAAACGCGTTTCGCCGATTTTCTCGGCTTCCTCAGTCAGCTTTACAGGTCTTCTTTTGTCTCTGTGTTTAAATAAGAACGTATTCCCGCCGAAATCCTCGTGATTCTACGTCGTTCGTGACGCGCTTAACTTGCCGTCGCGTCACTTCCGGTATTTTCGGCACTACAAGGTCCATCATCCTTTGCGCTTTGTGCGCAACTTCCGGTCCGCGTATTAAGCCCCACAGGGAAAAAAGGCTCCTTATTTCAAAGTATACATTCGAGCCATATCGGCTCATAATGTTATGGCACACATAAAAGAAAAAAATACAATAATTGACCATACATTTCTGTTGTCCTTATAATCTAGGGATTAAGTGTGTAAACAGCACCATTTTCATAGATACAAGTAGAAATAGATTTCCCTTATTTATCAATTAATCTTTACTATTAGGTAACCGATGATAAACTTAATGATTAAATAAATGGTGTTAAAAAATCAATTTAGATAATATTAAAAAGGAGTTGTAAAAAATATTAAATAAAAAACAAAATCATAAATCAAGAAATGGAAATTAATTAAAAATGTTAATGTTATAAAGTGCATCTTAGTGATATATAGATATTATAGATTAAAAGAGAGATAAAGATAATAATAATAAAAATAAAAAGATAAGTAAATAAATAAATCTAAAAATAAAATAATGTAACTAAATTGAAATTAAATAATAATCAATGAAAATAAATATAGAATTAACCCTTTCCCCCCAACGTGCCACTGCTTGCCTTTCTTTCCATTTCTCACTGGATGTCCTCCCGCTTTCTCTCATCAATCTCTCTAAATCTCAATCTCTCTAAAACTGAGCTCCTTGTCTTTCCTCCTCCTAATACTGATCCTCCTCTTTCGCTGTTCCTTCAAGTTAGTGGTATCCAGATCAGTCTGTCCTTGCAAGCGCACTGTCTTGGCGTCATACTTGATTCTGGCCTCCAAATCCTGTAGATTCCATCTTAAAAATAGAGCACACATCCGCCCCTTTGTTACGCAAGAGGCTACCAAGCAGCTTGTCCATGCTCTAGTAATTTTCCGCATGGATTATTGTAACCCTCTCCTAATTGGTCTTCTCAAAAGCCGTATTGCCCCGCTACAGTCTGTAATGAATGCTGCCGCTGGACTGATTTTCCTCTCCAGTCAGTCCTCTCACACCTCACCCCTCTGTCAGTCCTTATATTTGCTTTCTGTATCCTATATGAGTAAACTCAAACTTGCAGGACTTCACGCGGGAGGCTCCCTTCCTATGGAATAGCCTGCCTACCGCCATCAGACTCCCCCCTAGTCTTCAATCGTTTAAGAGTGAATTAAAACCCATCTCTTTAGGAAAGCTTATGGCCTTCCAGAGTAACCTCTACCTTATATACCTGTCTCTTGCTCTCTCCTAAAGGGCAGCACTTTACTCTCTCCTCCAGCTCTGCTTCACTCCCACCTTATTTGATTGCTATTTCCTGTCCTAATGTGTTTTATACCCCACCTCCTATAGACTGTAAGCTCGATTGAGCAGGGTCCTCTTCAACCTATCATTCCTGTAAGTTTTCTTGTGATTGTCCTATTTATAATCCCCCCTCTCATAATATTGTAAAGCGCTACGGAATCTGTTGGTGCTCTTTAAATGTTTTATTGTTTTCTAAAACTTGTTTTATTGTTTTCTAAAACAAGTATGGTTTGGATGTAATACAAATGATTCGTCCTTGAAAGTAAGAATATTTTAGAAACTTGTTAGCTCCTGCTAAGAATCCTATGGCAAGAGTTTAAAAAAGGCATGCTTTGCAAATCCTTCCAGTTGTGTTCTGCTATTATACATCCAGCCTTTGACTATTATGTCTAATGCTCCATGTAGTGTGACTAGCTGGAATCAGCAGTACACGATGGAGTCCCCTTGGGGAATTCCTAAATAGAGTGCATTTTTTTCAAGATTGTGTTTGAGGATGTGCTAGAGACTTTCATTGATGTTTTGCCACTTTCCCCCTAGAACTCCTCCTGCCCAAGCCCAATTCCAGTTTAAGTCTTCTAAGTACACATAAAGTATTGTGACTCCCAACCCCCCACAAGATGGCTGTTGTTCTTCTGCATGGTCTGGTCTTGCTTCATGCACAACCTTTATGCAGAAGTTATTGTAGCTCTCGTCTTCTGTGGTACCATTTTCATGGCTGGGGTTTCCAGAGACCAAATTTTGTTATAGTCTCTGTTTGACCTGGTGGTAGATATGGAATACAATGCAATGCAGAGCAATCCAGTTCTTCATAGTCTCAAAGAAGCAATAGTCATTGTGACCCATCCTGGACCTAAAGGTCTTGAACAGGATTTTGTGAGTTCACATCTTCAGATTGGAAACACAGAGGTTGATATTTCCCTTTTTACAACAAGGTTACTTCCTGAAAGAAAGCTTCTCTCCACCTCTGTTTACCTCAAATACTACTGCTTTGCATTCCTTGGCCGCCATTACCAGTTTGTGGATGTACCATTTGGTCTACCATCAAATCTATGCAGCTTCTGCCATAAGGCTTCTGTGAAGCCAAATTGCTAAGTAACTTCTTGGTCTTCCTTGCACAGTTTTACCACATTTTACCATTTTTATGTTTTTGTTTCCGCTGACTTTTTATTTGGCAGGAAAGTTCTATGGGTAGTAGTGTCCCATTTTTCTGTGACTTGTGTCCGTGTTGCTTGGTTATACAATATCCCGTAAGTGATGGATTCTCATGTACCATGAAATTTATATTTAAAGGGACACTCGTGGCACCAATACTACTTTAATGCATTTGATACATTTTGGCCTCATTAATTTGCTTTATTCTTTGCATGCTTAAATCATTATAATTTTTCAAATAAAAAACGTTTTGCAGAATGCTGCATCATAGGGTTGTCTCCTAAGACACACCCCTCTCTCCAGAGAAATACTTACTTCCTTGTCAAAGGTATGCACACAGCTCAGCCACTGACAGCACCAACTGATCTGAACTATAAAGCAATATGGATATCACCTCCTGTTTGTAGTTTCTTTGTTTATTCAGCAATATTAAAGGAATACTATAGTGTCAGGATGTATTCATTATAGATTGACACTATATGTATTCCTGGCATGTATTCCTGACACTATAGCTGTAAAAGCATAGTTTAGTTTCCTGGCTCCCTTGTTACAGGAGTGAAAAGTGATTTTATATACCTTTATTCCAGCGCCACGCGTCTTGCTGAGGCTGGCTCCGCCCTGTTCCACCTCCTTGGCTGAGCCAATTGGATCTCAGCCAATCCAATGCTTTCCCATAGAAAAGCATTGGGATGCTATTGCGCATGTGCTTCAAAACGCTGCACTGTGCTAATCACTACCATTATTATTATTATTATTATTATTGCTATTATATAGCGCCAACAGATTCCGTAGTGCTTTAAAATATTATGAGAGGGGGGATTAAACTATAAATAGGAAAATTACAAGAAAACTTACAGAAATGATAGGTTGAAGAGGACCCTGCTCAATCGAGCTTACAGTCTATAGGAGGTGGGGTATAAAACACATTAGGACAGGAAATAGCAATCAAATAAGGTGGGAGTGAAGCAGAGCTGGAGGAGAGAGTAAAGTGCTGCCCTTTAGGAGAGAGCAAGAGACAGGTATATAAGGTAGAGGTTACTCTGGAAGGCCATAAGCTTTCCTAAAGAGATGGGTTTTAATTCACTCTTAAACGATTGAAGACTAGGGGGGAGTCTGGCGGTAGGCAGGCTATTCCATAGGAAGGGAGCCTCCCGCGTGAAGTCCTGCAAGTTTGAGTTGACTCATATAGGATACAGAAAGTAAATATAAGGACTGACAGAGGGGTGAGGTGTGAGAGGACTGACTGGAGAGGAAAATCAGTCCAGCGGCAGCATTCATTACAGACTGTAGCGGGGCAATACGGCTTTTGAGAAGACCAATTAGGAGAGGGTTACAATAATCCATGCGGAAAATTACTAGAGCATGGACAAGCTGCTTGGTAGCCTCTTGCGTAACAAAGGGGCGGATGTGTGCTCTGTTTTTAAGATGGAATCTACAGGATTTGGAGGCCAGAATCAAGTATGACGCCAAGACAGTGCGCTTGCAAGGACAGACTGATCTGGATACCACTAACTTGAAGGAAGAGCGAAAGAGGAGGATCAGTATTAGGAGGAGGAAAGACAAGGAGCTTAGTTTTAGAGAGATTGAGATTTAGAGAGATTGATGAGAGAAAGCGGGAGGACATCCAGTGAGAAATGGAAGAAAGGCAAGCAGTGGCACGTTGCAGGACGGCAGGGGAAAGGTCCGGGGAGTAGAGATATATCTGAGTGTCATCAACGTACAGGTGGTAGTGGAATCCAAATGAGGTAATATGTTTGTCAAGAGAGACAGTATAAAAAGAAAATAGAAGGGTACCAAGGACAGAGCCTTGGGGGGGGGGTACTGCTTTATAACACTGTTTAATAATATGTGTTGTGGTTTTTTTTTTACGGTTTACTCCAATAAAAGAGACGGTGTTTTAAGAAAACACAGATTTAGTTAAAGTAACATTTTTTTTTGTAAAAAAGTCCGGGTTCGGGATCGAACTTGACCCCGAACATGAACCCTATTGAAGTCAATGGGGACCCGAACTTTTGGGCACAAAAATGGCTCTAAAAAAGTCCTGGAAAGGGCTAGAGGGCTGCAAAAGGAAGTAAAATGGGGATAAGAGTAGGACAAGTGCCCTGCAAACAAATGTGGATAGGGAAATCACTTAAAATAATATAAAACACATAAAATAAGCAGCCGCTTAGTAGATAACTCCCTAATTCCCACGGTATTAGGGAGCTATCTACCAAAAGGCTGAAAGACCTAAATCGCTATACCGCGAGTAGGGGCGTGTCTAGTAAACAGTGAGCAGCCAGTGGATGCTCACCGTAAAAAAAGAAAAAACATATTGCCCCCACCCCTGTGCGATGGGTGGGTGCCCTAAATAAGAATGTGGAGGGGGGACCTACTGTCCTCCCCTCGGCCCCCACACCTGAGCGGTGGGTGGGGGCTATAAATAAGAATGGGAGGGGACCTACTATCCTCCCCCCTGACCCCTACCCCTGCGCGGCGTGTGGGGTCACTAAATAACCCACCTGCGCGGTGGGTGGGGGCCATAAATAAAAATTGGGGGGGGGACAACCTAATGTCCTCTCCCTGGCCCCCACCCCTGCGCAGTGGGTGGGGGCCCTAAATAACAATAAGGGGGGGACCTACTGT
The DNA here is from genome assembly GCA_933207985.1 of Pelobates cultripes. NCBI lineage: Eukaryota > Metazoa > Chordata > Amphibia > Anura > Pelobatidae > Pelobates > Pelobates cultripes. The sequence continues at coordinate 188,668,055 of OW240915.1, forward strand.
CCTCCCCACACCCAAGCGGCGAGTTGGGGCCCTAATAAAAATGTAACCCCCCCAAGTGACTAGTCACCCATCTCCCCAAAAAGAATTAGCCCCTACCTACCCCCCTCATCCTAAAAATAATGAGGGGGGACCCTTTTCTAAATACCTGTAAAAATAAAAAAAATAGACTTAGCAGGGGGTGGGGGCCTGGGGGGAGGACATTAGGTCCCCCCCCCAATTTTTATTTATGGCCCCCACCCACCACTCAGGGGTGGGGGCCAGGGGGGAGGACATTAGGTTCCCCCCCACCCCCTCAATTTTTATTTATGGCCCTCACCCACCGTTCAGGGGTCATTAAATCGCCGAACACCGAACTCCAACCCGAACATTCGGGCTCGGTGTCCATAATGTTCGGTACGAACCCGAACTTTACAGTCCTGGTACGCTCAACTCTATTGTTCAGTGATTTATAGGTATGGGTTTGCACTTTGCATTGACTCCTATAGGAGACTGGAAGCCAATGTAAGGACTGGCAGAGAGCTGAGGTGTGAGAGGACCGACTAGAGAGACAAATCAGTCTGGCTGCAGCATTCATTACAGATTGTAGCGGGGCAATGCGGCTTTTGGGAAGACCAATTAGGAGAGGGTTACAATAATCCATGCAGGAAATTACTAGAGCATGGACAAGCTCTTTGGTAGCATCTTGTGTAAGAAAGGGGCAGATGCGGGCTGTGTTTATAAGATGGAATCTACAGGATTTGGCAACATACTGGATGTCAGGCTAAAACGTAAGGCCAAAATCAAGTGTGACGCCAAGACAGCACGTTTGCAAGGATGGACTTATCTAGATACCACTAACTTGAAGGGAGAGCCAAAGAGGAGGAAAGACAAGTAGCTCAGTGTCAGAGAAATTGAGTTTCAGAAAGCAGGAGGACATCCAGTTAGAGATGGAAGAAAGGCAAGCAGTAAAACGTTGCAGGATGGCAGTGGAGATATATATCTGGGTGTTATCTGTGTACAGGTGTTAGTGGAATCCAAATTAGGTAATAAGTTTGCCAAGAGAGGCAGTATAAAGAGAAAATAGAAGGGGACCAAGGACAGAGCCTTGGGGACCTCCAACCGAGACAGGACGAGGGAGGAGGTATCATTAGAAAGGGAGACACTGAATGAGCGTTGGGAGAGAAAAGAGGAAAACCCACGAGAGGACAGTCACAGAGACCGAGTGATTGAAGAGTTTGGAGAAAGAGAGCATGGTCTACAGTGTCAAAAGCAGCAGAGAGGTCAAGGAGAATTAGTATGGAGTAGTGGCCTTCGGATTTAGCTGCGATAAGGTCATTAGTAACTTTGATAAGAGCAGTCCCAGTAGAATGGAGAGGGCGGAAGTCAGATTGAAGAGGGTCATGGAGAGAGTTGGAATTGAGGAAGTGAGAAATATGTTAGACAAGACAAGTCTTTCCAGAAGCTTTGAGGAAAAAGGAAGCAGGGATATTGGCCGATAGTTAGAGGGGTAGGACGGGTCAAGAGATATTTTTTTCAGGATAGGTACTACAGTGGCATGTTGAAGGTCAGCAGGGACAATGCCAGAAGAGAGAGAGCAGTTGAAGATGTGTGTTAAGGAAGGCACAAGACAAGGGGAGAGAGATCTGGTAAGGTGAGATGGGACGGGATCGAGCAGGCAAGTTTATGGGGAGCATTCAGCAAAAATGCTGAACAACAGTGCTGGACACTGTGCAGCACTGACCCAGAAAGCACCTCTAGTGTCCATCTGAGTGACTGCCACTAGAGGTTTTCCTAGGCAGTAATGTAAAAAACTGCCTTTTCTCTGAGAAGGCAGTGTTTATATTAAAAAGCCTGCAACGGCATACTATATACACCAGAACAACTACATACATTTTTTTGTTGTTCTGCTGACTATGGTGTCCCTTTAAATCAAGGCCTTAGTTAGGTAAAGTTAGCCCTAGAAATTAGTTTTTCAAGTGCGGACATGTAGAACACATCTGCTTCACGCAGTGGTTGCTTGTTCCTGGAAATTATCTTTTTTTTTTTTAAAACTCATCAGCAGCATATAACTTTTAATTTATAAAAAGGGTTTTGTCATATTTACAAAATATTGTTTATTTTTTTTGCATTAAATATTTACTCATGCAGATTTTTATGCTTGTATTCTTTCCAGAGGTAAAGTTCCACATACAGAATTTGATTCTTTGTATCCTGGGATGAATGGAGATTTCAACAGTGAAAAATTCTCTGCAACAATGTACCTGATTGAAAATCATTCCAGTGCTAGGTAAGAGTTGTTTGTTGTTTTTTTTAAAATTAATTTAAATGAAATACAGTGTGTTTTGGATGTTGATGGATGTTAATGTTATGATGTTGTGGGCATGTTACCCATATTACTAGATGTCCCCTATCACAGTCTGATGGTAAACTGTCAAACTGTTTGACACTTACCTGCCTCTGTCGAGCTCCCAGGGCTATTCCAGTCTAAACTGGTATGGCAAATCAATAAGTTTATAGGATCGCCAGAAAGAGCCAGGCAAGTGTCAAATCAGTCTCACAGTTTCACAGTTCATCATCAGGGGGTGCCAAAGGATTTGAGGTACCATAATTATAACAACACACTGTAGTGGTTATGATGCATAGAATATACTTTTAAATGGTGCTCTAAAAGCATAGTGTCAGGTCCATGTTATTATTTAGATATGCCTGAATGCAAGCCTTCAACTAAATTTGTTTAGTAAACAGTGATAAGTAAAGCGATTGTTTGGGAAATCAGCTCTCAAAGTGGTAAACTAAGAAAACCATGCAAACCACAGCACAATTTGCCACAGGGAAAACCAGCGAAACTGGGCATCTACTAGGGCCTTCTTGAAATAACTCTCCATCCTGCAGCTCCAAGGGCAGAGAAAGAGGAGAATTTGTGACAGAGCTTCTGTACTCTGACATAGTACCCTCCACCCAGTTCGCTTTCTAGATGCTTGCCAGGACCCTGGAGCACTTCAACCACAGTTGCTGAGACATGACTGGGGGTTTTCTGGAGCTTTTACACCCGACCAGGCTGCGGCTCTCCTTCAAGGCAGGTATCGTCCCCTCTACTTATTCTGCTGCAGCCGTTCTTCCAGGCAGGTATCGTCCCCTCTAGCTATTCCGCTGCAGCCCTTGTTCCAGGCAGGTATCATCCCCTCTGCCAATTCCGCTTCAGTCCTTCTTCCAGACAGGCATCCACCTCTGCCTGCAACAGGATTGCTCTTTTCTTTAACCCCTTAAGGACCAAACTTCTGCAATAAAAGGGAATCATGACATGTCACACTTGTCATGTGTCCTTAATGGGTTAAAAGACACTTGCAGCTCTCAGTCCTAGCTCTCTTGATTTATCCCAGGGCTAGAGGAATCGTGTAGCCAGGGCCGATGCAAGACTATTTTGCGCCCTAGGCAAGACCAGTTTCTTGCAACTTCCCCGCGTTCCCCCAATAAAAATTGCTAACTTTGTGTGCCTCTTTCTTCCCCATCCTCTTTGTGTGTTACTTTCTCTCCCAACTCCTTTTCTCCCCCAGCCTCTCTGTGTGTCTCTTTCTCCCCCACAAACCCTCTGTGGGTCTCTTTTGTCATCGTCCCCAGCCTCTCCGGGGTCTCTTTGTCCCCCCCAGACCCTCTGTGTGTCTCTTTGCCACTCCAACTCTCAGGTGCGTGTCTTTGCCTACCCAGTCCCCCTGTGTCAATGTCTTTGTCCAACCTAAGCCCCAATGTGTGTGTGCCTTTGTTCAACTCAAGTAGTCCCGCCAACCCCTATGTGTGCCTCTTTGGCCACGGTCAAGATTCTACTGATGGTGCTCCCTATTGGCCCCTTGCTGCAGGTAAGAGATGAAGAGGCATAGGTTTGCAATAGCAGATAAGAGATGAAGTGGCCTCTCCTGCTGATTTAGGGATGCAACTCACACCATCCTCAGCAATCCACACCAAACTGAGAGTGATGGGAGTTGCACTGAAATAAAATCTGTAAAGAAAAAACCCACTGTGATTCTTGTTTTCTGAACACATAGCATCCCTGTCTGCTGTGCCAATGGGGATCCTGTAACCACATTGCCCAGTACTCAGCCACCATCAGCCAACTGGTTTTGATGGCTTCTGCTCCAGGCTGCCCCACCTGCTGCAGCCAGTCTCCACAAACACTTTGATTGCAACTCAATGAACACAAACAATCAAGTCACATGAGACAACATACACGTACTTATCATAACATAATGACATATTTAGAAAGGGGTTGGGAAGACAATTAACACAAAACATTTCTCCTGCCAGCAGAATTAGCAATATGCAAATCTACCTGAATATGCAAATTAACAAGCCTTGCTATTCAAGTAGGGCATATACCTGTTGCTACCAACAGGTGATGCTCTACAGTCTCCATAGCCAAATTCACCTGGTTGGCAGCAAGCATCAGCAGGAAAGGAGAGCACACAAAACAATTAACAATACACAAATACATATACCCACCCTGCATCTTTAATGGGCACAGGGTTAATTAAACATTGGAGTAGTCCAGGGTCCTGCATAAAGTGTTTGTCTGAAACTCCTGGAGAGGGTGACTACTCGACGAGCTTCATCTGTTTTTTGGGGGGATCCCAGAGAGACCTGATTGCCTCCCCTTTTTTTTATGTTTCTTACTGTGTATCATTGCAAACAGCTATGACATGTCGCCATTTGCAAATTTAATTGACCAGCTTTCACCTACTTGTTCCTTAGCTCTTTGCTTTCTTACCACTTTGTGAAAGAGGTTTGTTGGCTTAACTCTCAGATGTTAGTCGGCTATCCATGATTTTAATTAACAAAAAATCTTTTAACTGACTTTCATGGATAACTATATTCAGCAGCAATGTGACTATTTATGCTGCCTAGTAAATACAGGTGTACATGGTGGTGTATGGGTCAGTTTGTGAGGGGTGGATCAGTCTGTGTGTGTATGGGTCAGTCTGTGTGTGTATGGATGTGGGGGGTCAGTCAGTGTGTGGGGGGGTCAGTCTGTGTGTGAATGGGTCAGTCTGTGTGTATGGGTGTGGGTCAGTCTGTGTGTGTGGTGATCAGTCTGTGTGTGTATGGGTTAGTCTTTATGTGGGGAAGATTCTGTGAGGGGGTCTGTCTGTGTGGGTATGGGTGTGTGGAGGGTCAGTCTGTGTCTGGGGGTCAGTTTGTGTGTATGGGTCAGTCTGTGTGTGTATGGGTGTGGGTCAGTCTGTGTGTGTGGGGAAATATTCTGTGTGGGGGGTCAGTCTGTGGGGGTATGGGTGCATGGGGGGCCAGTCTGTGTGTGGGGGTGGGGTTCAGTCTGTGTGTGCGGGTCAGATTGTGTGTATGGGTCAGTCTGTGTGTGTGGGGATCAGTCTGTGTGTGGGGGTGGGGGTTCAGTCTGTGTGTGTATGGGTGTGGGGGGGTCAGTCTGTGTGTGGGGGTGGGGGTTCAGTCTGTGTGTGTGTGTGGGGGCGGTCGGCATGGAGGCGGTCGGCTCAGGTAATGTTGTAGCCGGCCTCCCTGGGTTGTATGGAGGCGGCCGCTCAGGGAGCTTTGTAGCCGGCCACCCTGGCAGGTATGGAGGCGGCCAGCTCAGTTAGCCTTGTAGCCGGCCGCCCTGGGAGGTATGGACGTGGCCAGCTTAGGGATTGTGGAGGCAGCCGCCCTGGGTTGCATGGAGGTAGATTGGGGCAGCACATGACAGAGCAGTGATCTTCCTGCAGCTTCTCCCTGCTCCCATCCCGCTGTATAATGATGCTGGGAGCCGGAATATGACGTCATTCTAGCCCCGGCATCACTACAGACAGTGCAAGGGAACAGAGAGAAGCTGCAGGGATATTACTGCTCCCCCGCACACAGGAAGAGCAGACCCACTGGACCCTAGGGAAACATCCACTCAGCTCTCCCAAAGGTAGAGAGACTGGGTGAATTATAATTAAAAAATATAAATGTATGGGTGTTAGAGAAAGTGTGTGTGTGTGTGTATGTCAGTGTGTGTGTATGCCTCTGTCAATTTGTGTATGTTTGTCTGTCAGTGTGTGCATGTGTGTGTCTGTTTAGGTACCTGCCCCCCTCTGATCACATGATTAGTGTTTTTACTCACCTTTTTCCCCATGCCGTGCTGGTTTTGCCATGGCTTGTCCCGCCTCCATCGCTGAGATCTTAATGATCTCAGCTAAGCCAATGCTTTCCCATAGGAAAGCATTGGGAGGATATTATGTATGTTCTCTATGGGTAACCTTCAGCGCCTCCATGCAGAGCACTGACACAGGACTCTAGTGGCCACCTGAGTGACTGTCACTAGAGGTCTTAGTAGGCAAGGCAGTGTTTACATTGAAAAGGCTACAGGGACTGTTTATAGGCACCAGAAGAACTACATTAATCTGTAGTGGTTCTGGTCACTTTATTGTCCCTTATAAAAAATTTAAAAAAAAACAACTGGCTCCTAACTTTTTTAGCTGGCTCCTAGATTCCAAGCAAATTTGTCAAGCCCTGCATTATAGGATACCTAATGTGATGAGGAAATTTTTGTATGTGTGTGTGTCTGTGTCTGTGTGATGTGGTATGTAAGTTCTAGTGTCTGACTGTTGCATTTGTAGTGTAACTTAGGTTGAGTACTTCTTGGGCAGGCATTATTACTGATTCTCATAGAGCATCACTGGAGCATGGCCATTAGTGGACAGTCTGACTGACATACAGGAAGCAGGGAGATAAGATATGCAGTCACATGAGGAGAAGAAAATCTGAACAAATTAAAGATTAAAACAGGCAGCTATAAGACGCTCCGCCTAGCTGTCAGTCAGACTGCATCTACATATGATTTATTTCAAAAAACAATTATACCTAAAAGTCCAGCACTTCTCATTCAAAAATCATGTTATTGTATTAGCCTTTACACAATGGAAATGCCTATTACAAGCCAGCTGAGAGCTACATTGTAAATGCTAGCATTTTCAAATGTTACAATGATACAAAGAGTGAATATACTATTTTTTTTCAAATGATTGTTTTAAGTCAGTGTTATTTTTATTCTTTTCTCTCCCTATGGTGAGTAAGTTAAAAATACATACATTCTTTTCTCTATTCAGTGCTCTTTCCTGAGAGCTGATTAAAAATCCATCTTAAAGGTTATTTTCAGTGTTAAAAAAATATTGCTGAGGTTATAGAGTCATGGCAAGCGGTCACAGGTGCACTCTATGTGGCCTTTTTATTATACAAGTAATTTTTATATTTGCAGAACTCAAAATAGAGAATATGTTCATGCAAAACAATAGTAGTAAGATATGTATATTCTATATGTATAAAAGATTTACTGTCTGTACAGAAAATTATCAATCCCTACCGTGACATTATAGCTGAATTTAAACAATTATTGGTTACTATGGAAATAACCAGAATAAAAACTAAAAATAATATAATAAATTCAAAGACTCACAAACAGTAGTCAAAACAGAAATATGATCTAATAACCTGACATATAGTATGGTGATTATTCTGCTGCACTTATTTTATTGTTGTGAACATAGCTATTGCCATTGTTTAGTTATAAAATATTTTACCAGGATGGATACATTGAGATTTCTCTTGTTTTGAAATATGTCCTGGGTCCACAAAACATTGCATTGTTACAATAGGATACAATATTAAAAAAATACAATATAAACAATAAATCAATATATATATATATATATATATATATATATATATATATATATATATATATATATACATACATGCACACACATATAAATTTAACATATAACAGGTGATAAATATATTCAACATCGGCAGGTGCATTCTGTGCTGAGGTATATTGCCGTAGATCTCCTAAATGATTTTAGATTGAATGAAGATTTGTCTGTGTCCCTGAGGGTTATTCCATAATTGTGGTGCTCTGTAGGAAAATGAAGATCGAGCCACTTAATTTTTGTATTGCTGAAGTAGTTTTGGTATGGACCCTGTCTTCTTGAGATGCTGTCAGTTTGTAGAGATGTTATTTTTCTTACCAGGGTGCATTTTTGCCTAAAGGGATATGTATGGCATCAACATACACAGTGTGCTTGCAATGCCAGATTGCCTTTCTTACTTGTAGGTGCTGTTCTGTAACATAGACGTGTGAGATTTGTTTCGTAATAAATCAAATTTTGTCCAAAATGTGGCTTATTCTACCATTTGGAAATGTCTAAATTTGGAGAACGCAATATCCAAAATAAGTAATGTATTTGAGAGACCACCACACAACTGTAAACTCATTTGTTTTATCACCTTCTGTTCAGTGTAAAGTTATATTTAGGTTTTTTTGCAGACAGGTCTGCTGTAGATTTATTTTGTGCCTGTAAAAAGTGAAGTAAATAGAATTTAAAGATAGATATTTAAACTTTTTAAAATTTCATTTTAATGTCTGACTTTTTTATTTTTATTTTTCTAACTATGGAACATTATTGTTTTTCACTCCCTCGTCCATTTCATAATACACTTATTGTTATTGTTCTTGTTTATAACAGAGCAGTGTACCTCTGTCACTGTCTTGTACTTTACTTAACCTGAGAAAAGGGAAACTTGCTGGTATTTTGAGTCCTTCTGTTATGGTTAGCAAGAACTGTATTTTTTCCTTAAAGGAAACCTCTGATTTCACAATCTATAAATGACTTTCCTGATCCCAAAATGATGTTGATTTACTTTTTAAACAATTGACGCTGTATTTGATATAGTGGAGTGAAACACATAATAGAGAACATTTTTTGTTTTAGTGTATAAATGGACTACTTCACATTAAACGGCAAATAAAACTTCCAAACTGAAGACCCTTTCACTTGTAGTTAGCGGAAATGTTGATCTTACCCATTACTTTTATAGAACAAATGCAGTCTACACTATACTTATCCACAGAGTTTACCTCTAGAATGCAGCTTATTTGGAGATGATTTAACTGCCCGGTCTCTACCTTAGCTGTCAGAATCTCTAACTTTTAACTTTGCACATAACTGATTTGTAAAATCTAGTTGCATTGTTATTTCACCTCTATTTACTGGTTTGCGAGGCTCATCTTTTCGATGTCACATTATATAGCACTCTATTGCCCAAACAAGTTATATTGTTGCTTATAAGTTGTACGCTATCAGACACCTAATATGATAGAAGATTACTATAAAAACAATTCCAACAATGACACTCTTCTGTTTTGTAATTTTTTTTTTCTTCCGCCACCCCAGCATGTTAAATTTAAAATGAAGCAACTACTCAAGGTAACTGCAATTGTGAGCCACAACCAGTGTAACTATTATTGCCATTGTTATGCATTTTGTTCTATTTGATTGTGCCAGATGTGATTGGGTAATTGGCTGCTTGGCTGTTACCTGGCCTGGTGTCTTGTTGCACTATTTGTTCAGGCAAATGAGAGCTCTACTTCCCCCTTCCCCCTGCAGCCACACTGATAGTTTATTTTTTAAACCAAGCCAGAATATTAAGCTGATACCAATCTAGTAGTACATAGACTGATACTAATGTAGTAATATGTATACAAGTAAACACACTAATACTAACACATATAATCACCTGTTTAGTCAGTAAATCCCAAATTATTGTGGGCAAAGTGTATCGTTTCCAATTAAATGTCTTACTTTAATAAAGTGTGATACCTTGCAACCCATTGCCAGCACTTCCATGCTTATAACCAAAATATGGACACTCAGGTTTTAGTACACTGATTGTGTCTACTCACACTTTACTACTACTGTACAAAACAGAGAAGTAAAGTATTTCCAAATTAGAATTCCGTCTGTAAAATTATTTCCCCACATGTTTTCCCTGTATATAAAACCTTTATAGAAGAGAGATAGTTTGGTGCCTTTTTAGATCACTTGTTTGTACTTGCTGAATCTTGGTATAATTACTAAGTCTGCTGCGTTCTGGAGATCGGGTTTGGAAAAGACTTATTTTAGCATTTTTCCACTTGCAATCTAAATGTTATATTGCTTTCTGCCTAGTGTTTACTTTCAAATGTGTCATCATAATATTCTTTTTGGCAAAGCCAAAAACAACAGTCTTACTTCCCATTGGTAAGAATCTGTTTTACCTCATTTTAGTATAATTATTTTACTAAAAGAAGGCAGTGGATGTTTATACCTACAGAAATTTAGCAATAGCACACACGAGAGAATAAAGGTGTTATTGTCTCCCAAGTGGAGTGTATGTGATGCTTTGTTTTTCTCTCTTACCTAACACAGAGAACCTGACCCCGTGATCAGTGTGCCAACTATACCATACTGATAATACTCTGATACGCAGAAGAAACCATGGCAGAAGAAACCATGCTTGGCGCATAACATCAGTACAACTATAATAACTGAATGGTTAATCTATACCCTTTAGCAGCTTGTGTGTAGAAAATATTATGTGAAAACATTATCAGACAGTGTAAACCACCTCCATACTTCTAAACAGTCCTAGATCTGATGGAACAATCTTAATTTGGAACTTCTGTTCCATTTTCACAGATTTTTATTTTTTCTGTAATCTGTCTAATGGGAATGCTCTCTAAAATACCCCACCATGTATTGGAAAATGGGGACAATCCAAGTGCACTTCAGCAGAGCTCCACAGTTTGGCATCCCTAGTCATGCAGTGAGCCAACCTGCTGGGTAGGATGCCCTATTTCTGGTTTCACTTCTTCTTACCTACTAAGGCAGAAGCCAAATCTTGACTTGGGGAAGGAGTGGCGCAAATGTGAGGACATCTGCAAATTATTATTTCCATATTGCTTTGAGTTTAGTGTTAATTAAACATATCATGTCTGTACATATTGCAATTTTGAGCTGTTGGAAACCGTTACTAACTACACTTTTTACATTGGATATTTTTATAAGCTATGTTGGACACACATTTAAAATAATATATAAAACACCAATAGCTACAAATACAAAAACTCAAATAGTGTAACACAGTAATATTAAAAGTCTAAATGGGAATTTGGTAAGTATTCTCACAAACAAATATTGAAAGAAGGCAATGTTATCATACACCATGAATATCGTCACTCTTCTCGGCCTCCCAAGTAGCAGCACCACATACAGGGAGTGCAGAATTATTAGGCAAATTAGTATTTTGACCACATCATCCTCTTTATGCATGTTGTCTTACTCCAAGCTGTATAGGCTCGAAAGCCTACTACCAATTAAGCATATTAGGTGATGTGCATTTCTGTAATGAGAAGGGGTGTGGTCTAATGACATCAACACCCTATATCAGGTGTGCATAATTATTAGGCAACTTCCTTTCCTTTGGCAAAATGGGTCAAAAGAAGGACTTGACAGGCTCAGAAAAGTCAAAAATAGTGAGATATCTTGCAGAGGGATGCAGCACTCTTAAAATTGCAAAGCTTCTGAAGCGTGATCATCCCAACAAATCAAGCGTTTCATTCAAAATAGTCAACAGGGTCGCAAGAAGCGTGTGGAAAAACCAAGGCGCAAAATAACTGCCCATGAACTGAGAAAAGTCAAGCGTGCAGCTGCCACGATGCCACTTGCCACCAGTTTGGCCATATTTCAGAGCTGCAACATCACTGGAGTGCCCAAAAGCACAAGGTGTGCAATACTCAGAGACATGGCCAAGGTAAGAAAGGCTGAAAGACGACCACCACTGAACAAGACACAAGCTGAAACGTCAAGACTGGGCCAAGAAATATCTCAAGACTGATTTTTCTAAGGTTTTATGGACTGATGAAATGAGAGTGAGTCTTGATGGGCCAGATGGATGGGCCCGTGGCTGGATTGGTAAAGGGCAGAGAGCTCCAGTCCGACTCAGACGCCAGCAAGGTGGAGGTGGAGTACTGGTTTGGGCTGGTATCATCAAAGATGAGCTTGTGGGGCCTTTTCGGGTTGAGGATGGAGTCAAGCTCAACTCCCAGTCCTACTGCCAGTTCCTGGAAGACACCTTCTTCAAGCAGTGGTACAGGAAGAAGTCTGCATCCTTCAAGAAAAACATGATTTTCATGCAGGACAATGCTCCATCACACGCGTCCAAGTACTCCACAGCGTGGCTGGCAAGAAAGGGTATAAAAGAAGAAAATCGAATGACATGGCCTCCTTGTTCACCTGATCTGAACCCCATTGAGAACCTGTGGTCCATCATCAAATGTGAGATTTACAAGGAGGGAAAACAGTACACCTCTCTGAACAGTGTCTGGGAGGCTGTGGTTGCTGCTGCACGCAATGTTGATGGTGAACAGATCAAACACTGACAGAATCCATGGATGGCAGGCTTTTGAGTGTCCTTGCAAAGAAAGGTGGCTATATTGGTCACTGATTTGTTTTTGTTTTGTTTTTTGAATGTCAGAAATGTATATTTGTGAATGTTGAGATGTTATATTGGTTTCACTGGTAATAATAAATAATTGAAATGGGTATATATTTGTTTTTTGTTAAGTTGCCTAATAATTATGCACAGTAATAGTCACCTGCACACACAGATATCCCCCTAACATAGCTAAAACTAAAAACAAACTAAAAACTACTTCCAAAAATATTCAGCTTTGATAGTAATGAGTTTTTTGGGTTCATTGAGAACATGGTTGTTGTTCAATAATAAAATTAATCCTCAAAAATACAACTTGCCTAATAATTCTGCACTCCCTGTATGAAAGAAGATAAAAATGGGACACATAGAGTAGATCTTTACATATAAAATCCCTCTATATATTTATTTGCACTCACAGAATTAAAAATAAGTAACAACTTATCATCAGTCTCCACTTGAAGCTCCCATCAAAAGGATGTCCAGAAAGGGAAGTGTCGTGAGAAGCAGCATACAATATATAAAAACATATGAAACAATATAATTAACCAAAACCTAGAATAAAATTAATATAAGTCTGCCTTATGTGTTTTGTCCATACTCTGGACTTCTTCAAATTCTGTGTAGCTCCGGTCTGTGTGTAAAATAAAATGGCAAGTCTCAGTTTAAATCACCCTGTAAAATAATGTATTATTGATATAAATGTTACCATTGTATTTTTCCTACAGGCTATAAAATTGATCGTTTTATATTAAGAAAAAATGTACTTAAGAATTTTAATATTCTATTTTCAGGACAGTAAATCTGTTAGATTCTCAGCTCATGTTTTTCTAATAGTATTATTTTATCGTTCTTATTTGTTCCAGCTTTGAGCAGCTCAAAATAGCAGCGACCAATTTGCGTAAGCAGGCAAGCAAGAAAAATGAGGGAAATGTTGCTTACGTGAAGGGAGGCCTAAGTACATTCTTTGAGGCTCAGGATGCACTGGCAGGTAAAAACGACTTTTTGCAATGCTACGTACAACATTTGTACTTATTTAAAGGGGTCTTCTTATTCAATTATTGCATGTTAATCTTTGAGTTGTTTTCTAATAAAAAAGCTCAGCGTATCTGTCTGTTTGATGGGAAGTTACACCGGCAATCTTGCTCTGGTAACCTGTGCCATTTAAAAGATCCCCCCAAAAATATATGTATTTTTTAAAATCTTTATTTTTGATGTGCCATAAGCAAATAAAAAAAACCTGTTCATTACACACATCAGTGCAAATTACAATTTGTTACAATATGCAAGAATCATGTCACAGAATCTCATGTTACACAATTAGGCACTTTTTATATTTAGACATTTTACATGTGTGTGCCCCTAGGCGGTTTTGGGAGCCAGTCGTGCGTGTAGGTACAGTCGATGGGACCTGTAGGCTGTCGCCTAGGGCTAGATGGGGTAATAGTGATGTAATCCAAAGTGGGTCCTGATATCGATGTCGGGTATATGAGTAGACATTGGCTGTCGTCTGAAGACTAAAGTAGTGAGTCACCACTCATGGGTCAAGTGAGTCAAATTTTGGTTACTAGTAGGGTATGTAGAAGCTTATCCTCCAGGTGGAGGTGCACTATGTTCATGGGCTGTGTGGACTACTCTAGATAGGTAGTAACCCTAACCAAGGGGTTGCCAGGGGGGGGGGGGTTGCGCTCAGTTTGGCTGTTCGCCTTAAGTCATTGCGCGTGTGGGGCTAACGCCACTTTAAGCAGTCTCGCAAATATCGTGGGCGGTGGGTGTCTGGGTGAAGCTAGTAGAACATTAGGAGAACCAAGTTGTCCATTTGAGTATGGGTTACCGTACATTGGTAAACTAGTAAAAACATAAAAAAAGAATAACTGAAGAGTTAGTATGGCCGTTGATCAGGCTGGGATAGGAGACTTCTCCGCCCGAACGGTCAGGTGGCTAGTGGGTTCTCTCATCCGGCTCTTGGAATGAATGGCTTGATGGTTGCCCGGTCCCATGTCGGGGTGTTTGTTGACATATCTTGGAGGCCAAATGTAGATAGCCAGCCTAAGGCACACCTTTAAAATAATCATGCTGTCTAATCAGCATCTTGATATGCCACACCTGTGAGGTGGATGAATTATCTCGGCAAAGGAGAAGTGCTCACTAACACAGAATTAGACAGATTTGTGAAAAATATTTGAGAGAAATATGCCCTTTGTGTACATAGAAAAAGTCTTTAGATTTTTGAGTTCAGCTCATGAAAAATGGGGGCAAAAACAAAAGTGTTGCGTTTATAATTTTGTTCAGTGTATATCCAGATTGTGCCTTGAATAGTAGGTCTAGAGCTGAAGGATAAACTGTAGGAAGAGGGGATAGATAATGTAAAAACAATTCCTCTAGTCATGCTTTCGCACTCCATCTCAATGTCATCAAAGGCTGAAGATTTTCCGGTTGGTGAAGATCTTTACCTGGGGGTGGGAAGGAGATCTTAAGGAATTATATATCAGTCTGAGCTTGGACTATTGCAGTTGTCTTTCACTATCTAGCAATTCATAATCTTACCACCACACAAGTTGGAAAAGTAAGCTTTTTAGTGCATCTAAAAAGAAGCTGGGTCTTGGCAGTTGTATTTTATCGCCACCCATGGATCCAAGTAATGCTGAAACTGTAAGTACCAACTAATTTTTGAAAAATTGTCTCACAAAGGGTTTCACATACCTATATCACCACCAAGTGTGTAAGTAAGTTCCCTCCTCCCAATAAACTGTGAAGCATGTAGAGAAGCTGTTCCAGATAAGCCAAGCCAATTGTTTGGGATGAAAGTAAAATCTTGCAGGGCTTTGAAGCAGTAATCCATTGTCTTGGTGTCTAGGATGCTAGGTCTATAAGTATCCCGTTCTTCCGGATCCAGCACCTTACCTTAATGACTGCTTAACCGCTTTGTTACTGTTATCAGGTGGGAATATAGTAAAGATATCAGATATTTGCTAAAAGTGTATTAGAGACTAGGGCAGGGCCTTACAAATTTTCCTAGAAGATAGGTGCTAGGCAAATTTGTTATTTTTAGTTTTACTTTTACATGCACATACATGATGTTAGCAAGTCTCATGAAATGTAAATTGTAGCCTCCCATGAGGCTTAGACAACCATCATGACAAATGATCTCTACAACAACTGTAGTTGGAAATATAACTTATAAATATATATTCCATTCTCTGTTATAGAGAAGGCCGGAGGCACGTATTTACAAATACGGGTGATTCAAACTGCTGAAGCTGTGTGGCATTTTTGTCCTCTGTGAAGATTTCACTTCATGAGCATTACCATGCTCATCTTGTGTATGAACGGAGGTTCCATATTTCCTGAATGAGCATTCAGTAGTGATAATTGGGGCTCATGTACAGAACAATAAAATGAAAAGCTAGATAGATTAATAACCAGACATTGTGGTTCACGGTATCATCCAGTTCTATCTGACAGATTGGTGTATGGAACATCAAATGGAATAAAGCAGTTTTTTTTTCTGTTACAGTGGCCCATTAATTTGAAAGGGTAACTACAGCGTTTAACTATTGATAGTTTTTTAAAGTATCTAACACTCCTAATTGATTTATTCTGCTCCCCCTCCCCCCCCCTTCATATAATATAAAACTTACATGAAATCTAGCACGGGACAAGTTATCCCAGTTCTCTTCCACGCCTCTTCTTTTGTGTTGCTGCATTATCATCTTTCATCTTTTATGTCCGAGCAAGTGCTTCTAATAGAGGAGCATTGCCTAATTTGGCACATGCGCTGCAAGCTCCATGAAACTGCCAATCAGCCTTTTCACATAAAAAAAAATTGAACGCAGTGCTTTTCTGTGAATAGTATTGAACAGTAGACCACACGTGGCCTGATCGTTCACAAGTTGCAAGTTGAACTGACTGACAGCTCATCTCCCTGCTCAGTCCCGCCCACCTCTTCATTTTTCATCCAATTCCTCCAAAAGCAGCAACTAACAGCCATCTCTGCTAAAGGAGGGGGAGAAGGAAACAAACACATGGGTGGGCGGGGGGTGAACAAGGGGACAGAATCACATGGAGGGAGGGTGTAAAAAAAGAATACAATGGCTGTCACTGTTGGGGATCTAGGAAGGGAATATTTTAATTTTAAAACAGACACAGGGCCAAATCGAGGCACATTTAGGAGCAGTGCACACACAGTCCAAAGGCTTTGCTTGCAGGCACACTCAAGAATCAGACTATGTTGTTTTGCACAGAATTGGCATGTGGCAGTCCTGTACAGAGGTACGACCTGCCGGAGTTGTAACTAGGCACTTGTAGAAAGGTGCAAATATCTCTGGGTGTGCAGTGTTTCAAACAGATTCTTTCCTCCATGACATATCAGCATTGGAGTAACTCTTTAAGAGTGACAGGGAGACACATTTACGGTGCAACACCCATCTCTGGGACTTTCCCAAAGGTGCTATTCAGAACGAGTGGCTTTTGCTACATGATGTTGCTGTAGTGTGGAATCATTATCTCACCCAGCTAATTGTAATATAAATATAAACGTTGTGGAGAATTCCTAGTCTACTGTGGCATTTAAGAATATTTTTCAGCTTATTTTTAAAATGTGTTCAGAGATTTCAGAAATAAAACAATGTGCATAGAACCTTTTTTTGTAGAAAATAAGTTTGCTTTTAGTTCAGGAAGACAGAAACAGGTCACAGAGTTTGTGTATTATAGTAAAATAAGTCTGATTGTGCTATACAGCCTTTTGAGGTCACAGAGTTTGTTTTATAGCAAAACAGGTCAAACAGTTTGTGTTTTATAGCAAAAAAAAAGTCTGCTTTCTTATGAATACTCTGCTGTGTATACTCAGTGATATGATTCACTAGTACAGTCAGGGCCCGATTAACATAGGGGCTGGTGGAGATGCAGCTCCAGGCCCATGGAATAGGCCCATTTGAAGAAAAAATATATATATATATTTTTTTTTACACACTACTCTTAGGTTTGCCACCTGACTGGTATTTTACTAGCACAGCCGATATTTGAGGCTGCCTGGCTGTGCCAGTATTGCAGTAATACCGGCAATACAAATGCAGGTATTTTTCTCAGAATAAAGAATAAAGACTACTCTGCAATACCAGCACTGGCCAGTAGGGGTCACGGTGTGTGGAGAGAGGCAGGAATAGGAAGTTACAGCATATCCCTGCCTCTCTCTACTACTCACTGATCTGTGGGGGAGCAGCAACACAGCACAGAGAGTCCAGACAGCACCTCTACAGCTCAGGTAAGTGAGGGATGGGGAGAAAGGCAGCAGGGACACTAGAGGACACATGGGGCCACTGAGACACTTGGGGACACTGGAAAACATGGGGATACTGAGACACTAGGGGACATTGTGAGACATGGGGACACTGAGACACATGTGGATGCTGTGAGACAAAGGGACACTGGGAGACATTGGGACACAGACACTATGTCCCCATTTCTCCCAGTGTCCTCATGTCCCCCAGCCAGTGTCCCAGTGTCCCCATGTCTCCCAGCCAGTTTCCCCATGTCTCCCAGTGTCCCTAAATGTCCCAGTGTCCCCATGTCCACAACTGTTCCCATGTCTCCCAGTGTCCCCAAGTGTCTGTCTCCCAGCCAGTGTCCCTAGTGTCTGTGTCCCCATGTCTCCCAGTGTCCCCTGGTCTCACAGTGTCTGTATTCCCATGTCTCCCAGTATCCTTAGTGTCCCCAAATGTTTCAGTGTCCCCATGTCTCCCAGTGTCTGTGTCCATAGTTTCTCAGTGTCGCTATGTCTCCCAGTGTCCCCATGTCTGTATCCAGAAGTGCCACCATGTATCCCAGTGTCCCCAAGTGTCTCATTGTCCCTGTATCTCACTGTGTCCCCTAGTATCCTAGTGACATTGGAGCACTGGGAGAAATGGGGACACTGGGAGACTAGGGGACTGGGCGACATGGGAACACTGACACTGTGAAACATAGGGACACTAAGACACTGGGTGACTTGCGAGACTGAGACACTGGGAGCAATCAGTCTATACAGCAGAATCAAACTGTGAGTAGTTTGTTGGTGATTTTACAGAATTTTCTCTTATGTCACTCCTTGTGATTTACATCATGTGATGTCACGCATAACTAATTAATTATGCAAATGATTAAGGCTGGTATTTTTTTCCAAGAAAGGTGGCAACCCTAACTACTCTTCACATACTCTTGCTTAAAAGAGCACTATAGGGTCATTAACACAATCATGTATTTCTGACCCCATTATGTTAAAACCACCATCTAGCCCCCCTGGAGCTTTTGGCTCCCTAAATATAGTAAAATATTACTTGTATTCAAGTCTGCAGCTGCTGGCTCTGCTTCTGTACTGACTATTTCTGCTGACATCATCAGAAGTGGTGGTCTGAGCAAATTACAATACTTCCCCATAGGATTGGCTGAGACTGTCAACTAGGCAGATCAGGGGCAGAGCCAGCACAAGTCAAACATAGCCCTGGCCAATCTGCATTTCCTCATAAAGATAATTTGAATCAATGCATCTATATGAGGAAAGTTCAGTGTCTGCATGCAGAGGGTGGAGACACTGAATGGCAGTGCTGCATACTAGGCAGTACTGCCCCAGGAAGCACCTCTAGCAGCCATCTAAGGAGTGGCCAGTGGAGTTATTTTCTCTGAACAGACAGTGTTTACTGCAAAAAGCCTGAATGGAATGATTCTACTTACCAGAACAAATACAATAAGCCGTAGTTGTTCTGGTGACTATAGTGTCCCTTTAAGTTTGGAAGCTTAAGAAGGATGCATGGGAACAAAACCTGTGTGGACTGGCTGCCAATAACATTATTTAAGGTAATGCAGACTTTGGTTTCTCTAACACTGTGGCATGTTCCCTTTCTTCTACACTCATTACATACACTACACTCACTACATACACCTTTTCTCTGTCCCCGACTATATACCAGCAGTTCCTGCCTGCTATTAGGAAGGTAAGGAGACAAGTGGACATGTGAGTGCTAGGGGATAGTCCTTAGAAAGCATGGAGCGAGCGCATCATTAGACGCATTTATGCCAAGCTCAGGGTGCTCCCTGCATAGTATGCCCTTTGTTGGACAGCCTGCATGATTGGCAGGCAGCCTCACTTGCATTCATGCCAGGCTGTCCTTTAAATTCTTTGGACAGACATGCCCCCTTTTTGGTCTGGTCATGTGATTCTCACCAGTGGCCCACCCTTTTTACCCCACCCATTGACTTCCTGCTTCACTGGACTCTGCTGTTAGGGGTTATGGATTTACTTGAAAGATGAAAGCATAAATTAGAGAGAGATTAGCAAAGGGTACATTCCGCAGCACTTTATAAATATAGAAAATAGATTTCTGACAATTAAGTGACAAATAAAAACGAACAGAGATAAGAGGAGTAGGCGACCTATAAAGACACAAAGTTCCATATATCTGTAAAGGAACACTATGGTGTCAAAATTCAAATGTGTACTCCTGACACTATAGTTATAAAAACAGATTGTAGGTCCCCAGCCCCCCTTATTTAACTTTTTTTCAGTGGTTCACGGTACTGGAAGGACATACAATATAGAAATTAAGGAACAGCTCACACACAAAGAGTACTTGGAGAATGTGCCGATAGATCACTTCATCCCAGTACTATACTGGTTTCGCTGTGGCTGGCTCCTTCACGCTTCCTCTTTGGATTCAAATTTGGCGATCTTAGCCAATCCAATGCTATCCCATAGGAAATTGGGGGTCATTTGTGCAAGTGTGATAAAACACAGCACTGCGCCAATCCGCATCATAGAGATGCATTGAATAAATAAATCTTTGGGGAGCATTAAGCGTCTCCATGCAGACGATGACCCAGGACCCAGGAAGCACCAATAGTGGCTGTCTGACTGCCACGAGAAGTGTTACGAGACAGCAATGTAAACTCGCCTTTTCTTAAAAGGCTGTGTTTACATCAAAAAGCCTGCAAGGACAAGCTGTCTAAATTGTTCTGGTGACTGTCATGTGCCTTTAAATACTTGATAACCTTTTATTGAGCTAGTGCATCTTAGATAAATATTTCATACTTGACCAGGAGATATTCTGATGCCCATTCTAATTTGACAGGGTGATATGTAGCACATTTGGAAAAGCTTTAATTCATATGCCGTGCCAGTTTCACAAATACTGCTAACTATAGCGCTCAATCTCTGTACTTGCTCACCATTAACAAGTGACAATTTAGCCCCGTTGAGTAGAAATTCACCCCTGGAACTTATACTGTGGCTTTCAGTAACTAGGTACTTTTAAGGGCCTGGCGAATGGCACAGTACTAAAAAGTTTAAGCCCTGCTAACTATATATAGCTAGTAATGTAAAAGGGTACTGTAGGGACTAAAACAGCTTCATCTCCTTGAAGTGGTTGTAATGTCTGCAGTCCCCTGGCGCATGGGCGTCCACATTTGTGGTAATTGGTAATAGGGAATCTGACTACAAGGGACATCAGCAGAGATTGAACTTTTTTTTTTTTTTTTACTTTTAGGGAATACATCCTCCTACTCTGATTTCATACATGAAGTCCTGAATTGTTTTCTATAATCCTGAAGCTAGTTAAGTCCATGTTTATTTTTAGCAGAGCCTGTCCGTCCACTGGTATCCCCCCCATTCCTTGCTTACCTGATCTGTAGGCTGTCTTCCTCCCATCCTTCACTTACCTGATCTGTAGGCTGTCTCCCCCACCCCTCACTTATCTGATCTTATGCTGCTTCCACCCCCCTCCAAACCTTTACTTACCTGATCTGTAGGCAGCCTCTGCAATCTGGGAGATGCTGGCTGCACTGTCTATAGCTGCTCCCCCCCACGGATTCAGTCAGAAGAGAGAAGCAGGGATAAGATGTAGCTTCCTATCCCTGCCTCTCTCCACACACAGTGCCACCTACTGGATGGCACCGTATTGCAGTGTATTCTCAATATCGAAAAAAAAATACAGGCACAAGCTGAAAAATCCAAGGGGAAGGGGCAAGTGTCCCCTCCTGCAGATGCCCATGCCCTGGCGCCATGCTTCCATGCAGTGTCAATGCCCACTGTGCTGCCCGGGCTTATAAGGAAGCATTAGCTTGGGATTGGCTCAGAGTGTTAGCTGACAACTTTCAACCTATCACAGTACCCTTTCAGGTTTAAATTGGTATGGCTAGAAGGAAGTGTGTAAGCTCACCTGTGGGTGTAGGTTTATGGGAAGCCAATCAGTGTTAAACTGCTTGAAAATGATTTAACACTGCATGGAGGGTCAGTACCAGGGGACTCCTGTCACATTAACCAATTCAATGAGATGAAATTGTTATAGTGCTTCTGGTGTGTCTTAATATATATTAAAAATAGGCAACATTTGCTCCACACATATTTACCTTACTGAAGCAAAACTAAATTTTTACATTTTATGTTTTTTTGTTTTTATTGTTTCTTTATTTCAATTATGTTAATCTCAGTGTATCAACATTCCTGTATTGATGTCACATAGTGAAAGAATCCTTTGGTATGCATGTGAAATGATGGTTAAATTACTAGCTGGATCTTAGGTCTTCCTGTGAAAGTCAAATGAAAAAGGTCATTGACAAACTGACAGCCTAGCTTACAGGCAAGGAGACATTGGATATCAGATAAGGCAATGCTATTTGCCTGGAAATTAAACCAACACTCTACATAGGTGACCACTTGACCTTTTACTTTTTTGTAAACACATCTGAATTCCAGGAGACACATTGCTTCTTCAGTACAAGCTGATTGCAGCCAAGATAAAGTCATAGTTTATTTTCTGTTTGATAGCCTCAACAGACTCACACACGTTTCTGATATTGAACAAAAATGTTATGTTGGATAATGCAACCAAAGTGCCAGACTAGTGCCCATGTCAACAATTGTAGTGTAGTGGGGCACGGTGGTATATATTTTATTTTCACATGCATTTATTTATTTGTTTTGTGGAATATAATGAAGAATATTCTGGTCTTATTCTATTCTGAATCAATTTAGAATAGGCAAGGAACTGACTACAAATGTAATGACAAATAGACTGGGTAGCACATTAAATCTCTCTGGAACCGTAGAATTGGCAACTCCAAAAGCCTAGCGGAACAAGCAGATGGATGAACCAGTATCAAATCAGATTGCAAAGGCAAATTACCTAGGACATTACTTGCAATTTCAAGGAATTCTCAATGATGTCTTGTTCCTTGGTTCGGCCCACATTTAAATACTTCATAATGCTAACACATAACGTAGCCTGGGGATCTAGGTGCCTCTGCTTTATAGAGAACTGAACATACTAAACTCCTTACCAGCTGTGGATTGGATGCTCGTCCACTCAGAATGCTAGAGTGGATGCACACATCTCTAGCTTAGTGTATTTCATGTTTTTTATTGTCTTGTTCAATGCTAACAGTGTTATAATTTGTCTCTACGCATTTTATTTTATTTGAGGGATCCAGTTGTAGGTCCCCTATGCTTTTGATTGTGTGTGTATTTGGAATTGATTTTTTATAGCCAGCATTGTCTCCAGATGTTATTTTTTCATTTTGATGTTGATTAGCTTGTGCAGAAATAAATTTTCTATCTATAAATGCAGAGAATATGAGAACTCTGAGAACGAACAAAAGTTTAGAGAAACTCAATAGCTTGTCTTTCAGTAAATCCCCGGTCAGATATCAAAATAGTTTTTGCTCACTTGTGCCATTACAGAGAGAACCTATTCCAAGGCATATCAGACTGATCACACCACAATACGAAATATAGGCAATGCTCCAGGTACTTATTGAAGGCTCCTTTGAGGGCCGAAACGTCGCACTTTTATGGGTTGTTCTACCCTCCAATAAATACATCTTCAGTATCTGGAGTGTGGCTTGTGTTTCCTATTATCTTGTATTGTTAAATGGATTGGCAGTGTCTATCTAATGCAGAGCATCTCTGAGGCTGTGGGCCGGAGTAAGAAGCAGAACCAGAGTGCAGGGGACTTCATGTCTGTGATCCCACCATAATGGCAGCCCAGAACTAATATGCTGGCAAGTTCTCTCTGCACAAGAGATTTAGCAACCCTGGTCAATTGTTACAGTCTTCTTTGGACCTCATCAGAGAGGTGTAGCTGATATCCCTCTCTCTCTATATAGTCTCAAGGCACTGACAATACTCATTATTTGGTCCACTGACTAGCAATAAGCAGATTTGGATATAGTCACATACACATCACACCCCTAAAAGTAACTTAGCATGCCTTGGATAAATACCATACATGCAAATACAAGAATTTGTATGTAGGATTAAGTGCACCGGGGGCAATGCCTTTGAAACAGCTAGGTGGGTATTTTCTTTTTAGCACTGCAGCCACCTATAAAGATCCACAAGTAGCAAATCAACAACCTTGAATCAGATATAAAAACTTATCATACATCTAATTGTTTTGCTGCCAGATTAACATATGTGCTTCTTTGACTCAAGAATGTGCAGAATATGTTATATTGTCTTCTTTCTTATGAAATAATTCTGTTTTTGTTCTGTAGAAACTAAACGTTTTATTCTTAAAAAAATGACTGACTAATACTTTGGTCAAAAGTCCCTATGCATTGAATAAAGCTCTCCACAGAGAATTAAAACAACTTTGCTTAACTTGGCAACCATTGCATTGAAATGTCTAGTTTAATACTTCAAATAATGGACTATGTAGACCAGCATATGCACTTTTTCTGATGATACACATTATTTACATGAGATTGCTTATCTTTAGGAATATAAAAATGTATGTGGTAGTATTGGAAATACTGCAGTCTTTTTAATGTAACAATTAATACTTTTTATAATTTTTTGGCAGGCAGACGCGCTGTATGTTTTATTTCCTTTTACAAATTGGAGTAGATTATTTCTGTGTGCTTTCAATTTCATAAGAATCAACAGTCAGTCATCTATTATCGGTGTTCTTCCATAACCAATGGTTTTGCTTTGCGGGAACGCTTTAATTGACTGCCACATTAGTGCCATATGCTGTGTGTGATCTATTTATTTTTATGGCAGTTCCTCTCAAATTAATTAAACCATGAACATCAGTAGGATTATGTAATTGCTTGTTTGACAGTTGAGATGTCGGATATAGCTGAAATTTCTCTGGGGATTGAACAGGAACCTCTGAAAATGGCAATTTAATGATTTTACTATTAAAGTGGATCTGGATTTACTCTTACTTCCAGAAAAAAAAAAAAACCCAGCCAAAATAGTTTCAATAAAGGTTTCTTTCTTTCATTCCGAGATTCTTTGCAGGTAAATCAAGTACAGTGAGAGGCTGTCTCTTGGTTGGCTATTCTGTGAGCAATATGCCACATGAAATAACATGTTTTGCTTCTCCACTTTTTGCCAAATATAGTAATGGAGAAGAGGGTCCATTCGTCTGAAGGTTGAGTAGAAAAACACCATGTTTTGCTTTCCAGAACTGGCCAAGCCTTAAGAACAAGTTTGCCATTTACCATAAAATCATTGTACATCTTTGTGTTTTATAAGTTTTCTCTCCTGTCATTTAGGAGCAGCTGTCAAACTGAAATAGGTATGTCGCTTGACGTTGGCATACCATTAAGTCTCCATGTTTTTGTTTTAAATCTTGCACAATGTATGTGTATAAAATATCACACTGTTTATTTAAGTGCCAGAGAGACAGGACCTGAATCCCATATCTTATCAGAAATGAAACACATGGGATGCTTTTGTTATTTAAGTGTGGATATATTGAGTAATCCTGTCCAAAATTGAAATCATTAACTTGCTCACATTTTATCATGTAGGACAGGCTGTTTCAGAAAACCGTTTCTTTGTCTTATTCAATGCAAATGAATAGTGAAGGACTGGAAACAAGGCATGAATTTTGTAGCTCTTTTAGATCTTAGATTTACTGTTTACATTGTGGAGTGCAGGAGTTATTTTGCCTTCAGCAATTCCGATTCATATAGCATATCAGATATATTATTCTTCTATAAAATCACTGCTGTGTAGACTATACTTTATAGATTTATTTTCCTTAAGTAGTTTATGTTGCAAGCAAGTTGTATGCTTAGGAATAGGTTGACTGATTATAAGTTTGGTTAATTAGGCATGAAAAGCATCACTGTTGAAGAACTTACCTGCTGGTGAGCAAGGGTTTTGTCTGATGAACAAATATTTGCAATTATTTATTGTTGATGGGCAGTTTGTGTAGTTGTTTATGTGCTGTAAATGTCATGCCACCAATTGACGTGCGTGATGATGTTACAAACATAATATTTAGTAAATAAAGTCAGTTAAACATTGTTCAAGCACACCTAAACATATAACCAGATAAGACATCATGCCTGTGTTCCTTTAGAAAATGTAACTGATGCTTCATAAGCCACTTAAGACATTTTACTAATTCATGAGATGTCTAGGTTTGTAATTTTACCAGATTTCTGGAGATGAATCATATGGCAATGACAAAACATAAAGAATGCCAATAAACTGATGCATTTTTCATAAAACAATATTTTACTTAAATCTAGTTTGGAAACTTTATAGACTTTCTATAAAGAAATAGTTTATATGCCCTCCCCCACCCCACACCCGCCCTTCAATTGTGGTCATTACTTCATCTCTTACTAAATGTGCATTATTTAAAACTGACTTTTTTTTATAAATTCAGGAGTTGCTCTACTTTTGCTTACCTAACATTTTGACAGCAGAAATCTGAAGCTTTAATGCAACCCAATTATGTAATTACAATTTGAAAAAGTATCTTATAAATGGAAAACTACAGCTTACAGTGGAATGTATGTTTTACCTTGAGGTCAGTATTAAAGATCCACTTCAAGCTGCAACCTTATAATAAAAGTAATTTCAGAACTTGACCACACTCAAGGTAGTGCGAAACGCTCTAATTTTCAACTAAAAAGTTTTTATGAGGTGAACTTACATGGTAGCACAGATAGGTTGGACAGAAAGGCTTTGTTTATTGTAGATGGTCATGGGTGATCTAAAGTGCTACATTTACTTTTAACAACTAATAACAGCTGTTTGTGTTGCAGAATTATTAGATGTAGTATTTTTTTTAAATACTTTTCTTCTTCCCTAAGGAAGCATTATGGGCCAAATAATGCACTTTAGCATTCCTCTATAATCTAAAGATATGGGATGATGGAATCTTTTTTGCTGAGGCTAGCTGGGTCAGAGACGTGTGTGTACTTAGTAAATTATGCTCCAAGCACCATAACACCTGCTTGTATGCGTTACAGTGTAAGGAGCACCAGGAGTGTTGCCAGGACATATGCACACACCTTGACACATACACACATCTTGACACACAGATACACACACTGGCATATACACACACACTCAGGTACACACAGTGACCCATACCTTACCACACCGATACACACACAAATAAACACACTGACACAGATACGCACACTGGCACACAAATACTTACACTGACACACAGATACACACATTGGCACACAGAAACACACACACACTGGCATGCACACACTGACACACACACACACACACAGACTGGCACACACCCAGATATACACACACTGGCACACACAGAAATATACAATCTGACACACAGATACACATACTGACACACAGATATACACACAGTGGTACACACACTGGCACACACATGAGAACATATAAACAAACAGATCATGTTTTTAGATTTGCAGCCACCCTCCTACCTTTTATCAGCAGGAGGGTGACTTTTTTTGGGTTGCTGCTGGCTGAGACTGATGTGGGTCTGTAGCCTCCCCCTCCCTCCCACGTGGCGTTTTTTTCAAGCTGATTAGTGATGCCCTAAGTAAATTGGCCACTTGATTGGCTCCCATACTGTGCGACGCCCGGTGCAGCTGCACTGGCAGTAGTCCTGCCACTGGTTCCACTCCCTTTTTGTATAGCTAATACTAAACACTCAAAATCTAGTTTCATGTTGATTTTCAAGACAAATAGAGGAGATCGTACTTACTGTGCAGTGTGGTTAAGTAGGCCATAAGATGTTCCTACAAAGCATACCCCCTAACTTGTGAAAGAAGAGGGGAATCTTCAATTTAGCATATGGTGAAAAAATAGTTTGCAATCTGTGTGGCTGCTAATAGCTTATAAGCTTCCTTTCATTTTATATGATAAGCGAAACTGGGGCTGGGGTTCAACTACATATCTAATAAACCATGTTGGTTACAGTGCTATCTTGCTGTCCTTCTTTTTCCAACCATTGGTAGGATTTCATAATGTCACCCTCATTTATTGTGTGCTGATGGTAATCCCATTCAAGGGTTTGCCTGCTATGGAACCTCCTACTTATCCTAATGTGCTGCCTGCTGTTGTCTCAGACATTCTCTTAGCAATTCATCTTTGGGAGCCATTTATGTGTTTGCATGTAGCTGTGTTTAAAACAGTGTGCCGTTGCTAGGGGTACCTGCAGAATGCAGTATTTAGTCTAAAACCCAATGTCTGTTTATTTGCATATTAAGCTGGGAATTCTAGGATAGTTTCTCTGAATTTATGTACCTCAGGGAGCCTTCCCAAAGTGCAACTTCAGATATTCAGGTAATTCAGAACAGTAATTTATCTATCTAGCTCAGGGGTAGTCAACCTTTTAATACCTACCAATATAGGCACAGAGACATCCTAAAAATAGAAATAAAAGACCATAGAGTAATATGGTTTACAAAAATAAATAAACATATATAGTTGGTCCAACTCACATGGTTCTGAGTCAACTAAAAAGCTGACTCAGACTAAAGGCGTAAAGCAGAGATAGATCCTTCGTATACTGGACTCCTGTGTAGTCAGATTAGATCTTGTTCATATCAATAGAGGTTTCCTTCCCCGAGAATCCAGGAAGCATGAACAGGGTCAAAACACTCTTTATTGAACATAAATAAAACAAATAAATAAAAGGTACAGGCTTAGTCCATATAACTTGCCACTCAACGCGTTTCGGTTCAATGCCTTCTTCAAAAGTGTCTCTCTGCATTCATTTTTAAATGGAAACTTTTGGCGCCATCTCCGGTAATTTGCCGTCTCTCCTTCCGCTTTCGTCATCACGTTGCGTCCAACAACCATTTCCAGCATTAGTCCCTTATATTACAATGTCATATACTAAGGAAGAGGATATTTGCTTACACAAAACATGTGTAAGGGAGGAAAAAGAAATGGATTAGTAAGATGATAAACATTTATATGCTTTATAAAAACTGACAAAATATAAAAAAAAATTAAATTCATCAAGTATAACATTTCCTGATTTAAAAGGAATTAAAATAAAAAAATAAATATATATCTTCTCTCTACAGGGGAGTTTAGGGGGAAAAAAAAACTCACTTTTTTCTCCCCATGGGATAAAGTGCAGGCAATAAAGGAAAAGAGGAAAAACAGGATAAAAACCAATAAAAAGAGAACATATAAAGCTTGACCCAAGGTTAATTAAATACATGAGTTGATCTCAAAGTTGGCATTCAGGCAGTGAAGTAGTAATGTATGCATATTGAAGATCCATCTCATTTCCGTTTTATTGAGGAGGCCTTCAATATCTCCTCCTCTCCAATGGGTTTTAACCCCTTCTATCCCCCACAAAATCCAAGCCACTAACACTGCTATTGTGTACTTCCAAAAAAATTTTAGGTACACTGTGGAGATTAAACTTGCGGTTAATATTATAAATGTGCTCCCTAATTTGAGTTTTAAGAGCCCGTGATGTCCTTCCAATATATTGAAACCCGCAGGGGCAAGTTAACAGATATATAATGTTTTTTGAATTACAATAAAATTTTTGGTCTCTCCCCTTAAAATATTTTTAATGTCATGATCCTGTTCTAAAATATGCCAATTATTCTGTATTATTTTGCATAATTGAAGGTATTATATTGTCTTTTTCCTTAAGTTGTTTTTCTTTATATATTAAAATCTTTTCCCTTGGTTCTTTTTCAATTTGGTCACATATCATTTGTAAAGAATCACGGTTACAACCTTTTTCTACGAACTGTTGTATTAAAATCTTGGTCTGGCATTGGTACAGGAACTGACCCTTGGGAATATTGGCTAACCAAGGTTTAAAATGGCAACTTTTAAGATCTATAAAACTATTTCCATCTACTTTTTGAAAGAAAGTTTTGCTTTTTATGCGATTATTTTCGATAAAAATACATAAATCTAAAAAGTTAACCATTTGAGAACTGATCTCATATGTCAATTTTATATTCCAGTGATTTTGGTTCAAATTAGTTTAAAAGTTTAAAAGCGATCTTTCTGTCCCTTTTCAAATTATAAAAATATTGTCTATATAGCTTTTATAGAGGACCAGATTTGCCCCAATATTTTCTCTAGAAAAGACTTTAAGTTCTTCCCAATGTGCCATGAATAAATTTGCATAGCTAGGGGCAAATCTGGTCCCCATTGCAGTGCCTTTAGTCTGTAGGTAAAATTTGTTCTTCAACCCCAAAAAAATTGTTTAAAAGGATTATTTTAATACCTTCAATTAAAAAGTCAATCTGTAATACATTTAAAATTGGCATCCATATTTAAAACATGTCTAGCAGCCTCACACCCTTTTTTATGTCAAATAATGGTGTAGAGGCTGCTAACATCACAGGTGAGTCAAATAGAAAGAGATACCTGAGCTCGGTATTAAGGGGAGGGGAAGCAAAAATCTAACCCTCAACAAGAACCGACACAGGGTGTGCCTATTGGAGAAAGTAGATAACTCCAAAGCAAGGTACAAAGAATTATCCAAAAGTTGAAAATAATAAACTTTATTTAAGATAACATTAAAATATACTGTGGTGAAAAAACACCAAACAAAGTGCTACCAAAGTGAAAAAAGTACTAGAAAAATATAAACGTTAAAAATGGGTCCTATTAATGTCTGCCTAATAAGTCTCAAATATAGCAGACATCTCCTATATAGGATGAAATCTCCAATAGACAGTGTGGGGTAGTCATAGTAAGGATTGAATAGACATAATATGACTGTCAAGGAGTAAAATGAGTGGCATAGGCAAAAATAGCATAGATGGAATAGTCAAATTCAAGAATTGCTAATAGGTAGAGCGAGTAACAAATGGGGGGAATACGTCCTGTAATATCTAGGGGTAATAATCAGAGCCACTATTACAGACAAAAAACAGAATGAGTATAGTTGAATTCCCCCTTGTGGCCTGGATGTAAACTACACCCCAGAACGGCAAAAAGATATTAGGAGAGCAGTAAAGCTGTATAAACTGCCTTGCCCCTTTAATAGTAATAAATTACAATGATGGCTCAAATCGCAGTGCAATACATAGTGGTATAGAAATAGGGGGTATATGTAGGTACTAAATAGGTACTATGTAAACTCCCCTCTAATAAATCTAGACCACCTGGTATTAGTATTTGCTAAGGTATAAGCGATTTAGACGCCAATGACAAACATGTATAGAAACCCATAAATAGGAACGAATATCGTATCCCCCTAAAAGCTAGAGTCATCTAACAGCATCTGACTGATATCATTTTTTAAAGTAGATATGAAGGTATACATAAGTTGCTAAATCTAGTCTCAATAGAAGCTGCAGCCATCTGTCAAAATCCAGCTAGTATCAGGTTTAGGGTAGATGGAAAAAGTAAAAATGCATGAGTTGCTTAGTCTAGAAATAGCTCAAAACCACCCCTAAGATATTGGGTAAAAAATAGTAGGAGGTCTAGAGTAAATCCTAGCTGAAAAAACACCGGTATATCGGCTTCAGAACACTGTTAGCATACTAATCTAGCTCAAAGACAAAAAGTCTATCTGAAAAGATATTCACTTCAAGAGGTTGCCATCCTCCTAGGAGGCTAACAGCAGGAACCCATAGTATTAAAAAAACAGAGTATATTGGAGCCTAAAGTTGGCGCCTTGCTCGACACGCGTTTCGGCACGATGTGGCGCTTTTTTCAAGAGGAATGTAGATCGTTTTGAACCCGCCGAGTATTTAAGGGGTAAAGACCTGCCCCTCGGTAACATCATACGGCAAATCCTATGCCGCTACGTAAGAAGAGGGGAGTGTGTGAGAAACGTCATCCACGTGGGAGGTGAATGACGGAAGGGTCAGCCCAATGTACTTACGGGCTGAAAAGTTTTATACCGTCGGAAAAAATAATGTATCAATCGAAGTTGATACAATGTATAAAGATGGAATAAACTGACAGAATAAAAGTAGATCATAAAATACAGGTCCAAAGTTAACCCCTACAATCACGGGAAGAAATGAAATAACGATAGATAAATAGTAACCAACTAACTCATGTCAAGATATATCTTAATGTTATGAATTTAGAGTATATTTAAAGTATATTGACAAGGTGCTGCACAAGTATGTCATAAAAAGGCTGAATAAAGTATTTTTTAACTATTTTGAAGTGTACAGTCCTAGAGGTGATAGATCTAATCAATCTGTCAAAACGGTTATTATGTCACACATAAGAATAAATGAAACCTATGTTTTAGGGAACAGCCCGTATAGTATGTGTGACATGTCATGATTCCCTTTTATTCCAGAAGTTTGGTCCTTAAGGGGTTTAACAAACTGTTATGATATAAAGCTGAAGATAAACCAGATGTAGACCTTAAAGGAGTTTTAAACTTTACCAGCTAAGAAGATATGAAAGTTAATCTCAAATACCAATGTCTTCCATATATATACACTTAGAGGGAGGGGGGAGGAATTATTTACAAAAATAAAAATGGTAAAGTCAAAAAATTATTAAAAAAAAAGGAGAAAATGAAAAGCCCTCATTAAGACCTTTTGGACTCAGAGTTTTAAGTTGATAAATCCAAAAACATTCTCTTTGTCTGAGGAACTTATTCCAGGCCACAGAAGCGTAAACCCCTGGGGTCGCTCTCATGATTTTTGCGAAGGTGTCTTGAGATGGCACTATCAGTCAAATATTTTGGTGATCTGATATGCTCTTGAATACGCTTTTTAAAGGGACGGAATGTTTTGCAAACATATTTTTTATTACATTGGCAAGTCAATAGATAGACAGTGCCTGCCGTGTTGCAGTTAAAAAAGGAGGTTATTGTAAATTCCTCCTTCTCTTCACTGTCTTTCACCTTCTTTGAATCCTTCTTGATGAATTTGCAGGTGGTGCATCTCCCGCATCCATATGTGCCAATGAGGGGGTTTTTAAGCCATGTTGTACGAGTGGTTCCAGTTCTTAGATGGCTAGGAGCCAATAAGTCTGTTAAGTTTTTTCCTCTACGAGCAGTAATAGTTACATTTAGGACTAGGACTTTTTGAAGATGTGGGTCGCCAATTAGCAGAGGCCAAAAGCGTTTGAGAGCTTTTTACATTCTCCCACCCCGCATCATACGTGGCTACTAGTCGTACAGGTCCTTTAGGGTCTTCGGCAACCTTATTATGAGTAATGCCACTTATAACTCATTCTTATATGCACGCTTAAGGCATCGATTAGGATACCCCTTTGCCTTAAATTGTTTCCTTAATTCTCTGGCTTTGATGTTAAACTCATCGATGGTGCTGCAATTGCGTCTTACCCTGAGATACTGGCCTGTTGGAATGCCATATTTGAGGGATGTTGGATGAAAACTATCCCATCTTAGAAGATTATTTGATGCAAACGGTTTTCCATAGAGGGTAGTGTGTATCTTATTTTCAGCTGTGATTGAGATCGTTAGGTCCAGGAAATTTAGAGACGACCCCACTGTATTCATTGGTAAATTTAAAATTTTCCTCATTGATGTTCAGAATCCGAACAAAGTCGTCAAACTCCTCAAAATTGCCAAGCCAAACAATTAGCACGTCGTCAATGTAACGACGCCAAAGGTAGATAAGGGGGAGATATTGTGTTATCCGTGCATGATGGACCAGGATCTCCTCCCACCAACCTAAATGGAGGTTAGCAAATGATGGGGCGCAGGCTGTCCCCATCGTAGTCCCCCTAATTTGGTGGTAGTATTTATTTTTGAAGATGAAATAGTTATGTATGAGTATGTATTCGAGAAGTTCCAGGCAGAATGTGCAATAGCATATTCGCCCCTTTGTTCCAAGAAATGGCCTACATGTCTAAGGCAGTTGCAATGTGGAATGGCAAAATAAAGCACTTGATGTCCAGGCTGCACAATTTAGCTAGAGGGGGTACTTCTAGGTTGGCAAGAAGTGCAAGGGTCTGTTTTGTGTCCTGCAGATAGGATGGAAGTTTCTCCACAAAAGGACTCAGGATTTGGTCTATATAAATACCATTCTGAGTCAGATTTTCAATGCCCGAAACAATCGGGCGGCCTGGTGGGGAGGTCATGTTTTTGTGTACTTTTGTCAAGCAGTAGAAGGTTGCTATTTTTGGGTGATGGTTAAGAATGAATTCATACTCGTCCCCTGATAGCAACCCTCCACTGCGGCCTTTGTCCAAGATCTCCTTGTATTCCTGAAGGAAGTAATTTGTTGGGTCCAACTTAAGCACTTGATATGTGTCACTATCTTCCAACACATTAAACACCATTTTAATGTAGTTAGGGAGATCCATCAATAAAATGTTCCCACCCGTATCCGCAGGTTTCACAATAATTTCGTTGTTATTTCTAAGGGACTTTAAAGCCAGTTGCTCTTTTCTTGGTAAATTCATATTGGGGTGAAACTCAAGAGATTTGACATCTAGTTTTTCAATCTCATGTTTCATCGTTTCTTAAAATAGATCAATGTTTCGGTAATTACCCAGGTGAGGGGTAAACTTGCTTTTTGGTTTGAGATTAGTATATTTAGAATTGCCGGTCCCATTGTTTTCCTCCCATAAATCCATGAGATTTATAAGGCACTTATATTCTGTGTTGGACATACCATGAGATTTTGCCTTCTTTTCCTTATTAATCTTATGGAATTTGTGGAGTGCTAGTTTGCGAGCAAACAAATGGAGATCTTTTACCCACATGAATTTATTAAAAAAGGGGACTGGAACACAAGATAGCCCCTTTTCCAACAGTGAGAGGTGATCGTTGTTGAGAACCTGTTTAGAGAGATTAATGACTCTTAAGTTGGGCCCTAGCTCATTATTAGGAATCAGAACCTTCTCCTGCCCCTTCCCCTTGCTCGGCTGTTTCGTGTGGAATATCTGTTTCTGTAGGTTTGCATACCATCTGCGTGGCCCATCTCTAAAAAATTGGCATCTAAATTGCTTATACCTTAGCAAATACTAATACCAGGTGGTCTAGATTTATTAGAGGGGAGTTTACATAGTACCTACATATACCCCCTATTTCTATACCACTATGTATTGCACTGCGATTTGAGCCATCATTGTAATTTATTACTATTAAAGGGGCAAGGCAGTTTATACAGCTTTACTGCTCTCCTAAAATATTTTTGCCGTTCTGCGGTGTAGTTTACATCCAGGCCACAAGGGGGAATTCAACTATACTCATTCTGTTTTTTCTCTGCAATAGTGGCTCTGATTACTACCCCTAGATATTACAGGACGTATTCCCCCCATTTGTTACCCGCTCTACCTATTAGCAAGTCTTGGATCTGACTATTCAGTCCATCTATGCTATTTTTGCCTATCCCACTAATTTTACTCCTTGACAGTCATATTATGTCTATTCAATTCTTACTATGACTACCCTACACTGTCTATTGGAGATTTCATCCTATATAGGAGATGTGTGCTATATTTGAGACTTATTAGGCAGACATTAATAGGACCCATTTTTTACGTTTATATTTTTCTAGTACTTTTTTTCACTTTGAAAGCACTTTGGTTTTTTTTCACCACAGTTTATTTTAATTTTATCTTAAATAAAGTTTATTATTTTCAACTTTTGGCTAATTCTTTGTACCTTGCTTTGGAGTTATCTACTTTCTCCAATGGGCACACCCTGTGTCGGTTCTTGTTGATGGTTAGATTTTTGCTTCCCCTCCTCATTATACCGAGCTCTTTCTATTTGACTATTTTCTTTGGGTTATGCCCTTTTTGTTGCCCATATAGTCCATCCCCGACTTCAGAGTCAGCGTTGTCTTTCTCTGTAGTCATCTTTTCTATTTAACATCAGAGGTGACCATGATATAATCTTCTTCCCATTTAAAATCATCTAAAATTTGCAAACAGTGCGGAGCTGCAGGCCGGTGTCTGCGATGGGCGCAGGAGGGTTATCGCACCCGGCGGCATATCGAGCAAGCCGCCGGGCCCCCTCCTGGTGTCTGGTCCTCAGTCAGTGACTTGACACAGTCTGCCCTGGGCACTCCCCTAGTGAGTTGCACCCGGGGCGGACAACCCACCCCCCTTAGTACGCCACTGATTACATGACCTCTGTATTTTAGAGTGCTACAGAGATAAACTATTAAAGGAAAATATAACTTTATATCTGACTTAAGCTACTTTTGGTAATGGTATGCCATGATGGGGGTAGTTTTCATTCTTGGCCTGCCATACTGAATCAAAAGTGACATATGCATAGCTACCTATGTCAAACTTCCATGACCATTTTGTTAGTGCAAGGGAACATTGTTACACTCATGGGGCATTGCTGTAAAAAGTAAAATGGTTCATCATATTCAGAGTGCAAATGCAATGCTGATATTTTTTTGCAATGTTTTTTTTAAAACTTTTTATTACTATTAAAGGTACACGTTACATAAAAATTAACAAGAAATACACCGCTATTTAGTATACATACCCCCAATGAAAACATTAGTTATGCAT
This sequence comes from Pelobates cultripes, assembly GCA_933207985.1. Classification (NCBI taxonomy): domain Eukaryota; kingdom Metazoa; phylum Chordata; class Amphibia; order Anura; family Pelobatidae; genus Pelobates; species Pelobates cultripes. Next base: position 188,704,011 of record OW240915.1, read on the forward strand.
GTTGGTATTGGGGGTATAGCTAAAAATAGCTTAATAGAGCTGCCGTTTTTCTGCCTGCAATTTTTGCAAGCACTCCCCCTTTTTACCTTGCAAAGACTGGGGGGAATAGCAATGACAATGAGGCCAGGGGAGCTTCAGCCAGGGAGGAGGAAGTAGGAGCCACAGAGGACAGGTAAGATGGAGCCCTGTGGTCACATGCTAACTGGCATCTGTAGGATGAGGCAGGTAACTTCTATTAGCTCAGTGCAGTTTAATTGATTTATAAAAGTACCTGCCATTAAAATGTGATATTCCCTAGACATAAAGCACCTCCGCTAACTGTAGTGCTTTTGTGTGTGTGTAGAGTGGTCTTTTAAGAAATCCCAATCCATTTAAAAAAATAAAAAAACATTTTGAAAATGAGGAAGTTGGGTAATTGCCTTAGTCCTTAAGGGGTTAGGCATACAAAATCATATTCAGAAAAATAAACACAATAAGCACATACTTTCTAAACATATTTTATTGAAAGTTGTTTAGGGCTTTATAGGTAAGGGTTAGTAATCTGAATTGAATCCAAGAGGGTACAGGAAACCAATGGAAGGATTGACAGAGGGGAGAGGAGTGACTGGAGAGAAAAAACAACTTGTCAGCAGCATTCATTAAGACTGTAGAATGGCAGTACGGTTTCTGGAGTGAACAAGTGGGAGAATTTAAATGTCCACTTTAGTAAATAACCCTCTTGTGTATTTAGGTGACAACTCAAAATCATTGTGTACAACTGGCACAGCATAAGAAAAATAAAATGGAAGTTCAGATTTCTTATTTTGTAAGAATGATCTAGATAATTCCTCAAATAAACAATAACTCGTTGCTTATCCTATCTTATAGCATTCCTTAGTAGTTAGGAAATAATCCTCTTTTCTTATGAGCCATATATGGTGTTAGTGGACAGTTTGAGTCACAAGTCACATATCCATAGTACCTTTATGTTGCTCTCAACCCACACTGGATTTGTGATCTTATTTCCAGTCACAATAAGAAGGTTAAGAGGCTGATATCTGGGTTTGTAAAGCCCCTGGAATTTTGTCAGGCACCACTGTGTGCTCTCTTTATGTTGATATAATAGCACCCATTGAGACATTTATATATTATTATTTTATTTATTATTATAGCGCCAGCAAATTACGTACAATTGGTATAAATAAAACTTAAAAAGGGCACTTTTCATTTACGGCATACAGAGTTCTAACTACTTCTAACCACTTCAACACCGAAATAGAGAATAAATGTTTTTATTGTCATGAAAGCTAGTCCATAATGCCTTGCTCACCCTTATTTTTTGCTCTAGTTATGATTACCAACGTGTAGATAAACTAATTTCTTGGTCAGACTCCATCAGTTACTAATATAATGAATGTGAAGTTGCTGAAAATGTCTGCTCACCCCCTGCTTTCAAATAGAACAGGAAGTGTCACTGGGTGATAGCATTCTTACAGTCAGGAATGGGGAGGAGTGAGAAGACTACCATTTAACTGCATTACATTAGCAGTCCAGAGATTGATACATATTGCTACAGCAGTTTTGAATACCTTTATTTTAGAAAAATATGATTTAATAGAACACTATAGTGCCAGGAACACAAACTCGGAGCCCCCCTCCCGCTGGGCTGAAAGGGATAAAACCTCTTCAGCCATTTACCTTAATCCGGCGCTGGTGACCTCTCCTCTCCCTGCCGACGTCAGCAGAGCCAGAGCCACGCGCGCATTCAAAACGCCCATAGGAAAGCATTACTCAATGTTTTCCTATGGACGTCCAGCGTGAGTTCAATGCGATTTTCGCACTGAGAATCGCAGAAGCACCTCTAGTGGCTGTCAGGGCGACAGCCACTAGAGGCTGGATAAACCCTCAATGTAAACATAGCAGTTTCTGTGAAACTGCTATGTTTTCAGCTGCAGGGTTAAAACTAGGGGGACCTGGCACCCAGACCACTTCATTGAGCTGAAATGGTCTGGGTGCCAATAGTGGTCTTTTAACTGTATTTAGTGGGCATTGTGTTCAAATGCAGACATTCTTTTTTACATTCCGATGCAATATTTAGTAAGCTGTACTGCTAGTAATGCCTCCAGGGTCATTACAAATACCTATAAGCAAGGTAAATACATACAAGGTGGAACATTTTTGATGGATCTGTGGAAGAAAGTATCGCGTAGGATAATACCGTCAAAGTATAATGGATAAATATAGATAGATTCCAATACTCACAAGTGTGGAGCCAAATTAGATCATAATGCTCTCATGAGTTGCGCTGAGGGACTCTTAAAGGATGTCCCCTTTCCTGCTTCCAGTTGGTGCATGCAGTAATGAATAGAAGTGCCTCTTAAATGGTAAACTTCACTTTATTGGTAAAATGAGCACATATAACAATGTGCATAAGGTGGATAAAAATATACAAATATATGTATAAATGGGTGCTTAAAAAGCAAAGCCCAAAAATCGGTCCAAAGTTCAAAATGCAGTCCAAAATTGAGAATAAGTCTAAAATGGTGCTTTGGTAATATGTATACCAGTAGCCGATACGCGTTTCGCCTCTTTGGGGGCTTCCTCAGTTGGTCTGATGTGATGGAGATCCTTCCTGGCTTTTACATTGTCCGTGGGAAGGATCTCCATCACATCAGACCGACTGAGGAAGTCCCCATAGGGGACATCCTTTTAAGAGTCCCTCAGCGCAACTCATGAGAGCCTTATGATCTAATTTGGCTCTGCGCTTGTTAGTATTGGAATCTATCTATATTTATCCATTATACTTTGACGGTATTATCCTACGCGATACTTTCTTCCACAGATCCATCAAAAGTGTTCCATCTGTTGTATGTATTTATCTTGTGTTTATTTGAGTGGTATAAGGGGTTCCCACTCAGGTGGTCCACAGCACTAGTTGCTGACACTTTTTCCCCCACATATTGTGTATTGTGCCTTATTTTGTAACCTATAAGCAAGGTATTTGACTGTTTGTATTGATATATTTTGTCAAATGTACTGTATTTGAGAAAAAAGGCATTTTTGCTTTTATAATAACATTTCAGGCCCTGTGTAAAATATTGCTAGATAAAGGACACTGTATACTGTCTAAAGCGTTTCCTTTTTACAAAGGATGAATTGCTGTCTTGTGATATGTGTATATGCTAGCTATGCATCCCTTGCTTCAAATAAATGTTATGCTTATATTTTTTTTTGATCAAAAAGTGCTTGGTAGTGAAAAGGTTAGGTCTACTATGTTTTAGTATGTGGGTACTATTGGTTCAACTTGATTTATATTTGGGCACTGTCCCTGTCAGTGATCGAAGCTGGATGCAACGCAATTTTGTTATGTAGTTTCCCTCGCTCCCTTTTTGCTTTCTGTACTACTGTGGTTTTCTTATTTCGTATTATGTCAAATTGAAAAAAACACTTTTAATCTTCAAATATATAAATATTAGGACACAAAATCTGATAATTCATGAGACGTTCTGATTGACATGTTTAAAACTTATCACCCAAAAATGTAGGCTGGTAAAACTTATAACCCACAAATTTAGGTAAGAGGCTAATACCTGGGTTTGTAAAACCAAGGGAATTTTGTCAGGCACCAACCACAATGTGCTCTCTTCATGATAATAAAGTAGCACCCATTGAGACAAAAATTGATTTTATATATGTAAAAATCCATATCATTATAACTTCAAAAAGGGCACTTTCAATCTTCAAATATTTAAATATCAAGACCATACAAAATCTGATTATTTACGAAGCATTATGACGAAGACATGTAAAAATTATAAGAATGATAACTTAAGGAAATGTGCTGCTTGGAATAATTATAACCCACAAATTATTGGTGCATGAGCTGGGTTACACGGCAGTAGAGAACACACACATTTTAATGCAATTACTTTTTAAAAGCAGTAAGGCTAGTTGTAAACTGTTGAAAATCACTGGTTTACACCTTCTAATGACATTTTCTTTCCAGCAATCCATCAAAAATTGGAGGTGGACGGAACGGAAAAAGTGGAAGGGTCGATGACGCAAAAATTGGAGAAGGTTCTGAAAAGTAAGTATTATATTCCCAAACAAAACTTCTATTAACAGCTTAAACGCTTCCTTTCATCCCTGTCATGCTAACATGATCGTGCTTATTCCTAAAACACATTTATTTATTATGCAGTGATTCAGTGCTCATTTTGAAACCAAAGACACAACTTTGGGTATGAAGAGGAAATCAAACATTATGAATTTTTTAAAATGCTTTTTGTATGTATTATGGAGATATTAGGGTCACTGAGCGAAGATTAGTGCAAATACAACAACATTATAGAAGTAGTTCTGTAAAGGAAAATAAGAAATAGTACAGTAATTGCACCAAAACTGAAACCTGATATAATATGGTCATGGGATTTGTCACAAAAACATAATTTTTCTTAGCGAATATTATGATAATTTTTTTCAGTTATTTGTAGCAATATCAACCAACTTTTGATTGATCTAGAAACTATATTTACCTTTTTTTTAGAGAGGCAATGGCTTCTAAATGTTTACACTGACAAGATAAACATTTTTAAGTATATAACACAGAAAGCACTATCTCTCAATCCTTAAAGGGACACTATAGGCATCAAACAACTATAACTTAGTGAAGTTGTTTTGGTGTATAGGTCATGCTCCCCTGGCTGTGACTTACACAACGTGCACGAAGAAAGAAAAAAGTTTCCTTTTTAATCAGATGTTAAATTGATGTTAAATAGAAGTTTTTAGCTCCTGTTCTGTAAATTGAACTTTAATCACACACAGGATTCTCCTGCAGGGTCTAAAAGGCTATTAACAGAATTGGAGATAAATTCTAAATGAAACAGAATGTGCAATAAAAGACATTTAAACATTAGTTGTCTCCTAACAGGAAGTGTTTAGGATTGCTGTGGAAGTCACATGCAGGAATGTGTGACTAGGGCTGTATAAACAAAGTGATTTAACTCCTAAATGGCAGAGAGACTGCAGGGGCATAATTTTTACACCAAAATGGCTTCATTAAGCTAGAGTTGTTTTGGTTGTTCTAGTCTCCCTTTACTGCTGAAGACTATGGACTTTTTTCACTAAAAAACTAATAAAAAATGTAAGCTAAAATATTCACGCTGTGACTATAAAACTCTCTACTTATGAAAAATAGATATAGAAACGCATCAGAAACGTAAAAGTGAATTTTAGTCCATAAGACAATGTGTATACAAATTTGTCTAACTATCACTATGCCATATAATGTTTTTATAAATTATTATTTTATTATTTATATAGCACCAGCAAATTACATAGTGTTGTACAATGGGTGGACTAACAGACACGTAATTATAACCAGACAAATGGACGCACAGGAACAGAGGGGTTGAGGGGTCAAGAGCTTACATGTTAGAGAGAGTGGGGTATAGTGATACAAACGGTATAAGTAGGTATAATGAAATAGGTTGCTAGAAAAGTATTCACTGAGAACTTAGGTTTTCTTTTGACAGTTGCAGGAGAGGAGTCATATGGGGGTTAAAACCGCTAACAGTTTAAACTATATGCTTTCCTGAAGAAGTATGTTTTCAAAGATTTTTTTTTTGAAGGATTGGAGACTGGGTGAAAGTCTAGCGGAGAAGGGAAGGAAGTTCCACAGATATGGTGCAGCCCTAGAGAAGTGTTAGAGGAGAGCATCAGGTGTGGGAGTATGGACAGAAGATAGACGTAGGTCTTCGGCAGAGTGTAGGGGCCTCAACGGGACATACTTGTGTATTAGGGAAGGTGGGTAGGTTGGAGCAGCATTATGTAGGGGCGTGTAAGCAAGAACCAAAATCTTAAATAGAGCCCTATATCTAAGTGGAAGCCAATGTAGGGCCTGACAGAGGGGGGAGGCATGGGAGGTGCTGGTGGACAGGAAAATGAGCCTCGCCGCCGCATTCATTATAGATTGCAGCGGTGCAATCTGGGAACATGTAAGACCACTGAGAAGGGGATTGCAATAGTCAAGGTGAGAAAGAGCATGGACCAGCACTGTAGTTGCGTCTGGTGTTAAATAGGGGCGGATGCAAACTATGTTTTTGAGATGGAAGCAGCAGGATTTGTCGTTCGACTGGACATGAGGGGTGAAGGAGAGGTCTGAGTCAAAGAGAACACCCAGGCAGCAAAAATTCAAGGTAAAATTGATGGTGGCGCCGTTGACTTGGAGGGAGACAGACACGGAATTAGCAACACTTGAGGGAAGAAACGAATCTCAATTCACATTTGGCCTTTTATGACAATCCCCATGCAAGGGGTACGCCCACATGGTCTTGTTGGAGACTCCAACACAAAGACACAGACCAGTAAGAACAGTGACCGACAAGTTCCTCTCCCGGTAACTCCGGCTACCGCTGGGGAAAGAGACCGGTTGTCTCTTCTCCCTTTAACCCATACTGCCGCTGGGGAAATCAGACCAGCTGTCTCAACTCCCGGTAATGCTGCCTGGTGCTGAACTGCTTGCTGCTGCTGGGATGAGGGACAGACAATCTCCTCTCCCTGTGACGCTGTCTGATTCTGGGTAGTGGGACCGACCGTCTCCACCCCCACTGCTGCTCGCTTGTGCTGGGATGAGGGACCGACAAACTCCTCTCCCTGGGACGCTGCCTGGTGCTGGGTAGTGAGACTGACTATCTCCACTCCCAGTGTTGCTTGCTGCTGCTGGGATGAGGGACCAACAATCTCCTCTCCCGGTAACTCCGGCTGCCGCTGGGGAGAGAGACCGGTTGTCTCTTCTCCCTTTAACCCATTATGCCGCTGGGGAGTCAGACCGACTGTCTCGACTCTAGGTAACGCTGCCTGGTGCTGAACTGCTTCTCTTAGGTTCTGGTATTCTTGCTCCAGTTGCCATTCTATAGCAACCAGACGGGTGATATCTGGTCCCAGGCCTGCAGAACTGGGGATCTCCAAGGCGTCTAAATGGTCTTCCCGAATGTCCCAATATCTATACTCCTCCGTGCTGCTGAAATCACTGTCCCCTGTAGTCTCCACTGGAACTCCTCCTCGTATGGGGATGCTGCCCGGGGGCTAGCTCGCTCCATCCGCAACCAGGGGCACTGCACGAATGCTAGCGTTGCCCTCAATTATAAATCCATACGATACTGGTGTCTCCAGGAAGCTTCTCCTCACTAGAAAGCCATCCCCCCGCTGCCACCAATGTGACGGATCGCCTGGCACCCCAACCGCGTACCTCCGTCATTCGCTGCTTCCTAGTACTTGCGAGCACCTTCCAGTGGGTAGACTTCTCCTAGTCCAGAGAGCGTAGCAGGAACAGCTCTTATAAGAGCTAGTAATTATACTCAGGGGAGTATAGTGATTATAGCAATTCCCAGAGTGAATGTAGTTCTCCAATCCCCCCAAACATGAAGGGGTAAATGAATCTCAATTTAATGGGAGCCACACTTGGCCTTTTATGACAATCCCCATGCAAATCCCCACATGGACCTTGTTGGGGGCACAAAGACACAGACCAATAAGAACAGTGATTAAATGCCCGAAACTCCCATTACAAACATACAATCCCTCCTCCCTGCTTGAGAGATAATTGGATCAGTAACTGTACTAATTCTTATCCAATTATCTCCAAGCACAGAAAAAAATATACTTTATTTTTTAAAAAACACCCCAAAAGTACCCTAAAAATACATAAAACCCCACAAATGTTACATCCCCCGATAGCCCTGATCTGAGTGACCAACATATCCAAAACTCACCCAGATCAGTTCAGGGGTTCCGAAATTTTATGGAAGTCATAGTTTTTACCGACCGCAGGCATGGTCCCATAGCCAAAAATAGTCCATAGAATCGTGGTTAAGTGCCGCTGGAGGACCGAAAGGGAACCGCAAAGTTTTCATGCTGAAAATTGTTCCAGGGCATTCGCGGCTAAGTCCCTGAAGTCTATTTGCGGTTTTGGTCCATGCGAACAAGATGGTCGTCACCTCGTAGTCGGCCATAGGAATTGCGGCCACCCAGAAGAACACTTAGCCCACAGAGGTGCAAGTTGCAACAATGTATCAGTTTAGCTTAACAAGCTCCAGGGTGGTCTCCGGTTTGTGCGGCTGTTCGGTAAACAAACTATATAGTCCCAATTGCACGAACAGAGTCTGTTTAAAGTATTTTAGCCAGGTCTATTGCAGGGGCCATAGTCACAGGGTAGGAGGCTGGCAAACAGGCCCCTCCAAAAACTCATGGAAAACTCACAGGAAAAGGGGAGTTTGTCACAGTTGGATACTTTGGTTACAGCTGTTTCAACAGAGTGACGAGCGCGGAATCTAGACTGAAGGGGGTCAAGCAGAGAGTTGGATTCGAGGAATATAAATACACTTATGCATTTGTACTCATGCATATTTATTTTTATTTCTTTTGTATGTGTAAATGGAATATTTTCTGCTCCACATATATTGTCATAATGTAGGTATGAATCCCGAATTCAGGAGGATGCCCCTGTCCATTTTGTTCAGTGTGATCTGTAGGACTGATATTTTTGGAATAGTGCAGACTGTTGAATAAACTGTGCTTCCAGGAGAGCTTCTGTTAGCTCATCTATCCTAAGCCATGCAGTGGTTGAGCTATTTTAGCTAATGAGCTAAGATCTGCACCCTCAGGCTAGCTCAGTACAGAGAGCTTCCAGCTCTCCTGGACACGGTGACTGACGGCTGGCAGATAGGTCCCAAGTAAATTGTCAAACTGTTTGCAAATGGTTTAACTTCTCCTGGCTCCATATCCTTTAGAATTCTAGATGTTGCTGTCACTACATACAGCTGCTGAACTACAACTCACAGAGAACTTTTACTATTTCCTGATGACATGTAGAACTGCACAGACAAAAATGGGGGGTTTGTGGAGCAGGAATATTAGACCAGCTACCATAAAGCTAAACCTGATGGACATGTGTTTCTTTTCAACCTGTGTAACTATATAATAAGCATCAAGAAGGAAGTAGAATGGAACATATGGGATGAGCAGATGGGACAAGGTTATGAATCAATACAAAATGTGACATACTGTAAAATGCATAAATGTTTGTTTTTACAAAATGTATTTAAAATACTGTCACACTGTCAAATGCATAAATGTTTTGTTATCTAAAGTGTTACTTTAAAGTGTCTCTGTCACCTTCTGGGGAGATATTTTACAAATACAGAATATTCAGTTTGTATTCCGGTGCCCATGGGGGGGCAGAGGAAGTTAGTTTTTACTTACTTGAATCTGTCTCTCACGGGCACTGCCATCTTCTTCCTCAAAGTCCTCTTCTGCTCATCAAAGTACTCTCAAGATCCTCCATAGGATCCTCCATACAAAGAGTGACAGCAGAGAGCTTGACAAAAAGTAATTCTGCCTTTTGTCGGAAAGAAAGAAGTCCCTGGAATAGATTATATATTTTGATTGGGTGCGAATTTCAATGAAATTCTTACACAGTCTTTCTGAATATTTAATTTAATGGCTCTAATGTATCCAAGCCAACATTCACTTACACCAACCGCAAGAACATGTAACAATGGTGCAAAACACGAAGGATCTATGGATTTATGCAATATTCTTGCCTTACCAGGTGCATCTTAAGATATACACTGCCAAGTTCTAATGGCTGTTACTACATTCAATAATTACATTTTGAAGAGTTTCTACTTTACAATAGGTTGGCTATGTAAATATAAATGATGCATATATATATATATAATATATGCCTGAGAAATAATGTTTGTAATCAGTGTTTTAGGTGTACAGTTTCCAATTCATGAATATTTCATATTTGGTTTATAATTTCTTTTTTTTTTTTTTTTTTAATTCTAATTTTAAATAAAGCAAATAGGAAAGATTAGATACATTTGAAGGCACGCAGGCCTCAATAAAGATACATATGTAAATAAGACACAGATACATCATGTACAAGCCTGTAAGCAGTTTAAAATTTTGCATTTTAACTTAAGGGATTTCCAAAAACACATTGTAACGATATATATAATGTTATTGTAAGATGGAGAGCATTCTCCAAAAGTCACCTCTATCTGTACCTTGCGTTACTATACGTAATTCCGTACTATATGTATAATTCAATCTTTGCCCGTCACTTATCATATAAGTAAGTCCTGCTAGTTTATAGAGAAAGAATAAGAGAGTTCCCTTACCCAAGATACCGGGCCCCCTGTGTTGGTTGTAATTTCTTATATCATTTATCACGTACATGTTGCCATCATTAACTCACATCTCTATAGAATCACTTTTTGTATTTTTCAAGGACTTACTAAAATTAAAAATTTCCTGTCTAAGGTAATTGTCACACTTAATGGAATATGCTTAAAATTAGACATTTTCCTCTCCTTTCCTGTAGCTTGTATAGCAGAAACAAACAGCGGCTTTGCACAAGTAAAGGTTTTTACATCAGAGCTGTAAAATGCCAGCAGTGTTTTAACATTATTTGTATTAAACAATTATTTTAACTTGGCTGTGCTCTAATTCAGTTGGCCACCCACAGTGCTGACGAGAGAATATGGCACGCAAGCCACCCAGAGAGTCTGATGTAATTTTTTCATCTTTGCTTAAACTATGGTCACTAGACCAGATAATGTAGAGACTTTCTGCTAGCAGTGATCAAAACGGCCCAAATCGGTTCCAGTTTTCCCTCTTATTTTCTTTACTTTTGGGTAAAGGAATAATTAAGATAATTCACGGGTAGAAAAATGTGAGCTATTTACAGACTATATAAACGTTCTCCTGTATAGTGTGATCACAATAGTACCTCTGTAACACTAGATAGGATCTATGTGTTAGACCAGAATTTTTTTTTTTTCTGGAATGTTAATATTTGCTACATTAAAAAAAACAAAACAAAATAGTAATGATGTCAATATTTGTAAAAACAAAGTTTACTATTTTTTTTAATTATTTTGTTTTTAGCGTGTGTATCTGTGTGTTGCAATGCTTTTAGAGACATCTCCAGTACTAAGCTGGTTGTAAAATATTAGTATGACCTTTTACCATAGCAATTAGCAATGCGCTTTGGAAATGACGCATAAGGGTGCTGTTACAGTTCTGTCTCTCTCTCTCCTTTTTAATTTGTAATAATTTGTGACTCTTACCAGGCGCAAGTACTACTGCTGACACCCTATTCCAGGAAGTTCTGGGTAGGAAAGATAAAGCAGACTCTACTCGGAATGCCCTGAATGTCCTGCAGCGCTTTAAATTCCTCTTCAACCTTCCGCTCAACATTGAAAAGAATATTCAAAAGGTATTTCCGTGTAAAAGGATTTTTTTTATGTTTTGTGGTTTTCACACATTTGCATGTAATGCATATTCTTGACTTGGGGATTTTTGCTTTCCATCTCATAAAGTGATGTGAAGGGGATATTTATTTTTTGTGATATGGAAATAGTAGCCATGTGATTAATTTCTTTAATGACATACCACCTAAACCAGCCCATGGGTACGATGTCAAAATGTGCATGTGCTTGGAATAGTCATACAGTGTTGTAAATGACAGGTGAATAAAATAGCAACCCATGCTAATATACCCAGTCATTTTAACTAATATCTTTGTGGCTCTCAGATGTGCCTTCCGAAGTCTAAAATCCTTTTGTAAATTGTGGATGAGTGTGAGTGCATAACAGAAATTCACAGGACTAAAATCTGCAGTAAGCTTTGTATCATGAATTATTATTTATTTGTGCATGCGTGCTTGCATGTGCGTGCATGTGCGTGCATGTGCGTGCATGTGTTTTTTTATTTTTTTCAAGAGAATAATTCAAGACTACCGGCATGTTTATAAAAAAGTTAAATGAGACAAAACTTTTTTGCATCTGCTGCAAGGAGTTCTGCATTTAAATGGGAAAAGTTTAAAGTTTTTTGCAAATCCTGTCATTCTTAAGATCAGCAAGGGAGTGTTTTTTGTTTTCCATAAGTCCTTGTGCAACAAATATTTATGTGATCTGCATTTTTTTAGGACTGGCAGTAGTATAATTCACAACAACACACCTCAAGCTGGAGCTGCTATTGATTTATGTCAGCTTTACAATAATTTCATTCATTGTTTTTCATGAGAAGAATTATAGACATTTATATAAATGCAGTTGCTTTATAGATTTCTCTGATTGGTCTACTTCAAGCTGTGTCTGAATATTTTTTTCCCCAATGTTGGCAACTGCCTTCTGGGTGCACCTCATATTTAAATATACTTATTCATAATATAAATCACTGCAGATATAGGAACCTCTGTGCATGGAGGCATTGACTGAGGACCTCTTTGCACCATATACTAAGAGAATTTGTTATGTCTAGTAAAATGTTTTTATTGACTTCTACATTTTATGTCAATCCATATAAATATTTGGTGAGTTTCTTACATAGATATGCACATTTTTTCCTTAAGCTTAAATCAAATAATATAGACTTCTTGTTTTACTCCAATGTCCTAAAGTGATACATTATTTAAACAAATGAAGGCTTGTCTAACTTTTCACCTTAGTTGAATGTGCCACCTTTCTAATGTCAAATGAAAACAATGAATCTTCCTTTACACCATTTTATGTGCATCAACCACAACTGTTAACTGTTTTTATTTCCATCTAAAGGGTGATTATGATGTGGTCATTAATGACTATGAAAAAGCAAAGTCATTGTTTGGGAAGACAGAAGTCCAAGTGTTCAAGAAAGGTGAGTATTTGTGTTTCTGTGTGTGGTCTCACAGCTGTCTGCAATAGAAAAATAGAATTTTATACCCATACAGCTGAAGTCAGTCTCCACAACTGTTGGGAATTGTATCCCGGTGTATCTGAAGGTTCCTTGTATTGTACAATGAATAGTAATTATGAGGCAGACATTTTGTGAGTGTATATATGTAGGAGTTTGTGTGTGCGTGTGTGTGTATTTATTCACAATGTTTTTTTCCCATTGTAAACCAAGCAAACAAAAAAAATGGATAACTTCAGTGCAACTCCTTCCATTCTTATTCAGACAATGTATGTCCTAGTACTGCTCTAAGATAAAAAGAAAATTTCACTTGGTCTCCAATGTAATATGAAATAAATGTAACAGTGAAGTGACTGTATATGGTGAAAACAATGCTACCTGTGGTTTCTGGAGAGAAAAAAAATCACAATCCACTCAAAGTTAATTCTTTATTCTAATGTTTCCAAAGCCCCTCAATGCTATTTCTTTACCATAATACACACTTCAGCTTTATGCATCCTGTCTCTCTCTCACACACAAAAAAGCTGCTACCCAAAAGTCCAGCTTCCACCATGCTGCCCTATTGATTGAACCCTGATCCTAACTCCAGTTATAGATACTGAATACTGAAACATGTATTATGGGTTCTGGAGATATCCATAAACTATTCAGCTTTTGGTCTAGTGACTCCAGATCCCTATGATGATATAATTTTCCCATATTACATATTTTGCTAGTGTGTGTTTATAACATATATAATTCATTAAACAAATTGATTGATTCAAATCTAGTTTTCCTTATTCATTACATCCATTTTAAGCTATAAATGACTATTTCAAACCATGTGAGTGTCACCCATGTAGATGAATTGGGTGCTGCCTCCGTTATGGTGTCTTACCTTCCTTTTGGTTTATGTGTTGAAGGACTGTTCCTTCCAACAAGGTTAATGTTGTTTGAGTAGAATTAAATCAAAATAGTGGACATTTTCATTTCAGATTTTTATGCTCATTAATTCAGGTTAGTGATATCTTCATTTGCAGCTTGAATTTGGAAGAACCTCAATAGACAGGATTGGCTTTGCAGTTGATTTTTGTATATTTAAAGCATGTGTTTATATTCATAGTTTATGCTGAAGTTGAAACCCGAATTGAAGCTTTAAGGAAATTACTTTTGGCCAAGTTACTGGAAACACCATCTGCTCTGCTTGACCAAAAACGTTACATCAGGTAATATTACACTACTTTCCTTCTGTCATCCATGTTAAATAAAAAAATAAAAAAAACTCACTATCTGTAATGTCATAATATAACTGAAATACCTTTTGAAACTAATTCCTTTTACTTATTTGGGGTTTCTTTTTTTCCCTTACTTAATTTAGTTTTTCAGCACAATTGTTTTTTTGTTTTTTTTAAACTTTTTTTTTCCCCAGTACATATACAGTTCGAGTATAGTAGAACTGAAATGTAGCATAGTGGAATTTAGTATAGTACAGTTACAAATAACGTATATATTTAGACAGAATATTTCTTACATGATTTCATACAATCATTTTATAAACAGTGACATTATAGGATGTGTAAGACACATATTGCCCTTTTACCAATGAGGCAGTGATGCATTATTTTGCTTTCCTATGTAAATATTTTGTATCTTCTTACGTTGCTAGATACAGTAGTTTATCATCTTCATCATGTGTTCTGCTTCCTTCTTCAAAATCAAGATGTCCCTGTTGGGTAGTTTCTTGCCAAGATCAATTATTCTACAGCTGTAGCATCTTTGTGTAATATAACTACCAACATTCCTGCCAGGGCAGGACTGGCTTTCCAATATACCTTAAGGGATTTCTCAAAAGACAGCTTGTCAGCATGTTTTATTCTTAAAAATTCTGTCACTTGTGGGTTTCTCCTGGCCCCAAACCTCTCTGTAACCTCCTAAGCTTTCCAACGCGGTCTTTTTCACTGCGGTCCAGATTTGCTTACAAATTTTAATGATCTTCCAGTCCTTTATGTAATCTGTAATAGAATGGTCCCGTTGGGTGCCCAAAACACTACCCTGACCATACATAAGAACTAAGGATGATTGCAATGCTTTTGTACATTGCCGTTGTGATCATATGAGACTCAATGCTGTGGGAGGTAAGTAAAGGGGTTGACCACAATTGGCAGAGTAGACTGTTGAAGCTCTTCAATATGAACCATTGCACTGACAATGTTTGTCTATGTAGAAATTATGTGCTGGATTTTATGCACCTGTTAAAGCTGAAATGCCCAAACTCATTAGTAGACCACATACCTTGGGCCATATAGTGTGTTTTAAAAAGTCAGCATTTGCCTGGAAGTTGAATAGATAGACATAATGAGGTGAAAATCAGGAATTTTCTTATCTTATTTATCAAGGCTTCTTACATTTTCCTTGAATTTTGGAACCAGTGTCAAATGTTAGGAACCAGACAAAATTTTCATGAATCCCTTGAGTGCCAGAGTTATGTCAAGACAAAACATACTCTTACACACTTAATTAGCCATACATAGAAACATAGAATCTGACAGCAGATAAGAACCATTCGGCCCATCTAGTCTGCCCAATTTTCTAAAATACTTTCATTAGTCTCTTATATCCAAGATAGCCTTATGTCTATCCCACGCATGCTTAAACTCCTTCACTGTATTAACCTCTACCACTTCAGCTGGAAGGCTATTCCATGCATCCACTACCCTCTCAGTAAAGTAATACTTCCTGATATTATTTTTAAACCTTTGCCCCTCTAATTTAAGACTATGTCCTCTTGTTGTGATAGTTTTTCTTCTTTTAAATATGGTCTCCTCCTTTACTGTGTTGATTCCCTTTATGTATTTAAATGTTTATATCATATCCCCCCGTCTTGTTTTTCCTCCAAGCTATACATGTTAAGATCCTTTAACCTTTCCTGGTAAGTTTTATCCTGTAATCCATGAACCAGTTTAGTAGCCCTTCTCTGAATTCTCTCTAAAGTATCAATATCCTTCTGAAGATACAGTCTCCAGTACTGCGTACAATACTCCAAGTGAGGTCTCACCAGTGTTCTGTACAATGGCATGAGCACTTACCTCTTTCTACTGCTAATACCTCTCCCTATACAACCAAGCATTCTGCTAGCATTTCCTGCTGCTCTATCACATTGTCTGTCTACCTTTAAGTCATCAGAAATAATCACCCCTAAATCCCTTTCCTCAGATGTTGAGGTTAGGACTCTATCAAATATTCTGTACTCTGCCCTTGGGTTTTAACGTCCAAGATGTATTATTTTGCACTTATCCACATTAGATGTCAGTTGCCACAACTCTAACCATTTTTCAAGTTTACCTAAATCATTTGCCATTTGGCTTATCCCTCCTGGGACATCAACCCTGTTATATATCTTAGTATCATCAGCAAAAAGACATACCTTACCATCAAGACCTTCTGCAATATCACTAATAAAAATATTAAAGAGAATTGGTCCAAGTACAGATCCCTGAGGTACCCTACTGGTGACAAGCCCAAGCTTTGAATATACTCCATTGACTACAACCCTCTGTTGCCTGTCACTCAGCCACTGCCTTACCCATTCAACAATATTGTAATCTAAACTTAAAGATTGCAATTTATTGATAAGCCTTCTAGTGCAACAGTGTCAAAAGCCTTACTGAAATCTAGGTAAGCAATGTCTACTGCACCACCCTGATCTATTATTTTAGTTACCCAATCAAAAAAATCAATAAGATTAGTTTGGCATGATCTCCCTGAAGTAAACCCATGTTGTCTCTGATCTTGAAATCCATGTATTTTTAGATGTTCAACAATCCTATCCTTTAACATTGTTTCCATTACTTTCCCCACTATTGAAGTAAGACTTACTGGCCTATAGTTGCCCGACTCCTCCCTACTACCTTTCTTGTAAATGGGCACAACATTTGCTAACTTCCAATCTTCTGAGACTACTCCTGTTAACAATGATTGGTTAAATAAATCTGTTAATGGTTTTGCTAGTACACCACTAAGCTCTTTCAATAACTTTGGGTGTATTCCATCAGGTCCCATTGACTTATTTGTCTTTACTTTTGACAGTTGAAATAGAACCTCCTCCTCTGTAAACTCACATGTAATAAATTACTTATTTGTCCTTTTTCCTAACTGAGGTCCCTTTCCTTCATTTTCCTCTGTAAATACTGAACAAAAGTATTAATTGAGGCAGTCAGCTAGACCTTTATCCTCATCTACATATCTTCCTTCTTTTGTTTTTAATCTAACTAATCTTTGTTTTACTTTCCTTTTCTCATTTATGTATCTAAAAAATGTTTTGTCCCCTTTTTTTTTTTACTGACTGTGCTATTTTCTCTTCTGTGTGAGATTTGGCAGCTCTTATAACTTGCTTAGCCTCTTTCTGTATAATCTTATAGAGCATTCTGTCTTCCTCACTCTGGGTTTTTTTATAATTACTAAATGCTAACTTTTTGTTTTTTACTATTTTGGCCACATCTGCAGAGTACCACAGTGGTTTCTTGAATTTTTTGCTTTTACTGACAAACCTAATGCAATTTTCTGTTGCCTTTAGCAGTGCAACTTTTAAATAATCCCATTTCTCTTGGACTCCATTTAAATTGCTCCATTCTGATAATGACTCCTTTATACACATTCTAATTTTAGAAAAGTCTGCTTTTTTAAAGTCTAGAACTTTTGTTTTTGTGTGGTGTGACTCAGTCACTGTTCTTATATTAAACCACACTGACTAATGATCACTGGATCCTAAACTTTCACCTACAATATCTGATATCAAATCTCCATTTGTAAACACTAAATCTAGTATGGCCTCTTTACGAGTTAGCTTGTTTCAGAGACAATCCCAGTAGGGAGTTTAGAATATATGTGCTCCTGGCACAAGCTGGGGGCCTATAAATCACACCTACACGAGTTACTGTGTGATTACCAAATTCTAACGTAACCCAAACAGACTCTATGTTCGCCTCACTAACTTTTATTAGGCTAGATTTTATGCTATCCTTCACATACAGGGCCACCCCCTTTCTTTCCTTCCCTGTCTTTTCTATATAAAGAGTACCCTGGTATTGCTATGTCCCAGTCATTTTTCTCATTATACCATGTTTCAGTAACAGCGACTAAGTCTACATTATCAGTTGCCATTATTGCCACAAGTTCATGGATCTTATTCCCTAAACTGCGAGCATTTGTAGACATGACTCTAAGCTTGTCATTTTTTAACACACTTGCTAAAGGCACCTTCTGTCCTTGTTTTGGGGTGCAATTGGATTGATGTTTTATCACCCTTTTGCCCCCCCCCCACCCCCCACCACCATCTTTTTTGTACAGTTTATTTCCATTCCAAACACAGCTACCATGAGAAATAAAGCCAAATCCTTGCTCCCGACACTATTCACCAAGCCAAAAGTTAAAGTCCCTAATACGCATCCGCCTGTCGTTCTGAGTGTTATGCACAGGCAGAACTTCAGAGAATGACAGTGTGGAAGCAACCTGCCGTATATCATTGGTAAAAACACAAAAAAATTCCTTAACCTCTAAAACCTCATTGCAAGCCAAGTCATTTGTCCCTAGATGGACAAGTACATCCAATTCCCCTTACTGCTTTGCTCACTTAACAATATTACAAATATGTCTCCTGTCTGTCTTAGCAGTAGCTCCGGGAAGACATCTCACAAGACCACCACTGTCCATCTCCACACCTCTTATGATGGAATCCCCCAACAACAACTGCTTTCTATTGGGCCTCACCATAGTCTCCAAGCCTGTCTCCACAACACCACTACCCTTAGTGCCTGAGCCTGTCTCCACAACACCACTACTCTCTCAGACAAGTACATCCAATTCCCCTTCCTGCTTTGCTCACTTAACAATATTACAAATATGTCTCCTGTCTGTCTTAGCAGTAGCTCCGGGAAGACATCTCACAAGACCACCACTGTCCATCTCCACACCTCTTATGATGGAATCCCCCAACAACAACTGCTTTCTATTGGGCCTCACCATAGTCTCCAAGCCTGTCTCCATAACATCACTACCTTCATTACCTGAGCCTGTCTCCATAACACCATTACACTCTGAAAGTGCAGAAATTGAATTATGTAGAGTAACAGACTGTGCAATATGCCTTTTATCCACGACTCTAAGTCTACCAGATTCTACAGTAATCCATCTGCCATTCCTAATACATCTCTGCGGCAGTGGCTTTGCAGCAGTTCCAGCCTGAGTTTGTTTACCAGATAATTTACAAATCTCAGACTTCAAAAATACAATCTCCTGCCGCAAAATAGAGAACTGTCTAGAGATTAGACAGCATCCAAACCTCCAAAAAGTGGAACATGAAACAAATGCATAACAACTATTACACTGAACCAGTGGCCGACTAAGGAAGGGGCGGATCTGCCCCGTGTGCCACCTGGTAGGGGGGAGCCATGACCCTGGTCTGAGGGCTAATTGGGGACGTGTGAGCTGTGCCCCATAGCAGCTGGGGTGTCACACAGCTCACACAGAGACCAGCAAGCTTAACTGGCCGCACGGGAGGAAGAAGGAGACGGAGCTATGGCCATTTGGGGTGGAGCCTAACTGCAGGGGTGGGGCTTAATACGGCCCTTACAAGCTGCTGTAACTGCTGCACATGGAGATGCAGCAAGAAGAAATCCCTGCTCCTCCACCTAACCGGCTCCAGGGAAGGATTCAGGCCAGGGAATCCACTCCTCCAGCCCACACTGTCTGTAAGTAAGAGTGTGTGTGTGACTGTCTGCCTGACCCTGTAACTCTGTGTGTGTGTGTGTGTGTGTGTGTGTCTGTAACTGTCTGCAACTGTCTGCCTGTAACTGTGTGTGTGTGTCTGTGTGACTGTCTGCCTGTAAATATGTGTCTGTGAATGTCTGACTGTAACTGTGTGTGACTGTCTGTCTTGTGTGTGTGTCTATAACTGTCTGCCTGTAAATATATGTGTGTGTGTGTGTGTGTGTGTGTGTGTGTGTGACTGTCTGCCTGTAAATATGTGTGTGTGTGTGTGTAACTGTCTGCCTGTAACTGTGTGTACGTGTGTGTAACTGCCTGTAATAGTGTGTGTGTGTGTGTATGTAATGGTCTGCCTGTAACTGTGTGTGTGTGTGGGTGCATAACTGTCTACCTGTAACTGTGTGTGTGTGCGTAACAGTTTGCCTGTAACTGTGTGTGTGCGTAACTGTGTGTGTGTGGCTGTAACTGTGTTTATGACTGTCTGCCTGTGACTGTCTGCCTGTAACAGTGTGCGTGACTGTGTGTAACTGCTGGTGACTGACTGTGTGTGTGTGTATAACTGTCTGCCTGTAAATATGTGTGTGTGTGTGTAACTGTCTGCCTGTAACTGTGTGTACGTGTGTATAACTGTCTGCCTGTAACAGTGTGTGTGTGTAACGGTCTGCCTGTAACTGTGGGTGTGTGCGTGTAACTGTCTACCTGTAACTGTGTGTGTGGCTGTAACTATGTGTATGACTGTCTGCCTGTGACTGTCTGCCTGTAACAGTGTGCGTGACTGTGTAACTGCTTGTAACTGACTGTGTGTGTGTGTAACTCTCTACCTGTAACTGTGTGTATGACTGCCTGTGACTATATGTGTGACTGTCTGCATGTGACTGTGTGTGAGGGAGTGCAGGGATTTTGTTGAAGGGGGAAGGGGTTTGAAAAAGTAAAAAAATGTGTTCAATAATTTTTTTTTTCAAAATGTAAAAAAAAGAACACTTTTTAAAAATTTAGTAGGTGTTTTTTGGGTTATTTTTTTTGAGAGGGGGGCCGGGTGGGTGCCAAACCAAGGACCCGCCCCGGGTGCCACATGCTCTAGGTACGCCCCTGCACTGAACTAAGTCTGCCATTTCAATTAGGTAAATAATTTAAATCAAACAAATCTTAAATTTTTAGTCCTCCCGAATACCTCAGATTACCTCCAGTTTATCTCCAGAATATCTCCAACCACACACTTAGAAGCAGCACTCTCCAGAATATCTCCAACCACACACTTAGAAGCAGCACTTAGATGAAGCAACCAAGCTATATTAGCCAAGTTAATGACAACAGCCATTATATAACTCCTAAAATCACCACCCACTAGGAATGTTTAACACCTGGGTAGGCCTCTGCTTATTTGCAAACAATAGCTAATTAACTAGCAATCAATAGAAAGTATTTAGCTAATCAAATGAAATGCCTTACCAAATTACCAACAGGAATTCAAACCTTGTACAATCAGTAACATTTTCCTACAGATGAATCTTACCTGTAACAGTAAAAAAGAAAACTCTTAGCAAACTCTTAGTCAGTTGGAGCTTCTGTAAAACTCTCCAGAATATCTCCAACCACACACTTAGAAGCTGCACTTAGATGAAGCATACCTTAAGGTTGTAAAATGCTTGGTGAGTCTGCAGGTCAATCATTTACTGGTGGTCTAGTGTGCAGAACTGGTAACCTGTGCCTCCCAACAACACAGAAAAATATGAAATTACTGGTATTCATGGGCGACTCGCCCAAAAGTGTATTTCAGAAGGGGATATTTCAACGAGGAAGTGTGTAGAATGAATACATTTTTTTCTTTTTATTGTGGAATCTATACCGGGTTTTTTTTGTTTTGTTTTTTGGACCATGTGATAGCCTTAAATAAAGATTGTCAAAAAGTCACTGTTATTCAATAGTAAATTACTAAATAAAGACATAAACTCATATTCTGGCTCAAAAAGGGAGCAAAAGGAAGATATTTAGCAAAACTGTGTAATGTAATGTAAATTAATGTTAACATGAATTTGACGTATTTGACAAGAACATCTAGAAAATATTTATGAATTTTCAAAAACAAAATGTACATGAGTTTTATTGCATTTCATATTGGTCTCTATGGAATGCATAAAAAAATATTATAAACATAGCTGAGAAAACATGTATTATGCTTATGCATTCCAGTATAAAACTGATCTTTGTTTATCATATTGCAGATACCTTTCCGATCTCCACGCTCCTGATGACCCAGCTTGGCAATGTATTGGAGCCCAGCACAAATGGATCGTTCAGCTGATGCACAGTTGTAAGGATGGCTACATTAAAGAACTTAAAGGTAAGGACAACCATGTGTGCATTTGTGTGTGTTTTACTTGATATGCCTGACATTTCAAAGGGCAGATCGTGTTTAGAATCCTACTACATGGATGGTGACGTAATTTGTGGTTTATGCAATGTAATGAATGAGTAACAATGCACAGATAGTCTCTGTACAGTTTTGGGATCTTAATCCCAGGAGGAATCTGGACATACATGTCCCAATCTGCACATGATTAGTTGAAGTTATATACAAGTCACACTTGCTGCCTTTTAAATGAAGGCAACTGAAGTAACTGCTGTATGGGATTGCAACTCCCTCTAATCTCGGAGAAGCAACACAATCCAAAGTACAAGGAATGGAAGCAAGATGGTGAGAGCACAGTTCAAATGAACGTATTACAGTATAGGGAAAATATGGGTGTAATTACTCATGGGTTAGAGAGCAATCTATTCAACATTGAAGAGATTGCCAAGTACGTGTAGAATAGTTTGAGAACTTCAAAAAGTGGGCAGTTTGAGACAAAATAAAAAGAATAACTGAATGAGAAGGAATGTGATCATGGGAAAAGTAGAGTCTGCAGATGGTATGAGTGTCTCTGGAATTCCAGATCTGGGCACTTTGTTTTACCAAACGAAAAGTGTAGCCTAGTAGACAAAAGAAAATGGGACATTAAAAAAAACATGATAACAAAAAGCAGGAAAGAAAAGTTGTTACGGCCAAGGTTTTCCTCCTTTTCTTGTATATCTCAAGGTGGATTTTGAGAAGTCCTTCTTGGAAACAGACACTCAAGAATTCATGTTTCCAAAACTGCACTAGAGTGCTCAGTTAGACATGCACATGAACACAGACAGGCATCATGTTTCAGACTTGATAGCATACTGCATTTTTACAGATACCCTTAGCAATGGACATTTTTAAATTTAGCTTTATATATTTAATTGAATTTAATATAGCTTTATATTATTATTTTGCAGCGATTTACAATAAAGTATATACACAGTATGTGTGTATATATATATATATATATATATATATATATATATATATATGTATGTATGTATGTGTATTTTAATAGGAAGAAAACGTGTCTCAATTTATAAATGCTGATAAGTTCTTCCTGGTTCTGATCCTAAACAGGATGAATATGTACTGCATATACATTTCTAAATATGATTTATGTATTTATGCATGATTTTAACATGGCTATTTTTTATTTTTTTATACTCATTTCTTCTTATTTTGTTGTTTTCAAATCAGAATATAATACATTTTTTTCTTAATGATGTCGGGGGAGTTTAGACACTCTCTCCACTGCTACTAATATCCTGTTTTTACAAATTTATACTTCTAAAAGGTCTTGTAACTGGGGCAGGGCACCTTAACTTGCTGCTTGTCCACTAATCTCTGTCAGTCTGTCCTGGGTTGCACTTACATGGAATAAGTTCTGCCTATAAGTACTTGTCTCGTTATGGGCATTCCATTTACATAAACATTTCTTATCTTAAGTTTCCTATTTTATTGGACAGCTGGTGATGAATAGCAGAGGGTATACGAGAGTAGGTCTTCCAGACAGTGCTGTAATACACTTTGTGATATGCTAAGAACGAGCTGCGCCTTTAGCAGTGTGTGTGTCCATGGGCTGGGTGAAACTCACTAAATTATAGAAAACCTATGGTGGTCTGGGAAGGAGAACAAAGAGAAGGAACGTTTAGAAGTCACTCTGTTCAAACAAACAAAAGTGCAAGCATGATATTTTCAAGTACGTGTAATTATTTAAAGGGGGTTCTTTTGGCCATTTTATTAATTTACAGAATCTGTTGTACCAGCTTGCTTTGGTTTTCTGACACATTTTTTGAGTTTCTGTTTTGAAGTAATAAGTTAATTTTGCATTTGCATTCACTGATTTATCTATGTTATATTATTCATGTTATGCTTATGTATTTTCTTTTATAATGGACAGTGCTACCGTTTTCCTGAATGGTTTGTAAATAATAATTTTAGTGTAAGAAATGATGGTTAGTTTCCAATCATGATGTCTCAAGCTGCCATTTGCCATTACAGGAGGTGTGGGACAATACATTTATTTGAGAGTGGTAATGAACATCAGGGCAAGTACTTAAGGTTTTGTCCAGTCTCAGTGTGCCTATTACACTAATTTAATTTTTCAATTTACAAACCAATTCACATATCAATATAGTCACCCTCCCTTAGGCATCATGAGAAATTTTGTCCAGAGATAATGTCACTTCAGATGCTTGCTGACCACATTAACCACAAGGAAGGCTGTCTGAATAGCATGGGGAATGTAATTTTATGACAGCACATACCTGAGGGAATTTAATTCACAAACTAATGCCATACTTGACATTTTAGATGTTGAGCTACCTCAAGCATAGTACAGACGTATAATACACATCTAAAAATCTTTAAAAAAATAATAATAATAATGATATTAAAGGGACACTATAGTCATCAGAACGACTACAGCTTAATGTAGTTATTCTAGTGTCTACTGCCTGTCCCTGCAGGCATTTTAATATAAACACTGCCTTTTCAGAGAAAAGGCAATGTTTATAGTGCTGCCCAGTAGCACCTCTAGTGGTAGTCACTAATACAGCCACTAGAGGTGCTTCCTGGGTCAGTGCTGCACCTATGTTCAGCATCTCCAGACTCTTCATGGAGGAGCAGACCGCTCCTCATAGAGATGCATTGATTGGTGCAGCGTGGTGTTTTGCTGATCATGCGCATTAGCCTCCCATTGGTTTTCTAATGGAAAGCATTGGATTGGCAGAAATAGTCAATTCTTATTATCTCAACCAAGGATGGGGCACATGGGCAGAGCCAGCCACAGCATACCCGCACGGCCTTGAAATGAAGGCGAGTTTTAACCCTATTTAAAGTAGGTAAGTGTGGCCGGCCAACTAACCTGTGTTTGTAACACTATAGGGTCAGAATACATGTTTATATTCCTGACCCCATAGTGTTCCTTTAATAAATATGTTATTAAAACTAAAAGTGACACTGTAGTCACCAAGACCAAGTCATCTAATTGAAGTGGTCCAGTTGCAGTGTCCTTGCCCCACTTGGTCCTGCAATGCTAATCATTGCAGTTTTTGATAAACTACAATAATTACATTGCAGCACTAAGATTGCCTGTAGTGGCTGTCAGTCAGACAGCCACTAGAGTTACTTCCTGAATCCTAACAGACCTTTAGTTGAATTTGTGTATGCAGCCAAAGCATACCTCCCTGATTGTAACATTCACAGTCTTCCTAAACATTTCCTGTACAGTGAGATCTAATGTTTATACTTTCTTTATCTCACGGTCTGTTTAATTTACATTGTTTTTTTTTCTCATGCACTGTTAATAGCTTGCTAAAGCTTACAAGAAACTCCTCTGTTTAATTAAAGTTCAATTTACAGAGCAGGATATATAAAAACCTCTAAAGTAAGTTACATCTGATTGTACAACAAAGCACACATCTCACAAATATCTTCATATATATATATATAGTTGTTTTTTTAAATGCTGTCTACTGGAAGTACCAGATGAAATGAGTGCAGTCTTACATCCAGAGTCCCTGGAAATACAGGTAGACTGTTTTCATTGACTGGCAGACGTATTTCGGATGTTTAGTAAATCTAAGGTTTTAATCTACTCACCTTATCTAGTTTGTTTGTCATTTATGTGAGTGTACCTTGTGCATCCATTACGGCCTGCCCTGCTATATTCCTTGCTACTAGATATGTTGGTAAAATTAGTAGCAAGTATAAAGTTATAAAAAACGTGTGTTATCAATTTTTGATAAAATCATTATAATTGTGGTGTTCAAGAAATTAAATACTGGAGAATAAAGATACATTTATACTAAATTCAGATTTTTGTTTTATTTTTTTCTGAAAGTAAATTGAAAATATTATCTAATGTAGGTTGCTCACCATGCAAGACTAATGAACATCTGTGACGAATTTCAAAAAATAATTTGTCAATACTTGCTTCAGTCTTATATTGGGTTGTCCTTCATCAGCCTCTCTGACATTATTGATTAAAGGAATAAAGTGGTACCTCCATTGGAAAAAATAATTCAGTGAATCTGTTTCATTGGTTACAGCATCTTTACTATTTGAAGGCAAGACATACCTGAGCATCAGAAACTGAAAACAATTTGTTCTCCCACATTAAAATACAAAGTCATTAGTTACTTAACTTGTTGTTAGATTTGACTATACACTGAGATCGGTATTTGCTGATTAAGTATCATCAGTTTCACAAAACAAAGATCTGCATGAATGGCAACGGTTTTCACCAGCAGACATGGGTCACAATGTTGATATTAAAATAGACATTGCACTAAATCTTTCATTAGGATAACATTTTCCAGGAGAATACCACATGCTGATCTTGAAACAAGTATAAGTTTTTATAATTTACTGTTGGCGATTCTCAAAGCGTAATGATGTGAAACTCTGCTGTACACACAACTCCCGGACAATTCTGTGCTATTATAGAAGAGTGGCTAAGGGGTTGGGTGCCATGGAAGGTATGAAATTTTGGGGTAACCGTAAACAGTTTTTGTAAGTACAGATATTTATTTTTAAACATACAAAGTTATGCTTCAAAATAAATAAAATTAAAGCAGGCGAAATGATATGCTGGTTTGTATTTTTACGTTAGGAATTTTTTGAGACTTTTTGATGTAGTTATACCTTTTGCTTTAAGACTTTCACATTTTGTCATCTTTTGCATTAAATAAATAAACTAAGATTCCAAGATTCGCCGACGAGTAATGATTTATTTTTCAGTATAGGACATGTTATAGAGCAGGGTTAGGCAGCCTTCGGCACTCCAGATGTTGTGGACTACATCCCCCATAATGCTGGCAAAGCATCATGGGAGGTGTAGTCCAAAACATCTGGAGTGCTGAAGGTTGCCTATGCCTGTTATAGAGTAATTGATTCTGTTTCTAAAGGTAGATTATGATGAGGGAAGGTACAAAAACATCTAAGCAATATACAGGCAACATTTCAACCAAAAGGGTTGAAATGTTGACATTTCCATCTGAATAGAGAGTTGTTTCAGAGGTCAGCTTGTCGATTTTTATGTTTCTTTTACTCCATGTTCACCTTTTAAACCAGATCTAAAATTAGACCAAGGTCTCTTTTCTCTCTTTTCTTGTTTCTTTCCTGCCAGGAAAAAGGCTCCATGTTAACCCCATGCTAACATCCGTCAGCAGGATTCACAACAATCTTGCTGTATAAAAACAGTTTAGACTTCACAATTTCTTAGGAACATTTGCCAGTAAGATTTCTCAAGGAACATGCTGGTCAAGCCACTGACTGTGTTTTTAGTTTATTTATTGTAGTCTAACATACGCTTTCAGTGCTTCATGACTGAGATTGATTTCAAATTATGTGTTGCTTTCTCCCTACTTTGAGTAGAGTGGTGAAAGGAGGGCAATATTAGCAGATATCATACATGGGGTAGGGGCATACTATACTGGTGCTTCTTGTTCATATTATCAGTGCATAGCTATGTAAGTTCCAGAGGGGCAATCAACTCTGCCTGTATCGTAGCTAACATAGCCCCCATGAATGTTACCAATAAAGGGTTGATTTTTTTCCTTTAAAAGTGAAATATTGAACTTGCTTAGTTATGACTGATGTGATATATTTTGAACACAATTTTGCAAATGACATATTTGAAAACCTCAAGTCATATTTGGTTTCTTTTCATTTAATCAAAGTTTTGAACATGTTATTACAAAAGTATCTGTAAGGTGGAACAATTTAGGATTAACAAATCTAATGAGCACATAAAGTATTGTTAAGCGTATATAGACACTGTTGTAAGTAGTGGAAATTAGCTGGACGCATGGATGTTTCACTGTGCATATATTGCACCACTTCATTCACTTGCTATGAATAGACTTACATTTATTACATTAGACACAGGCAGTTAAGCTGTTGTCAAAGGGGTCTTTTCAACATGTTATCCAGGCAGCTGGCTCCTTCTCATTTACCCTCACTTACTGTACATCTGGAAAAAGGCTTCTTCCAGCTGGGAGCCATTTCATGTCTAAACCACATACCTCAGGCTTAGAAGAAATCTGACAATACTAGCTACTCTGTCTTATTACTTTGATACAAATTAAAATGTAATTGTGTAAGCTACACAATATCGATGCTTTCATGTGTGTTACCAAGGCATATTCTAAATTCTATGGTTTGCACTAAATTGCTAGTTTTAATTTATTATGATTTTATTGCCTTTAGAATGCAAACCTAGCAAGCCTACCAAACAAATGCGAAACAGTTTAAACATTTCAAGAATGTTTTACTTTTTCAGCTACATATAATGTATTTTTGGTAATTTGAACATTTAATAAGTTAAACTTATTTACCTCTCTGCCTAAGTATCAGTAGAATCTGCATTAGCGATGAGGAATACCAAATACTTTGTGGTAACGTGGCCCTATGGTACTGCATGATATAATGAACGGTACTTACCTCTGATCTATCTGATCTATGCAGTCATTGTCTCCTAAATGTACTAGGGCCAAAAAGAGCCCGCTTATCATTGAGCAGTGTATTGCATACATCCATTTAAATTCTTTCAAAACCCCATGGCTGAGCGAATCTGCTGTGATGATTCTCGGCATGCAGCTGCCCAAAGGAGACTTGCAGGATCTGAACAAAATCTCCCTGTATGCCCTATCAATCACACTGTGATCTGCAGAGGCAGGATGCTGAGGTTTTAGCATTATAGGAAAATATCCGCTTGTAATGCTGAAAACAGCCAATCGATGGTGGTTATATCCTGCTCGCGACTGTTGTAACTAGGAAATCCATCTGCCTATATCAGTACTGAGATTAGCAGAGGGTATTTCATAGTGCCAAGGTAAATTTTAGAGTTGAGTAAGAGTTAATGCTGGGTTATGGTTAACGGGACACTATAGTCACTAGAACCACTACAGCTTAATGTAGGGGTTCTTGTGTCTATTGCCTGTCCCTACAGGCTTTTTGGTGAAAACACTGCCTTTTCAGAGAAAAAGCAGTATTTACATTGCTTCCCAGTAACACATCTAGTGGCAGTCACTCTGACCACTAGAGATGCTTCTTAGTTTACAATGAACGTTCCCCATAGAGATGCACTGATTGGCGCATTGTGGTGTTTTGCTCCTCATGAGCCTCCTAGTACTCTCCTATGAGAAATCATTAGATTGATTAGGTTTGATGATCTCAGTCATGGAGGGAGGGGCCAGGCACAGAAAGACCAGTGCGGTGTGGGAGAAAAGGCGAATAAAATCACCTTATCAGAGCAATCGGAACTGGGCCGGTCACAAAAACAGCCACACCAGCACTATAGTATCAGGAATACATGTTTAATATTGCTTTAAGGTTAGGGTTAGTGTAAGGTTAGGGTAAGTGTACAGTTAGAGTTAGTGTAAGCATAGGAGTAGGGTTGGTATTGCATTAAAGGTGTTGGTATGGAGTTAGTGTTAACTACAGAAAAATGATTTAGAAGTCCTCGATTTAATGAGGCATTTAACTCATTCCTCGACTTTCGAGCCTTGGAGGCTGCCCACTCAATGCTGATGGCTGAATGCTGATGGTCCGCGCAGTTCTCCAACAACACAAGGGAATTGTGCACACCCACCAAAGCTATGGGGCTACGGTCTCAGAAACCACAATCTAGTGCTAGTAAGGACACCCAGGACATCTGCACTATACTCCAACGCCCCACGGCTCCCAAGATGGCGGCCCAAGTAGATGCAGACATGGAGCCCAGAGGCTCAGGTGTGGACCAAGGTGAGACGCTGGAGTCCTCTACCCCTGTGTCACTAGTTGAGCTGAAGGCAGAGCGGGATGTACTTGCACCAGCTACCAAGCAGGACATTGTTAACCTACTGCGAGAATTGAGACAAACGTCTAACACAGACCTGGATTTAATTAGGACAGAAGTCCGAGCAGTGACTGCATGAACACAGGCCTCAGAAGAGGATATCACAGACATAAGGAAGGATTTAGCGGGTCTCAGGGAGTCCCTGCAACATTCTGCACTACTGATGAGAGTTGACCACGCTGAAGACCACAGCTGCCATGCTAATATTAAAATAAGGGGCATCCGACTCAATCGACTCGGACGAAATTGCCACACCATCTTCAACGCATTCTTACTAGATGCTTACTTCTTCTTACCAGAGCTTGATGGCTTTTTTCGTATCAACATACCCAGGCAAGCCCCATCCTCTGCCTCCTGAGATGTAATCATCAGCTGTCACTCCTTAACGGACAAGAACCGCATCCTGAATGAAATGAAGGGAAAAACCCTGTTGGATTTTGGCGGCTCCTTCTACCTCACAAGCCAGGGACCCGGAACATATAACACCTTTCATACCCACGAGTGCCGGGACATGAGCCTCCGTTACACCGTAAGAATGTTTGTTTTAATGTTATCTCTTAATTATGTTCATGTTTATTTTTCATTTACATTACTGTTGAGTGACCCCAATCT
The DNA here is from genome assembly GCA_933207985.1 of Pelobates cultripes. NCBI lineage: Eukaryota > Metazoa > Chordata > Amphibia > Anura > Pelobatidae > Pelobates > Pelobates cultripes. The sequence goes on from OW240915.1 coordinate 188,734,316, forward strand.
ACTTAGCTTGTCGCTCTATAGCAGTTGCTCTACCCAACTGTGAAGGAGCTTTACGCTCTCATGTTAGATCCATTTCCCCCCTGTGTCCCCCTAGGTTAGGGGACGTAACTCTACTTAACCACAAAGTATGCAAGCACCTGCTACCCTACTACTAAATTGTGAATGTTACCCTGACACTGGTTTTGCGTATCGGTTGTATTCCACGGCTCTTAAAGGCCACGCCTTCTCCTAAAAACGCACAGCCTGTAGAACAAGTATCTATCCTAGCATTAGATTTATGTTCTGAGTACTCCAGGATGCAAGCTAGCCAAATTAATGTATTAGTTATACATTCTCTATGTGGCTTATCTTACAGGAGTGAGACGCTTGTCATAGTTTTGGTGCTTCTAACTTGAAGACTAGCAAGCTTTCTATATACACTCACTGTGTGGTTATTATAGCATTCTATGTTACTTTCCATGCCGTAACTCTTTATATGTAAAAATGAAAAGAGGTTTTATGAATCTGATGGATGAAAAATGTTACAGTGATGCTGACTGCCTTTAAATAGCTTTGCAAATAGTATGTCATTTGTCCTTTTATAGCTCTACTTTAATAAAAAACAGATCGACACAAAACAATTATTAGCAAAAATGTAAAAAAAAATAAAAATGTTTCTTTGGTTTGTTCCCCATTCCTCCCCATCCCCCCCTTTTTTACATTTTACTCTGTGCAATATGTAGTTTTAGATATACATATTGAATATTAAAAGAAACCCATTTCTGTTATTTAAAAAAACAATGTATAATATTTATGGGGGCACTTAAATTATGGTGGGACAGACACATAATGCAAATTCTAGGTTTTGTTTTGATTCAGAAGTTGTACAATAACCCTTAAAGGGTTAGAGGGATACCTTAGTCACCTGAACAACTCGCTTAATGAAGCAGTTTTGGTGTATAGAACATGCCCCTGCAGCCTCACTGCTCAATCTTCTGCCATTTAGGAGTTAAATCCCTTTGTTAAGAACCCTAGTCACACCTCCCTGCATGTGACTTGTACAGCCTTCCATAAACACTTCCTGTAAAGAGAGCCCTATTTAGGCTTTCTTTATTGCAAGTTCTGTATAATTCAGATTTTTTTTTATCCCCTGCTATGTTAATAGCTTGCTAGACCCTGTAAGAGCCTCCTGTATGTGATTAAAGTTTAATTTAGAGATTGAGATACAATTATTTAAGGTAAATTACATCTGTTTGAAAGTGAAACCAGTTTTTTTTTTTTTTTTGTTTTTTTTTTTTAATGCAGGCTCTGTCAATCATAGCCAGGGAAGGTGTGGCTAGGGCTGCATAAACAGAAACAAAGTGATTTAACTCCTAACTCACAGTGAATTGAGCAGTGAAATTGCAGGGGAATGATCTATACACTAAAACTGCTTTATTTAGCTAAAGTCATTTAGGTGACTATAGTGTTCCTTTAAGTAATCAATATGTACTGGAAAGTACTTTCTGGAAGCAAAATTTAGACACCTTGGTGCAACAGGCCTTAGGATCTAAGGTCATTTATTTCTTTGTAGGTTATATTTAAAAATACATCAGCTAGCATCCGGTAGCTTAACTCCCATTTATCTAGTACATACCAAACAATTACATGTCCCTTCACTGCCCTGGAATTAGGGATGCAACAATCATGCATTACAGACAATAAACACATATACACTCAGAAAAGCTATCATCCGTATAAATATGAGAGAGTGTGAGTGTGTGCGTGTATTCTTTTTTTATTTATTTTTTATTTCTGTACTAAAATATAAAATGAATGAAGCAATTTCCCCACATTTTAGAGTTAAAGCTACAGCTCCCTACTTGGATCATGAGATGCTGAGTTGGGTATAATTTGTGATATTCTTCAATATCTTGTTGCTGAAGACAGATGTGAAACCAAGAGAAGATGTGCCTTTACTTCATGAATATATCTCATACTGAGCATTCTTGCAACCCTCAACAGTGAGAGTTCTAATAGATACAATTCTGCTCCTTTGCTTTGGGATTTTCTGAAGCCTGTCAGACTTCCTTACCACCCTTAAACACCTTTGAACATTTTTTTTCCTGTGCACAGCGGGTCCTTGTCCTGTGCAGTAGTCTGACCACCCACTGTTGCTTGTTGACCAAACATACAGGACTTGGAGCTGTGTGGATAAATCCGGGGTATAGGATTCCTTTTTACTGAGAGAGAATCATTTGCACACACACATTTTACTCTCTTCCAAGATGAGAAAACAGGGTAGCAGACATAAATGTTATTTGAGTTTCTCTTGGGCCTAGAAACTCTGTCACTGTCAGACAATGTAAAGAGGCATTCAAGCTGAAAAAAATTAAGGCAGAATGGTCAAAATGTGCTGATAAGCATCAAGTAATTTAACTTATTTATATAGAAACTGTTAGTGAAGCTATGTTTAACAGAATAGTGCATTTTTCTCATGACCGCTGTTACTTTGACCAAAAGAAATAAATAAAATAAATATAATTTTTTTGGACATGCTTTTTAAATGGTTAAATATATTTAGAACAACTTGTAATACTCATTTTTTTTTTCAAAATAATAAAATATCAAAAATGTATCATAAAAAATATTAAATTATTTTACACTATATTATAAAATTTTAAAATTTTTTATAAAAAATGTTAACTCGAGAGCTGTTAGGTGTTGCAAACGTTATAAGCCAACATCCCCAGTGTATCCTAACATCCTTACTTAACAAGTAAGTATTTGTAGCAGAAATGGCTGCAATATCAAATAACTTTCTACATTGTGGCTGTGGTATTTTTTTATTTTTTTTATTTGCTTGCCAATATTTTTTGATATGTCTTGCTTGTAATATGAAAAGTTGCTTTTTGTTTCATGTTCATGTTTGAGCAAATGAAATGTAACAAACGTTCACATACAGGTGGCAAAAAAATTAACATGTTTCCTTACTAAAGAAAAAAAACCTCTGGAAATTTTGTGAATGTGCAAGAAATGGTTGTAGTCACATGTAATGCATCTGCAGAGATGAAAATGTAAATGTGCAGATTGGGATTGCTTTTCTATAATATGTGAAAAACTAAAATTGCAGTCTTTTTACTAAATTGCATAGATTGAATCTTGTGCTTTGGCTCCCTCTTCAGTACATTTTAAAATTATCCAGCTATACTCATTTGCACAAAAATGATTCCAGATGTTTGATGGGTCCTTGGGGGAATAAATGATGTATCAGTTCCCTGCTGCCGTGTTGGACTTTCTCAAGTCACCAGACAACCAATTAAGAAATTAGTTCTAGTTAACCTCTCTTCCGGAAATCAGTATAACCTTAATGTAAAAGAGCTGTCTTCCAATTTAGTTTGACAACTCTGCTTTTTTTAATATAGGTCAATTCTGCAATAGTGATACATGTTATTTTGTTTCTGAAATAATAAATAGCTTATAGTGCTTTTTATTCATGTGCTAAATGGGACAATCTGTGCTTATATTTGTATTCTTTTTCTTAACTCATTGTATAGATAATGCATGGAAAATGTGGGAAAAAAAACAACCAATCCCAGATAATATATATTTAAAAAGATAATAGCAGATAAGATGCATATTTTGCTTTAATTTCATTAAATTCTCTTCCTGCCATAAGCACAGGCGAGGTAAAGATGTGATCAGAATGCTACAATAACTGTTATATGTCACTCTTTAATCATTCAAGCTTTTTTCAAGAGAATGGACATGAACAATAGTATGCAATAATGGTTGGTTGATGCATATTGCAAAACTAAGTCCAACTGTTTGATCCAAGGATAAATCTGACTGCCATTCTGGAGTCAAGAAGGAATTTTTTCATAGTTTGTTGCAAAATTGGAAGTGCTTCAAGCTGGGGTTTTTTGCCTTCTTTTGGATCAACAGCAAAAAACAAATGTGAGGAAGGCTGAACTTGATGGACGCAAGTCTCTTTTCAGCTATGTAACTATGTAACATAAAAAAAATAAGTTATGCAGACAACCGAAGAGAAATACATTGAATAGAATAAAAGAAGGTCCTATATATCTCAATACTCCTCAATATTTGAATGGTCTGTGCAACAGGGTAATAGGAAACAAAAAAGTAAACTATGCAACTGCAACAGGCAATATAGAACACAAGGCTGCTAGCCAAATTAGAGAGTCATAGCAAGCTGCAGTAATGGCAAGAGAAGGAAACAGAATAAATGAAGAGATGATAGAAGAGCAAAGAAAGAAATAAGTTAGAAAGGGGGAAAATAGAGGGGACATGTGAGAAGAGAAATAGTGGGGGTGGCGGGGGAGATAAGAAGGGATAAAGGAATGGAGGCCAACTCTCAAATGGAAGGAAATTAAATAGGGAAGCAGGTAGGAAACTATTGGTCATGTTTGCATGCTCCCCCCAGTCACTGGTGACAGGGCTGGTACTGTAACTAAAACACAGTCCCTAGAATATGAGTGAGTGTTCCAGCACATAGTTTTCAGATCACAGCATGCATATGCTGAGACCAGAGCCATCAGTGGCCTTGCTTTTATATTTTTGGGTAAGCTTTTCAATTTGTCATATTTTGAGATAAACTTTTTTTTTTGTAACTTTTTAAAAATGATTTTATATTTTGAGATCTTTTGTTTGATATATTGTTTTTTTATTTAATTTTTTTAAATGAATGTTATAATTTTAAATAATCTTTTTCAAATGATTAAATCCTGCCCATTATCTGCCGTTTATGCCAAAATGTATCCCAAAATGCAATAACGTTAAAAGAGCAGTCGTATGCCGAGAAATGCTAATAGGCACACACATATGTGTCTGCACTCCAGCCTCTAACTCACAGAAATAATGAGCTATAAGGCCAAGTCAGAGTGCATGGAATAGTATACTTTCTTCTCCGAAGTGTCTCTGTTCCATTAAATATAAATACATTTAAACGCATGTTAAATAATTTTTAAGAGCTTCAAATGTCACACTCTTTAATGAGAATGAGAACTAGGCATAAAGTTAACAAATCTACCCTTACCCCCAAAAATGTGTATACTATTTTATCCTCATATTAGACATACATTATTTAACCGTAACTCTGGGAATGGAAAAGAAAGCTAATGTTTAATACAATTACAACTGGGAGGTCACTACATGTTTAGTTTGTTAGCACCCCTACACTCTAAAATTTGTCTTAACAAATTAAAACAAATGAAAACCACTTTTGCAAGTAAAGCTGCCATACACTTGCACAAATATTTTTCATATACCTTTTTTATGAATTATCTGATCGTATTTGAATGCATTGCACAACCGTACAGAACCAACACTTATTCTCAGTGAAGCCTCTAACATGCTTTTTCCTCTTTTCTAAAATTGTATATTTGTCATCAAAAAGATGTTGCTATTTCAAATGTATTCCTGCACCTTAGATCTCAAGTGCTAGCTAAAATACATGAATATTAGTAAGTTAATAATTTCCAACTAAAATTAATCTATATGTTTTTCATTAGGTAATCCAATGCTTCAGAGCCCATTACTAGACATGGACAGTGATGGACGCCCGTCTCCTATTGGCAGACTCAGTCAGACCGCATCCCTTCAAAGAGGCAGCAGCTTCCTATCTGGGAGAAACGACTGTAAGAAAATAATATCACAGAGTCTTAAAAAATATATGCAACTCTTAAAAAATTTTTAGAACATTTAGAAAATTTTTGTATATTATTGACATGAAAATTACTACAGTATACATGTCAGTATATTGCACATTATGTAAAAACAGTAGACATTATGATATGCATGAATCAGTTTAAGGTCAAATAACTTGAGTACAATTTAACACAATATGTGTAGTGCTATGATAGGTGAAGTAGTGCAGTGCTGTAGCACAAGCTATAAAGCAAGAATGGTGCTTTAACAAAAAAGTGTCCTGAGTATGTAACATAGAGAGGAATGCATCTAACCAAAGGAGGCATTGGGGAATATTACATATCAAATAATTAATTAAACTAGACATATGCCAGCGGAGGAAAAAGGTAATTCCATAGAATTGTAGAGGTTGTCAGTAGGTACAGATTCTAATTCTCTGACTGTGAACTAGAAAAGATCCACAAAGCTGAAGTAAACAATATCCATGGTTAATGTCTTTGAGCCAGAGTACTCTGTCTATGAGACATGAAGAAGCACTCTCATGATATTCTATAGATGTGTGGTTGATGGGTCATTAGTCTCCGGTGGTGAACAAGCAAGACCAAGGGCTTTGTTGAAGCTTGGTATATAATGATTAACCTTTACACTGGAGACTTGAAGTAATTTGTACGAGTTTCATCCCTAACAAACAATTTGTATTTTATTTTTTTGGTTCCTAGGTTGTATTCCTTCTACTAAAATGAACTGTGTTATTATCTTGTAGATTACCACAATAATAGCGTCAGCTTAGTGGATATCTCAAATCTATATATTGTGGTAATTTCTGTTGTTGGAACTTTGGGACGGTTTTATTGTGTTTGGGTACTTATTGAGATATTTTGGTTTCTTTTAGTACAGTTGATTTTATTATGTACTATTTTAGTTACGCTTTCTCATAGGGCCTATTTGATTTTGTAGCATCTTATAGATGCATCTGGTGGCAGCCTGCCTGACAGTTTGCTGGCAGTCAGCATATAAATAAAATATCTTTAGAATTTGAGTTTATACCAGACAGAGTTTGGGAGACAATACCCATATTTTATAAGTTGTTTCCACCTATTGTATTGATTGCATAGATAAGTCCTATTTTGAGGGAAATATACACATTTTAGTGTATGCAACCTCACATTATGCATGTTAGACCCAGACACTACATTTGATCGTTTTCTTTCTTAAAATGAAGTGTACAGTAAGTTGGTCTGAGGTCTGTAAAGCTCAAGTGGTGGTTGATCATTTTCATTTTGATGCATACTTTGTCAAACTTTCAAGTGTGTAGTCATTTTAGACTGAAACCTTTGATTATCCGATGTACTTCATTTCCTGCCTTTCTTTTCAGCATGGAGATACAAAACTCCTCATCAAGTGGCATTTGTAGAAAAACTGACAAAAGTGGTTGTGGGTCAACTTCCTAATTTCTGGAAGCTTTGGATTTCGTATGTGAATGGAAGCATTTTTAGTGAGGTATGGTTCACCTGTAATTGGGAATTTACTTTGAGAAAGTTGCATTATTTGGTTTAATGTTTCCTCTGCTATCACACATTTATTTCAATACTAGTAAAATAGTGATGTCAGTATTTATAATAAAATGTAACTTATCCTCTCAACACAATGTTGGCTCAATAAATGTAATAAAATAAATTCCCCTTGTTAGAATTTAGTGGTCATTTCCAACAAGAAAATGGGCCATAAAATATTTTGCATCATTCGATCCATAACATGAGGTGGCAGTCTGTGCACATAAAACAGAACCGTGTGACCAGTGTAGTAAGAAAATACCCCATAACTTGTCAGATCTAACCTGACCATGACATTTATACATTAAATGAAGTCTCTCATGCACAAACACTACTACTATCAAGCATACTTTAACTCAAATGAAAAATGTGTGACAGAAATAAGACGTGACAATTCATTATACACTATTTGAGATCATTGAGAAACTGATGTTTTGGACTTCACTGATCTATTATTTCCCCATAACTGCCAAAAATATTCTTGGTCTGTATCTAAGATTTACCACACCCCAACAGCTAGTCATTTGGGGGACGCTGTCCCTTTTATCTGGCAGTGTAAAACGTTGCTTTTTCTGAGAATGTTTAAATGTTGCCTAAACCTTGTCTGTAGCAGTTGTCAGCAGACTCAGGTGTGTCTTTATCTCAGCGGCTCTTTATCTCCAAATCTTTTTTGCAGCAGGCAGCTCCTGTAAAGCTAGTACTGCTCAGTCTTCTTGTGAATCTTGGTTCTGCCAAGAATTATGGAGCAGATTTGTAATGCTCTTCCAGGCAGTAAGAGCATTACAGAGCAGTATACATCCTGCGTCTCTATCACTGTGCTTCTCCCAGTGGAGACTTACAGGAGTGGAGGCGTGGAGCAGCATGCAACTAGCGTGAAAGAATTATGAATTGTTTAAACAGCTGCCACTGACTACCTTATCCCCAATAACAGACTTTATTGGAGTAGAAAGCCTTTCTCAAGCCACTGTGAATGTATGTATGTGTGTGTGTGCTTGCATGCACCTGTGTATACTTGAGCGTCGTCTGTGTGCATCTGTGTTCCTGCATGTGTATGTCTGGGTGTGTTTGTGCATATATGCCTTTATTAAAGCATCTGTAACAGTGTGTGTAAGTATATAACCTTGGGTATATGTCTTTGTGTATGTATCTGTGAAGTGACATATCTTGCGGGTGTAAAGAGTGGAATATAGGAGAGGCTAGCGGTGGGGCTATGGATGAGCAGCCATCAAGTTTTGGTTTCGGGTACAAACCATGGGTATATTCTGTCCCTAGCAACGCCAGTGGTTTCACTTATGGTCACTAGCGCTGCTTCCTCACTGAAGGGCGACATTGTATTAATTGCATTATAGGGGCACTATAGTCACCAGAACAACTACAGCTACAACAGAATTCATTTATTCTGGTGAGTATACTCGTTCCCTTCAGGCTTTTTGCAGTAAACACTGTTTTCCACCCTGCGGTTCCAATTAGACTCATGGAGAATAAGCATTTGTTTCATTTTTGCGGCAATTACAATGTGTGCACAATACCAGAAAACAGATTCTGGAATTTATATATGGCTGATAAAATATTACTCAAGTGTCATCTTTGATGTCATTTCCCATAGTTTGGGTGATGTCTGGTTCATAATGTGTGATAGCATTTCAGATACACAAGCACACCTGTGAATCTGCTCTGCATTGTATGTGTGTAAAACTATTCAATACACCTGACTTGCAAATCATTGCAATGTGACATCTTCATAATGTCCTCTGACTGAAAATAAGCTTTCACCTAACACTGGCAAAATAGTTTCAAGTAAATTTGGTACAGAGTGTTCACATGTACTAATCACCTTTCTTGTCTGGTTCTTAACCACTTCTCTGGAAATCACATATACTTCTTGAGCTGTATGCTCACTTCTGCTGCTTCTATCCCCTGTGACCTCCATTCTGTTTTAAACTCCTTACTAGCCACTCCTAATTTTAAAAAAACCAAAAACCAGTTTTAGCAGCTTTCTCTTATGAAATGACCTGTCTGAACATATGAAATAGGTCACCAGTCTGATGTCCTACAAAACATGTGTATCCAAATTTTTCAGTACAGCCTCGCCCATGGTCACACCCCTAAAATTAGTGTCCTTCTTTATCCATTTGAGATATGGATAATTATATAGCCTATGTTTGTAGTTTACAGAAATAAAACATTCCAATGGTCTTGAATTATTAGTTTTTTGTTGGGAGGTAAAAGTACTTTAATGTGCCACAAAAAAAATGGATTACACTTCTGTTTACTGTGACTTGTTCTACCATAGCTGTCATGCACAAAGCCACTCATTAGCTGGTAGATGGTTAATATTCAGGTGCAGCATGTAAATGGTGCCATGCACATACTGGATCAAATTATGAGATTGTTGCATGTGTGTTTGCCTAGACAACACATTTCCTTAAACCAGGGTGGCATTCCAACAGTCATTGTTGCAAGTGTATAATCCAGCAGTTATGTGTTGTTCATGTGGCAAAGTTTTCTGGGAAAAAAATATAAATGGTGCATTTGAGAAGGTAACATATCTCTTGGCGTTGCATAATGGAAATCTTTGAACAGGCCTCTCAGTCTCTTCAGAACAAAGCGGGCCAACAAATATGATCTGTGCAACACTCCTGACCAAAACTTTGTGCATGATTCATAATTGTGGCCTTTGATGGGACACAATGCTTAAAAACCACAGTCTGTATCTGTCACACACACAGATATGTACTGCTACACCACAATCAGGTATGCAATGTCATTCTCACACACACACACTAACATATTGCCAGACACTTTCATATGTATAACTGTTTTCAACCCTTCGCCCTCCAATGTGTGCATACTTTTTGCTGCATTATTATTATATAAACTAATATCTTATTTTAATAAAGTACTAACTTAATAAATAGAATGCATTAGGCTCAGGGTATTTAATAGCACAAACATTGCATCTGTCTAAGGATGACTGTCTAATAATGCTCTGAGGTTTTAATTTCAGTTTACTGCTGCAACAGGTTTAGCTAATGATATGAAATGCAACCAAATAAAACAAAAACCTATATTAGTACTAGACATGTCTTATCTGTCCCTTATGTTGTGTGCCTCTGTCTACATATGGGCTTGTGTAGCTTCATTTCCAATACCTATTAGTGTGAGAAAAATACCTTGTTTTTAAGGTTACCTTGTAAACAGAACGCAAAGCCTATTCATTTCATGTGAATCTTTCTTGCACAGGCAAAACTAAACTATTTGTGGTCACACTGATGAATGAATTCACTTTTTGATTTGGTGACTTGAAAGAATGTGGCTCAGTAAGCAGTTTCAACCCAAAACGGCCAATAATGCTAGCAATACTCGCATGTGTTCTTCTACACATGATGTGTGTGTTTTGTTTAGCTTCATTATAATGCAGGTCTCATAAAACTTAGCTTTAACATAACACTGCAATGTTAAAAATAAATTAACTTCTAATATTAGAATGTGCTTTTTTTAGATTAGAATACACTGCCAACCTATAGAAACAAAAAATAAAGAAAGATAGAAAATATTCCTGTAATATAATGATGCAAAACCTGAAGACCTTCAAAACTCAATGAGGAAGTGACTAGAGGTGCGTTCAAAGTGATAGCATATATGCACCCAAACTACTACATTAAGATACAATACAGTGTGTATCTTCTGCTTGGAAAAGTGTTCACAAGCAGAGGTAATCATATTAGAGCCAGAATGGGAGGAAGGCATGACTGTGGGTTGGTGCCACATTGCAAATTACTCCCTAGCTAGGCTTTTCCTTTGCCTGTGAAATTTCAACACAGTTAATGTGAGTATATTATAAAGATTGTATCTTTATGGAGTACTCTATTTTGGGCTGGAGGGCAGTTGACAAAGCTACATTAAAGTGGCAAAAGAATCACTTTTATATTTATATGCCAAAATACCAGAGTATTGCAGTATGCAATTATACCTTTTTTTATTGGATTAACATAATATTTCAAAGACAAGCTTTTGAGAGTTTGGGAAAAGCAAGTCTTATGGCTGTGGTGTGTGTATTTGTGTTTAGCAATTTATTAAATATCCACCAACTTCAGGTGGAAGGGGTTTTCATCCACACTTTTTTCCCCACCACAACATTGTTGGTGTGTATGTGTGTGTGTGTGTATATATGTATATATACATACATATATATATATATATATATATATATATATACACACACACACACACACGTAGAAAGAGATGTATTTTTAATGAATCTTTAATAAACTTACAAGTTTTAAATTCTTCTAAAGACCGTGAGTGCTCACCTTTCTACATATTTGTCTACATAACCTACCATTGCTTTGAAGCACCCAGGAGCCTTTTGCTTCATTGAGTCTGTGTGCAAGGAATCTCTGGAATATATATAATATATATATATTATACAGTTAGGTCCAGAAAATATTTGGACACTGACATAATTCTCCTAATTTTGGCTCTGTACACCACCACAATCAAGATGCAATTGAAGTGCAGACTTTCTGCTTTAATTCAAGGGGTTGAACAAAAATATTGTTTGAAATGTTTAGAAATTGCCACCATTTTCTTACAGAGTCCCCTTATTTCAGGGGTTCAAATGTTATTGGGCAAATTAATACAATAATAAATACAATATTATTTTTTAATACTTTGTTGAGAATCTTTTGTAGGCAATGACTGCTTGAAGTCTGGAACACATGGACATCACCAAATGCTGGGTTTCCTACTTTGTGATGCTCAATATAAGACAAAAAAAAGTTGATATTTAGAGGTTTTGCCAAAGGGGGGACAAAACCAAAAAATGCTGTTCCAAGTAAATGTAGTTGGTTTTTGGCAAAGTCTAATCTGGCCTTTCCATTCTTGAGGCTTATGAATAGTTTGCACCTTGTGGTGAACCTTCTGTATTTTCTCTCGTGAAGTCTTCTCTTCTTGGTTTTGGTTATTCTCCATTGGAAAAAACCTTAACCGGTGAAGCGCGTTATGGATTTTTAATATATGTACTAATAAAATAATTTTGGTCACTTTATTTGTTTATTGTGCCAATTACCTTTTTTTTAAGTTTATTATCTCCTGACTTTTTATATTTTTATACTTGTCCACTTTAAAGAAATCCTAGGTGGGGATTATTTCACCAACACTTTATTCAAAGAGCAGTTGGTCTGCTCTATCTTTTTAAAGACACCTCTACCATACCCTGTAAATGGGGATTATACAACTGAACGCCCAATACACTAGAGATGGCCATAGCTCTATAAATTGTAAGTAACCAATTGTTTTCTCATTTTTTTCTACCTTGCGTACATTAATATATTGTGCCATTGGAGTGTTTTCTGCTTCTTGGGATTTTATATTTTGAAATACATCAAAGGATTTTACGAATTTGCATACTTCTAAAGGACTCTTCTGCTTCATCTAGAATTTTATTACTTGAACTTATTAGCTACCTAAAAGGGTACTATTCCCCCAAAAATTTTTGCTTTGGACTATTTTTTGGTATATATCTATACAGGGAGTGCAGAATTATTAGGCAAGTTGTATTTTTGAGGATTAATTTTATTATTGAACAACAACCATGTTCTCAATGAACCCAAAAAACTCATTAATATCAAAGCTGAATATTTTTGGAAGTAGTTTTTAGTTTGTTTTTAGTTTTAGCTATGTTAGGGGGATATCTGTGTGTGCAGGTGACTATTACTGTGCATAATTATTAGGCAACTTAACAAAAAACAAATATATACCCATTTCAATTATTTATTATTACCAGTGAAACCAATATAACATCTCAACATTCACAAATATACATTTCTGACATTCAAAAACAAAACAAAACAAATCAGTGACCAATATAGCCACCTTTCTTTGCAAGGACACTCAAAAGCCTACCATCCATGGATTCTGTCAGTGTTTTGATCTGTTCACCATCAACATTGCGTGCAGCAGCAACCACAGCCTCCCAGACACTGTTCAGAGGTGTACTGTTTTCCCTCCTTGTAAATCTCACATTTGATGATGGACCACAGGTTCTCAATGGGGTTCAGATCAGGTGAACAAGGAGGCCATGTCATTAGATTTTCTTCTTTTATACCCTTTCTTGCCAGCCACGCTGTGGAGTACTTGGACGCGTGTGATGGAGCATTGCCCTGCATGAAAATCATGTTTTTCTTGAAGGATGCAGACTTCTTCCTGTACCACTGCTTGAAGAAGGTGTCTTCCAGGAACTGGCAGTAGGACTGGGAGTTGAGCTTGACTCCATCCTCAACCCGAAAAGGCCCCACAAGCTCATCTTTGTTGATACCAGCCCAAACCAGTACTCCACCTCCACCTTGCTGGCGTCTGAGTCGGACTGGAGCTCTCTGCCCTTTACCAATCCAGCCACGGGCCCATCCATCTGGCCCATCAAGACTCACTCATTTCATCAGTCCATAAAACCTTAGAAAAATCAGTCTTGAGATATTTCTTGGCCCAGTCTTGACGTTTCAGCTTGTGTGTCTTGTTCAGTGGTGGTCATCTTTCAGCCTTTCTTACCTTGGCCATGTCTCTGAGTATTGCACACCTTGTGCTTTTGGGCACTCCAGTGATGTTGCAGCTCTGAAATATGGCCAAACTGGTGGCAAGTGGCATCGTGGCAGCTGCACGCTTGACTTTTCTCAGTTCATGGGCAGTTATTTTGCGCCTTGGTTTTTCCACACGCTTCTTGCGACCCTGTTGACTATTTTGAATGAAACGCTTGATTGTTCGATGATCACACTTCAGAAGCTTTGCAATTTTAAGAGTGCTGCATCCCTCTGCAAGATATCTCACTATTTTTGACTTTTCTGAGCCTGTCAAGTCCTTCTTTTGACCCATTTTGCCAAAGGAAAGGAAGTTGCCTAATAATTATGCACACCTGATATAGGGTGTTGATGTCATTAGACCACACCCCTTCTCATTACAGAGATGCACATCACCTAATATGCTTAATTGGTAGTAGGCTTTCGAGCCTATACAGCTTGGAGTAAGACAACATGCATAAAGAGGATGATGTGGTCAAAATACTCATTTGCCTAATAATTCTGCACTCCCTGTATTTACCTATATTTTAAATCACATACTCTTTTTCATGTTGCTTGTATAACTATAATTAGATTATATCATAATTAGCACTAAATGTTTTTTTTTTATTATTCTTTATTTATATAATGGCATTCTGGTTTAATCACAGCCAGAGCAACATTCAAGTTTCGACAATTTGTACATCAAACAGGTAGTACATAATGACATAAGAAATGGCTCATAGTAGTTTTACAGAACAGAATAGTGGGTATTATATTGCGCCTTTGGCTTGCGAGGATTACCGATAGAGCATTCAGCAATATCTGGCTTTATCGGTGCCATTTTCCACCTTCCGCCAGGTTTTAATTCAGTGTAACATGAGAGGAAAGAGAAAAGTAAAAAGTGAGAGAGTATAGTAAAGGAAAACTAAAGAGAAAAGATTAGTCGATCTCCAGAAGGGCCGACTCCAGGATCTCACATATATTATGCAGTGAGTCAACTTAAGCTGTTATCCTGTACCATTGCCTTGACCAGAAACCCTCCTGATAGAGGTGCTGCTGCCTCTCATCAGGGTTACATAGTTACATAGCTGAAAAGAGACTTGTGTCCATCAAGTTCAGCCTTCCTCACATTTGTTTTTTGCTGTTGATCCAAAAGAAGGCAAACAACCCAGTTTGAAGCATTTCCAATTTTGCAACAAGCTAGGAAAAAAATTCCTTCTTGACCCCAGAATGACAGTCAGATTTATCCTTGGATCAAGCAGTTATTACCTTACATTGAAAGATTATATCCTTGAATATTCTGTTTTTGCAAGTATGCATCTAGTAGCGGTTTGAACATCTGTATGACTCTGATAAAACCACTTCTTCCGGCAGAGAATTCCACATCCTTATTGTTCTTACAGTAAAAAAAAATTTCCTTTGCCTTAGACGAAATCTTCTTTCTTCCAGTCTAAATGCATGACCTCGTGTCCTATGTAAAGTCCAGTTTGTGAATAGATTTCCACACAATGGTTTGTATTGGCCCCGAATATATTTGTATAATGTTATCATATCCCCTCTCAGGCGACGTTTTTCTAAACTAAATAGGTTTAAATTTGTTAACCTTTCTTCATAGCTGATATGTTCCATTCCTTTTATTTATTTTGTAGCCCGTCTTCACTTTTGCTTGTGCCATAATCTACTTCTTTAGAACAGGTGCCCAAAATTGCACAGCATATTCAATATGTAGTCTTTCCAGTGATTTAAAAAGAGGCAAAATGATATTCTCGTCCTGAGAATGAATGCCCTTTTTCATGCATGACAATACCTTACTGGCCTTGGCCACTGCTGATTGACATTGCATATTGTTGCATAGTTTGTTGTCTATAACAATTCCCAAGTCCTTTTTGTGTGTTGTTATCCCTAATTCGCTTCCATTGAGGGTATACGTTGCTTGTTCATTCTTTACACCGAAGTGCATAACTTTACATTTTTCTACATTAAATTTCATCTGCCATTTGAGTGCCCAGTCCCCCAGTCTATCTAAATCCCTCTGCAGCAAAGTAATATCTTGCTCACATTGTATTATTTTACAGAGTTTTGTGTCATCTGCAAACACTGAAACATGACTTTTAATGCTGTCTTCAAGATCATTTATAAACATGTTAAATAGAAAGGGTCCCAGAATAGACCCCTGAGGGACACCACTTGCCACCTCTGTCCAGCTTAAAAATGTACCATTAATGACAACTCTTTGTACTCTGTTTTGAAGCCAATGTTCTACCCAAGAACAAGCATTTTCATCTAGACCGATTTCCTTGAGTTTGAACACTAATCTATTGTGTGGAACTGTATCAAATGCCTTGGCAAAATCCAAATAGATCACATCCACTGCAACACCCTGATCTATGCTTCTACTTACTTCTTTGTAGAACGCAATCAAGTTAGTTTGACATGACCTGTGCTTCATAAAACCGTGCTGATTTTTGCTGATAACCATGTTCTTCTCAAGGAATTCTTGAATATTATCCCTTAATAATCTTTCAAATATTTTCCAGCCACAGAAGTTAAGCTCACAGGTCTATAATTTCCAGGCAAGGATTTTGAACCCTTTTTGAATATAGGAACCACATCTGCCTTCCTCCAATCCTCTGGAACACTTCCTGAAAGAAAAGAATCTTGAAAGATTAAAAACAGAGGTTCACTTATTTCTACACTTAGTTCCTTAAGTACTCGTGGATGGATACCGTCAGGACCTGGAGCTTTGTTTATATTAACTTTCTTTAGTTGCTGCAGCACCTTGTCTTGAGTTAACCAATTACAATTATTCTGCAAGTTTTTAGTAGCAATCATTTGCACATCTGTTGCCATGGGTTCTTCCTTAATATATATGGAGGAGAAATAGTTATTTAAAATTCCTGCCTTTTCCTGGGTTCTGGAGCCTCTGTGTTTTTGAGGATGTTTCCCAGAAGTTAGTGCTTCGAATATAAGGTAAGAATGCCCCCAGCCATCTGCGCTCCCCATCCCCTCCCCCCGCTCCCGCACACAGTAGTACATTATGTATTGGATTGCTCCCAGAGGTCTCATACTTTATTGAAAGTGTTCAGAGAGTTTCTGACTTGCGCGGTTAGCTTGTCCATAAGGTAGTTGCCCCTAAGTTTTGCTATGACCAAGGATATTTGGGGGATTTCTGGGCAGGACCATTTTTGCGCTTATGCTCTATGGACCGCTGGAGTAATCATGTTAAGGAGTTTTTGTTCGTGTTTGGTCAGGCCTTCTCTGGGTCTGGACAGCAGGCATGCCCATGGGTCCAAAATGATTTTCCTCTGTAGGATCTGTGAACTTAAATCCGTAATTTTATGCCAGTTATCTGTTACCTCTGGGCATTCCCACCACATATGTATATATGTACCCTTTCCACCATGCATGTGCCAGCATGCGTCTGTGGAATTCAGTGTCATCTGATATTGCTTTACTGGGGTCTTATACCATCTGAATAATGTTTTATAGAACTGCTCTTGGATCGTTACACATGTTGTTTTTGTACACGCCTCCCAGATTAGCACTACATTTTGGCACAGCCCTTGCTTCTGTATTTTCCCACATTTACAAAATGGTTTTAGAGGGATCCCTTTTTATGGGTTGCTGCCTTGTCTACTGTTTTGTTAACCAGCGCTGATCCTCCTGTTGTTTATATTTTGGATAATGATATGCCTACCTCCTGGAGAGCGTACTCCATTTTCTTGGATGTTGTGAAGGGATTTTTCTTTACCATCAAAAGGATCCTACAATCATCCACCACTGTTTTTTTCAGTGGATGTCCAAGCCTTTTTATGTTGCAGAGCTCACCAGTGCATTCTTTTTTTATTACTTCTCAGACTGTACCAAACTGTTGGTTTGGCAACTCTTAATGTTTCTGCTATCTTCCTGATGGATTTTTTTTTCAACCTAAGGATGGCCTGCTTCACTTGCATTGAGAGCTCCTTTGAACGCATGTTATGGGTTCAAACCAACAGCTTCCAAATGCCAATGCCACACCTGGAATGAACTCCAGACTTTTAACCTACTTAAGTGATGAAGAAATAATGAAGGAATAGCACATACCTGTCCATGAAACATTTTTTTAGTAAATTTTCCAGTTATTTTTGGTCCATTGAAAAAGAACGGGTTTCATATTAAAGAGCTGTAATTCATAAATCATTCCATGGATGTGAATACAATCAAATCAAAGCTGAGAGACTGCACCAGATATTTATTATTTAACTGTAACTTGAATTTATTTTGGTAAACAGCCGAAATAACAAAACTTGTGTCAGTGTTCAAATATTTCTGGACCTAACTGTATATTAAGAAGTTCATCAATCGTAATAGACTCTGCAGTGCCTTTTATTTTGATATTCTTCTATTTGTATTTCCCGTCAGGAAATACTACCATTGTCAAACATAAGCCGTTCCAGGGCCACACTCGGGGCTCCAGTCTGCTTCAACCCTGCAGCCACACTCCTTGATATAACAGATGTTATCCTGAGTTTTTTCCACCCTTGTTATAGAATAAAAATACATTTTGTGTGTGCATAGAATGCGACTTACACATACTGTCCACTTGGGGTCACTAGTCACTAAGTATGCATGACAGTAATGCTAATATTATTATTGTTATTTTTGGCATTTATATAGCACCCGTTTATTTCTCAGTGCTTTACAATATTACAACGGTGGAAATTTAACAATAAATGAGACCATTACAAAATGTTACAGGAAAAATAGGTTGATGAGGACCCTGCTCAAACGAGCTTATTATAATAAAAAGATATCTATAAATATATATATTTAAAAACTAAAAAGGTTAGGGTAGGGAAAAAATTGTGATTGAAAACCCTTTCCATTTGAAGTCTGTGAATAGTTAATACAATGTTAAACAAGAAACGGCACATCAGTCAAGCCTTATTTTCCCACAGGTGGAAGGGGTTTTCAATCACATTTTTTCCCCACCATAACCTTTATGGTTTTTGCTTCCCAAGCACTACCAAGACTCAATAGCAAACCAGTAACCAACCTCATGCTGATGATTTGCATTAACAATGAAATCGCTGTCCATGAGAGGTTCGCTGGCTTTGCATCTTTTCCTAAGTTTCAGCAAACACAGACTCAAAGGATTCCATGTTTAAAATGAAATGAGGCAAAATAGAGAAAATTTATGACAAACTTACCGTAATTTTCTTTTCCTGGCTATTTCTCATGGCAGCATCACTTATGGGTAGCTCCTCCCTTAGTAGTCACAGGACAGGAATTAATTAGATTAATTAATCAGACTGATAGGTATAAAGAGTCCCTCCTACCCTTACACCTCAGTCCAATTATAAAGCTGAAATAGAGAATGGGCGGGAACCCTGATGCTGCCATGAGAAATAGCCAGGAAAAGAAAATTACGGTAAGTTTGTCATAAATTTTCTCTATTCCTGGCTAATCATGGCAGCATCACTTATGGGTAATACCCAAGCTTCACAAAATCTAGGGTGGGAAATAATAACGTAAAAATTACACAAAGCCGAAACACATGCAGCAAAGAAAGTTTAATATCAACTGGATAAAGAGACCGTAGAGAGGACACTCTTCCCAAAAGCGGTGGAATGAGACTCCACATCAAGTTTGTAGTGCTTCATAAACGTCATCGGAGACGACCATGTGGCTGCTCTGCAAATATCATCGTATGGAACCTCTGCCCAGCTAGCCCATGAAGTTGATAATGCTCTAGTAGAATGTGTTTTTATCACCTGAGGAGGTGATAAACCTTTAGAGACATACGCCTTCTTAATTATCAGAGAAATCCAACGTTTCAACGTAGACAAAGAGGCCGCCTCACCTCTCCTAGCTCCCAACGGCAAAACAAAGAGTTGGTCCGTCTTACGGAAAGACTCAGAACGTTTAAGATACGCAGACAAGCAGTTCATGACATCCAAACGTTGCCATCTAACCTCTTCCTGAGAAGAGGGGTTGGGGTAAAATGATGGAAGAACCACTTCTTGAGAGAGGTGAAACTGAGAAACCACCTTAGGAAGAAACTCTGGCTTTGGTTTCAGACACACCCTATCTTGGTAGAATTGTAAACAAGAAGAAGATGTAGAAAACGCCTTAATCTCTGAAATCCGTCTTGCGGAAGTAATTGCCACCAGAAACAAAGTTTTATACGTCAGGAGAGTAGCATCCAAACCTTCAAGAGGAACAAACAGATCCTCTGTGAGATAATTGAGCACCATAGGAAGGTCCCAAGGAGGGGTAGTAGACCTGGAAGGAGGCCTCAACCTGAAGGCCACTTTGAAGAACCTGGAAATCAAAGGATCCGAAGCCCAAGAGATGTTGCACAAAGCTGAGAGTGCCGAAGACTGAACCTTTAAGGTGCTGAGGCTAAGGCCCTTGTCCAGGCCCTCTTGCAGAAACTCCAAAACTTCAGTATTGCTAGGATGTAGAAAGTCCACATTATTGGACGATGCCCAAGACTGGAACACATCCCAGACCCTATGGTAGCATGAGGAAGTGGAAGCCTTTCTAGAGAGCAGAAGGGTATTGATCGCAGCCTCCGAGAGACCTAGTACTTGGAGCCTTTCCTTCTCAAGATCCATACCCCCAGTTTGAGGCGTTCTGGATGAGGATGGAATACCGGGCCCTGTGTTAGCAGATCCTCCATCACTGGCAGAGGCCAAGGTTGTTCTTGGCTCATCATGGTCAATAGGGGAAACCACGGTCTCCGTGGCCAAATTGGAATTACGGCAATGACTTTCCTGCCTTCCGACCAAACCTTCCGCAGGAACCTGGGTATCATAGGTAGGGGAGGGAAAGCATACCCCAGATCGAACGACCAAGGGAGAGAGAGAGCATCTTGGCCCAGTGCCTGACGGTCCGGGTGGAGAGAAAAGTAATTCTCCACCTGGTGGTTCTGAGATGATGCCATCAGGTCGATCTGGGGCATGCCCCACCGATGAACAATTTCTGCAAAGATCGCCGGGTGAAGATGCCATTCTCCCAGAAGAATTTCCCTTCTGCTGAGGAAGTCTGCTGTTACGTTCTCCGAGCCTGGGAGATAAAAAGCCTTTAGACCTTGAAGAAACGTCATGGCTATAACCATTAAGGGAGCGAGTTCTTCCAGCAGCAACCTGCTCCTCGTGCCACCTTGGTTGTTCACATATGAGGCCACCGCTCGGTTGTCTGTTTTGATTAGAACCCAAGAGTTCTTTAGCCTTGGTAGGAACCTCAAAACGGCCTTGTAAACCGCTCTTAGTTCCCTTAAATTTGAGTGTAGGCGACTCTCTTCTCGGGTCCACTTCCCTTGAGTCCATACCGAACTGAAGTGGGCACCCCATCCAAAAGAACTGGCATCTGTCGTAATAACCTTCCAAGGGGGGTCTTCCAACGGGAAGCCAGTCGTCAAATTCTTCTCGCTCCTCCACCAGTTTAAGGTTTTCCTTACAGGAAGGGGAAGAGATATCACCTGTTCCCAATTTGCTTCCACTCTGTTTAACTGGAGAAGGAAGCAGTTCTGGACCGGACGGAACTTCCACTGGGCCCACTTCACCAAGCCTATTGTAGACGTCAAGGAACCTAGGAGGCTCATGACTACTCTTGCAGGTGCAGCTTCGAGATCTTGTAGTCCCCTCACTTTGTCTCTGATCTTCTCGACCCTTTCCGGAGACAGGAACACATGTGCAGACACTTCACTACCGCACCCAGGAAAATAATCGTTTGCGCAGGAATGAGGGAGCTCTTTCCCAAGTTCAGGAGCCAACCATGGTCTTGAAGAATGGTGTGGCAAACCTAGCCACTTGGACAATAACTAGAGACTGTGCCTTTAAGGGTTGCCAATAGGTCGGGCGAGATACGCGCTTCACACTTATGTAAATGTTCATGTATTTTCTGTATTGCCTGTACTGCTGTTTCAGTCGAATGCAAATGGCGGTTTTGTATGGGGATTTTCTTTCGGTTCACGAACGGCTTTCTAAAGTGCTAATATCCCCTGATAGCCCACACACTTAGAGGCGTGTGGCGCTAGTTAACCGATTGCAACATTGTTGCAACTGGTTATTAGAGGCTCTCCTGGGTGGCCGTCGTTCGACTACCGACCATGCGGCGGTCGGCCATCTTGGATCCTTTGTTCCTCAGCGGGTCCGTGTTGTCGAACGCATAGTATTACCAATAGCTATTCGACGGCACGAACACCGCTGAGCCTCCAGGACGTTCGGGAGTTTCAGGACCGTGTTCACTAAAAGTAATCGGTTCTTTTCGTATGTTTTGAAAGAAATGTGTTTTCTGTGCGGCGTTCGGTTATTTTAGCTGGGATCTGAGCGGCAATCTCACGAATGATGCGCCCAGACCCCAGCTATCTACCGAACGTCCATTCGTGTAAATCTACCGTGTATTTTAAAAGTTATAGATTTTTGTATGAATTGCCGGTTCTGCTGCACGAGGGGATAATCCCCTTAACGGTGCATTCTGGGAGGATGATCCCTCTCGTGCAGCAGTGCCTTATGGGAGAAATATGTTGGCATGTAAGTCCCCCATGTAGTCCCCTCGGGGAGTGCCCCTGGGGAGGGACTCAGGAAACCCCTTGCATGGGGACTTGTATAAATTGTCTCGCCGATTAAAAGGATTTCAGTTGACTCCCAAAACTGTGTCTCGTCCGGTTATTGGGAGGTTGGGGATATTGCCTGGTTGTTTTCAGCGCTTGACTGTGGATTCGTTTCTGGACCAGCGGAATTCGTGGATTTATTATTGGCGTTCCGCTACAAATGGACTTTGCGACTAACGTATGTTGAGCCACGATTCCTTGAGATGGACCCAGGATAAGAATGTCGTCCAAGTAATGGAATATCTCGATACCCTTTTCCCTTATAAAGGCTATTAAGGCAACCAGAACTTTTGAGAACGTTCTTGGAGCCAGACTGAGGCCAAACGGTAGACCCCGGAACTGGAAGTGCCTTCCTAGCGCCCAAAACCTGAGAAAACGTACATGATCTTGATGTATCGGAATATGATAGTAGGTGTCCCTTAAATCTATTGAGGTCATCCAGTCTCCTTTTTTGACACACTTCAAGATGGTCCTCAAGGATTCCATTTTGAACGTCCTTACGTTGAGCAAGGAGTTCACGCCTTTCAAATTCAAGATGAGACGCCATTTTCCTTGAGGTTTTGGGGCCAAGAAGACCGTGGAATAAATTCCTTGGAACCATTCTCGTTTGGGAACTTCTTCCACCACTCTTTGTTCCAGGAGCACAGAAATGCAGGATCTCATGGCCCTTCGTTTGATGCCTACCGGCACCTTTGATTTTTTGAAGAATGCAGTTTTTGGGTGAGATGAGAATTCTATTCTGTAACCTTCTTTCACGATCGAAGTGACCCATAGGTCTGAAATATTGCTGGCCCATCTGGGGTAAAAGAGCTTCAGTCTTCCTCCCACCATCCCCGAACGGGCCTGGGGACCTTCAGAAGTTCTTTCCTGAGGTTCTAGGACCCCTTCCTCTGGACGCCTTAATGGAAGATGAGTGCGGATAGGATTTCCATGTGGAATTCCTGGAAAACTCCCTACCTGGCTTATAGCTTCTGCTGTCCCGAAAGGTCCGATCCTTGAAGCGCTTGGTCTTCCAGGAGGAGGGAAAAGTCTTCCTGCCAGTTTGAGGTAAGAACGCCTTTTTCCCATCAGCAGCTTTTTGAATAGCATCTTCCAGAATCTTTCCAAAGAGGAGATCCCCCTGAAACGGAAGAGCACACAGGGAAGCCTTAGAGGCATAGTCAGCACCCCATGAATGCAGCCACAAAGCCCTTCTAGAAGCCACCGACAGGGCCATGCTTTTAGCAATCATGCGAGTGATATCCAGGGAGGCCTCTGAACAGAATTCCGTGGCTAGAATAAGGTCCTTGAGGCTTTCCAACAGATGCTCCCTTCGGATACCTTGCTCAATGTCATCCTTCAGATTAGCGAGCCACACTTTCAAGGCTCTGGAAAGAGTCGTCAGTGCCACTGCCGGATGAAGGGCGGACCCAAGGGCCAAGTAGGCTTTAATTAGGTCTACATCCAAACGCTTCTCCATAGGCTCCCTGAGATATGCCATAGAGTCTATAGGCAGTGTAGTTTTCTTAGCCATATGGATCACTGCCGCGTCAATTTTAGGAACAGAGTTCCACAGACCGCAATCCACCGCAGAGTACGGATAAACCCTTGCAAACTTATTTTTTAAGGTGGACTTCTTTTCAGGCTTATTCCATTCTTGAAGGATCATATCCCTGATTGACGTATGTACTGGGAAAGTAGGTCTGTTAGGCTTTAGGGCCTCAAAAAACCTGTCAGCCTCCTTCAATTCAGATCTTTCTTCAGTGAGACTAAGCGTGTCTCTAAGAAGGGTAATAAGTCTATCCACAGACCTGGAGTCCAGAGACCTGGAGGTATGATCAGCTTCCTCCTCACCATCATCCGATACCTCCCAGACATCAGGGTCCTCATCAGAGCTGGAAGACTGAGGTTCCGCTCTGCGTCTCTTACTTGGACCACTAGAACCCGTGGTGGCCCTAAAGCCCTCAGCAATAGCCTGAGAAATCCAGAGCTTAAGGTCATCTTGTGGAGAGCTCCTACTGGGGGCATCAGCGACTTCCAACAAGCATTGCCTGCAAAGGTTCCTTCCACTCGGAGCGGATGAAGAACAATTAATGCATTTATTTGACTTATCCCGAGATTTTCTCGCTGGAGAGTCCAAATGAACGCTGGGGCTGGAAAAAAGCCATATATGACATATATTACAGGCTCAGTATGGCACTCTTTTAATAACCCCCCCAACACAATTAATAAATGGCTCACCTATGTTTTCTAGAGAGGGATCTTGCAGAGGCAGAGGGAGAATCCATACTACAAACAAGAAGCAAATAAAATTCAGGACCAAAATTCCCCAAAGGGAAAGAGGCAGACTGACCAGCAAAAAACTTCAACAATAAGCAAGAACCAGCAATCCTACCTTAAGAGCAGAGCAACCACTATGCAGCCAGGAAGCAGACAGAAGAAGCTGGGCAAGACTGGAATTCCAAAGCTTTTAGGGGAGAAACCAGTAAAAGGGCAGCATGAATAGCACAAAGGGGGCTGTATTAATCCCCTTAAATAGGTCCGGGCGGCGAACAGCTGACCGCCCGGTTCGCGCATGCGCAGAGCGGTGGAACGCACGCTATGCGTTCCACTCGCTCGCGACCGGCAGAACACTTCCGGTTTCGCCGGAACTGGCCGCAAAACAGCCGGCTGGAACGCAAATGCGTTCCAGCCCCCAAAACCCAAGCGCAAGAGGGGGGCCCAAGGAGCAGGGAACCCTGGGGCATGTCCCAAGAACAGTGCAACAACCCCCAAGCCAGAGAACAGGGAAGGGGCAAGAAGGAGGCAACAAGAGGAAGGGAGAGACCCTCTCATCATGGATTCCCCAAAACTGCCAACAAGGTATGAGGGGGGGGTATATAACCCCAATTAGTAGGGGCAGGTAGTAAACAGGGGAATTTTTAAGGCTTAACCAACCCCACCATAGACCAGAAGAATTAGTGTCTCCCTCAAACACTTACTTCCCACGGTGCAGTTCAGTACTTACACTGAACCTGACCCAGTTAGTCCTGCTCATGCAGGCTGTTTACTGGGCCCTTCAAATGAAGAGAGGCTGAACTTCATTTGGAACGAACCCACGACAAACGCAGGAAGGTGAGCCATAAAACAAAATTGTAAAAAGTCCTGTAGAACCTGCTAAGGACAGGAAAAAAGACTGAGGTGTAAGGGTAGGAGGGACTCTTTATACCTATCAGTCTGATTAATTAATCTAATTAATTCCTGTCCTGTGACTACTAAGGGAGGAGCTACCCATAAGTGATGCTGCCATGATTAGCCAGGAAATGTGATTCTTTGTTAAACTAATTTGCATATGCCCACCCAGAATCCTTTGCGGTAGTAACATCACTGCAAATTTGTGATTTCTGTGGGAAAAGCAAATCTTATGGCTTGACTCGTGTGCAGATTTTTTGTTTAACATTGTATTAACTATATATATATATATATATATATGCCAAAATACCAGAGTATTGCAGTATGCAATTATACCTTTTTTTATTGGACCAACATAATATTTTAAAGACAAGCTTTCAAGAGTTTTCCTCTGTTCCTCAGGTCTGAAGCACCTGAGGAAGAGAGGAAAACTCTTGAAAGCTTGTCTTTGAAATGTTATGTTAGTACTACTAAAATAGTAATACTCTGGTATTTTGGCATCTTGTCTACTGGACTAATACGGCTAATCCAACCTACACATATAAAATATACTGAAGAAAATTATAAACGCAACACTTTTGTTTTTGCCCCCATTTTTTATGAGGGGAACTCAAAGATCTAAGACTTTTTCTATGTACACAAAAGGCCTATTTCTCTCAAATATTGTTCACAAATCTGTCTAAATCTGTGTTAGTGAGCTCTTCTCCTTTGCCTTAATAATCCATCCACCTCACAGGTGTGGCATATCAAGATGCTGATTAGATACTCTAAAATGTGCAGTTTTATCACACAGCACAATGCCACAGATGTCGCAAGTTTTGAGGGAGCATGCAATTAGCATGCTGATTGCAGGAATGTCCACCAGAGCTGTTGCCCGTGGATTGAATGTCCATTTCTCTACCATAAGCCATCTCCAAAGGCGTTTCAGAGAATTTGGCAGTACATCCAACCGGCCTCACAACCGCAGACACGTGTAACCACACCAGCACGGGACCTCCTCATCCATCATTTTCACCTCCAAGATCGTCTGAGACCAGCTACCTGGACAGCCACTGCAACAATCGGTTTGCAAAACCAAAGAATTTCTGTACAGACTGTCAGAAACTGTGCTCGTCATCTTCATCGGGGTCTCGACCTGACTGCAGTTCATCGTAATAACCGACTTGAGTGGGAAAATGCTCACATTTGATGGCGTCTGCTACTTTGGAGAGGTGTTCTCTTCACGCATGAATCCCGGTTTTCATTGTACAGGGCAGATGGCAGACAGAGTGTATGGCGTTGTGTGGGTGAGCGGTTTGCTGATGTCAACGTTGTGGATCCAGTGGCCCATGGTGGCGGTAGGGTTATGGTATGGGCAGGCATATGTTATGGACAATGCACATGGATGCATTTTATTGATGGCATTTTAAATGCACAGAGATACCGTGACGAGATTCTGTTGGCTACTGGAATATGTATGTGCCTGTGATTTTGGTTATTTATCTATGAATGTTTGTGTTTGGCTATTTTAGTATGTGTGTGTGAGAACTTGTGTATCTGGCTTTCTGAATACGAATGCATACATATTTCCAAAGATTTGTGTGAGTGGCTAATTATGTGAATGTAATCTGATTGTGTTTTGTTGTGTGTGAGTTGTTGATCTTTAATGTGTAAGCATGATAGCAAGTGTAGTGGGGGGCTTACTGCCCACAGTTACTGTAAAATACAAAGCTGGGTATATAGCCTCCAGTTAAGTCAATAAATTATTCAATGGAAACATTTGCTCTAAATGTTATCTGAGTATATTTTGTTTACATGATTTTGTGACTTGCTATAAAATGAAATAAGCTATTAATAAGCAATTTTGTTCAATTTAGTCCTAATATTCTTATGTTTGAATTTTAATACAGACAGCAGAAAAATCTGGCCAAATGGAAAAATCAAAGAAGAATGCAAGACAGCGACAGAATGACTTCAAGGTAAGCTTCTTTAGACAAATAATGTACATGGTGTTTTGAACAACTCCTTCGCTCTTTAATTTAACAAGCTTGACACTAGGTTGCTGTACCTGTATGCTGTAAGAATGATAGGGGGTATAGGTGGTGTTGTGTATAGGTGGGATGGAGGATATGGGGGATGCAATTGGGGTATAAGTGGGACCATGGGTACAAGATGCTTGTGGTGGTGTTCTTGTGTTCTGAGTTTGCGGGTGGGTTTTCGAGTGTGTGAGTTACCATGGCAGGGAAGTGTCTCCATTTAGCCATGGGTCCCAGATTTTGTGAAAGATCTTGGAAGTGTTGTGGAGATGCAATGTGAGTCTGTCCATTTCAATGCAGTTTTGTATTATTTTGGCTATTACCTGCGGTGTGGGTAGGCGTGATGACATCCATACCTCTCCTATTGCCCTGCGTATGGCCAGTGCTATTCTTGCTATTATTTTGTTTTCTGCTCTAGTGAATATGTCCAGTGGCTTGGAGAGTAGCATGGCCCAAGGGTCTAGCGGGCAGGGTTTTGTCAATATTCGAGTGAGTAGTGATGTTATAGATTGCCAGAGTAGTTTGAGTTTCAGGCAGGTCCGCCTGCAGTGATAAAAAGTGCCTGTCTCCCCGCACAGTTTCCTACATAAGTTTGATGGTAAAGGATATATGGCCGCTAGTTTTTGGGGTGTATAGTACCAGCGGAGGAGCATTTTGTAAGCCTGCTCCTTATGGGTGACATATATAGTGATGGACGATGTTGCCTCCCATATGTCTGCCCAGTCAGTGGCCTCTTCTTTTTCCCAGGCCACAATGTATGGTAGGGCTATCTGTGTGGGGTGTGTCGCTAGTGTGATATAAAGGTCTGATATTTGACCTTTCCTTGTTGGGGCCAAGATGCTGTCCTTCTTGATGTTGTGAGAGGGGCTCTGCCTGCCTGGTGGACGCTGGGGGTGGCTGCGAAGCTGCGTAGTTGCATATATCTGAAGTAGTCGAATGTGGTAAGGGAGGCTACGTCGGAGATATCTTTTCTATTCGAGATTTGGTCGTTGAGGTATAGGTTGCCTATTAGTGTAATGTCTCTTTGTTCACATCGGGCGAAGTATTTCACTCTGAATCCTGGTGGGAACATTCTGTTCTGGTATATTGGGGTCATGGGGAGAGGTAGGAGGAAAGGTCAGATTTAATTTGCAGTTTGTCCCATAGGTTTAGGGAATAGGTGATCGTGGGAGGGGGCGTTGTTGGCGCAGTAGCCACATATAAAGGGAAGGGTGGTCCCACCTGAAGATAGAGTGCTCAATATCCACCCAGCGTTTTATGAAAGGGGGGATGTGCCACTGTTGAATTTGTGCTAGGTGGGCCGCATGAATGTATTTTAGGAAGTTCGGTAGGCCCAGGCCTCTGGATTTTTTGGGGACGTATAGTGTGTCTTTTCTGGTTCTAGGCTTAGAACCGTTCCATATGAACTTGTTGACTGCAATCTGGAGGATGGTGATGTCTTTTTTGCGGGACGCGGAGCGCTTGGAATATATATAGGAACCTTGAAAGCAGATTTATTTTGATGGAGGCGACCCGGCCCATCCACAAGATGTTTAGTTTATCCCAGGCTTGAAGATCTGCGTGTACTTTTTGTAGCAGGGGAGTGTAGTTAGTGTAGTATAGTGTGTTCGTGTCATTGGTGAGTTTAATATCCAGGTAGGCTATGGAGGGTTCGCATATTCTGACGGGGAATTTGTTGAGTAGTTGCTTAAGAGTGGGTTCATCAATGTGGATTGGGAGGAGTTCCGATTTTGCTAAGTTTAGTTTTTAGCCTGATATTCTCGAGTATTCTTGAATAAGGTTTAGCAGGGTTCCTATGGATGAGATCGGGTTTGTCAAAGTCACGTATGCTGAGACTTTGTAGGGTTGTCTCCTCACCGTGACCGCCTCTACCTCTGCGCGGGACCAAACCACCTCCAGCAGCGGCTTTCATGGATATTACGAAAAGGAGGGGTGATAGTGGGTATCCCTGTCTCGTTTCGTTTGTGATGGCGAAGCGGGGAGGGAATATATTCGGCAGGAGAAGTGCTCCTTGTGGTAGGTGGCCTCTAGGAATTCGATGAATTCGGGTGGGAACCTCAGGTGTGTGTGTTTGGGTCAGTTGGCCAGAGAAGGAGATCACACGCCTTCTCTGGGTCTAGGGAAATGATTGCTGTGAGGATTGCTCTGTGTTTGATGAACCATATCAGGTCAATGGCCCAGCGCGTGTTGTCCACGGCCTGTCTGTCTGTGGGGGATGAACCCTACCTGGTCAGGGTGAATTAGGGCGTTGAGCAGGGGGTTGATCCTATTGGCCATAACGTTAGTCATGAGTTTGAGATCCACATTTAAAAGCGAGATTGGGCGAAATTGGTCTTTCTTCGTCGTGGGCTTTTTAAGGTTTCGGTAGGAGGCATATGTTGGCTGAAACCTTATCTGCCGGGAATTTGTCGCCCTTCAGCATGGCATTGAATACTTTGCATAGGTGTTTCAGTAGGATAGGGCTGAAGACTTTATAGTATAGGGCTACATATCCATCAGGTCCTGGGCTTTTGTTGGGTTCTTCCTCCGTGACTTCTTCAGCTAGAATGGCGCTGGCCTTCTCGTTCAGGGATGGGAGTGTTAGGTTGTTAAGGAATGTCGACGTGAGGTGGGTGGTGCCCTGTGGGGTAGGCTGACTGTGTGTGGAGTGATTGTAATATGCTGTGAAATATTTGTGGAATGTGTCTTCTGTATGCTCTGGAATGTCACTTATGTGGCCGTCGCTCATGCGGATTCGCAAGATCTTTTTTGCTTCAATACATTTTTTTTAAAAGTGCCTTGCTAACATGGAGTCAGCCTTATTGCCTTTTTCGTAGAATTTTTGATTTAACCACATAAGGGCCTTGGTTGTGTCTGCTAGTGTTAGGCATTTAAGGAGATCTCTAGCCTCCGTCAGTAGAGTTAGTGTTGTTTGATGTGGGTTGCGTTTATGTTGCTTTTCTAGGGGGTGTATCTCCGCAATTGTGCTATCGGTTATGTGCTGTGTTTGTAGCTTTTTCTTTGCCGTTGCTATGCTGATGAGTTTTCCGTATCATGGTCTTATGTGGGTTATTGGGGAGGATGTCAAGGGAGCATGTATGTCGAAGTAGTCAGTGAGCTCTTTGGAGATGGCCTCAGTTGTTTCTATGTCGAGCAGAAGTAAGGGGTTTAATTTCCAGGACCAGGGGCGCGTTACCTTTTGGATGTGTAGTGTTAATGAGATTTCATTGCAGTCCCACCCCTATGATGAGTTGTGTGTTTTTGAGAGTGGTGAGGTGGTAAGCGAGCCGCTGACAGAATGCTGGTTCTGGCGTTGTGGGTGCGTAGATCGAGCAAAAGGAATAGTTTGTGGTTCCTATTTTGCGCGTGATCGATACATATTGACCATAGGGGTCAGTTACTGATGTGATGTCAGTCAAGGGGCATGATGCTTTGAGAAATATTGCCACCCCTTTGGATTTGCAATCCGGTGAGTTGGCAGTGAAGCTAGTTTATAGTGTCGGTCCTTCAGGGGGAAGTGGCGATGTGTGGTAAAGTGCGTTTCTTGTATTAGTAGAACCAGGAGGTGATAGGCCGAGCCCCAACGAGAGGGAGAGGTGGGCACAGGGAGCGGCTACTGGGCTTACGGTTTTGGCCAGTAGAGTAGTGAGGGCGTCGTCTGGCAGCTCCTGAGTGTATGGAGAGTGTAGGTCCTCGTCCAAGTCAGGGTGGTGTGTTGTGGTGTTAGTCTAGTCAAGTCGGGTCGTAAGGGGTTTGTCAGTCGCCAGAGGCACGTCCATGAGTGTGACCTTGTTCAAATGCCGTACATACATTTTTAGTGAAAAGTTGAGAATTTGCATCTTCATTTGTAACATCTTTGAAGTCGTCTTAACATTATGCAAAACATCTTTACTTCATTGGTATTTTTGCCCCTCAATGTCAGGCCGCTCTTCAATCAATTTAACCCCTTAAGGACACATGACGTGTGACATGTTATGATTCCCTTTTATTCCAGAAGTTTGGTCCTTAAGGGGTTAAGGGGGTGACACCATGCATATCGGAGCCGTTGTCGAGTCTGTGTCAGCGGCCGGAGTTCTCGCCATTTTCAGAGTGTGCTTGGGGCAAGGTCCTGGTAAAGTTGTACCTGGTGGCCTTCAATCTGCAGCAGGGTGTCTCTGGCCGCTTTCATTAGCGCTTCCTTGACATGGAAGTAGTGTAGTCTGACGATGACGTCCCGCGGCTGGTTGGCTAATGTCGAGGGAGCTTGGAATGCTCTGTGAGCGCGGTCCAGGAGTAGCTCGGTGGGCGGAGCCTCGGGCAGCAGGCCGCAGAAGTCGGTGACTGACTCAGGGAGACCCCGGATTCTTATATTGTTCCTCCGGGATCTATTATTTAGGTCTTCTTGTGCATCTTCGATGCTGCGTCCCTGTTCCTGGAAGTCTAGAATTGCTCTGTCATGCCTAGCAGTGGTGGTGGCAATGTCCTCCATTTTGTCCTCCATTGCCCCTGTGTGTCTGTTGAGGTCTTCGAGACCTTTTTTGATGGGATTCAGATGCTTTGACAGTTCTGCAGCCATATTAGTGTTTATACCCTTAGGAACCCTTTCAGATCCTTTCTGGTGACTGGGGACGAGTACTGGCTGCGGCTCTGTTCGCTGGTATCAGAATCTGAGTCTCATTCTGGCGGCTCAGTTAATTCTGTGCAAGGAGTGATGGGGTGTTGGAATTTCACAGTGGATCCACATCATGCATTTATACAGCCTCACTGTTAAAATATATTCAAACTCTGTTCCACACACACCTTGTACTTAGGTTTATCTACCATGTTGGCTAAAGCTATGCACATTATGTTCAAGTCCTGCATTAACAGTTAGTCATGCAAGCATGGCACACACAGGCTATTTGTCTGTTTATGCAATACTCGTTTTTTCAGGGTTCTTTTCCTTGTTTTTTTAAATTAATTAATTTATTATTATTTTTCTATGACTAGCTGTTAGCATGTATAGTGTGGGATTACACTATTCAATATACCTAGTAACTAACAACTCTGGTACAAGCATGTTTCCCACACTTACAGTGCAACCTTCTAATACTCTTTAGCGCTCTGTGTAGCAATGTTAAAAGAAATCATAACTCTGTTTGTGTTTCTCATCATAGCCTCTGTCGACTGAGCTTGTTCCTATAATCCTGTATTAACTTATAAAAATGTGCAATGTTTATAGGCCATACAAATTTTTTTCTTTGTTTATGGAATAGCATGCACCTGCTGTTGCACATACATGTATAATCCATGCACAAACAAAATACATAATTAAAAAAAATGGTTTCTAACAAATACTAATGCTAATATAAATACAGTAGCTTGGTGTCGTTCTATTCAGTGAATTTGATATGACTTTTACTGGTTTACGGGATTACCATATGCTTCCCTTATTTTAGAAAATGATACAAGAAGTGATGCATTCACTAGTCAAGCTCATCCGTGGAGCACTACTTCCATTCAGCCTTGGAGAAGAAGAATTGAGACATTATGGAGGCTGGGAGCTGAAGACTGAACTGTCAGGTTCTTGGTTGACGCAGATAATCCAGACGGTTCGGTAAGATGGAAGTCCTTCATTTTCTGTCATAAAAATTGAAATGCAACACAAAAATGTAGTTATGTAGCTGAAACTAATTTTACAACATCAGATACATATAATAGAGGTATTACAAAACATGGGTTGACAGACAAAAAAAAGATGATACATTTGAGTTTGTACAAAATGAAGGCTTATAATCATTACTATAGCTCCTCCCCCATACAATTACATTCATCATCTCAAGGAAGCAATAGTGGGTGTGCATCTGTACGCTCATTACTACTTATTGCTGATAGCTTCCCTATGAAATTAATGGGAACTACTCAAACATGGGCAATGCAACCGCAGTTGACATGAGCGCAAGGCAATATACTACGGGCTGGTGCAAGGATTTTTGCTTCCCTAGGCAAAAGAAAAATCCTTCCCCTCCCCCCAATGTGACATCACAATGCCCCACCCATATGATCTGCCATATGAACTAACGCCAGTGCTGCACACAGTGTGTGTTTACATTAAAAAGCCTGCAGGGACCGGCAATAGACACCAGAACCACTTCATTAAGCTGCAGTGGTTCTGGGGTCTATAGTGTCCCTTTAATGTGAGGTAAATTAGAGATTAGTGTCACTAATAATATACTTGATTGCCTACTTACAACCAGAAGAGGATGGTGATGGGCTCTGGCTGCAGTTCGGCTCCAGTGGTCTGGTGTAGAAAAGGACCTCTGGAGGCTGTTTGTTACTGTGGTCACAAAATTCAATGTTCTTGGAGAACAGGAAGCAGCTCAATTTTTTGGGACCCCTTACACAGCTCAAGGTCTGGGCCCCAGTCCACCTACATGTTCCACCCATGAGTTCGCTCACAGGGAGTGGAGTGTGTAGGGGATGTTATATGTTAATGTAGAGGATCTAATGTGTGTGCTTATGGAATGTGGTGTATAGGGATACCAGTTTGTGTAGGTGATGCAGTGTGTTTGTGTGTAGTGGAAAAAGTGTGTTTTTGTGTAAGGGATAGAAAGCAGTGTGTGTTTGTGTATAAGGGAAATATTGTGTGTTTCTGTGTATATGTGCAAAGGATGCATTGTGCATGTGTGCGTGTCTATAGTGTAAAAGAGCTCCCTGCCCTGTCCCCTGTCGTATTGAGCTCTCCCTTCTGTCCCTTAGAGCTCTCCTCTGCCCCTTAGTGGTCTCTCTTCTCCTCCCCGTCCCTTAGTGGTCTCTACTCCCCTCTCCTCCCCTCTCTTAGTGGTCTCTCCTTTTCTCCCCGACTTTCCATTAGTGGTCTCTCGTCTCCCCCTTAGTGGTCTCTGCTTTCCTCTGCTTCCCGTTTCCATTAGTGGTCTCTCCTCCCCCCCACTCTTCCCTAGTGGTATCTTCTCACCCCCATTCCCTCCCTTAGTGGTCTATGCTCTCCCCCCATCCTCCCTTAGTAGTCTCTCCTCACCCACCCTCCCCTAGTGGTCTCTCCTCCACCTCCCTCCCTTAGTGGTCTCTGCTCTCCCCCCCTTCTCTAGTGGTCTCTCCTCACCCCCCCCTCCACAGATGTCTCCCCTATCTCCCCTAGTGGTCTCTCCACCACCCCTCCCCTTTCTCCCCTCACCCTCCTTCCCTCAGTGGACTCTTCCACCCCCACATTCTCCCTCACCTCCCTCTCAGTAGACTCTCTCTAATGCTTCTCCTCACCTCCCTCCCAGTGTTCTCTCTCTACCCCCTGTGTTCACTTCCTCCCTGTGTTATCCCATCCCCTTGTGTGTTCTCCTCACCCCCTCTTGTTTGTTTTCCTCACCTCACTCTTGTATGTTCTCCTCACCTCCCCTGTTTGTTCTCCTCACCCCCCGTTTGTCCTCCTCAACCCCTTGTTTGTTCTCCTTACCCTCCTGTTTGTTCTCTTCACCCCCTGTTTGTTCTTATCACCCCCGCTTGTTCTCATCGCCCCCGCTTGTTCTCATCACTCCCCCGTTTGTTCTCTCTATAGAGCGCCCAGGCGGCTGCAGCGCTCAGGCTGCTGCAGCATTAGGGCCGGCAATGAGGGCACAGGGCGCCCCCTCCTATATGACGCCTTAGACGGCTGTCTAGTTCGCCTTATAGGAAGCGCTGGCCAGGGCCGCCATCAGGGGGTGACAACCATAACACACTTAGGGCCACCTGATGGGCCCTATATCTTTATGGGCCCGGTCAGCGCTGTGGCCGTGGTATAGCGTGACTGGGCCCCTTTAGAAAAAAAAAAAGCAGCCGCAAGTGCTGCTGGGAGGAAGTGGTCACTTCCTCCCAGCTCACTCTGCGTGGGAGGAGCGCACGCCAGTGAAGAGGGAGCCGCGCCGACTCCCATCATCCCCAGCCACCCTCCTGCAAAGAAAAGGTAACAGACAGGAGGGTGGCTGGAAAATTAACTGTGTGTGTCTGTATGCATGTATGTCTGTCTGTATGCATGTATGTCTCTGTATGTCTGTCTGTCTGTATGTGCATGTATGTCTGTCTGTATGTATGTATGTCTGTCTGTCTGTATGTGTATGTATGTCTGTCTGTATGTATGTGTATGTATGTCTGTATGCATGCATGTCTGTATGTCTGTATGCATGCATGTCTATGTATGTATGTATGTCTGTCTGTATGTATGTATGTGTATGTATGTCTGTATGCATATCTGTCTGTATGCATGTATGTCTATGTATGTTTGTCTGTATGCATGTGTGTGTGTGTGTATGCATGCATGCATGTCTGTATGTCTATATCTGTCTGTATGTATGTGTATGTCTGTATGCATGCATATCTGTCTGTATGCATGTCTGTATGTCTGTCTTTGTGTATGTCTGTCTGTGTATGTATGTCTGTATGCATGCATGTATGTCTATGTATGTATGTCTGTCTGTATGTATGTGTATGCATGTCTGTCTGTCTGTATGTGTATGTATGCATGCATGTATGTATGTCTGTCTATCTGTGTGTCTGTATGTATGTGTATGTATGTATGTATGTATGTCTGTATGTGTATGTATGTCTGCATGCATGTATGTATGTATGTCTGTCTGTATGTGTATGTATGTCTGCATGCATGTCTGTAGGTCTGTCTGCATGTATGTCTATGTATGTATGTCTGTATGTATGCATGTGTGTCTATGTATGTATGTCTGTATGCATGCATGTCTGTGTGTATGTCTATGTATGTCTGTCTGTATGTATGTCTGTCTGTATGTATGTCTGTCTGTATGCATGCATGCATGTATGTCTATGGATGTATGTATGTCTGTATGCATGTATGTCTGTATGTATGTGTATATGTATGTCTGTATGTCATTATGTATGTATGTCTGTATGTCATTATATATGTATATACAGTTGCAAGAAAAAGTATGTGAACCCTTTGGAATGATATGGATTTCTGCACAAATTGGTCATAAAATGTGATCTGATCATCATCTAAGTCACAACAATAGACAATCACAGTCTGCTTAAACTAATAACACACAAAGAATGAAATGTTGTCATGTTTTTATTGAACACACCATGTAAACATTCACAGTTCAGGTGGAAAAAGTATGTGAACCCCTATGACCAATTTGTGCAGAAATCCATATCATTCCAAAGGGTTCACATACTTTTTCTTGCAACTGTATGTATGAATGTATGTCTGCATATCATTATGAACGTATGTCTGTGTGTATGTGTGTATGGATGTCTGTATGCATGTATGTCTGTCAGTATGTCTGTATATATGCATGTATGTCAGTCTGAATGTATGTCTGTATGCCATTATGAATGTATGTCTGTATGCCATTATGAATGTATGTGTGTATGCCATTATGAATGTATGTCTGTATGCCATTATGAATGTATGTGTGTATGGATGTCAGTGTCTGTATGTATGTATGAATGTATGTGTGTATGTATGTCGGTGTCTGTATGTATGTATGGGTCTTTATGTCCTCATGCATGTGTCAGTATGTCTGTTTCAGTATGTGTGTCTGTTAGTATGTATCTGTGTCCTTTTGTATCAGTGTGTGTGTTTGTGTGTGTGTATTCCTGTGGGCGGTATTTGGAGGCGGACCCAGTGGGCGGTATTTGGAGGCGGGTCCCAGACCCTGAGCTGAGTTAGGGGCCCAAAATTTCTGGTGGCGGCCCTGGTGCCGGCCCTGAATATACAGCTGTATGGTCAAATGCCTGCCATGGAAGCATACAGCATAGTGTGCTTTTAATGTTATTTGGACCTATGTGCAGTGCCTGTCCCATTGGTTTATGCAGCAGATCATACATTTTCTGCTCTACTCAGCTTCTGTTTTGATTTGTGCAGATTTGTGGAAGAGATGCTGTATGAGAAATACCATCCTGCCTAACTATCTCATCTTTTGTTTTACACATACATGTTTAATGCCTTGAACAGGATTTGGAAGGATAAAATCCTGGAACATCCTTTTAAATCAGCTTAATATGAAGTTTTTGATACTGCAACAGCCCAGCATATAGTAATCTTTGTTTAGAAAATAGCAAGGCAAATTTTCTAAAGGTCACTAAAGTTTCCATTTGCATGAGTAAAAGATAAGTCTCTGCATTATCTTTGGAGAAGATTGTACTTAGATATGAGGCTAAATGCCCTTTGGATTTTATTGCTCAAGCAAAATTACAAAATGTCACTCCAACCATAGCAAAGAATGCCTACATGTGCCTTTTTGCTCTGCTTGGGCTATTGGCAACTAATGTGCCCTTTGCGTGTGCTGGCTGCCGTCAGGAAACATCTTTAGATCAGGTTTGAGATTGTTTTGTTTTTTTTCCCCTTTTTTTTTTATTCTTTATTTTGTCAGTGTTTAAGTTTAACATGTTGGCTTGCTCTGCTACAATGGCAGACGCTAACCGTTTTTCAGGCATAGCATAAAATTTTTGTTAACAAGTGAGTCAATGTTCATTATACAGGTACAAGCTGAAAACATTTAAATACTGGTGGCATGTCTGCCAAGCAGTACATGGTGTGATTCCGCTATGCAGTATTTGCCCTGAACACAATTTTTATTTATATTGTCAGGATTGTTTAACAAGATTGTTAGTCCCACAGGTCAGCCATGGGGTCGGGTGCTTAGAGTTCCATTGTACACAATGGGCGTATGGCATTTAGTCGGTGGCTCTGTGGTGTGTGTGGTCTGTGGTGGTCATAGGTCAGTGAAGGGTACATCATTGTGGTTGGCACAGTTCTGGCTGTCATTGATCTAAACGAACGTGTGGGATCAGGCTTGGCTACAATATCCACCCGCTTCGCGGACCGGATTTTGGTGTGCGCTATGCGGGTCGTTGGGTGGGTGTCGGTCCTGTTGTGGGGTTACTTTGCGCGTGCTGATGCGGGTGGGTGTGGGGCCCCTAACCCAAGGGGACTGCGGGGGGGAGAGAATGACGCCGGGTGGTGTGTGGTTCCGGCTGATGCCTTAAGGTAGGCGGATGTTTATTGAGGTTTGTGTGAAGGAGCCTCGTCTGTCGTCCTTCCATTAGGCAGTGAGGATAGAGGTCACTTTGTATGGAGCAGTCGGAGGGGGTCAGTCTGTGTGTTATTGTAGAGATAGAAGTACCGGGAGAATAACATTTAAAGAAAGTAACATTTATAGAAAGGTCGGTTCGAACCAGTCCCGGAGTTCGAAGTCTAAAGTCCCATCTGTATCATCGAGGAGTGGGCCACCACTGTCCATAAGCGTAGAGGTGTGCCAGTGTTCAGCCTGGTATCCTACGGGTCCGGTGGCGGTGTTGCTCTTGAGCACGGGACGAAGAGTGTAACCGTGGTTGGGTCCCATGATCTTGTAGGTTGCCCAGGTGTTGCTGGAGCGGTGGTTAGGCCCAATTTTTGGAGGAATGGTACGGCTTTGTGTGTAGGACGTGCGTGGTGCCAGCTCTCGTGACGTGAATAGAGTTGTCTGTCCCGCACCTGTATGGCAGGCCTGCTGATCGTAATAGGGTGGTGACGGGACCGCAGGATTTCCTCCACAACAGGGTAGCCCGTGTCAGGTCCTGGAAGAATAGCAAGGTGTAGTCCTCGAAGGTAAGTGGTGTTTTGCCCTTTATGGCTTGCATGACCTGTATCTTGTCCTGGACTGTGTGGCATTGTAGGATAACCTCTCTGTTCAGGTTAGATTTTGTGTGGGTTGTTGAGGGGAGGCGGTATATACTGTCGGTAGTAATTTTGCGTGCAACAGCTGGGGGCAGGATAGTTGCGAGACGGCGGACACCACGGCCGGGATCCCCCTGATTTTGATATGTGAACGGTGGTGTCAGTCCTCCAGGACCATGAGCTTTCCCATTAGGATTTTTTTTTCCTTTTTTTAAAGCAAGCAATAAAGCTAATTGTGTTAACCTGTAAGAAAGGTTTTTTTTTAAACTCTGATCTAGAGTTCTAATCACAATAACTGCTAATTCCAGGAGCAGGAAATGTCAAATTTCCCTTAATTAAAGCAAAAGATTTACCTACTTTCTATACTTCTCTCATCAATATGTTTTTGCCACCTAACTTGCGATGTTAAACAAAATCTGTCTCCTGCTTGAAAATAAATAGTGCAATTTCTGACTCCTCCTAAACTCCACTGCAAGCTAATTCCATGTTTGTCTTCTTTCCTTCACGCAAAGGCTTATGTCTAAATAAATTCAAGCACTAGTATAGTCCCCAGTTTGGTCTGTATGATTTTGTTTAACTTTATTTGTTACCACTTCTTGCCTTAGAGCCGCATTCCATTTCACTATTTCTTCTCAGTAAAAAAAAAAAAAGTGTCTGAGCTCAAACAACTTTAGTGAGGCCTACAATTCATTCAACTAGAACTTGATCTTATTGACTGTCTGCATAGGCTGACACTGTCCTACTTTTATACAAGTTGGAGTTTTATTCACCGCCTCACTGTATTTTTTTAATTTTTTCCCATTTCCTCTGCATTGTAAACTTGTACGCATGGTGTTGCGTTCTGGGTAAAAAATATAAAATAAGTTTTCTTGCTATCAGTACAGATATAAATGTAAACATCTTTATATTATTTTCATGTTTTAAAGGGCTGAGATCACATTAACTTAAGTGGGAACTCATAGGCTATAGTTGGAAGCCAACAAATGAGATTAAAATGGAATAGGTACTCTTACTAAATTTAATATACTCTTATCTCAACGTGTGACAAATTTGCTTGTCTCCCCAAGTCCGAGAATCCTCCTGTCTACTTGAACTTACAGTGCCTGCTGTAAACTATACTGAAGACCAAATCGTTTTCTTAACTATCTTATTAATATTTTATCTGCAATCAGAACTAATATATTAAGTTTCACATTTCAGCCATTAAATTAAAAATGTAACTTTCAGTTAAAACTGTGTAATTTTTCCTCTTTAGGCTTTGTTATGAGTCATTGACAGCTCTTGAGATACCGAATGATATGCTGCAAACCATACAAGACCTAATTTTGGATTTACGAGTGAATTGTGTTATAGTCACTTTAAAACAGACTACAGAAGGTAGGATTGTATGTTAAATAAAAATGAGAATTCACATTCATACTGCTTGAAATGTATTAGTTACTGGAAAGATAGTCACTGGCAACATAATGTCACATTTTAGCTGGAACCATGATTGGATCATGAAATGTCGGTATTTATTGAGAAATGGGTTAGAAACATCTGCTCTACAGAAAGATGTATTTCAAACTCCACCTCTTAGGCCTATATAGAATTTCTTCTCAGATGTTGAGGATTCCTTCCCATGATACTGGGTGAATATCATTAAGTACCCAAACCATTACATCCAATTTAAGTGGTATGGGTGCCGTGCCCCTGCCTGTTTAATGCTGCAATCTAAAACATTGCAGTTTCTGAAAAACAGGAATGTTTTCATTGCAGGGTTTAGTTCACCTCTAGTGTCTGTTTTCCAGACAGCTACTAGAGGAGCTTTTTACTCCCTAGCAGAGTTTTTTTCCATGACGCAAAGTTCGATATCCTCGCGTTTTGCTTGATGATGTCTAAGATCTTCAAATCTATGTTTTCACATGGGGAGCTTTAATGCGTGGACGCTAAGCATTGCGCATGCATATTTGACTTTGACGTTATTTTAGTCTTTATATTATTTTAATTTATTGTACTAGCAGATATTTAGAATGTAATTGTGATGATACGGCCTTAATATATGTCGTCCGTGGGTATTCTTTTTACATAACTTGCAGCACTACACTGCTCCACTAATTACTAGGACTCCTCTTTGGTAGCGTATGCAGGATATACTGAGCTGATATCTGGTTACAATATGATATTCTATCCATCCAGTCTTCTGGCAATACTATTATTAGTAATTACTCTATAGAGGACGATGAATAGCCACATCTTGTGAGACCTCAAGGAAGAGACAACACACAGTGAACATTGTATAATACAGGTACACAATACACAGATGCCTGTAATACAGAGATACCAAGGTACATGGAAAACAGTCACAAAATGGTGCCACGAGCTTGTGTCTTGCGCCAAATAAATCAGGCCATCCATCACAGTAATATTTTCATTAGTCTTTAGCATCTATCCCTGGTATCACAGCCAGCATCAAATAACTTCCATGTTTGCTTGCCTGTGACATGACCTCATGTGCTTGGGTAACATTGCAAAGGATGCTGGGCCCAGCATTAACTGGAACTAGATCCAGGAGCAAACAATTTATGAATATTTTGATTTCCAAATCACCGTTATTCCACTACTACAGTAACAGACAAATTAGGATTCTGAACGTTTTGTTGCCTCTACCTTCTTAAAGTACTTTTGTTGCCTTTCCCAACCCAATCCTTTGACTCCTTTGTTAGTAGGAAAACCACAAGTTTCCAATAGATAGGTAAAGTGTGTGTGTTTTTTTGTATTTCACGATAGGTATATATGATATAACTTGTTTTTTTTCTTTTCAGAAGTAAAACGATTAGCAGACAAGGAAGATTGGATTGTTGATAATGAAGGGTTAACTGCTTTGGTAGGTTCATGTAAATGATTTACAATATGTGATGTTTATACTCTTTATATATAATTTGTATAATTATTTTAACATATATGCTTTTGATCATTGTCACTGCTCTTTAGACCTTGAAGAACTTTAGATGATCAAATGCTTTTTAAAAAAAAGCTATCCAAGCCAGAGCTCAATGCTGCTTTTTTTCCCACAGTGGCATTTGTCAGGCTCGTATGAACTGCTGTCTTCTTGAACCAATAAAAGCAGAGGACAAGTTCAGTTCAGTTTAAAGGAACACTATAGTAACCAAAACAACTTTAGCTTAATGAAGCAGGTTTGATGTATAGCTCATGCCTCTGAAGTGCTCAGTTATCTGCCATTTAGCAGTTATATCACTTTTATTTCTATTTATGCAACCCTAGCCACACCTCCCCTAGCTGTTATGGACTCTGTAAATTGAACTTTAATCATACACAAGAAGCTACTGCAGGGCCAGACTGGCCCACTAGGACACCGGTGGGCTGGCATACCTTCAGTAACGGTGCATGGCCACCTAGGGTTAACCAACCTAGGATGCACAATTGCCGGGCGAGTGGCAGGGCTCCACCTCCTGCCAGTCCCTTCATATAGTGTACAAAACAAATGGTATGCACAAATAGTGATACAAATAGATTGCTCTAAAACACCCGTGTGGGATCCCCTATACCAACACTGTTAAATACATACAGAACAGGAAAAAATGGATGGAGCAATATTAGTCCTCTCTTCTCAACTTGTAGTTCTGTAGAGACAGAGAGGTACACACAATAGTGCAGATGGCTATAGACAAGTGTGGCTAGGTGATAGATGAAAACACTCACAAACGTAGAGCCAATTGGACCTGGCTCTGGTATCAAGGCCTCAGGATCTTTTGGGGGTGATCCAAATCCCTCTGGAGATGTTCTGGATGTCCAAGGATACTTTCTTGTTCCACCATAAACAGCAAGGGATTCAGTTAGATGTAAAGTAAAATATAATTTATTAATACATATAAAATATATAGGAAAGATAAGTATGAAATATCAGCCAAAACGCGTTTCGCCTCTTGGGCCAACTGAGGAAGCCCAAGAGGCGAAACGCGTTTTGGCTGATATTTCATACTTATCTTTCCTATATATTTTATATGTATTAATAAATTATATTTTACTTTACATCTAACTGAATCCCTTGCTGTTTATGGTGGAACAAGAAAGTATCCTTGGACATCCAGAACATCTCCAGAGGGATTTGGATCACCCCCAAAAGATCCTGAGGCCTTGATACCAGAGCCAGGTCCAATTGGCTCTACGTTTGTGAGTGTTTTCATCTATCACCTAGCCACACTTGTCTATAGCCATCTGCACTATTGTGTGTACCTCTCTGTCTCTACAGAACTACAAGTTGAGAAGAGAGGACTAATATTGCTCCATCCATTTTTTCCTGTTCCTTCATATAGTGTGGTCGAGTGGACCGCGGTAGAGAATCTTTTATATCCTCTGCCCAGTTGACAAGCGTATATTCTTGACCCTATAGTGGTAAAAACACTATTGAGGTGGCTATCCTCCCCTTGCCCCCCTTGAAAAGGATAAAAGGATTTATTCTAGCACGGCCTGGGTCTGCCAGCCCTGACCACGCCCCAGATTTGCCTCCTTTGCTAAGATCATCAGAATTGATCATTTCAGCCAATCCTTGTTAATAATAAGCAAATAAATAGACTAGTATATTAAAGAAAAGCAGAGGGTATTCTGCAGTTCATCTATTGATTCTGACAAGACAGTTGCCTTCTGATTCATGAGAGAAAATGGAACCAACGTAGAGTTAACTGAAACACTAGTACACATGAGACTGGAATATTCTTATAATGTCCTCTGACATCTGCAAGAAATCTGCATTATCAGTGTGAGTTCATACAACCTTGGGAGACTATGATAGCCTAAGAGAGCTGGTATAGCATGCCCACACCAGCCATTAAAATTTTAAATCTTAGTAAATGAAGGTTACCTGTACATTGTTAGAAATGTTGTCTACAGACGTCACTGCCCAAGTCATTTAAGTTGGCCCTATATAAATGCCAAAAACAATAATAATCTCTAGTAATTTGGAAGAAAGTTTTACTTATCTTAATTGGAATTTTAATACATTTAGCTTAGTGGAGCTGCATTGTAATTTTAGTTAGTATGTTTCTATGCCAAATAATATTTGCATTCATACTTATTTATAATGAAACAACAAATGTCTGCATGCACTCTGTAACTCCTCACTGTGTATTTGGTGTAACTTTTATCTCTGATGTTGAATCAACATATTTGTGGTTTCCACAAGACATCTGGAAAACAAATTAATTACCGAATGTACTACTGAAAGAGGTTGCTTTATACTTTGCTGTGTTAACTATGAATAATTACATTTTGCACAATGTTTAAAAGAAACAATGAAAGGGACCCTCTGAGCACCAAAACATTTTTTGCTTAAAAAACTGGTTTTGTTGTATATATAATTAAAATACAAAATCAAGTGAAAAAGGCGCTATAAAAATATATCAAACTTGGTGAATAAAACTTGTAGCAAGGTCAAAAT
Organism: Pelobates cultripes; assembly: GCA_933207985.1. Taxonomy (NCBI): domain Eukaryota; kingdom Metazoa; phylum Chordata; class Amphibia; order Anura; family Pelobatidae; genus Pelobates; species Pelobates cultripes. Next base: position 188,778,866 of record OW240915.1, read on the forward strand.
ATTCTAAAGAAAAGTTTCACCTTTAAAAGTGAAATAGCCCAAAAAACACCTTACATTAAAATGTATAAAAAAAGGTGCGCTATATCTATAAAATACTTTACAGTATACATATATAAAGTGCAACACGGTACAATGAAAGTGCAATTTAATTGTGCCATAAACAGGTCAAAGCACATAATAGAAAACAAACAAGAACACTTACTCTATAGACCTTGGAAAAGGAACTGTTTAGAATACCTTTCCAGGTATGGGTAGTGCAAATCAGTACATAAAAGCAAAAGAGAAAAAAAAAAGAAACAATAATAGTGTAACTTTGTGGCACAAATATTTAAAATATGCAAGAGAATCAGGCAACTCATGAGAGGAGAGCAGTGAAAGTCTGCTCTAACTTGTACAGCTCAAATGTCTGGAAGCCAGGACTTCCATGTAATAGGCAGGACGGCAACTTGATGCAAGTGAATCTTTTATTAGTAACATAAAAACATTAAGTGAGACGCTCCATTCCATATGGAGTGCTTCCCCTGTGTATCCCCATTCCTTTCGACTTGCGCCTAGCACTTGTAGTTCTTAGGCAAATTCTTCCGGGAACTCAAGCTTCGTGTAAGCACGTACCGACGTTGTGCGTCTTGTAGCGTGATGACGCATTTCACCTGGTTGGCTTCTTCAGATCAGATATTAGAGTATCCGTTTTGTAAGTGGTGACATGTCAGGTCTGTCCCATAAGAATATGCCTTAAAAGGACAATATGTGTTGCGCCTAACCACATTCTGACATATATCCTTCACCCATCAACCATGCAACAGTAACCCCGATTCTGAAAAACTTCCTAACTTCCCATCCAATTACCGCCCTACCTCACTACTGCTGTTTGCCTCCAAGATCTTTAAGAGAGTTGTGTACGCAAGATTGATCGACTTGGATTGATCGAATACAACTCTCTGCTTGACCCGCTTCAGTCTGGATTTAATTATGATTTAATCACTGCAAAATCTCATGGTTACTATTCTATCCTAATTGTCCTTGACCTTTCTGCAGCTTTTGACACTGTTGATCATCAACAGCTTCTTCTCATCTCATCTTCCGTAACCTCGGACTACAAGATACTGCTCTCACCTGGTGCTTATTTTACCTCTCCCCGCATTCTTAGTGTTTCTTTCTCTGGCTCTGCCTCTTCTCCCCAACCTCTCTCTGTTGATGTTCCCCAAGGTTCTGTGCTTGGTCTGCTACTGTTCTTGATCTATACTGCCTCCCTTGGAAAACTCATCCGCTCCTTTGGTTTCCAATATCATTTCTTTGCGGATGACACGCAAATCTATCTTTCCTCTGCCGATCTCTCGACGTCCCTCTTGACTCATGTATCTGACTGCCTCTCTGCTATTTCTAATTGGATGGCTGCTCACTTCCTTAAACTTAACCTGTCCAAAACAGAAATTCTTGTCTTTCCTCAGAAGTTGCTACTCCCATGTCTGTCTTTCTGCCAGTCAATGGCACTACCATCATCTCTACCCCACAGGTTCACTGCCTAGGTGTGCTCTTTGACTCCGACCTCTCCTTTACCTCTCATATCCAGTCGATTGCCAAATCCTGCTGATTCCATCTCAAAAACAGCACGCATCAACCTGTTTGTAAGGGATCCATAGTGTGTATGTGTGTCAGGGATATACTGTGTGTTAAGTCTTTACTCTGTGTGTCAAGGATGTTGTCTGTGTGTGGATAGTGCAGTGTGTGTCTGTAGGGGATCTAGTGTGCCTAAAGGATCTATAGAGTTTATATTGGATTATTGGAAGTATTGTGAGTGTAGGTGGTGCAGTGGATCTGTAGAGGACCTAGTGTTTGCGTAAAGGATCCAGTGTTTGTGTAGGTGGTGCAATGTGTGTGAATTTATTGGGGCCTGTATTGTGTGTGTGAGAGGAATGAAATGGGGTGCAACTGAATAACAAAATTAAATTTATTTATTTATTTTAAAAAATTATACATTGAAAAATAAGTTCTTACCTTTGTCCGATAAGAAGTTGTCTCTAACAGGCAAAGATCCCTGTTCTCTCAAGCTCCAGCACTACTCTGTGTCGGAGCATTTCTGTGGTAACCCGCAGCAACGCTCTGAACCACGGAGCTCATTGGAGGAATTCTCTGCACATCGTCCTATCCTGCTGATCTCCCCCCTGGCTGGCCATGAAAATACGAGGCATGGCTGGCACCTGCTCTGCATCAACCAGCAGGGGAGATTCACTGATCTCCCCTGTCATCCTCGGCCCATGGCCATCGCGTCCCATATTTGCCCAATGTCAAGTCCGGGCCAAACTTCAAATCACAAAATTGGTCACGGGACTTTGAGTAACCCTTTAAGACCTTTGATTTTTTTTTTAAAAGACCTTAAGGAGCTATAGTTGCTTCTAATAGCATTCAGCCTCTAGAGCCATGGTCTCTGCCAAACGTGAACATTAAATGGCAATGTTTTATATTGTCCCAGTAAAGGGATAGAGTCTACCAAAACACTCTAAGCACCAAAGCTATGGCGTCTTAATGTAGAGTGTACGTTTTATGAGTTTGATTTTATAATGAGTGCAATATGTACATAAATGATAATACATACTGCAAACTGCATAGACTTCCATGTTGAGCTATGTCAACCACTTCCTTTATGAAAAAAAAAAAAACATTAACTAGGCAGTTAAAAATAAATACAAGTGTTTAACACTTTCACCGTATGATCGTTAATACATATTTTCTAAATTCTACTTTGTAGTCTGTCTGATTTCAGTACTAGTCAACTAGGGGATTTCTATTGATAAACAAAACATCCTATTGGCCTTTAATTGAATGTATTTTTTTCTTTTCTTTATTAGCAACTCAATTTCTGAAACATCTAGTCTGTACACAAACCACATTCAAATAAAACACCATAGCTTTCTGGAAAAGAGGAGCAGTGACTAAAATATAATGCGATCTGTGTGGAGTTCGGTGCCTTCACAAGTTTTTTGCAAAGTTCTCTTATTGTGAGCGGCATATTTTGCAAGCTAAACAAATATTTAAATATGTGAAAATATATACTTCAGCATTTTCTCATAGATAGCGTTATCATTATTAAATGATACGTAATATCAGGCTGTCTGTTATCTTTTCTTTTTTTAATCCATACACCCTGTTCCAAATTATTTAGCAAATTATATTTTTCTCATTTACCTAAATAATTGATGTAAATAACAGTCAGCATAATTCTCATGTTATCAACTATTAAGAGTACAATTCAAATTTTATTGAACAAACCTCCTAATGTTAACAGTATTTATTTTAAACATAAAAAACTTACAATGCACTGTTCCAAATTATTACGCACAGTACATTTCAAAACACTTTATAGGTTGCAAAGAACTGAAAATTTTAATTTTTTGTGTTTGCAGCATACTTACTGAAATCAAAAGCTATTTCACTCAAACTTCTTGCGAAGCAAGAAGAATAAATCTCTTTTATAAGAAAAGCCAGGAAAGTCTGATTATGTTATATGTTTAAGTGACATAGAAGAACTATAATATGCATGATACAAGGAGGGCCACCCAACAATAAGAAGAATTCACATACATATGAATAAGTATCAGGCAGAATAATTATTATAAAAGTAAAATTTCTACAACCAGTAACTTAATTATCTCCCAGGAACAGAGAGCCAAACATAAAAACATTAAAGTACCCCAAAACATAATAAAAACATACAATAACCCCATCATATTATACATCCCCAAATAGCCCTGATCTGAGCGCCAAAGTTGTCCAAATAGCGCTCAGAGCCAACCAGTGTAGGGGAAATGCCACTGTGTTAAAATTCTGACCAGCTGCTCCCGCAGTCTTTTGTCCAAAATAGTTCCAGGGTGTTTGGTGCTTTTGCCGGTTAACTTTCGGGAGCTCCTATGTCCAAAACTCTGGGTGCTTCGCCTGCCTCTCAAGTAGCCCCTTAGTTTGCTTTCCTTAGTCTCAGGCACCTGCCCTCCAAAAAACGCTCCTGGCAGTTTGCAAAGTGGTTCAAAACCCGAATCAAGTTGTCCAGGAACCGCATGGTCACCTCATGCCGAAAATAGTTCCATAACATTTGTACCGCTGAGGTGACCGGGGACCCACGAAGTCCTCATGCCGAAATTGGTTCCATAGCAATCACAGCTAAGTACAACTGAGGACCATCCGTGGGTTTGGTTCATGCGAACAGCCGCCAGGGAGCTAGCGTTCAGTTCCATTCGAAGGAAGGGAAAGAGCCGAACCACGGGCACCCAGGGAAAGATGCTAATGGCGGCTAGGCAGGGTAACTCCCAAATGAAATGGTGTCTCAGATCTGCACCATAGTCGATGGGCAGAAGGCTAGCTTTCACACTCCTCCAGGAGTTCATGGCAAACGTTCGTGGGAAGGAGCGTTTGTCACAGCTTCTATCTGGCCTCTGACTAGGCACCCTTATTGGCTGAGAGCATCTACTTATGCAATCAGACTACCATCTCCCCATTGAGTAAAGTGGGTGAAAAAGGTTCATATCTATTTCACTCACTTTTCTCAATAGGGAGCTAGTGATAGGCAAAGAATATCAGATGAGTGTCTTACTTATTGAAGCCCCAGACATTAAGAGGAAGTACTGGGGTAGAAAGATCTGCTGCTGGCTTGGAGATTTTAGTGTTAAACCTTTCATCAATAATTTTACCCCTTCACGTAAGACAGTGCCAGGGACATCTTCGTACCATAACAACTTAATTGTAATGTAAAGGTTTTTATGTAGCCAAGAGTGTCCCTGTAAGCTGTCTGAAAACTGTTTAACCTAATAAGGTAAGATGACACCCAAGACCTCTATACCTTTTAACATCTTCATTAAGATTAAGTTTTATGGGGCCTGGAGTGTTCCTTTAAAATAAAACAATACAATTAGACATTGCTTCTTGTTTCTGCTTGTATGAAAATAAATTATTTATTTATTTGCAACTAAATGTTAAATTATGATTTGATTTTCAGCCATCTCTGTTTGAGCAGTGTGTTGTTCAGTCTCTGCAATCCCTGAAAACAGTCCTGGAATGCAAGCCTGGAGAAGCAAGTGTGAGTATTTCATAAATTTTTAGTTCCAATAAATAATATTGGTATGCAGAGGTCAGCATAGCTCAGGAGTGGTTTTATGTGGACATGCTCTTACTGGTTTGTTTGCTGTTCCTGAATCTCAAAATGACAGTCATTCTTCTTGAGTAAAAAGCATTAGTCGCAATTGTTACATAAAATTTCAGCAATAATTTAATCCATTTGCAATACAAAAATAATTCAATAACAAGCATTGTTTGTCTTTGTAAAAGATAAGCGTAGCAATAGTGATTATATCAAGAATTAGTCTGGGAAAGGGAATTTGCTGAAGTTAGGGTCCAGAATATTTTGGGAGATTGCAACACCCTGAAAAGATTTTTTTTTGACAGACAGTCTATTGCTTAAAATATAGTTTATATTCCACTCAAATATAAAACCTACAGTATATACTCGAGTATAAGTCTAGTTTTTCAGCACATTTTATGTGCTTAAAAACCCCCACTCGACTTATACTAGAGTCACTGTCTGTATTATGGCAACTTAGAGAGCCGCGGCCATCAGAGCCATGGCAACGATCCGCGCGGCAACCAGACCGCGAGACTTACAGTGGAGCTGACCGGAATGGAGGAGAAGGGAGCTGACAGGAGCTGCAGGAAAGGTAAGTAAATGATTCCTGCCGGCCCCCCCACTTCACAGCCCATGCCACTGGACCACCAGGGATTAAGATAGCCCCCCTCCCTGACCAGTTAACAAGCAGGGAGGGGGGACAAAAAAAATTAAAATAATAAAAAAATAATATTAAAATTAAAAAAAATTAAAATAATAAAAATGCCCTCCCCCCACCCAGTTCACACACACTACACAAACACACACTCTGCATTATATACACACTCTGCATTATATACACAGTGTGTGTATATAATGCAGAGTGTGTGTTTGTATGAGTGTGTGTGTGTATATAATGCAGTGTGTGTGTTTGTATGAGTGTGTGTGTGTGTGTGTATATAATTATAAAAATCACAGAATTTTATAGCCCCAAGTTTTACCCTCGACTTATCCACGAGGCATAGCATATTTCACAATTGTTGGTCACAAAACTGCACTCGACTTATACATGAGATCGACTTATACACGAGTATATACGGTATATAGAGGTTACTGCTTGTAAACAACCATAAATTGCAAATAGTACCCAGGGGGCAGTGAGCGAACATGCAGCTACCTCAGTTTACATATTTTTGTGTCACCGTGCCTTTAATGAAAGATCAAGTGCCAAAAAAGGAAGAGTCAATCAGATTTAATTAAAAAAAAGTAAGTAGAAAAACTATACTTTATTCTTAACTTTTAGTTCTGCTTACTTCGTCAGGGGAATTTATGTATCCCTTCATTTAAAGCAGGGGTGCCAAAACAGTACATCCCCAAATGTTGTAGAACTACAACTCCCGTGATGCTTTGCATGCCTTTGGAAACATTTTAGAGATCTACCTTTTGGACACCCCTGATTTAAAGAAACACTCCAAACACGTAAAGCACTTTAGCTGGAAGAATGTGTTCCCGTATTTCATTTTATAAAAGTTTGGACAGGGAGTGCTTGAAGTAGCTGCAGTTAGTAGATCTGCAGAGGTTGCAAGCCAAGATTTACCCCCAAAGAAAACATGCTAAACTAATTACATGCATGTTTTATTTTGAGGCATAGCTACTAAACTGTCAAAAAATACATAAATTCCAAGAGCACCTGCCTTGTAAATGAGCTGTAATACGTCTCATTGAAAAGTCTGTGATTCTAGAGCCACAGAAAGTATTTGCTGTGAAAGAAGTGGTGGGCTTGCAGTAGCTGCAGACACTAGACCTGCAGCTATTGCAAATCACAATTTTATACACACCGAAAGAAAACAGGCAAAACAAATGACATGCATATTTACATGAATATCTTAGAATTTATTTATGAAATGTTCCTTTAATGTTTCCCTATAACCAAAAAATAAATAAAACAACCTCCAAAGGGGTGCATGACTTTTATATAATGCATATACATTTGAAAATCTTTATATGTAAACAAATAATGAAAAATAGGGAACTGGAGATTAACTTTAAACAACTGCTCAATCTCAAGAGCTGTCATTACACAACATGGCCTCGATTTAGTTATTTTGAATCAGCATCAGAAATGATTCTTTTCTGTAATAAAATCGATTGTAATGCAGACATTTGTAGATAAATCATTTAAAAAGTTATTTTCTAACATAATGGAATCATGAATGGATTCAAACAAACTAAATAGAGAGAATTGTTAAGAGAACTGTAGAATTTGTATTATTATTTATATAACACCAACATATTCTGCAGCGCTTTACAATTATATAATGGCGATATTTAGCAATAAATAATTAACATTCAGAATATAACAGAGACAAGAGGTATATTTGTCGTGTTGCCAGTTTTAAAATACGTTCTGGGGTCTGGATGTTATTGTTACCAAACTTAATCCTACTCACTGTCAGCAAGCAGCTATGTGTGCCTGCGTTTCATTGAGTGTGATAAGAGCACTTTTTCAAAACAACTGTAGTGTTAGGTAACAGCCTTTCTCTGTCAATCCAGCTGAATTGGAATGAAAATAAATTCAATCAAAAAATATATATATATATATGTAAAAATGTTTCACCTATTAACATTGGACTACTATATCCTACAGGTTTTCCAGCAGCAAAAAGTACAGGATGATGTTTGCCACTCGTGCATTCAAATGATTAAGGTGTGTAAAACTATGTAATCATTATTATTTAATAATCAAACACATCTATCACTATATAGGAATATAGAAGTGTTGTGAAATTCTAGTGGTGTACCAGTCACCGTGGATACCAGATTTCTCAAAACATTTCGGATATTTTAGCTGATTGCTGTTTAAGAATTACCCCCTTTTTGCCCTTATGTGGTCACAGTTCATGAGAATATATAACTTACAAAACAGAGAAGAAAAATTACCTTGGAGCGTTAGAGAGGATAGAAGGCATAGAGCCGTTCCTCTCCAAATCCCCCCAGAGGTATACCCACAATAGTAATATTAACTCGTAAGGCCCAGGAATAGTAGTATAAAAAATAAAAAAACGATCTTTATTAAATTATATTTGTTAGAGTCTATAGACTAATTTACACAAAACCAAAAAGAAAGAAAAAAACGTGCAAGTGATTTAAAAAGGACAGACTCATGTAGCTTGTATAGATATTTAAGCGTACGTGAATAGTTTTAAAGTAAATTGTATGAACTAAATAGTATAAGTAGAATACTATTCACGTAACGTCCACTTAGGAACCACAGGCAAATATATGATTATAAGTATGCGATAATGGCACTTGATAGAATAGAAGATAAGTGTCAAAAACTGGCTACAGATTTACATACCCATTAAATTAGTTGACACAAGAGGAAGAATGTAACATATCACACCAATTCTGGTATCAGAGGTCACATTAATTATAGGTAGACATCCAGAATGTAATTAATACAATGTTACATAAGTTTAGCGTCTGCACAAGTGTAGCCACTAGCTAATTCCTTCCTTAATAAGAGTAACTAGATTCCATCAAGGGAAGGTAATAAATGACGTCCTATGATAATGATCTAATAGGAATTAATGATAATCAGTAGGAGATATAAAGAAGGAATGGTGCCTTCAGTTATAGGAAAGAAAGAGTGTACATAAAAAGTAATAACTCCAGACAATATAAGAGATATGTTCAAAGATACAGAAAAACAGAGAATATAAATTAGCTGAGCTGCATAAGTCCTGGTCTGATCAAAATATAGCTTGCCCAAATACCCTGAGCGATATGTTATAATTGGATACAGATGGCTTAAAAGCCGCCAGAATGCCGATCTTAATGATGAACTCTGGAGGAGTTGAACAGTTAAGCTCGGATATGCGGTCTAAGCTGCAGACCCCCGTTACCTGTTTGGGGGTTCGTGTGGGGTATACTGTGTCAACCTCACACCACAGCCAAAAAGTCTAATATGTCTAAAGATATTAACAGGTATATCGGTCTCATGTCTTGGTATAGATCTAATGTGAAGCCCGACGCGCGTTTCGCCTAATTCTAAGACTCATCAGGGGAAATGACTCCCTGCTACGGATGGCATTAAATAGCCCGCCCTACAACCTGATTGGTCTGTCATTAGTTGATGGGTGTATGCGTGAGTATGGTGGCTCATTGCTCAGATGGGATAGTTTTTCATCCTCAACCCCTGGTCAATATCTCAGAGTTAGATGTAGCTCAATCAAGGAATTTAACCTAAAAGCAAAAAGTCTCAGAACACACTTTAGGGAAAAAGGGTACCCTAATAGATACCTAAAACAGGCCTATAAGAGAGCACTAGCATCTGATCGAAGTACCTTGCTAAATGAGTCTAATCCCACAGCACAAAAGGACTCAATTATTATCCGACTTATAGCTACCTATGACGCTGGCTGGAGTAAGGTAAAAGAGTCCCTTCAACGTTTCTGGCCATTACTCACCGGCGATGAGCATCTAAAAGAGAGACTAACCCCTAATGCAGCTATTACAGCACGCAGGGGGGAAAACCTATGGGATATCTTGTCTCCAAGTCATTTACAATTGAAACAACCCACCACATGGCTTCAGAGCCCCGTAACAGGTAGCTTTGGCTGTGGTAGATGCGTTACTTGTAAAATTATCAAAAAAGAATCTAAAAAGGTGAAAGACAGTGAGGATATAGAGGAATTTACAATCACTTCCTTTTTCAACTGCAACACTAGCGGTTTAGTATACCTACTCACTTGTCAGTGTAACCTAAAATATGTCGGGAAGACTTTCAGGCCATTCAACCTTTCATTTATTTATCTATTTATGATTTGGCAACCACTTTAGGCAGTTAGTTCATTTAGACTTTTGACATCTATAACACCTTTACGCTGGGATTTAGGGATAGGTTATGGAAGTAGCTTTTTAGCTCATAATTTAACCTACCTGCATCTATGTCTGTGTATTCAGACACTTTCTGTTCTTTGATTTAGATAGAGGCTATGGAGGAGGTTCCTACTTCTCCCTAATATTTACTTTGTCCTAATATTCTAATATTTCTCACTTAATACCAAGAAACCTTAGCTATTTAATTGAATATTGGATCCTATTTGGCTCTATCTATCTCATTATATTTCGGGATACTAATGTCACACTAGGGGCACTGCATACTTCCGACGCGAGGGATTGCTATCAAATATACCTGCTACTAAGATTATATCTAGAATATAGCATAATAGGTGTTTTCCTTTTTCTTTCCCTCTGCTATTTAAAGTTGCATTTGTCCCAGACATCGATCCTTAATCTGTGTTCCACGGCTATTGGTGGGAACAGTGTTTTTGGTATTTTTTCGGGATACCAATGGGGCATTGCATTAGGGGCACTGCATACTTTTGATGCGAGGGAATGATATCAATTCCCCCTCCCAATCAAGTTGCAGTTACCTCAGACATCAATCCCTAACCTATACTCCATAACTATAAGCGGTCACCGAGAAATTTTATATGCTTACCTCTATATCTATATGTTATCATATGCAATACATTAGGAATGATATATATGAATATACAATATCTTCATTTCCTAACCTTCTTTGATTATACTTATAATCATATATTTGCCTGTGGTTCCTAAGTGGACGTTACGTGAATAGTATTCTACTTATACTATTTAGTTCATACAATTTACTTTAAAACTATTCACGTACGCTTAAATATCTATACAAGCTACACGAGTCTGTCCTTTTTAAATCACTTGCATGTTTTTTTCTTTCTTTTTGGTTTTGTGTAAATTAGTCCATAGACTCTAACAAATATAATTTAATAAAGATCGTTTTTTATTTTTTATACTACTATTCCTGGGCCTTACGAGTTAATATTACTATTGTGGGTATACCTCTGGGGGGAATTTGGAGAGGAATGGCTCTATGCCTTCTATCCTCTCTATGATTATTTTATTTATGCTCACTAATTAATTAACACACACACACACACACACACACCCACACCCACCCACCCACCCCCCCTACCTCTCCTTGCACTCAGGCTAATAATAATTAATGCCGGGTGCCAGTCCTAGGCATGCATATAGAACAACTTTAAGTAACAGGCTGCACTCACGGTCTTTGTAATAAAAGTTACAATTCTTTATTCTGTATCCAAGCAATGATACAATCCAATGGTCCTGAGGAAAGTCCCCCGGGAAGGGACTGAAACGTTAATCTCTCCTGTTTTTTACCACAAAGTATATAAATATATATATACCGCAAAGTGTATATATATATATACACACACACACACAGTGGAACCTTGAAACTCGAACTTAATCCGTCATAGAAGGCTGTTTGAGAACCGATTTGTTCGAAAACCAAATAAAAATTTTCCATAATTAATGTAAATAATATGTTTCAGACCCCCAAAATTACAGCATTTTAACACACATTTTACAGTTCAATAATACCTTAAATGCAAACGATCATACAGAAAACCAATAAACACAATGTAAATGAAATGAAAATGTAACATACCAAATTGTTTGAGATGGGGAGCGTTCCAGAAACGAGGTTCCACTGTGTGTGTGTATATATATATATATATATATATATATACATACATACACATACATACACATTGATATGTGCTGGGTTTTCTTATTATCTTGCCAGTTAATATTTTCCAGTAAGCAACCATGTTTTTGTTTCTATTCATTTTCTATTCTATTCATATTTTCCATATATATAGGTCTTTATAGCCAGCCTGGAGAATCTGAGCACAAAGCCTGAGGGAAATATAGATACCTTGCAGTGAGTATCACAACCTCCATTTCAGTAGGAGATATGTATTTGCATGTGAATGTACTTTGTAATTAAATACATTTTGACATTGACGAGTCTCCAAATTACATGCTTCATATTTCAGTTAAAAACAAAAAATAACATTTAAAGCTTTGATTATTTGTAAGTTATTATTTATTAATATTATTATTTTTTTTTAGTATTTCAGTAGATGTTTCATCTCCTGAATTGTTTGGAAGCATCCATGAAGATCTTACCATATCACCTGTAAGTATTTATTTTCTCATCTTATAAAAAAAAGGTGTGTGTATATATATATTTACCACACAGAATTCAGGAGTTAGACTTTGGTGGCTTTAGGTTCTGGGTAAGACTTTTTTTTTTATCAAACACATTGATAACAAAAAGAAACCAGCAGCATACCCAGAGTCATATTGTAGCCTATCCGTTTCAATAACCTGTAGTGGTTAGAGTGCCCCTTTGATATATATGCTAAGAGTTGTCCAGTCAACTTTTTTACATTATACGTTTGTCCTCGTTTGTGTAAACCTGTTGAAGAATTGATTATTTTGCAAGAAACACAAATAAACCAGTGCATATAACTATAAATCAACAATATTTTAAATATATCCTACCACTGGTTTCTTTTATTTATTTTTATTAAGTGCCCATTTTCTTCCTACAGCTGTTACTTTAAAAAAAATGATCTTATGATTTATGATTGTGTATTTATTTCATCCCCAGAATGTTTCATTTTTGTTCCAGTAATTGTATTTTATTTAGGCCTTACCACAGGGTCTTCACTGGTATACATTTGATATTACTGCGCATTATTCTAGAGAATATGTGTGTCTGGGTTTATGAGAATTGGCTTGGTGAATCACACAGCAACTCAGTTCCTAGAATTTATTTTAGCTGTTAGAGTAATAACAAAGAATAATTTCATTCCTGCAATTTGCCTGTTTTCAATCCCAGTAAACCAGTGCACACTATTTTGAATTTGAGACAATTTTTCAATTCCAGCTATGACAGAGACAGATATTTAAAAACAAGAACTTGTATACAATATTAAGAGATCACTTTATTATTTGTTTAAATCAGCATCTCTTTATGTATGGCAACTATTCCATTCCATTTTTTGTTGAATTTTAACACAGGCGTACCTCATTCTACTTAATGAGGTACTGATTAGATGATAACCTGAGCCAAGTCTTATTTAATAACGACAAGTATAAAAAATCACTGCAGTGGTCAGCACTTTTCTCTTGCAATAGGACCAGCTGGATGGTAAAAAAACAGTGCTAGTAGTACCTCAAAAGTAATTGGAATTCAGAAAAATAACTATTGTCCATGCCAAAAGAGTTAAAAAGAGAGGTTTTGAGTGAGGAAAAAAAGGGTTAAATTCTGTCCTGATTGGCAGAGGGATACAGTGAGTGACAACTGGGGTGATGTGTACGGCTAGGACAGTTCGAAACTGGCTTCTAGGAGCTGAGATTGAAAAAAACCCTTCAATTAAAAGCAAAGAAAAGCCTGGCTGCAAAGGACCATAAGGATTGGATTGAAGAGGACTAGAGTAAAGAAATCTTCTCTGATTAGTTCAATTTTCAGCTTTGCACAATATTTTTTTAATGGTTAGATGGAGACCTGGAGAGGCCTACAAGCTACAGTGCCTCGCACATTTTTTTAAATTTGGTGCAGGATCGGTGATGATCTGGAGGTACTTCAGCAAGGCTGGAGTGGGCAGATTTATGTTTGTGGAGGACACATGAATCAAGCCACATGCACATTCTCCAATTTCCTGCTTGGATCAAATATCGTGGAGAGTATACAAACACGTAGGCACCCTGGAGCGTTATATATAGAGCCTGGTGTTTTATATGTGTTTCTTAAATTTAAACTGAAAGAACTATGTATTATTGTTCTTTTATCTTTTAGATTTAATATGGCTAATTTGAATTTATGAACATCAACTTAAGTAGGTTTGTGTACATTCATCTGGGGTGTATCACTCAGTTTTTTTACTGATTTATCCTGTAAGGTGATTAGGGGGATACACCTCCCAGGCTGTCAATGAGATAGCCATGAGACTGACAGGTAGTTTATATCATTGGAGCTAAATTGAAAGGCAGGTGCTTGTGCAGAGTTCCTGCATTTGAAAGACTTCTCAGTGAGAAAAATCTGTGATTGAACTGCCGCACACACGGGTCTCTGCTCTACAAGGCATCTCTAAAACATTTCTGATTGGTTATTCCCTGGCAGAGGAATAAGCCTTTTGCTTGGAAAGAAAATAGGGAACTACAGAATCTCTAGATACTTGAGCTACATTTTTTTTTCAAGCTACAAGCCAAATTCTCATACTTTCATGCATGGGGTAAACTAGTAAACAAAATGCTTTATTGTTTCATGCAGTGGTCCTTTAACATACATGGGAGAAGCAGGGTTTGTCTGATGCTGAACCATTCCTCGTTTTAGTAAGAGTACTTCTAATCTAATCCAAGTAGTAAAGAAAAATAAGCATTGAAATAAAGTATATGTATATAAATTTAAACATATTTAACAAATTAAAAATGTACAAAGCACTTAAAGGATCACTATAGGTTCATGAACACAAACATGTATTCCTGACTCTATAGTGTTAACACCACCATCTAGTAAAATTCTTACTGTATTCAAGCCTGAAGCTGTAAATCTGCATGCTGTTAGACTCAGAAAAACAATGAGTCTGCTGACATGTGGTAGCCTGATCCAATCACAGTGCTTCCCCATAGGATTGGCTGAGACTGACAAAGAGGCAGCTCAGGGGCAGAGCCAGCATGATTCAAACACAGCCCTGGCCAATCAGCATCTCCTCATAGAGATGAATTGAATCAATGAATCTCCATGAGGAAAGTTCAGTGTGTGCATGCAGAGGGAGGAGATACTGAATCACAGGATGCTGTGCACAGTGCTGCACTGTGCTCTGCTGACAGCAGATCTGAGTGGATGGAGGCATATTATGCCTCCATCAACTCCGAAGTCCCTCTGGTTCACTCTGAGTGACTGCAACTAGAGGTGTTCCTAGCTTTCAATGTAAACACTGTATTGTCTGAGACAATACAGTGTTTACATGAGAAAGGCTGCAGGGAGCTATAGTTCTCACCTGAACAACCTCATTAAGCTGAAGTTGTTCAGGTGACTATAGTGTCCCTTTAAAAGAAAAAAGTGGAATTTTCCAGTAGTGTTATTTAGTTTGTCATAACTTTCTCTAATCTTTAGTAACAGTTATAATAAATCACAACAATATTTTTAGGATTTCATACCCAGTTGTATTAAATGTTCTTTTTTCATACCATGGACTGGAAAAGACCTCATTTTCTTATACTTTGTGAAGGTGGGAGGTGGAATTAGGGCTGGTCTAGTTTAACCACTGGATTTCACACTGAGACAGTGACTCAATCACTTTCAAAGTGCATTCCCATTCATAGTTTAGTTTTCTTTTGCTTCACATGTTTGTGCTCTATTCAACAAATTGTGGTCACTGAAAAAATATGAAACTTCTGCTTATTCCTGCCTCTATTTGAAATATACTGTTCATTTAGAAAGCAGTTTTAAAAGTTTTTAAAAATGCATAGTAATATCATCTTACCAGTTCATATATCCAAAAAATACCTAAACATTTGCACAGAATATGAATTTAAGAATTCTTTTTCATTTTATTATTTATTCCACTGGTGTAAATAGCTTGTTTCTGTTCAGTGCAAATACAATCCTATTTACTTTTAAACATTCAATTTACAAGGAAAATAGTTTTTTTTCTCCTTCTGTACTGTCTAGGTTTATTCTACCCATATCCAAAATGTAGAGAAACAATGGCCAATCATTTTATCCTTAAACCTCGGACAGGAACATATTACAATGTATTACTTGAACTTGACCAGAATCGTCTGTTTTCCCAACGATTATTTGCCAACTTGAAAATGTTTACCGTTTTTTTTTTATAGTTATAAATAAAGCAAAGTGACATGCATTGTGTTAATAGATAGAGAAAATCAGTTTTTATGCTGTACTAGCAGAATGGATTGCTCTGAAATAAGAAAATATTTTTACGTTAGCTAAATTAAAACAAATATTTGCAAGTAAATTGAGGAAAAACATTTTTTTTTTTTTTATGTAAGGTGAGAAAATAAATGTATCATAGCTCATAACATATCTCAGAAAGCAGAAGAAGGATTTCCAGAAGTAAGCACCAATTCTGGTAAAACTGTTACAATGTGGTTTAAACTGAAGTTCATAAGTGTAAACTAAATAATCACCATGTTATCTCCAGACAGCAATTAAGTCCCTGTCCTGTGGAGTCAGCACTGAGCTCCAACATTAAGCCAATGACTGGCATGTGTTGAAGAAATTTAGAGCCAAGGAGAAGCTTACTGCTGTTATTAAATAGATTGTAAGCTCATTCAGCAGGATCCTCATCACCTGGTGTTCCTGTCAAAATAGTTTATCCCATTTGTTGTTAATGCTCTTGATTAGATTATGTAGGGAGACTATCAAGTCATTAGCTCACCTATTTCCCTTCTGTTGTTACTTTCTGCTACCAACACCCCTCCTCCTCCTCTCCTCCCTGTCCTCCCTGTCCCCCCCCCCCTTCTTCTCCCTTTCTTTCTCTCATACATCTTAACAAGTAGCTCCAAGGAGAAGTCATATATGGCTATGATTGATTTTGAGTGATGTATTTGATTTTGTATTGTTTTAGTTTCTAAATTATCTTGGTCTTCTTAAATGCTATGCCTGATCCTTGCACTGAATATATATGTGTTCATTGTTTCTTTTTTCTTTTATATCTTGGAAATCTTTGCAAGGCGCATCTTCACTTTGACATTTTATGTTTAAACACTGCAAAAGGCAGGTTATTAATTTAGTTATGTACTTTTACAAAAACCAGTCAAGAGTATGCAAAAGGCGGGTCATTCTGTACCGAGGAGCACGTTTTAGTGTTTTTTATGACATCAGCGCGCATCAAGTACACAAAACAAACTTCTAAACTGCAATGTGCATGTAAGAAGTGCTGAAATAACATAATGAACTTTAAAAGAAATTAATGAAAAAATGGCTATACAAATAGCTCAAAATATACCATATGATATGATATGCAATTATGGGGTAATTTGAACAGTCAAACTGCTACAATCTCTAAAATGAGACAGAGGTAAAATCCAGAGGCTTGGAAATGGGTATGGACTCAAAGAGACACCAAATGCGGGAGAAGGTTCATTTTGATAACCCCAATTCTACAAATCCATGACATCTGTGGGAGGGCCCAACTCTCAAGGTCCCTGTGAATGCTATCTAGTATAGGTTGAAAGTTTTTAGTATAAAGTTGAATAGAATCTACAGGAAGCCTAATGCCCAGATAACCAATGGAAAAGGTGGCCTGTTAGAAAGGACTGACGGATCGGGCAGGCTCGTCTTGTTGGGACAGAGACATTGGAGTAATATGTAAATTAGAGTGCAGGCCATAACTAACAAATTTCATGATGATATGTGGCAGTGTATTTTAAGGATTGAAAACGTAAAACAGCAGGTCATAAGCATAGGCAGCCATCTTATGATGTCCCCAACTACCAACCCAGTAATATCAGAATTGTGTCTGAATGCATTGAGGAAGGATTCAAGGGAAATGACAGAGAGCAAAGGCAACAACGGACAACCCTGATGAGTGCCATTATGTATAAGAAAAGAGTCAGAAAACACTCACACCTTTGCAGATGGCAAGTGCAGAGATTTAAACCTGCTCACACCATAAGGTTAAGACATTCCATACCATCTTAAAGGCGTTAAAGCCAATTACTGTTAGGGTGAAACGGAATGTCCAAACATCATTACAACAAATGTTTGTCCCAGTTTATGAATATGAGCAGGTCTCAAATTTCCACTTACCACTAGCCATTGGTGAGTGAAAATATAGTCATGCAAGTAGAAATTCACCCCTGGAGCGTATAGTATGGCTTTCAGTGCTGAGTAAGTAACATAGGGCTACTAATTTTGAACTCTGATATGAAAAAATGGTATTTGCATCTGGGCCACAAATCAATCTCAGAGAACTCGCTACCTTTATTATTTTTTTTTTTTGTCAGTTTGTTATTACAGTACGCTTCAATTAGATATTTCAGTAGAAACTGGCACTTTTATACATTTACCTTGTTATACCCTCTGGCTTTCAACAAAGTAGCAGGTTCTGTTACTTTCTGGTTGTTCAGTGGAGCTAAACTCAAGACACCAGCAATTGGCATGAACACCTGCCTTACAAAGACTTCTCATTGGGCCAGAAGGGGAGGGCTTGCAAAGGCTACAGACAAGAGATTTGCAACTTTTTAAAGCAGTTTTCAGTTATATCCCCATTATTATTATTATTTTAATTTAATTTTTTTAATAAAAAGCATAATTAAATGCATTGCATGTTTTAATTGGGGGGCTATATGTGCTAGACAGTGATTTATTTTTTTATTTGGACAGGGTGCCCATTAAAGTTAGTTTTTGAAGTTCTCATTGCTCAGACACCTCGTTGCAAAAGTAATTTATTTTATTTTTTTACAAAATTACATTCTAGCAAGAAATCATCTACTAGTAAGTTGAACAAGCTATTTGTTAATCAAATATTTCCTGATCTTGGGCTCATATGTTATTAATTTCAAACATACAAAAAAAGGTACCCTGATAGTTCATAGAAGAAAGTTGTTTTGTCTTATTTATATATATATATATATATATATATATATATATGTTATATTACCTATTACTAATGTATCTTCACTTATGCATCCGATTCTCTCACAGGAAAAAAGGCTGCTAACTGTACTCAGTAATTGTCGATATCTGGAACGCCATACTCTGATAAATATTGCTGATCATTTTGAGAAGCATGGCTTTCAAGGATTAGAGAAAATAACCCAGGTACCATTTACCCTGTCACTTGTTGAATATCTGTCTGAGAGGGATGAATATTACATTAAATCTCTGTTCCTCTTTTCTCCATCATTCTACAATCTCGGTATTTATAATGTAAACTGTATTATAGAAATCCACAGCAATACAATATTATAGAATGTGTATTTAAATTATCTTAAACATGCTTATGTTAGTGGATTTGATTTTCATTTCATAAATGTTGTGCAGGTTTTCCTGTACTTAAGCTATTTGTGATACAGCTTTACTGGTCTTGGATGACTTTAAAACAGGTTATTTATAATCAATGCTGACTGGAAAAACTACCATTTTGAAACCTTCTACATGAATATAGATATATATCATGGTATAAGTGCCTGCACCCTTTCATTTTGGGCTAATATCCTTGATACCTATATCATTTTATTTTGTAATTATTTATGGGTTTTTTGTTTGTTTCTTCTTCATATATTTTGTGGAACGATTTAGCGTGTTAAAAAAAAGTGGTATCAACATAGCCTTTTAGTATGATGTTTATTACTCAGTATGCATGCTTTCAGAAAAAAATCTACCAAGAATAATGGATTTAACCAATTTCTATTAAAATGGCACATTTAAAAGGGCCATCTCGATAGGATATAACAATATTTTTAAATAAATTATGTCAAAGGAACTTTATTGGCATCCAGACCACTTCAGCACATTGGTGTGGCCTGTGTGCAGTGTTCCAGACCCCTTAACCCTGCAATTGTAATTACTGCAGTTTTTTATAAACTGCAATAATTACCTTGCAGGGTTAACTCCACCTATAGTGGCTGTCTACTAGGCATGCGCATTAGGTCACCCCCCTGCTAGCTGATGTTGGCGAAGCCTAAATAAGGTAAGTAACAGCTATAGTGCTAGGAAAAAAACAACTTTGTTTTCCTAGCACTATAGTTTTTCTTTAAGTATTCTTTCAAAAAAAGAACATTTTTCTTTGACTTGAAAATATAGCCTAACTTGTCATCATTTACACAGATTTTTACTTTACCAGTATTTATAATATGCTAAATGAAACTTTTATTATTTTGGATTCTCTAGATTGTAAGCAGGGTCCTCAACTACCTATTATTTCTGTTACATTTTGTTATTGTAAAGCGCTGCGGAATAAGCTGGCGCTATATAAATACCAATAATAATAATAATCCTGGTCAGAGCTTCCTAGGAGAATCCTAGGAGCTCAGGCTTTATCAACAAATCTGCACTTCCCTATTTTAACCAATTTTTATACTTAATTCTGTTGCACACATAACCCACTTTATTGACTTTTACGGGAAAGGAAGTGGAGATCTAAACTGTCAATTGTTAATAATATCAAGGAACGTAAAAGAGTGCAAAGCCACCCTTTATCATTAGAACAACTTCAGTGTCTCGTAGAATGGTGCATACACCTAGTCCAGAAGGGTGTGTAGTGTCATACGGCACTCCTCTTGGGTAACGTGATTTGGTAACACAAAGCAGGGCAAAGAATTAAATGAATTTATTATGGTCCAAAGGATAAAACACAGATACAGCATTTCGTCCATAAGGCCTTAATCATGTGTCATGATTTTGACTAGGTTTGATTGGGTTATAAATTAAGTAATGTGATTGGAGCTTAAAGAAAAAAAGTGTCTAGTTCTTGGGGTAGGGACATGGAAATCCATTTTGCATTCAAAACATTTCATAACATTCTTCAAGTTATTTAGCTGTCAGCACTATCATCCAAGGATATGGAAACCTCATGAACGAACAGTATAATCTTTCATCCTAAAGACTACCATAAGGTGACTGCCCATGTGCCTTTAACCCCTTAAGGACCAAACTTCTGGAATAAAAGGGAATCATGACATGTCACACATGTCATGTCTCCTTAAGGGGTTAAAATGACCCCCATTAACGGTTTAATCCTTTGAGGAAAGTCACATCCTCACACCATAACAACTTCATTCGTATGAAGTTGTTATGATGCCCAAAGTGTCTCTTTAAGAAACATGCAATAATGTTTTTTTAAGTGAAATTAGGCACTAAATAACACCTTTTAGTCATGTCAAATTCAGCGTTGTAGAGTTCCAAAATAAATCAGTATTTTTAAAATTAAGATGGATCTGTCATGTATTAATTTATACATTTTCTAGATTCAATCAAAGGTGAAGTACAACTTTTTTTTTTTATAGTGTCCTGGTGCAGTTGTTCTGGAACTTGGGAATTCAGAGATAATCCAGGACATGCTTGGAGTAAAGGATGAAAACGAGGGCTTCCACAAGCCTTACATTATCATAGCTTAATCTTAATCTAAGATTTTTACATGGAATAATCTTTAATAAAGTTGACTTGTTAAAGCCTTAATTTTCTAGTGTGCCAGTTTTTCTTTGAGTTCACTTATTAGTACTGCAACATAGTTGGATACTGCGCACCTCGAGTTAATTGGGTGGTCCCTGAAGGCTTTGCTTATGTGGGGAGAGGTGGCTGGACCACTGTGAGTTAATCCAATTTTTATTTTATCCTACTTTGCTATGGTAATTAACTAATTAAATGCTACTCATCTTGCCAGTATCCTTGCAGTTAGACATGAGTTTCATTACAGGAATAAGTTACACAGACGTGGACCATGTAAACCTCATATTAAAATAGAGACATAATCACATTCTGCCTGGTAGTACTTTTAGGGATTGAATGGAGGCCTCCATTGATCTTCTGTCTTAATCTAGAAAATAGTCAAACATGACTTTAGAGGATATTTGACCATATTATTTCCATGGACAGTGTGGCATTTCCTGTCACTCCTGCGCCTGTTTTTTCCGGGCTTCTCAATATGGTGCAATGGTTGCATCATTTCTGCAACCACAGTTGCACTCCTACCATCCCTGCGTTGAAAATAGCCAATATGATTTTGTCTATCTCTATAGTCTGTGATCCTTAGTGGCCTTTATTTACCTGAGAAAATGTTTATACAAGCTATGATTCTATCCTAGTTTCTGACTTTTGGCTTGGACTCTGACCCTACTGTTTTCTGTAATCCTGACCTTGGCTTGTCTACTCACAGTGTTGGTTCTCTGTGTCTCCAGTGATGTTGGCCTGTTTTAGTTTATTGTTGAATAAAACACTAATATAAAATTAAACACTAATACTGGTGTTGATGCACAGACTGGCAAACCAAGTGGGTCCTTTGCAATGTCCCGGTAATTCTTGTAAATTATGAAGGTTAAAAGTATTGGGTTTATGGGATCGGTAATGTGGTTTGTTACAGGTGTAATGGGATTAGGTAACGTGATTGGGATCGGTAGAGGCTGCAAAAAGCAGGGTGAAGAATTAAATGAATTTATTATGGTCCAAAAGATAAAACACAGATACAGCATTTCGTCCGTAAGGCCTTAATCATGTATCATGATTTTGGCTGGGGTTGATTGGGTTATAAATTAAATAATGTGATTGGGGCTGTTGGCTTATGGAATCATAGGGTAGAGAGAATAGTTGATTAGATTAATTATTGTATCTAGGCGTGATGGATTATTTAGATCGGGTAAAGTGATTTAAAATGGATTTGATAAGATTATTGTGATGATTTAATATGATCGGTAATGGTGGCAATGGTTGGATTAAGGGGATAAGGTCATTTGGTTTGGAGCAGTATGTGATGAGGATAAAAGTGATGGGGATAATTTGATGGCCAAGGGTCTTTGGGGAAAGAGTTTATGAGTTGATTGATTTGGAGAATGGGATGATGTGATAATTGCTTTTGGTTTACAAGGGAATTATGAGGATAGAATGATGTGTTGGTTGAGGTGTATGTGGGTTATGATTGTATCAGCGGATGGGTTATGTTTGCTTGAGTTGTATCTGTGGATGTGGTGATGCAGTGATTAGAAAACATGGGTCAGGGTGTGGGTGGGGGGGGAGGGCTTATAGCTGCTTCTGTGACGTCTCTTTAAGATATGGGGCTTTATGTGTTTAAATACTTCTCATACACAGCTTACACTTCATTTTGAAGTGCTTGGAAAATCAAAATGTATGCTGCAGTCAGATTTTTTGTGAGGTTTTGGAACATTGCATGTCAGCATATTAAAAAGAGATAGCTATCTTAATACAAAGCATGTTCAATTGTTGTTACCTCTCCATTTATGTTACATAAGGGATTTTTTTGCATTTCAAAGAACGAAATGCATTATTTTAATTTGTTTGCCCCTCCCCTTTTATTTGATGATAATTTGAGTCTCTAAGCTTATATTTTGTGTGTTTCCAGAAACAAGTATTTTATTTACGTATCTGTATAAATGCATTTTCAGAATACCAGTTCTGGGATATTAATTCTTATATTTTAGAAATTCTTATAATTTACTTTTTCAGGCATTCCAGTGACCAAATAGGAGGTTATTTTTTTGTTTGTTTGTTTGTTTTTGATCCTCGTACTCTTTATATCTCCTTTTTTATCCTAGTCTGTTATTGATTTTGTGTGCTGGTTTTGTGTTTCATTTTTGTGAGTAAATGATTTGGTGCAGGTACTGCTGTCTGTTTATAGTATACATAGTTTGCAACATCTGATAAACAAGCATGTAATGTCCCAATACCCCCTGTGCAGGAATCCTACAGATACTTTGTTCAGGTTACATTCAGTAATAGGAAGAAAGGGGAAAAAAGCAAAGCATATTACTGGGATTTAGGCTGGCTGCTCTTACAGCGCAAGCCCTCCACAAAGGTGAAATGAAACATAGTCAAGTCTCTGGAAACCAGGATCTTAATACTGGTTAGCCAAGCTAGCTTTAAGGAAATCAGAGGACTACAAACAGGAAGACAAGCCAAGTCAAAACCAGAAAAATCTTAGTACAGGAATGTGCTATTAGGCAAAGAAGGAAACAGTACAAAACCAGAAGGATGTTTAAATAGGGAATATTGTTTAGATAAGAGAGCCTCCCTAAATTGAATTTTAAAAATGTTTTAATTTACCTTTTCTTCTGCTATGAAACACATTCGATGCAGCTGCCTACTCCTCCTCCTGTGACTGCCAGGAATACTGCCACTAGATGTGTATTTAGCCCAGCAATGGAAATATTACATCTGCTAAATGGCAGGATTTTATATTGTACTACAGTAACAGGGGCGCTGCCTATAGAGTCCCTTTATCTTCTGCCATTATTTTTAATCACTGCATTTTGAGATTAAAAAAAATAAAGTCAGAGATTATGAGGCTAATGACAATGACCCATCTTGGAATGATCTGACCTGACTGTTTGACCTCTTTTATAGTGCAGTG
The DNA here is from genome assembly GCA_933207985.1 of Pelobates cultripes. NCBI lineage: Eukaryota > Metazoa > Chordata > Amphibia > Anura > Pelobatidae > Pelobates > Pelobates cultripes. Next base: position 188,802,929 of record OW240915.1, read on the forward strand.
ATGTACATTTCATCACTCCGTTCTCTCTCTCCTTGCTCCTTCATAATTTGCTGTTGATACACTCAAACACAGTGTTCATTACTGTGGATTTCTGTTGATATACTCATGTACACTTTATCACGGGAAGTATTATTACATGGCACCAGTGGTGCTGGAAGCTTCACTAAATTAAGCCCTGTCTGCCAGGCTTAGCCTAGTCCTACAACTTGTAGCTCTACTGGATGAGGCTATTGGTGCCTGGCAGGCCCTAGGTAAGTTGTCAAACACTTTGACTATTTACCCTGGAAGGGCACCAGAGTACTCCTGGCACCATAACCACAACATAAAAATGTAGTAGTTATGGTGCTAGGATTGTTTCTTTAACTGCTTTTTTATTTATTTATTTATTCTTATTGCAGTATCAAATGCAGCATTGTCACAGAGTCTTCTCTGAAACAAAAACATTTGAAATTTAAATTATCTATTTTAGAAGATTTATAGTGAAGCAACAATACATGAAAAATTTCAATATCAGAATATACTCCTTATGATGTACTAAAAGGTTTTGATACCAAATATGTAATTGAATTGAGATTTTATAGATTTTCAAATTAGAGAAGAATTTCCTGTCTGTTTTCACATAAAGATTAAGGATTTTTCAAGATTCCTGCTATTTGTGACTGAGGCTGTTTTGTCACTGTTGCTATGTGTTTGCTCCACTGTAATTTCCTGCTTCCAAACTAAAGGATCACTAAACTCATCCAGACCATTTCATCTCAATGACGTTGCCTGGGTGCAGTGGTCCTTTGGTTTTAACCATGCAATATAACACATTGCGGTTTTTTTGTTTTTTTTTTAGAAATTGCAGTGTTTACTTTGCAGGGCTAAGGACCACTATAGTGCCAGGAAAAAAGACTTGTTTTCCTGGCACTATAGGGTAATTAGGTCCCCCCTCCCGCTGGGCTGAAGGGATTAAAACCCAGGCTCCCTCTGCGCTGGGGAACTCTCCACCACCTGCCGACATCAGCTCCGAATGCGCATGCAAGGCAAGAGCTGCGCGCACATTCAAACTGCCCATAGGAAAGCATTACTCAATGCCTTCCTATGGATGTCCATTTTGTGATTTTCACAGTGAGTATCGCAGAAGCGCCTCTAGCGGCTGTCAGTGAGATAGCCACTAGAGGCTGGATTAACCCTCAGTGAAACATAGCAGTTTCTCTGAAACTGCTATGTTTTCAGCTGCAGGGTTAAAACTAGAGGGACCTGGCACCCAGACAACTTCATTGAGCTGAAGTGGTCTGGATGCCTATAGTGGTCCTTTAAGTCCAGCTTTATTGGGTGTCCTACTTCTGCAGCACTGAATGAGTAAAGCTCAGTAAGGTGACGCAGAGGCCCTGTAGGAAAACATTGTTTCAGTACTTTGCCAGAACATGCATCTCAGACTGATTCCACCCACAAGGGCAGAACAGATCCAAAATACAGGCTGGCTCTCTCTGCACGATAGATACAGCAACCCCAGACAGTCGTTTCAGCCTTGTTAGGCATCATCAGTGAGGTATAGCCAATATCCCTCTAGGCACCGTGAACAAGGTGTCCACGTCTGGATTACCCTGTAAACTTAAGGAGAGCAAAAAACAAGTCGCAAAAGAGTGCTGAGAACAGACAACAGCTCAATTAGCCTGCCCTTCGGTGGGTTCCCGCTCAGATCTCAAGCTGGTTTTAGCTCATCTTGTGCCATTACAGAGAGAACCAGGCCATGCATCTCAGACTTATTCCACCCAAAATACAGGCTGGCTCTCTCTGCACAAGAGATACAGCAACCCCAGGCGATCGTTTCAACCTTGTTAGGCATCATCAGAGAGGTAGAGCAAAAAATAAGTTGCAAAAGAGTGCTGAAAACGGACAACAGCTCAATTAGCCTGCCCTTCAGTGGGTCCCCACTCAGTTCTTTAATTGAGCTGTTGTCCATTCTGAGCACTCTCTTACGACTTGTTTTTTGCTCTCCTTAGGTTTTTATATATATATATAATTTTATATATATATAATTTTTTAATTTTTTCTACATGTTTAATTACTTTGAGTAATTTTACAGACCTGGATCAGCCCACTTCTGTAAATATTCCAGATTTGTATTCTGCTCCTGACTTTTGTTAACCTCAGACTTTACCAAAAGACCACGTAGTCCATACTTTGTCATATGGTATCTTTTGATTGTAATTTCAATGAAATTCCAACACGTTCTTAATCAGTATTTCATAAAGATTGTATCTTTATGAAGTACTGAAAAGGGACAGACCCGATCTAATATGATATCATTAATATCTGTAATATATATTGTTGAGACGAGCACAATTTTATTAATTTTGTTTGTACTTTGTTATATGCAGGCCAGCACCGATTCTTTGAAGGAGTTGGATGAAAGACTTTTTGAAACATTTATTGAGATAAAAGCAGACCCTATAGTTGGTTCCCTGGAGCCAGGAATTTACGCTGGTTATTTTGATTTCAAAGACTGTCAGACACCTACAGGTATTTTTCAAAAAGTAGTAAAAATATTCAACAAAGCAAATAGAACTTTCTACCTTACATTGAAACTGTTGTTAATTAGAAATGTTGTACGTGTTGAAAACATGTTTTATTAGACCAATATGCCCTGTTGTTCTCCCACAATAATTCCACTTTTCTATGATAATTTCTAAATGTTGGTGAATTTTTTGGTTAACCACTTGTTTCTGTGTTTTATGTGTTTTTTTGGTTTTTTTTGGGGGGGAGGGGGAAGGTTCTTGTTTTAACATTTTAGTTTTCTGATATCAATGTATACCCTATTGAAAGTTTGAAGCTCAATTTTTAATGTGTTGTATAATACTGTTTAAAGATATTGTTGCTAACCATTACACATTCATGCTTTATTTCAACCATATTGTAGAAGCACACCTTGATGTCTGCTTGTGTTCACACTCAGGATGCACTGGATTGGTTTATAAGCCTTTGACATAAGCTAGAATCATCTAGTGATAATGTCCAATTGTTATTCAACAGAACTTCTTAACTTGTAGTCTATTTTACATCATTCTTACACATTGCCAGACATAGAAACATAGAATGTGACGGCAGATAAGAACCATTCGGCCCATCTAGTCTGCCCAATCTAAATACTTTCATTAGTCCCCGGCCCTATCTTATAGTTAGGAGAGCCTTATGCCTATCCCACTCAAGCTTAAACTCCTTTACTGTGTTAACCTCTACCACTTTAGCTGGAAGGCTATTCCATGCATCCACTACCCTTTCAGTAAAGTAATACTTCCTGATATTATTTTTAAACCTTTGTCCCTCTAATTTAAGACTATATCCTCTTGTTGTGGTAGTTTTTCTTCTTTTAAATATAGTCTCCTCCTTTACTGTGTTGATTCCCTTTATGTATTTAAATGTTTCTGTCATATCCCCCCTGTCTCGTCTTTCCTCCAAGCTATACATGTTAAGATCCTTTTAACCTTTCCTGGTAAGTTTTATCCTGCAATCCATGTACCAGTTTAGTAGCCCTTCTCTGAACGCTCTCTAAAGTATCAATATCCTTCTGGAGATACGGTCTCCAGTACTGTGTACAATACTCCAAGTGAGGTCTCACCAGTGTTCTGTACAATGGCATGAGCACTTCCCTCTTTCTACTGTGAATACCTCTCACTATAAAACCAAGCATTCTGCTAGCATTTCCTGCTGCTCAATTACATTGTCCACCTACCTTTAAGTCATCATAAATAATCACCCCTAAATCTCTTTCCTCAGATGTTGAGGTTAGGACTCTATCAAATATTCTGTACTCTGCCCTTGGGTTTTTACGTCCAAGATGCAGACCTGCTAATTAGCAAGCCAGGAGAAAAGCCTACTGGGCTATCCAACTGAACATGCCTTTGTTCTGTAGTCAATATTACCTGTAACCAAAAAAACGGGACAGCAGCACTGCAAACAGCTCTTTAAATAGGCATTTAAATGCATATTCCTAGATCTTGGCGTGAGCAAGGTGATATCCCTGCTCACACAAGGAAACCCAGAAGGCTCCCCTCTGTCAACTAGGGCCATTTTTAGTAGCCCTAGACTTTTTGATGATCTACATGCAGTGCTGGAAGTCAGCACTCACTCTGTAAAGAACCAAAGATATCCGTTCCATGTGATAGCAGTTAAATTGGTATGTAGATTTCATCACCAATATAGATCTTCTAAGTTCACCTCAATGTTACAAATCGATTATATAGTGGAAAATAAATAGCAGCCAATTAAAGGTAAGTATGAAGAATTATTAAAAAGATAATAAAATCTTACATGTAGGTTTAAAAACAAATACATGAGCACATCGTGTTAGTCAACGTGTTAGTCTTCTTTCAGGTGCAAACACAATATCAAAATATACATCAATTTCTTCTATAGATACCTAGGGATCTCTTCTGTCAGGTGGGGTCATTTTTGACTTTTTGATGAGCGACATGCAGTACTGGACATCAGCACATCATATGGCTCCTTCTATAGGCATTTATATGCCTCAAACTATATCTTGGTGTGAGCAGGGTTAAATCCCAGCTCACTCCAAGAAACCTAGGTACCAATAGATAACTGGGGATCCCTCTATCAGCTGGGACCATTTTTATTGGCATCTGACAGACGAGCTGCATGCAGAGCTCAGAGTCAGAAGGGCATGCAGCTCTTCCAGTGGGGATTTAAATCCCCATAGAGAGCAATGTAGTGTGATCAAGATTAAATTTCTGCTCACACCAGGAAACCCAGGTGTCAATGGATACCTGAAGCTCCCCTCTGTCAGCTAGGCACTATTTTTAGTGGCCCCATGCCTTTTGACGAGGTGCGCACTCTGCTGATTAAGATCAGCCACAGTGATTCTTTCACTAGATCTAGTGATTTGGATATCCCCATGGTCTGAACAGACCCTGACGGGTCTCCTTCCAATGGCAATGTGATCAGGTTCTGTGCTTTGTCAGTTGTCCAGCACCGATCTCAATAAAAAGATAGGAAGCTGCCATACTGAAAATAGTCAATAGATTTCTCTTTGTGAATATCAGTACTAACTTTAGCAGAGGGAGACCTTTGGGATTAGGATTAAATTAGGGATTGACATGATAGATTAAGATTAAGTTTAGTATTAGGGTTATTATTAGGCTTATATTTAAGATGGGTTAAGAATTAATGTTAGGATTTGTATTGAGTTTCAGATTAGGATTAGAGCCAGCAATGGAATCCCTCTGCTTAAAAGCAAATTCCTTTACTGACATCTCGTTTTACACTATTTATAGTTTTAGGATAGAAATTAGGATTAAAGTTACAATAAAGGTTAGGTGTAAAATAAGATTAGGATTAGGATTACATATTTAGACTAGTATTAAGATTGTTACATGGCAAAGATATACAAATGGTGTATCATACTCACAGGATGCTGCCTAGTATAGCTAAGATTATTGGTATAAGGAACGTCTTAAAGTACAGGGAGGACCTGGCAAAGCAATGGCCATCATGTGCAGATTAAATGATGGGGAGTCACACCACTATCCACACCACTTCTTCCCCCTGGGGCCAGCTGGTTGTGGCTCTATGAAATTAAAAAGTGGGGTAGACATCCTCAGCCTTCATGTTGCTAATAAATAAATAATACATACATACTTGTGGTGAGCAGTTGGGGGCTATAATTAAAGTAGGTGGGGCAGCATGGGAGGGGCTATTTCCTTCACACCTGCTAAATCATCTTGGGAAGCTGTCACAATATGATTTACAGCTCTGTAATAGCTCCATGATGGTAATCATGCTGCAGGGATTTTGAAGGGAGACACAGTGAGTGTATACTCAGACCTCACGGATATCCCTCTCTTAGAGGGTATCCCCTGTGATGTCAGGAACAGAAGTTCAGCCACTGTACTATACACTGCCCATCTGTCAGCGTGGGACCATTAATTGTGGCTACAGCTGAGAGAGGAGTCCCAGGTATCGTGTAATACTTGGGGTTCTCAGTAATGAGCAGGGAAACAGTCCCGCTGGTAAAAAGATGCACAACAGAATTATTCCATCATGGGTCCTTTAGGTTAGGACAAATATTCCATCAAATATTCCATCCAAAAAAAAGGCTATTTTTCAGGAATTATGTCTGTGATAGTCAAGGCAGAGGTGGCTAGGGCTACATAAGCAAAGTGATTTGACTACTAAATGGCAGAGAATTGGGCAGTGAGACCACAGAGCCTGATCTATACACCAAAACCACATTATTAAGCTAATATTGTTTTGGTGCTTATAGTGTGAATAGCTTCTATTTAAAGGACATTCGCTTTGACACAACTGTCTCATTCAAAAGCATTAGCTTTTAATAAGATTAGTGCTTCACTCTGCAGGCTATAAAAAGCAGGTAAATACAGATTTTTCCATATTTAATTGCTTCTTTCTTGTGCTTTCCACATCTATCAGGGAGTCGCTGATCTAACCAATCAGTGTCCTCTCCTTAGGAATGCTAGAAAAGCGCATTGGGCATACCTAACAGATTTACAGTAGGAAGATCTCTTCACCTTGAAGCATCCTGGCAGCTGGAGAAGAGAGGGAGTCTTATCAGTGTGATCATGCAGAGCATGCTCTGATGTTGAGTTTCACAAGTTAGTAGACGTACTGGTCTGAAACTGAGATGAATGGATAAAAGTGGGGTAGGCTAAAGAAACCCTAGTTGAGAGATGTATTCTTCATTTTCAATCTGGCCAATAGTACGTGTGATAAACACGTATTCCATACTTTTCAAAGTTTCCTGCATATTTTTCCTTGGATATTTTTCTGTCTTCTGCAATTCATCTACTGTTTTACTTTTTTTTACTTGTCCTTTTAGTATCAATTGCTCAACTGGTATTGTTTTTATGTCACATTTCTTCCAACATATTCACCTTTTTTGCTTTATTTTCATGTAATCCCTACACATATTTCACAAAAAGAAGAATGTTGCATTTCAGAGTTACCAATCTCTAGTTATTACTTCAAATTAGACAGGGAAAGACACTTTCCATATATATATATTTCGTGACAGTATTCCGAAAGCCACACAAATGTTTTTGATCTTTATGTGATATCTATTCTTAGGTATAGAAACATACTTAGAGAGAGTGCACACTTAATGGTTTTAGCCTCACTACTTGTTTCAAAGCAGTATTTCACCCACTTGATGTTTTAGCTGATCTACAGGTTCTTTTATGTGTGCACTTCTTCCATGTCTTTCATGCTCTTCACATTGGGTGCTGTTAACATTTGCAAACAGTTTTTCTTTTCAACCCTCTGACATTTAAACCTAAGTCAGAAAAAAATAATCACGCACATGTGTGTTAAATGCGAAAAACATTCTTTCACACATTTTATTGTTTACCTTGATCATTCCATTTATTTTGTGTGCTCAATCTTAGCTTGCTCTTTTGGTACAAAAATTCACATTTCTTGGACTCTAAATCATCCCCAAGTTGTCTGTATCATGCTAGCACCTCTTTTGCCCTCAAGATCTGCAAACACATAGTCAGCAACAGGGCCGGACTGGAGATACAAAGTAGCCCTGGAGAAAAATGTATGCCGGCCCCAAAAGTCATTGTGCTATGTAGTGTGTATGTGTGTGTTTTTATGAGCACCATAAAGACCTGGGAACACAAGTGCTGGGATGGCGGTATTTTATATATATATATATATATATATATATATATATTTTATTGGTATATTTATTTTTCTAATTCAAAATATTAGTCCTTTCAGGGTAATTAAATTATACAGTAAAACATACTCACATGCAGACACAGACAATCTTACTGACACAAGCTCATTGATACACAGGCTCACAGACAATTTCATTGATATACATGAGCTCATTGACATAAAAACACAAGCTGACCGATGCACACAAATAGGCTCACTGACAGGCAATCTCCATGACACACACATACAAGCTTACTGGTACACACACACAAATGTAGTACAGACAAACTCTGATACACACACAAGCTTACTACAGACAAGCTAACTGTAACACACACATGCTCACTACAGACAAACCCATTGACATACACATGCTAACTAGAGACAAGCTCACTGACACACACACGCTTACTACAGACAAGCTCTCTGCACACATGCTCACCACAGACAAACTCAGGCACACTCATGCTCCCTACAGACAAGCTCACTAACACACACACACATGATCCCTACAGACAAGCTCACTGACACACATACAGTCTCACTCACTAGCAGACTAACAAAGTTCACTCACTAGCAGGCACACACACACAAGCTCACTGACTAGCAGGCACACACAAACACAAACTCACTCACTAGCAGGCAGGCGCACACACACAGAAGCTCCCTTACTAGCAGGCACGCACACACACAAACTCACTCACTAGCAGGCAGGCGCGCACACACAGAAGCTCCCTCACTAGCAGGCGCGCGTACACACACAGAAGCTCCCTCACTAGCACACACACACACAAGCTCCCTTGTGTTCGAGAGCTTGTGTTCGGGAGGCGGGGCTTAAGTATGGGGTCGGGGCATGTGGCCGTAATTGCTGTACACTGTGCAGGGAGACTGACAGGTCTCCCTCTGTCCGCAAGCAGAGTAATTACGGCCGCACCAGCCCCCAGCTCCTCCCTCTGACTGACACAGGCTGGCACAGTCAGAGGGGAAAATCATTTAAATTACATGTGCCTGATGATTAGGGATGTGTGCCCGCCCTCAGGTGCCGCAGTCCACCGTGAAATTTCCCGGAATCATGGTGGGCCGGTCCAGCCCTGGTCAGTAAGCTTAGGAAACCTTTGTCAAATAATGTCAAGCTGAATCCTTCGGACAGCTGCATCCACATCATAGTATGCATACTATGAGTCTCTGAAATGTTAATAGTGTGCAATAGCCACTCTATCCATCTGTATTAAAGGAACACACAGACATGTATTCCTACTGCTGTAGTGTCCTTACCCCAATGAAGGTATTACATAGCTTTTGTCACGGATCCCGGCTCTTCTGCCGACGTGGCTGCACATAAACTAAGCAGCCACGCCGACAGAGATATTACATATTTACCTTGGTCGTGGCAAACCACTGCCTGATCTCCCTCGGTTCCAGTCCCCAGCAAGTACAACGTTCGTAGGAACGCTGGCTGCTGCTGTTCAGGTTTTTAAAATAAACTTACCTTCACCACATCAAAGATGGCGCTAACATGCGTGCAATGTCACGTCATAGACGCGCACACACGTTTTGGGGTCAGAGGCCAGAGACAGTCAATTACAGCCTAAAGAGGGTTATTTAAACCCAAATTACCTTTTTGTCAGTACCCTGTCGTGGTTTCCATTAGTTGGTTATCCGAGAGTGTGTTCCTGATTGTGTTTTTTCTGGTATTTGACTTTGGCTTTGTTTCAATTTCCCTGATTTCTGGTATCCTTGACTTCAGGCTTTCCTCATCGTTGTGTCTCGTTCTGTGTCCCTGACCTCAGCAAGTATTTTGTCTATTCTCTGGTACGTTAAGTCCGGCCATTCTAAGGTCCGGTTAGACGTTATCCTTAGTCCTAGGTGTGATACTATTCTGCGTGCTGGATCAACTATAATCCTGACATCTTTCAGCCCTCACCTTGCCAGTCTCCATGATCATGCTCCGCCTCTTTGGCTTAGTTCATCAGTGTAGATGATCTCAGCCAATCCAATGTTTCCCCATATGAAACGATTGGGTGGCTAGTGCGCATGCATACCAAAACACCACACTGTGCCAATCAAATGGTCTTTATGAGACTATCTGATAGAATAGTTGGGTTTTCAGGGGCACTGCACACAGACCACTTCATTGAGATTAAGTGGTATGGGTGCCTACAGTGTCCTTTTAAGTACCCCATCTATAAGTATATTTATAAGCTGAGATTATACTTCCAGGACATTTTTGAGCATTGAGTGACCCATTATTGTGCTATATACTTCACTATTGTGGGCTTTCTTGCTCTTCTCTCTTTTGTTTTTGTTTTTTTTCCTATATATGTGTAAAATGTAAATCTTTCTCCTCTCCTGGTCGAAAGGTGATACAGGACACTGTTGAAGTGTGCCGTTAGATGTTCTTAGAGAATTGGAAATATAACGCGATGAGGAAACTGTAAACGTTGGATTCATATAGCGTGCCATTACTATTATACCCTTGCCTTATTAATTTAAAGTAATATGTTTAGCTTAGGAGTTCACCACATAGATGTTACTCACTTTTTATTTGAAAAAAAATATTGGCATAACATCTATTTGAAGCATGAGATGCAGAGCTAGCACATACACTGATCATCTACAACATTCAAACCATTTGCATAATATGTAGATCTCCCTCGTGCTGCCAAAACAGTTCTGACTCCACAAGACCTCTGAACATGTCCTGAGGTATCTAGCACCATGTCCTGCAAGTTGGTAGGTGGTAGCTACATGGATCAAATTTGTTGTTCCAGCACATCCCACAGGTGCTCAGTGGAATTAAGATCTGGGAAATTTGGAGACCAAGGCAACAACTTGATATTTTTGTCGTGTTGCTCATTCGTGAACCTTTTTTGCAGTGTGGCAAGTTGCATTATTTTGCTGAAAAGGTCCACTGCCATGAAGGTGGTCCACAACAATCTCTAGGTAGGTGGCACGTGTCAAAGTATGCCAGGACCTACGGTCTGCCAGCTGTACATTGCCCGGTGCATAATACTACCTTCTTCCCATAGTGCATACTGCTGCCATCTCTTCCCCAGATAATTCCAATCTAAAACAAAATGCAATTTATTAGACCAGGCAACGTTCTTACATTGCTCGCTGGTCGAGTTCGGACCCTCAGGTCCCCAATGAAGGCGCTTTCGGCAGTGGTTATTATGGGCATTTTAACCAGTCTGCGGCTATGTAGCTTCATGATGCAGCAAACTGTGGTGTTTACCGACACCTTCCTATCATGTCCAGCATTAGGTTTTTCAGCAATTTGAGCTTCTGTGTGATCAGACCAGATGGGCTAGCCTTCGCTCCCAACTGCATTACTGAGCCTTGGACATCCATGCCACCAGTGCACTGGTTGTCCTTCATTGCACCACTTTTGGTAGTTACTAACCACTGCTTACTGGGGGGAAAAAAACCCACAAGATTTGCTGTTTTGAAAATGCTATGACCTAGTTGTTTAGCTATCACTATTTGGCACTTGTCAAATTCGAGATCTTTTCGCTTGCCTAATTTTCCTGCATCCAACACATGAATTGTTCATGTTCAGAATGTTTACTTGCTGCCTAATATATCCCATACCTTGACAGGTGCCATTGTAACAATATAATCAATGTTATTCACTTCACCTGTCAGTGGTTTTAATGTTGTGGCTGATCAGTGTGAATGTATAGTAATACAGCCATTATGTGTACAGACTGCTGACTTCCAAAAGAACAATGCTTTCCACGTTCAGTCTTTTACATAGCTGTATTACCCCTACAGATCCAAAAGAAAGTGGAAAACCCAATTAGAAACAATTACAAAATCTACACAATTATATTTCATTTTTTTCTATCCTTTATAGAAATATTGGTGAAATAAGACATTTTAGATCATGGATCATTCTTTTATTGCAAATATTTTACTCAGGGTCAAAAATATTAGTATAAAATGAAAAAATAAATTTTTCTTAGAAGCTGTATAGCTTACTGAATATGCTAACAGAATGTCATTATAATGCCTGCATTCAAGCATAATGCCCAAATAAGTAATTACCTTTGAGTCATATATTTGTAACAAAAAGGAATTTCAAAGGTTTCAAAGCAATCTACATGAATTTTGTGATGCCAAAATACATAAGAGAGACCTTATTCACTCATTTCTCTTAATAGTTGTTTGATCTTTGAAGATTTCCTTTATTGTTTGGAATAAATGGCTGTCATTTATGGCCCCTTTGCAGACATTATGTAGTGTGAATGCTTTCCCGGTTACTCCTCTACAAGCTGGGAATCATTGACTGAATCTTATACTAGATTTCATTTTGCAAAGGAATGTAAAAAGTTGTATACACATTTTTGGTAGTGAATAGTAAATTTAAGAGATTTTTTTTTGTGTGTGTGTGTGATATACTTTAGTGAAACTGTTGGATCCAGGGGTTTTCCAAAATGTAAGGATAAATAAGTTTTCCTGCCTCTTCTGATATAGTGATATATAAGTAAAGGCCTAGTAATAGGCATCAAAGTAATTGTAGGTTGTGGAATAGTAATGTCATCTTTTCGGGTATAAAGAGCACTCTAGTAGTCAGCAAAATGTTTCTGATATGTTTATAATTGAAATCTTTTTTTGCCTAAAGAGTCTAACATGTAGACAGTTCAAAATTAATCTTTCTCTTGTGCTGCAAATAAAGACAATGCCTGATGCATCCTCTTAGAATAGTACATCTGGTTTAAATGTTTTATAGATGGTTGTAGTTTCTAATTGTATTCTTTTACTTCTTCATCTTAGATGAGTTGTGGGGATGGCGTGGCTTTGTTGTGTCAGGGTGTATAATTTGGTTGTAATCATTTGCTTGAATTTACCAGTCCTTTGGAGAAAGTAATTCATAATAACAGGTTTGTTAACTAGCCTTCAAATATAGCAGCAGCTATTTCTGGTTTAGTATACTAGTGAGTACTTGATTATTTTTTTGTTCATTATTATCATTTATATAGAGCCAATATATTCCAAAGGACTTTACAATTTTATTTGGAATATTACAGAAAATAAGATACAAACCATTACACGTGTTACCAAGAAACAAGAAGTTATCAAATAAATCATATCTTTATTTGACCAGTATGATGTGCTTCTCCAACCATTGGGGGCCCACTAAAATAAGATAAAGACACAAATCTGCTTCCTAACCCAGGAATAAAGAACCACTAGTCTTACTCATGCCTCCCACTCGCTCCTTTTTTTTGAAGATACATTCCCTTTTTCCACTTTAATACTCTGTTCTTCCTTTTTTTTTTTACAAGGAGTGCAGAATGTGTATTGCACATGATAATATCGCTGAGTTACACAACAACATAAATGCAACAAGTGTTTAAATTGCATGAAGATTGTGTCTTTCGTGGCTTGTAACCAGAAAGTATTGCTGTTTTAAATAACTCAATTTCATATGTATGTATTTATGGGTTTTGAACTCACCTAAACATTATTGCAGAAGCAGTAACTAACTTGTAGAAATTAATTAACTGAAATGTATAAAACTAATACTGTGTCTGAAATATCAATTTTCTGCTTGATTGACTGCGGTTTCAAAATGGGTTAAAATGCAAGTTTTAAGTATATGTATAAAGTAAAAAGTACATTTATAGCAATATCTACTTGGCAAAATATTGGTCCCTCAAATAAATAGAACGGTATATAACCTACAGCATACTTATATGCAGTGTACATATAAATTCCAAGATATGCAAATAAGGATTCATTCAATTTCAAATTTCATTCTATGATGTTGTATATAGACCCATTTATTTGTTTTCTTTGTAGATGACTGCTTATTACGTAAAAATTGAATGATTGAGATAATAAGAAGACACCTTTGTTTTGTTATTGCATTAGATTATGCCCCACTTAAAAAATAAAAAAAGACATTAAACTTAACTGTTATCCAGAACCAGGACAGTCTCCTTTTGTCAGTAGCTGTGCCAGTAGCTGTGCCTTCCAATTAAAGGCTTCTTTTGAAAAAGCATCGGGGACCTGCTACAAATGCATTTCAATCACTGCGCCCCACCTATCTGATGCTTCATATAGAGAACCATTGAATCCAATACTTTTCTATGTGACGCATTTGAAATGAAGATGCTGGACATGATGAGCTTTGATATTGATAGTTCTTAAGGAGGAAGTACGTCAAGCAGCTGTCTGTCTGGCAACAATGAGAAACTTGTTTTCTGACAATTGTAAGCATTGCTGTTTCTCATTTTACATTGCCAGTGAAAAAGGGGCAACATCTGTGCACCAAAACCACTACATTAAGCATGCAGTGGTTTTGGTGCACAGAATGCAACTTGAATACTCCACTTTTAATTAAATAGCCATATTATATCTATGTACATGATTGAAAAAACTGTAAAATCAGTTCCTTGGACTGATATACACTGTCTGAGGTATCCTTTAATTATTTGTTCACTTATGATTTTATGAAGTGCATGCTCACTCCGTGTACGCTGTAAATTAGTTTCTGCCGCATGTTTTACAATAAATCTAAAAGCAGTATGAATTTTTGTTTTGGAAAATAAATTAGGTGCTATATTACCCAACCATGCACGCGAAAAAGTACCTTTTTTTATTTATACCATCTAGTGTTTCTAATTTTAGTTCTTAGCAGTAGGAGATTGTATAAACGTTCTTGCTAAAAACAGGAAGTGTGGTTAAATAGGTGGGCACGTTCCAAAAGTGTTTCCAAAATTTGGTGCCTGAAAGACAATATGACGTCGTTTCAGAATACTGAATGGAGGTTAGATCAAATAAACATTTTTTTCTTGATTTTTGCAAATGTTAGGCGGTTTACGTGTAGCTGCACACTTTAGAGATGTATTTATTAAATACCAAACTAATAAATTTAAAGCCAAATTTAAAGCTGAAATAGCCAAGCGGGTATTTATTTATTTTTTTAAGTTGAAGAATATTTTGAAAGTCGACATTTAGCTATGCACTTTTCAATTCATTATACTTTTGTTAGTGAAGAAAAGCATTTAACATAGTATTTGGTGTGTCAAGTACAGCATTACCTATCTGAGCAGGTTGTAATAGATATGGTGCCTAGACTGACTCTTTTAACACATCTGATGGGTTTTGGACTTACTAATAAGTAGTATTTTTAAATGCTCACATTTTTTTTTATTAAAAAAAAATATGTTTTGCAGAATGCTGCATCATAAAAACAAAAAAAAAAACATTTTGACATCTCCCATGTAATACTATTAAAACATGTAATAAGATATTAAAAACAGAGACTTGTCTAAGGCTTCGATCATGCCCATTCAGCACAATATATTTGAGTAAATTATCATAGTCCAGCGATACTACAGTTCTCAAATTAAAATGATTCTTTTAATTTGATGATTATGACCTGTCTTCAGTGGCCATTTTCATGTATTCAATTATTTAGTCTCCGTAACATAAAAATAAACTACCTATTCTGACAAACTGTATCTGTGGCTGCATAACATCTCTTTCTCATTCATTTAATTTGCTCATATTAACAAGAAGGAAAGAATAATAAACAAATAATAAAACATGTTTATGAAAAACTTGATGTCAGACTTCCTAGCCACAAGCAAAATGTTTCCTTGGGGTTTTGATATTTATATATTTAGTAGAAAAAAGCAGCGATGCACACACAGTAAGCCGAAGAAAGGAAGGAAATGTTTATCAGGGTTTTTCTCGTAGAGCCCTGCTGTTTATTGTATTGGTGATTGATTAGGATTTACTGGAAACCAGTTCTGACTTATGGAGTAAAATGTGAACTTGTTATTCTTGACAGATAGCAGCTTTACTGTTCTTATGGGGAAACCCCAGTACTGACTTATACCTTTGTCAGTAGACAAGTAGGCGAGAGGTGCTGATAATGGGATGTGTGGGTGGGGACAATTCTCACATATATGACTTCATTACCACCAGGTAACACTAATCAGCAGCTTAGGCTTCTGACCACCTGGTGAGTAAATTATTATTTAAAGGTTAGGGAATTCTACCCATTCAAAATATCATGAGAATTCAAAATGAATGTTTACATATTGTGCAAGCAGCATTTTGTGGTACGTTTATCTATATTTTATATAACCGTTACTGTTTGCAGCTAGGTCAGTGACGTCATAAAAATTAAGAACACACACACACATATTTATAAATACACATATGAAAATAATGATCCCATACATACCTGCTATTCCAGGTATTGCAATGGTAGAAGATTGGATAAAAGAGCAACCAGCCTAGGTTATTATTTGTTTTGCTAGTCTTGTGCATAGAAATAGGTTGCCCATGTACAGCTGCAGATCTTTGCATATGTGAAATACATGATGATCTGCATGCATTATTAGGTGACTCTCCACCTTTTCAAGCTACTCACCATACCCAGTAATTATTGCCATATGACTAAATACATTTAATTTAAAAAATAATAAAGCATTCTTACAATGGTTCAGATCTGTTTCATAGACAAAAGATGGAGAATAAGTAACTGTAATCAATATTGTAACATTCAGAGGCATACACTGACACATCTTAGTTTCTGTAAAAAAGGAAAACTATCATTAAAAAAATGTAAAAGTTGAAATACACTTTTTGTTGTTTGGAGTCTGAACGGAATGATGCCAGTCACCACCTATGGTTGTTTTTTTCTGATTTCTCATGTCAGTCAAATCTTTGTCATAGAGGCTATGGTGAAGTTTGGACTGAAAAGTGGGAGAAATACCTGTTTTTAGATAAAATGTTATGGTTTTACGGAATGATGCGGGACATCAGAAAATGCAATATTTCTAAAACTCTCAAAAACTTGTTAATGTGATATGCTTTTCAGTATCCTTTGGACTTTCAGTTTGGAGTACATCTCTGCAAAAGATGATCTGCGCCCATGCAAGTATCACAGACAACATGGCAGAGATGCATGCTATGATGGCATCCATCCTTTCATCATAATTGATGATTCATGCTAGTCTGGAGAATTAGTCTCCTAACTCAGGAGTTCCTAACCCTCACACGGAGTACCTCAATGTGTAATCGATGGTTTATCTACTATGGGTAACATCAGAAGTTACAGTCCAGCACACACTCCTCCTATTCATGTTATTTCACCCAGTACATTTAGTTCTCCCATCATTAGGAACTACATATTGGTAGGCAAAGACATTAATTTGGTCTCATCATAGATTGCCTCCCAAGACCTTGTAGATAACTATCAATTCCTTATTCCTTACTACACCTTGCCTGACTTCACCAATTCCCTTCAAAGTAGTTCCCTGCAACATGCCACAGAGGATGTCCCTGTGGCATTTGCACGGTATGAAATGGTAGGGCTATGCCACCCGTCTCTTGTCTGGGGTCCATAGTAGCCCTAAATTATTATTTGTATTTGTGGTGACCCTCTCATGGCTGCTATTGACTGTCTATGACTGCCATACAACGATACATTATCATGACACATTTCTGACTGTTGAGAAAACTATTGCCCATGGCCCGTTTCATCCTGGGTATTCCGCTGCCCCAAAATATACCATAAGCCTACACATGTAAGATTACTAGGTGTACATCTTGACTTATAGGTCAATTTTGTGGTGTAATATGTGTGGTTAGGGGCTGTAGAGAGTGTGTGTATAGGGGCATAGTGTTATAGGGGATGCAGCGAGTGTGTACATACGGGCAGTAGTGTGTGTGTATAGGTGACGTAGTGTGTGTAGGGGTTGTAGAGAGGGTGTGTTTAGAGAATATTGTATGTGTTTGCTTACAAGGAATGTAGTGTGTGTGTAGGTGGTGCAGTGTGTGTGTAAAGGACCCAGAGTGTGTATAGAAGATTGTGTGTGTGTGTGTGTATGTGTAGAGGATTAAGAGTGCATATAGGGTAAGGGATCTAGCGTGTATCTGGAGCATAATGTGTGTAGTGGTGCAGTGTGAGGGGTGCTGTAGTGTGTGTGCATATATATTTAGAATATATTTGGACGTATTGTATGTGTGTTTGTGTAAGAGGGGTGCTGTGTGTGAGGGTGTTTTTATCTGCCGTCACATTCTAGGTTTCTAATTTTCTTTGTCTGTTAACTCACTGAGGGTTATTTTATATAATATATATATATATATGTGTGTGCTGTATATGTGTGGGAGTGAGGGTGTTGTCTGCGTCTGAGGATGTTGTCTGCGTCTGAGGGTGTTGTGTTTGTCTGGGGGTGCTGTGTGTATCTGGGGGTGCTGTGTGTGTTTGGGGGTGCTGTGTGTGCTGGGGGTGCTGTGTATCTGGGTGCTGTGTGTGTTTAGGTGTGCTGTGTATATCTGGGGTGCTGTGTGTATCTGGGGTGCTGTGTGTGAGGGGGCTGTGTGTGACTGGGGTGCTGTGTGTGTCTGGGGGTGCTGTGTGTGTCTAAAGCTGTGGGTGTCTGGTGTGTGTGTCTGTGTGGGGGTGCTGTGGGTGTCTGGGTGCTGTGTGTGTCTGAGGGTGCTGTGTGTGTCTGGGTGCTGTGTGTGTCTGGGGGTGCTGTGTGTGTGTCTGGGGGGTGATGTGTGTGTGAGGGGGCTGTTAGGGAATTTATTTTAAATATTTTATTTTATTTATTAATTTAAAAAAAAAGTTATGTCCCCCCCCCCTCCCTTCTTACCTTTATCCTGGGAGGGGGGGAGGAAATCCGTTCTGCCTGGGGGGGGAGGAGATCCGTGCTGTCATGCTTCCCTGGTGGTCCAGTGGTGAGAGTGAACTCTAACCTGCGGGTTAGAGTTCACTCTCGCGAGATCTGAGCGTTGCCGTGGTAACCGCGGCAACGCTCTGAATCCCGCGAGAGGACCCGGCGGAGCTGCTTGTTAGAGCTCCGCCGGTCCTCTCCTGCCTCCCTTCCTCCCCAGCCTGCTGGCGGCCGCATCTCCATGCCTGTGGGCCGGTGACGGAGATCTTTGATCTCCCCACCGGCCCACGGAGGCACACAGCAGGGCTGGCGCTCGGATAGCGCTGGCTTTGCAGGGGCCGGCCGGGGAGATCCACTGCCGGCCTCGGCCCCACGGCCATCGCGGCCCACCGGGCATTTGCCCGGTATGCCTGATGGCCAGTCCGGGCCTGCGGGTAAGGCATGTTCATTCCCCCACTGACAAATGACTCCCCTGTTATTTTAGACTGGGTTTGTAGCCATTATCAAGGACAACTGGTTCCGTGACACATGGCCCGCAGAGACATGAAGCCTACTTTAGTAACCTACAGCTCTTGTTGTTGTATACTCCATCGCAGCCACTGCACTCCTCTGGGGGTCCCTTTGTGGGAGGAAGTCTGTCCATTACTACTCAAACACTACACTAATAGCAGTATGTAAAGTTACTTGGCTGGTAGCAACACAGCAATTTTACCTTGTCTGCATACATATACCAGCCTGTCACAACATAGCAGCTGAAGCCTTTTCTCAATTCCATTTCAGGTATCCCACGGCTTATTAAAGGACCACTATAGGCACCCAGACCACTTCAGCTCAATGAAGTGGTCTGGGTGCCTGGTCAATCTAGGATTAACCCTTTCTGCTGTAAAAATAGCAGTTTCAGAGAAACTGCTATCTTTACAAATGGGTTACTCCAGCCTCTAGTGGCTGTCTCATTGACAGGGGGGGACCAAGAGACCCTATAGTGCCCTCAAAACGAGTATGTTTTCCTGGCACTATAGTGGTCCTTTAACCACATACTAAAACTCCTACAGTCCAGAATCTCATTCTGGATTAGCTCATTTAATGGTCATGGTAGATTGCCAGCACACGTGGCTCTCTGTGCTTATACCAACCATTTATTTATTTATTTTAGTATTTTTATTTTTATTATAGTTACGCTAAGTACATTGTATCTTGTTTCTTGAATAAAAAGAAATGTATCTTTTTTTCTTTCTTTTTTTTTTTTACTTCGGAATATTGAATCGGCAATCCGTACTCCATTGATACTATGGTGACATTCACATCCTTTAGCTACCTCAACCTTAAATTAGCTTACAAACACTTAAACTTATCTCATACTCACCGGTAGACATATACCTACATTGTATCAACAATAAATGGTGCCAGGTTAACATACTAGACCAATTGTCCGACACTCACAGGACTATACACACCATAACCGACTTATACAACTAATATAACTCGGCTTATTGTCCCCGACTATAAATGGAAAGGCGGAGCCTGTAGTTGTGGGAGGGGTTGACCCGGCTTCCTGGTTCAACCCACCACTCCCTTTATTAAGCATTCACTTAGTGGCTCCTCTTTTAAATGCCTACCCGAACGTCGGTTTCGGCATACTACTACTATAACTCTGCTTATTGTTCCCGACTAAAAATATATATATATATTGCTCCAAACTAAAACAGGTAGAAGCCTTTCCATGTGTCTGACATGAAGTATGTTTTAGTGTCCGACATGAAGTATGTTTTAGTAGAATGTATCCCTTTAATATGCAGTTTGCTGCAGTATATTTTCAAAAAGTGTTCGCAAGGTCATTTCTCAATGTGAAAGTAAACACTGTAACGGACTTCTTTAAAATGTACCCACAAGCCTAATTTTTTAATGGTTTTGTTTAAAACCAATACTACTACCGAAATGTCTCATAGGTAACCCCAAGCAATGAGAAGAAATAAAATGTAATTTAATTTAAATGACCTTTCTTCTAAGTGTCTGCTCTATCAAATTATTAAAACGTATGATTTTTTTTTCACTTTATTACACTTATATATTTGTACACTGCATTTTGTACATACATCTTCTTAAAGAAAAACCTCATTCACTGCGACCATGACAGCCTGCTATAATGGTTATGGTGACAGCAGTGCCCTTGCATCAGACTAACCTATCAAACCATTTTACCCTTGATTTCGGCACTGCTTCAAATCTTTTTTCGAACTGGAGAGGATGGATGTACTTGTAGGCATTAATTTATTGAATTAAAGAGTTTGATGAGCTCTCTCAGCCAATTAAATAGTTCTTGGTTTGAGCAACAGCCATCTGGCTTCTCTTGCTTAAGCATGCCCCAGCTTAGTGTCAGATTGAGCTTGATGTTACTTGGTATATTCCTTTAATAGATATTGGAATAAGTTATTTTTATTACATTATAATGCTTTAATGACTTTTAATTCCAAAACTTTAAAGGTTAAAATTATTTGATGTACATAAAACCTTTTTAACCCCTTAACGACCGTAGACGTACTAGGTACGTCCGACAAAAAATGGTTGTTAAGGACCGCGGATGTACCTAGTACATCAGTGGCAAACAGGAGCCCTGGACTTACCTGGACCGGCGATCACGGTCGGGAGGGATAGCCGGAGACCCCAGCAGTCCTCCTGCAGCAGCTCTGGCCACCCAGGCGCTCCAGGGCCATGTGATCACCATGATCACATGGCTGCAATAGGAGTCTATGGAGCTGCCAACAGGGGGACTGTCTGACCACACAAATCTGCACACCAGTCAAGCCATAAGACTTGCTTTTCCCATACATATATCTACATATATAGATGTAAAAACAAATAAAATACGTATTTTGTAATACCTTTTTTATTGGACAGAATTTTTTAATGACAAGCTTTCAGGAGAACTTCCATTTCCCAAGTCTGAAGCATTTCTGAGTAAGACAACACATAGAATTCAAAGTTCAGTTGTGATACAGGGGTAAAAGCGACATGAGTGCAGATAAGACAAGTTTGATAGAACATAGACACCATTCTTTCAGAGATGGTCGTAAATATCTTATGCGAAGATCACAGAGTGAGGGGGTCGAGAGAAAAAAAAACAAGCGAACAGTGCAGAAGATGGTGCTAGAAGGGGGGAGTATTAATATAAAGAATGCATGAATTCCCATCCAAGAGTTACAGGATATGCATGAAGGCATATATCACTCTATGATCTTCGCATAAGATATTTATGACCCTCTCTGCAAGAATGGTGTCTAAACCTGTCTTATCTGCACTCATGTCTCTTTAACCCCTGTACAACTCAACCTTGAATTCTATGTGTCGTCTTGCTCAGAAATGCTTCAGACTTGAGAAAGGGAGGATCTCCTGAAAGCTTGTCATTAAAAAAATTCTGTTAGTCTGTTAGTGGCTACTAAAAAAAGACTGGACAAACCCCATTTGCAATACCTTGGGTTGTCTAATATTGCCAATGGTATGCTCATTCCTGGGCTATGGTCTTAAAGGAAATGTAACCAATCTGGCGAATTTCAATGTGAAAAAACTGAAACACAAGCTTTATATTTGACTCTGTAACGTTTTTAAAACACCATAAAACCTGTACATGAGGGTTACTGTTATACTCAGGAGACTTTGTTGAACACAAATATTAGTGTTTCAAAACCGTAAAACGTATCACAACAATTATATCATCAGTATAAGTGCCGTTTGTGCGTGAAAAATGCAAAAAACTTCACTTTCACTGATATCATCGTTGTAATACATTTTTACTGTTTTGAAACACTAACATTTGTGTTCAGCGAAGTCTCCCGAGTAAAACAGTACCCCACATGTACAGGTTAGAGCTGGGTCCCCAAGTACGGCATAGCACGCCCACCGTCCTTAAGGGGTTAATTATAATTTGAGGGACCTGCCTGACAACCCAGGCAGACAGTGCAGATAATTTAATTGGCAAGCCCTATATTTAACCCTGTAACTTTCCAAAACACCATAAAACCTTTACATGGGGGGTATTGTTATACTCTAAAGACTTCGCTGAACACAGATGTGAGTGTTTTAAAAAGTTAAACCTATGCCAATGATGATACCACCAATAAAAGTGCAGTGTTTGTTTTTAAAAAATGCAAAAAACAAATAAAACCGCTAACTTTGGCCAGCGTGAATAAGTAGCTACTACAAAAGACTGCAAATACCTAATTTTGAAAACCCTGGGTATAAATGGTTGCATGAGAAGAGTCAAAATACCCCAAGTTTAATACCTTAGGATTTCTTCTTTTAAAACATATATACATGTGAAGGGTTTTTCAGGGATTCCTGACAGTTATCAGGGTTACAATGTAACTTTTGTTAATTTTGAAAAAAAAATTATTTGGAAATAGCAAAGTGCTACTTGTACTTATTGCCCTATAACTTTCCAAAAAAAAAAGCTAAGAGCATGTTAACATTGGGTATTTCTAAACTCAGGACAAAATTTAGAAACTATTTAGCATGGGTGTTTTTTGGCGATTGTAGATGTGTTACAGATTTTGGAGGTCAAAGTTAGAAAAAGTGCGTTTAATTTTTTTCATCTTGTTTTATAATTTATTTTATAGTAAATTATATGATATGATGAAAATAATGGCATCTTTAAAAAGTCCATTTAATGGCAAGAAAAAAGTTATATAATATGTGTGGGTACAGTAAATGAGTAAGAGGAAAATTACAGCTTAACACAAACACCGCAGAAATGTAAAAACAGCACTGGTCCTTCACGCTTACAAAACTGAAAAGCAGTCTGGCCACTAAGGGGTTAATACATATTTTTGCAAAGCTAGTTTAATACATCAACCCCACATCAATTTTTTTTCTATTTTATTTATAACAAGGCAATCATTAGTCTTCATATGCAGACTCTTAGAACCCTACCTAATCATTAAAACATTTTTAGATTAGATATGGTGTCACCGCAAAACTAAATCATCTGTGATTTCAGTTTGTGTCTCTTGCTGAATGACTAAGCTAGACAGTTTTTGCAGATTTCATCTGTGTAGCAAGCACTTCTTTATTCAATTCAACTTTAAGAATTTATGTCCATTAAAGAAAATATTCTAAACTCTGAAAGTACTCCATTTCAGAACTTTATTTTTATTTAATTGTAAAGCACATTCATTACAGTTTCCAAATAGTCTGTGTATAAGTGATTGCATGAATTTTGAGATTCCAACAAATGTGATAATAAATGTATCTTTTTGTGTTTTATTTTTACACAGGTGTCAGAAACTATTTGAAGGAGGCGCTAGTGAATATTATTGCTGTGCATGCAGAGGTAACCTTTTTCTACCGCTAGTTTAATTTGATTTGTTACATTTTTGTTTTAGTAAATATTTTAGGAGACAGGATTGTGTATTGAAAACTAAATAGCAAAAAAGCTAAATGTATGATTTAATTTTTTTTTCCAACAGAGATATGTTTAGAGCCTGGCTATTTGAGCCTAATTTATGCAGTTTGGTTTCGTATTCACAACTCTAAACTGATTAGTAAATAAACCCTATATTTTGTTGATTTGAACCAGTCACCCAGGCATATCATTTCAGTTGCAGTTTTCAATTGTACTCTTTTTAAAACCAAAATCTGTTACCTACTATAAATTCAAACGAGAAGAGTAAATAGTATTTTCTCCTTCATTTGGTAAGAAGTCTTTGACAACAAGAGTTTTAAAGGGTTACTCCAACCAAAAAAAACAGGGTTTTACATGAACAATTGGTGCATTGCAGTGTTAAAATGACAGGGCTACTGATTAATATTGCCCAGAACCCTAGACAGGGTGCCAGATTGGAGCCCCCTCCTATAGCTCTTGGCTTAGTTTCTGTGAGTGGCCAATGTGTTGACTGAGTGTTATGTATGAGAGTGCCTGTAGTGTGTGAGTGGTGTGTGTATGTGGAAGAAGCAGAGTGTGTCTATGTGGTGACTGTATTGTGTGTGAGTGCTGTGTGTGTAGGGCAGTGTTAGTGATGTGCTTCTGTGTGTTTGCGCTGCCCTTCTTCCTGCTTACCTTCACTGGTGGTCCTATGGGGGTGTGCTAATGTCTGTACCTAAAATTACATAAGACCGCTTTAAGAGTGCCCTCACCATTCCAGAGCTCAGTTAATAACTCAAAGCATCCGATGTGGCACTCTGAGTCATCCAGAAGCGCCAGACGGGTCCACTGTTAAAGTGATCTGTACCTAATATTGGTACAAACCAACACCTACAAAGAAGTTTAGGAGCACAGGTCTGAGCCCGGCCCCTAGGCAGCCACCAAGACCACTTAATTTATTGAGATGAAGTGGTCTAGGTGACATTGGTATCCCTTTATTAAAACAATATTTTTGATTATACTAGAGCAGGCATAGGCAACCTTTGGCACTCCAGATGTTTTGGACTACACCTCCCATGATGCTTTGCCAGGATTATGGGTGCAAGAGCATTATGGGGGATGTAGTCCACAAGATCTGGAGTGCCGAAGGTTGCCTATCCCTGTACTAGAGTAACCTTTGCTGGCATGATCCCCATCACGAAATCACCAAACTAAGTTTTAAAAAGTTACAACTAACTCTCTGTATGAGCAGAATTTCAAACTGAAATGCTGCACACGCTTCAAGCATCATGACGAAGTCAATACTCAGAAATGGTCATAGTGCTTGCAATAACTATTTAATACATAACTTTATAACTTTCTGCTGAAAAGAAACAAACTGATCGTGTGTGTGTCATATCTGTTATTTGAGTGGAAGATGTTTTTACATCATATACTGCAGGCATTTTGCCGTCATACATGCAGGTATTCCCTCTAATGTACAAAGAATACTGAATGATTAGCCTCTGTGCAGTTCAGAGAGACACAATCATGAGTTATACTGCCAACCAACAGCTGGAGCCATTTTAAAGGGTTACTAGACTTCTTAGATACACCCACAATGAACAAATACATGCATTTAATTGTGCATTTTTTAATAGGGGGTATATCTGAAAAACAGCTTGCAAAAAAAAGCAGCTTTTTTTGTCAGTCTTTATTTTTCTATGCACATCTTGCAATGCCGCAACAGCAGTAGCATTGAAGAAAATGTCCCATATGTAAGGAGTAATACAAGAAACATAGCAATTGCCCCACCACCAAGAAAATGATAAAGTGCTGAAGCTCTGCCTCTCCCCAGCTGTCCCCGCTGCGTGCCTTCGTCGGCGATCTCCCTCACTGGCCCGCTGGCAGTGAAATGTAGCAACCGGCAAGGTAGGGAGAGTACCCAGGAGTTTTAGCTTCCAGCTCTGCCGGGTTCTCTCCTCACTAACAGGGAAAAACAGTAAGTGGCATTTGCATAGCGAGAACATTGACTGAGGTGAGACAGCACAGCACACTAAAACAAATGCTTGGGCCCATATCACCCTATACCCATGCATGCTATTTGAGTTCCTCTGCAAGTCGAGGGTCCGGTAGTCCAGTTATTTTACAACTGTTCTTTGTGCTTTACAAAAAGTGTCACGATATTGTCATGTTATTTTGATTATCTCAAATTGGAATAAAAATGTAAAACAAAAATATATTGCTAAAGCATGCTTCATTTTTTGCAAAACTCTCTTACCAATGTATTGTATGCTCCATTTTTAACCACAATATTTTTTGTTTCATTCTTTGCATACACTAGGAAAGATAAAAATCTGTTGTTTTGCATTCACACTGTGCACTGGTTTCTTAATTCCAGGTATTTGCAATTTCCAAAGAACTGGTCCCCAGAGTAATGTCAAACATTGTGGAAGCAGTGGGTGAAGAACTTAGTCGGCTAATGCAATGCGTTCCTGCTTTCAGCGCAAACGGGGCTTTACAGGTGTGCCCACAATGCAACATGTTCACTTTTTGTTCATTTAAGTAAAATATTCATATAACATATCTGTAATATTTAATAAACTGTGAGTTTCAGTAAGATTTAATAAAAAAAATTTTTTTTAAAAGGACCGATGCATTTCTCTATTTCAAGCAACGTTGTAAGGAGATTTGGACATGTCAAAACAATAAAAACATGGCAACCGCTTTACGGGCAAAATACTATAACATTATAATTCTCTTGCCACCTTCAAACTGTGTAATTTAATTATTTTTATCTGTGCAGTTCATGTTTTTTTAAGCATTTCTTTAACATTTTATATTGCTTTCTCTAGGCACGACTTGAAATTTGTTCTCTTAAAGATGCTATTGCAATTTATCTGACAGATGACAGCAAGTAAGTTTGCCTTCAGTCATGCGTATGTTAGTAATTGTGCTTGGTTTAATGTGTTACATGTATTGTCGGCATGCTTTATTCTGCATGTTATCAAAGTCACCCTGCAAAAGTTGGGTCTGTGGTAAAAAGTCTAAAGGTCTACACAAAAGTGTATACCAATATCACATCCCCCTAGATAAACTGTCTTTAGTTAAACTGTGTTTAAGTTTGGTAATAAAGTATAAAGGGTGTGAATTGTTTGCCGTTTAACATTATAAATTGTGTTATAATATGAAATATTTCAACATGAATTACAACCAGATTGGTATATGAAGTGTCCTTGTGGCTATATCTTTCCAACAATTATATGCAGCCATGTCATTATTGTACAGTACAGGGTGTTGGGCTTCATGGGCCTGTAGTTGAAAAATTTCATAGACCTAAATAGGGAAGCAGAATTCCCATTTCCATTGTCATAGTAGTTGTGAACTACGTGTGGGATGTATAGCAAGCCTACTTCTGGTCCACAAGACCTATAGTATCTCCCTCATGTGTGATTTCGATAACACATATCTGGCTTCAAGACAGCAGTCAATTTGAAACCCAGCTAGTACATGGAAACTGTTAATCAATAAAAGAGACAGCTTAATAGAATTAGAGTGCCGATATTGTGGCAGCAGCCTGTGTCATAATAAATACATGTAAAAAGTAAAGTGATCATGTATATTATGCTGCTTAACTCTGTTTCAAAACATGGCCGTGAGCTACCACTCCAGTATCCACTGTTATTCTATCCCTGATAAAATGGTCCTGTAAGATAGATTCCAGGTATCCGCTAAAGAAATCTTAACAAGTGTTCAAAGAACTTAACCAGATCTTGCTGCTCACGGCCCTTACAATTTACTTAGGAATCTGTTATTCAAGATATACATGTGAACCTGCTGTCAATGATTTGAAAACAAACAAACATATACTTGTGAAAATGTTTAAAGGAATACCTCAATCACCAACACAAAGTGCTTTTTTTCTCCCTGTTCTAATCTCTGTAATTTAGCTAAAAAGTAAGAAAAAAAATGCAGCATAACTCTCTCCACTTATCCCTGACTCTTTTCCCAGAATGAGTAGCTCAGCCAATGAGAGATCTGTGTAAGCTGAGCTGCTGATTTGATTCTTTCCCGACATCGCTATCTTTTTCTTATCTATGTAGTATTTCAAAGCCGTGCTAAGAGAATATAGGTAGATATTAATAGGACAGTGATTTGCTGTAGGTGAGAGTCATTTCATTTTCATTTCTGGTGTGCCGAACATTGCCTACCCCTGTCCTAGACGGTGATTATCCCCTACCAGGTTTTTCTACCTTTCACTACATTGATCATTACCATGACACTCTCTTCTACTTAATTTATCACCGGTTTATGCTAACTTTAATATGATTCCAATTGTTTACAAAGTTTAAAACAGAAAATTATTTGCAGTATTTATTTTATTGTATGTCTTTTGTTTTCCGCCCTTACTCTATAGAAAGCCATACGTTTCCTCAGAAAAACAAACAAAAATAGGTTTTATTTGTACCGCTGTAATTTGACCCTCTTTTACTTAATAACTGTAATATAAAAATATATTATTTATACTTATACTGTCCCCACACACCCCAAAAACAAATCCTTTACAAAATTAGTCAAAAACGCTTTGCTGTATCCAGGCGCTGTATACCATATGTTTTCATCCTTTCACCACTTAAAATACTGCGCTCCCTTTCCTAAAAACAAAGGAACACTTTACTGAGGAGCAGCAACTGTTTTGAAAAAATGCTGGACGTAAAAAAGAAAAAAACTCATCATGGTATATAATATAATATAAATATATACTTTTTAAAATACCACAAAGTTTCAGGCCTTGCTGACCCAGTGCGAAATGAGGAAGCTGTAAAAATGTAGGAAGAAAAAAAAATGTTTGTACGAATCCTACAGAATAATGTACATAAAACCCACACTTTTTTGAAATCGACATATTAATGTGGTTGTTTCTATAGGTCGCTCGTAATATTGATTAATACCTCCCTAAGGACGGCGGGCATTCTATGCCGTCCTTATTGGGGCTATCTTTAATACTCACCGGGTCTATGCCGATCCTGGAGGTGTGACAAATGCAAAAAACTAATTTGAACACTAATTTTGGCCAGTGTTTGTGACTAAGTGGCTACTAAAAAAGACTGGACATACCCCATTTGTAATACCTTGGATTGTCTACTGTTGCAAATGGTATGCTATCATGTGGGTAATTCTCATTCCTGGGCAACCATACGGTATCAAAAATAACATAACCTGTCTGGCAAATTGTAATGTGTATAAACTGAAAAATGTAATGTGCTATATTTGACACTGTAACTTTTCAAAATCCCATAAAACCTGTACATGAGGGTACTGTTTTACTCATGAGACATAGCTGAATCAACAGCTAACAATGGTATGGCATTCAAAAAAATAACAAAACTTCTTAATTTCTCACATTTTTTATATTTTATTCATATTAAATTAAGTTTCATAGCTAAATATTTGATGTGAATTGAAAGCCCTGTTTTTTCTGAATAAAATGATATAAAATAAGTGTGGGTGCACTTAATATGAATTAGGTGAATAAGGTTGTACTCGCATATAGTCAAATTCTAGGTATTGTTTACATTTTGTTTTGATCAGTGTGTACAATTGCCTCCATCCTTAGGGGGTTAAAAAAGGTTAAAGTCCGTTATTTACTTGCCACAGTGCCACACATGGATTTGTTTAATGTATGTCCATTTTGTTACAGGGCCAGCTTCAGACAAGCACTAGAGCCTCTTCCTCAACTATCAAGTGGGGCAGATAAAAAGTAAGTGATTGCCATCAGCACTTAGCATTTGTGTTGTCTTCCCCATATCTCAAAGTAGACTTGCGCTGTATTTCAGAATACAATGTTAATTTCAAAAGACATCCATAGTAAACATGTAGGCTAGCAGCTGTACAACAATGGAAAATCTCTCAGAACTCGTTCTACGCCATCCTGGACAATTATGAAGAATGTAATTTGCAGCTGTAAACTCTACTTTTGAACATTTCTTTGAGAGTAATATACATTTTAGTATAACACACAGACAATACACCAGCACATAATTGTTAAATTTTTACTATAAGAATTGTTTAGGCTATGGCAAAACTAATTAATTTGCAGCAGGTAGAGGACAAAATATTTATTGTACATAATGGATACCCTGTGCATTTTACTCACATCTAGTGTCTCTTTAATGTGAGCAAGAACTGAATAAAAGGGAAAAATTACAATTTACACATTTGATTCTTGGTCTTCTGATGACACATTTCATGCCGTTTTTTAAGTGCTGATTTGAGAAACAAAAATTCAACATAGCTTTTACTTCAACTGTGGTTATTATAATTGTAATTTACTAATTTGTGATTACAACTTTATAACGGACTACGTGAAAAATGAGTTAACTGCCGGTAGTATAGTTGAAGTATTTATTTTCCCTTTTACATGTAAATTATTAAATGTGTCAAAATGGTGTGTTGCTTAGGTGCAGTCCCTCTTGCCACCACAACACAATAATAGATTTAGCTGTAATCTTTTGTCTATGACATACACATCTTTATCTGCAATTAGAATTTAAAATGTAGTTTAATGTATGCATTTGCAATGGTTTTCTCGTTCTTAGGTTACTGGAAGAGTTACTAAATGAGTTTAAAAGCAGCATGCATCTCCAGCTGACCTGTTTCCAGCCTTCTTCCGTTGTTAGTATGAAGACTTGAGGAACTAGGAAAGTGATCCAAAACCACAACAACTTTTACATCCCTCCTGTTCAAGTTCAGCATACGAGCTCAGCTTTTACGCTTGTATTGAAAATGTGTGTAAATGCATCTTTTCTACAGCTGCCACTATAATAAAAATAAAATCTTACTTTAATTTACTAACCTATTTTACAGTTAATAATTAACATGCATTATACAAATAAAATATAGCATGCCCTGTTTTATAAAGTAATGAGGCTCTCTGAAATGTATTTATAATGAAATGAAAGAAAGTGCCGGAAAAAAAGTTATTTGAAATGTATCAAACTGGCATTCATAAGTCCCCAGTGTGTATTTGTATGAGGTGTAAAATAAAAGTAACAGTAACTAAAGCTCAAATAGCTTCTATTTCTACGATTGTTGGTAAAATGTATCTGATGAGCAAATTGTTTTTGAAATTTTTTTTGCATACAAACACTAGGAGATGATAGGAGTCTCCCAGGAGGACTAGGAGTCTCCAAAAAAAAAACACACACTGACACACACACACACTGACACACACACACTAACACACACACACACTAACATATTTTTTTATTTTTTATTTAATCCCTCCAGCCTCCTTACCTTTTGGAGTGCCGGGGGGATTCCCTGGGGTCCAGTGGTGCTGCTGACCCCGGCGGGCAGACGGGCCGGCAGTCTGGGTGGCCGGCGCGCGAGTGAGCACTCTGCTCTGAGTGCTTCCTCTTCAGCTCCCTCGCGTGCAGCATAGGGATGCCGGAGCCGGAAGATGACGTCATCTTCCAGCTCCGGCATCAGTGCGGAGCGCGAGGGAGCTGAAGAGGAAGCACTCAGAGCAGAGTGCTCCCTCGCGCGCGCGCCTGCCTGCCCGGTGACAGCAGGGCCAGCCTCGGGGGGCCCTGGGGTGGCCGCCTCCTGGGCCCCCCAGGGGAAGAGGCTGGCCCTGTGGGTACATACCGGGTCGCAGGGGCGGCCGGGCCCCCTGGTGGGCCGGGCCCGGTCGCAGCCGCGACCCTGGTATGTATGCCACTTGAAAGCATCCATTCCACACAGAATTACACATGTATGACGTGATGAAGTGGTTCATATTAGTGTTTTTCACCGTTCTTCTGGAAAAAAAAATCACTAGATTATTTTTCTTCACCTGTATCCCAAATGTCAGGTTTAATAAAAAAATATATTTTAAAAAAGCCCAAATTTAGCTTAAGAAGCATAGAGAGAGTTGCTATGGCAAAACTAGTCATGAAAAAAAAACAGGTGCTAGCATATTGCAAAACAAATACAGTCGTAAGTATAATCGTGTTTGATTACACAAATGGGTACAATGTTGGTACGTAAGTAAGTGCACATCTTTGATTAGGAACTTTAAAAAAAATAAAAAAATTTTTAAATAATGCAATAATAACAATTATGAAAAGATACATTTTGTAAATGTATACGATATAAAACTATCTCACTGAAACAATTATTAAAGAACTGTAAAAGGAAACTCACATCTCTTCAATTATCATTTAATCAATCCCACACTTGAAAATACTGTTGAGTTGCTTATTGCAGTGAGTTGGGTGGGGTAATAGAGGTAAAAAAAACAAAAAGAGCACTTACCTCCATAGAACTCTTTTGTTCAGGTCAACATCATCACGTTCTTCTGTTCATGTTCTTTTTGTCATCTAAGAAATACTATAGAGAGCATTTCTTCTAAAAAACCATATACATGTATGCACTCTAACAGCAACGTCACTACTCACTCCTGTACGCAACACAATAGTATTGAGTGTCAGGACACCCAAGGCATGCCATGCAAATTTAAATCCAAAACATTTTGAAATGTAAAAAAACAAAAACACTTAAATGTTATTTAGGTTAGCAATCAGGCTGTGCAAAGTCTAACATTCCACTTTATTCTATTGTGTGTACTAAGACTGTTCAATATACTTTATTCTATTGTTTGTATAGAGAATGTAAAAAGTATGGGACATGCTTTTTTTTTTCTTTTTTTTTTTTTACTCTTATTGTTCCAGAAAGTATGCATTTTATGGTGGAAGGATGTAGCTTTTACCTGTGTTATTACCAACCCCACAGCAATTAAAATATTGGATGCTGTGTGAGTTATCTTAAAAAATAAATGCATTTCTGAGTAAATCCCATTTATTAGTCAAGTGCCTTGTCAGCCCATTTAAATTTTTTCAACAGGGTATTTCCCCTAGTGCTGTTGTCCTTTTCATTATCACGTATGCATAGCACACAATGTTCCCCCTTTTTTATCTTGGTAAATATTTCCATCTAAGCTGAGGGTTAATTCTCATGGTTGTAGATCAATGTACCTTGTACCATCTACCTTTACTTATACAGTGTTTTTTCATGTATGTCTTAGTATATCTGCCATGCAGAAGTACACGTATAAATAAGCACGCAATTTACAGTTTACATAAGAATTATTAAATTGCCTAATTTCAGTAATATTATCCCAGATCTGCTAAGTTCCCTAGTACAACAGAAATGTTACCCATTTCCATTATGAAACCTACTGTAGTGCAGTTTATCCCAAGCTAGTTCTCAAGGTTTATCATTGATCAAGGTTTATATAACTGGAAGATGTCTAAACCCTGGACTGTGTACATTCTTGTGACTGGGTTTGTGTGATCTTTTTCTAAGGTTTTCTATATTCCTCATTAATAAAGTTCCTAATGGTAGGACAAACTGGGAAGGTTGCATGAGTAGATGTGAGATCTTCAAAGAATCTCTCTGATTCCAGAGTGTCCGATTTCTTTTCAGGAATGCTCAGAGTATGTTTTATAACAGATATATGTTCGTTTAGATTTAGATGCAAATTTATGAATCATCTTTTCTTCCAAGAATTCTCCACCATAATCTGTGTCTGAATCTGAATGAATAGAATAATTTTCTATTCTTGGGCACTCCGAGGGGGTCCATATTTATTGCTGTGGGTTTGAAACCTTCTGCAATAGCCTGAGTAATCCAAGATTTTAGCTCCTCATGACAGGATATTTTTTTGTAAAGTTATTTTGCTACATCAGACAGGCAGCTTATACACATTCTTTTCCCCTTCTGAAGCCATCTGATTTGAGCCTATGCAGCAACTTATTTTCTCCTTGTGTTTTCTTGGGGATTTATCCCAGATCTTACTTAAGCTGTAAAGATATAAAAGGTCATACATAATTATGTTTGGGCCTACCCCAAATAAAGATTATATAGAATATTTTCTAGTGTTAGACTGTATAGAGGCAGAAGGAGAAGCCATTCTGTAGGGACATGTTTTATATAAATAATGAGTAGAGAACTAGCAGGAGTAGTAGTAGAAGTAGTCTGAATTGAAGTAAATACAAAAATAGAGGTCTGGAATAATGATGGAGAGGCGGGGCAGCCACAGGTCGGTATGGCAGAACACAAACACTATTGCGAAAAAAAAAACATGAAAGTTGCAAGAAACCATCCCTTTACACCGGGAACGAGTTTTGCATATGCTCTCCAAACCGAGAGCAGATCTCTGCAGGAATAGACCTCTACCATAGCCAGAGATGTATTTTTTTGTCTGCGTTGTCGGTATAGAGTTACCTTGTGTGTTTTTTTTGTTTTTTTAAAATTATCTATAGGGCTATAGATCAGGTGGATGGTGGTAGATAGCTTTGTTGTTCTGAGAGCTCACTTAGTGTGCATCCATCCGCATAAGCAACTAACCCACACCTCCTGTATTATCTTTTTCTTGTGAATAGAATGTTGTCTATGATTTGGCACAATCACACAACTGATTTATCAAAGTAATATTTAGACATGTTTACTGTAAAAAGGTATTCTAGCCACATGTACTAATTCTATTCACACATAATTCTGATTTCTTCCCAGGCCTAGTGTGAGGTTACAGGGAATTGTAATTTTAATTTCTTTCTCTTTGATTTCATCTAGGTTCAACCTCTATTTGCCCCAAAACTCCTCCCTCCGAAGAGAGTACTACACCTTCTTCCTTTTACCTAATAGTTCCCTGCTTCTTCTGATCTACTGGCTTTGGACTTCCAGCTCAGTTACTTTACCTTCTGTTTTCTAAATCTGTGTTGTGATCCTGGCTCTCAGACACTGTTAAGGCTACTGCATTCTAATTTTCATGGATTGGTTCTTTATATTATGACCATGGCTCTCTATTACAGAATTTTCCCTTTCTCAGACCTATTACTTGTGTGGTAACCTCGTGTTTCTTATTGTTTTATTCTCTTGAATTCACCCTTCTTGAACTGATTTCATGTACACTGACCCTGGCTCTTGTCTTCTTACTTCATTCATCAGTAACCTCTTGCATAGTCTAGAACTGATTTATGCTAACAGGCTTTAGCTTATAGAATAGGACTCCTGTCCTGCTCTCCTATTGATATAAATTGGACTGTTGCTGAACTGCTTAATAAGTATTGTACTCTCCTAATGCTCATTCATGCCTCATCAGAACCTAATCATGGCTTATATCTAAGCACAACTTCTTCTATATTAATCTTTATGATGTATTTCCTTGATGAATTTTGACATCTTCCTATCTTGGGCCTTGATTAAGTTAGAGCCAAATGGCTTTATCGAGTTTATTGGATCCCGAAAAGCCATTTATCAGATCAATTATTTCGGGGGGGTATTGAATTGTTTTGATTTTTAAATGGGGCTTAAGAAAAGAGTTAATAAAAAAAAGACATTGAAAGTAAGTAAGATGGTTTTACAGAGTTTTTGACTTATTGCCCCTATGCACTATTTTTTTTTTTTATCGTCAATCTGTATTTTTCTGAGGTGTAAGTTAAATGGATGACATAGAAACAAGTGAGCAATATAAGTCAAGGTACCACAATGTTTTATCAGTTGAGATAATACAATTAATTTTTTGGTAAAGTATAATACTGTACCAAAGCTGCTATATATACATCAGACACTGTTTAACAGGCTACAGTCCTGAAGCATAAATTTATGTAACATATCTAAACTACATGACAATTTGCTAATCTTCGGACTGAAGGGTCGAGACTCGGCGTAAATTATGTACTGGCACATAGGAAATGTTGGGTCAAATATCAGCTATGTTAATTCAAATGGCGGGATTTCATTAAAGAGCCATGGCCAACAGGGCTAGCAAAAATGATAAATAGAATGAAGGCCAAACAAAAGAAAAGATAATATCATAAAAGTCCATGTAAGACGTATTAACTGCATTGAGCATCATATTAATGAATTAACTCCTTCATATAGCAGCACATTCCCTAACTTGGGCAGAGTCCCAGAAAGTTGCCTGAGGGGAGGATGATGCAATAAATATCGGCCAGACATTTGCCCCATCCCCTGTGTATTCCGTTACTTCAGCCCTTGGCTTCAATTGAACCAAACGTCCCAGCCTGCAAAGGTGAATTCAGAGTCCCGAGGAATGCTTTTTATGCTCTATGCATTATGTGACTTGGAACTGGACATTGACTCTGCTGTATTGTACATTTTGATTTAATAAATAATGACTTAAATAAAGGAAATCGGGGGGTGTAGTAGAATGAAATTCATAATTGCTACACTGCATTGTATTGAAAAATATAAACTCTTCACAACCCCACAACTATGGAAATGCTCTTTGATTTTAGAATAGGTTCTGTGATATATCTGAACGTTTAATAAGGTCATCTTTTTACCAACACAACCTGTAATGTTTCTTTCTTACTCACACTGTTGAACTGTCTCTTCTACATTCGTTACTCTCATAGTGAAAATCGAACAGGAAGTAATATAATGAAGATTAACCACCTTTCTTATCAGAGTACATGCTGTGTATAAGCATGTTTTTTTGCTTGGAACTTAGGAGAAATTGAAATCTAAACGTTGCCCCAAAGTGTTGTCTACTACTCACGCAATCTTGTTTTTCATGGGTGAATTCAAATATACAAATTCAACAGAAATACGTTTTTTACTCTATAACCTTATCTGATTTCTGTTTTCCAGGGTTTGCTGTACTTATTTTACTTTTGTAATATGGCTGATTTCCCTTCTGACATATCATTTTTACAATAGGTTTTTTAATTGTAGTTCTAAACAACGTTTGTTTTATTAATATATGTGGGCCTCTTTGCTATATCTTTAATAATAATAAGAAGAATACACTAAGAACCATCCATATAACTTGAAATTATCCAAGTTTAATTATTGTAGCTATTAGTGTAAAAGCCTTGAGAGCTGCATGGTAGCGTTAGTTTACGTGGGCAAGAATATAATATATATAGCTTTTGCATTCTTTTTTCCTGGAAGAAA
Organism: Pelobates cultripes; assembly: GCA_933207985.1. Lineage (NCBI taxonomy): Eukaryota > Metazoa > Chordata > Amphibia > Anura > Pelobatidae > Pelobates > Pelobates cultripes. The sequence goes on from OW240915.1 coordinate 188,839,553, forward strand.
TTTTAGTTTAGCTCTCTAAAGGGCTAGTTGCTTTTTTGTTCCATTGATTTCTGTGGGTATAAAAAATAAAATAAAAAAAATTATTGTGTAAGAACCAAGTTATGACCCCATGGAAGAGTCACTAGACAAACCACATGAAGAATTCTAACCAGAAGTTGTACAAAGGTCTAGAATGCATGGAAGACACTTCAAGACTATGTTTAACATGACAGAAATCTGATCCTTTGGTTACTAGAAAACAATCGCAGCTCGTAAAGTTTTAAGATGGTGAGGCCCCAGATTCCACCCACAATATTTGACTCTATATCCATTTTTAGAAACTCCAATTCCAGCATGAATGCGTTTGCTTAGGTTTATGGGTTCCACTGTTATTGCTCTAGTACAATAAATTATGCAAAAATATGAATTCATTACAAAATTGTCAGCAGAGAAAAATCCAAGTTTAAAAAAGAAGACTTGAGGATGCATGACTGAACAATAATGGAACTGCCCTGGAGACCACTCAGGCAGTGAGGTGGTTCTTGGGTAAATATTTGCAGAATGTGTCTGGTTTTGAGAAACACATTTTAATCAGACACATGTAGTGTCTAAACTAAAGGCACACATTGTTCTTTTTGGATGACACACAGGCATCTAATTTAAACGCCCCCTAGATATTAAATGGAGCACTTTAAAAAAAAGCCCCTCTAGTGGTGCACTGATCATGTCAAATGTGCTCTCTGACTGGACAGTTTCAAAAAATGACCTAAATTCTACACATGCCTAGTTTCACAAAGGGAAATAATTTCAGTAATTCACTCTTTTACCAATAGACAATAGATTTACCTAAAAATATTTTTTCTTATGACAACAATTACTTGGTGGGTTGTTGCCCTAAATGCCCTTAAGGATGCTAGAAAAACAACACTTATGAATGAAAAAAATATTGTGCTATTTCCCATAGGCGTGCGCAGCCTATTGTATAAGGGTGTGCACCCTAAAGCAGAAACACACACGCCGCGTATATATATATATATATACATACATACACACACACACTGCTGTGTGTGAGAGGGTGCTGTGTGTGAAGGCGCTGTGTGTGAAGGTGCTGTGTGTGTAAGGGTGCTGTTAGTGTGTGCTATGTGTAAGGGTGCTGTTAGTGTGTGTGTGTGTGTGTGTGAGGGTGATTTGTGCTTAAGGGTGCTGTTAGTGTGTGCTTTGTGTGTGTGGGTGAGGCTGCTGTTAGTGTGTGCTGTGTGTGTGTAAGGGTGCTGTGTGTGTGAGGGTGCTGTTAGTGTGTGTCTGTGTAAGGGTGCTGTGTGTATAAGGGTGATGTTAGTGTGTGCTGTGTGTGTGAGGGTGCTGTGTGTGTAAGGGTGTTGTTAGTGTGTGTGTGTGTGTGTGTGTAAGGGTGTTGTTAGTGTGTGCTGTGTGTGTGTAAGGGTGCTGTCTGTGTGAGGGTGCTGTGTGTAAGGGTGCTGTTAGTGTGTGCTGTGTGTGTAAGGGTGTTGTTAGTGTGAGGGTGCTGTTAGTGTGTGTGTGTGTGCTGTGTGTGTAAGGGTGATGTATGTGTGTGTGCTGTATGTTTGTGTGTAATGTGTGGGGGTGTGGGGGCCATTTAGTTAATATCTCCCCTCTCTTCTTACCTTATGTAGGGAGGGGGGACCGTGCTCCTGCCTTCTCTGGTGGTCCAGTGGAGAGTGAACTCTAGTCTGTGGGGCTAGAGTTCACTCTTGCGAGATCTGAGCGTTGCTGCGGTGACCACGGCAACGCTCCGACCGCGAGAGAGAAACCCGGCGGAGCTGCTGACAAGAGCTCCCGGGGTCCTCTCCTGCCTCCCTCCCTGCCTGTGGGTTGGTGAGGAAGATCTTTGATCTGCCTCACCAGCCCATGGAGGGAAGCACATAGCGCGTGTCGCCGGGATTAGGGTGTGCCCAGGATGAGCTGCTGACAAGAGCTCCCCGGGTCCTCTCCTGCCTCCCTCTCTGCCTGGGCAGATCTTTGATCCCCCTCACCGGCCCATGGAGGGAGGCACATAGCGCGTGCCGCCGGGATTAGGGTGTGCCCAGGCACACCCCGTGCACATGCCTATACTCTTTCCATTTCTGTCAATTTCAGAAGGAGAATAAGAAGGAATTTATCTAAATCACATTCCATGCAACATATTTAAAGTGTTCGCTAAATGATTTTTAGTTAATTTCTCAATCTTTTCCTAAAGTTTCTTTTTGCACAAAATCAGCAAATATAGAGAATTATTAGTTACAATCACATACTGGATTCATTAATCTGAACAGCTGAATTGTTTGCATTATGTTGGTTAGTTTTGCTTGCAATATGTAAGGACATTGGTTCATATTGTTGTGAGAAAAAGAGTGTTCTATAACAATCCACTTAAACCATCGTAAGAATTAGTAATAATAATAATTTATTTATTTGGCCTCCCCCAGAGGCCTGTATTGTTAGCTGACCACACGATTTGTACTGCACAATTCTTTGTTTATGCTCTTATTTTTCATGTTCTAAGACAATATTCAGACTTCCATTGTGTTTTTTTAGAGGTATGAACAATTGCATGTTAAATAACTTTTAAGCGCTTCACAATTGTTTGATAAATATATCACTTATAAGACACTGGTTTTCATATACAATTGAAGGTGAGGGATAAGAGTAATTTTTCACTTTTGACATTATAGTAGCGCTAACCCACGCTCACTCTCTTTTGAGTTTTTTTGTATTTAAACACATTCTAATTGGTGCAGAAAGCAGGAAGTAATGGGATGGAATTGGAATGTGTGTGTTTTGTATTTTATTAATAAAAAAAAAGGTTGACAAATATCTTACAAATTACATTGAAAAAATAACATCATATACATATATATTTATATATATTTAATATTCTAGGTATTAAAGTAAATATTGTTCCTTTTTCACTTTGGTAATGAGTCTGCTTTAAGTCTAGAGGCTCTAGACTTGCCAAACCCTGGCTTTTAGGTTCCATAAGCTGTTCTTGTATGATGCAACTCAATAAATGTACACTGTCCAAACGGGGATTGTCCTATTCAGGTCAGCATTGTTGAGTCCTCATAAATAGGAGTCTGGACCAATGGATGGATATACAGAGAGTAGAAAGAGCAATGCTTAAAAGCTTTTCATATGCTATTCACAACATAGCTATAGCCATAAATTGCAAACTAAGAGCATGACATTGCAGAAGCTTCAAGAAAAGCAAGATAGCAAAAGAACATTTAACCCCTTAAGGACCAAACTTCTGAAATAAAAGGGAATCATGACATGTCACACATGTCGTGTCCTTAAAGGGTTAATATTTGTGGCTGCCAAGCTAGCAAGCAATATAATTGGGGATATTATATCCCAAATAGTCACATCTCTAAGATGCATATTTCCAGTTTTATCATATTAAGTACACCTGTCATAGAACGCATGATTGGTGTCATTTTATAACATTTCCTCTAAACATTGCTCTTTCTAAATATTTAGCACACTACTGCGCTGTTATTATACTGTTCTGTACAGGGGTGCTGAGTCCTTATTAACATCACTAGGGACCAGAAAATGGGGGAATATATATAGTTCTTCCTGTTTGTCACATTCTTTTTCTTTTTCATTGGCATTGTGGTAAGTACTACAAATATGGCAGTTATTAGTGACTTTATATGCAGCCAGCCCTGACTCTAAGTGACCCCTACAACTCCTGGAATCTCTAGGGCAGCTTAGAGCCATCGCATATTACAGAATGCCATCTTGAGGGTGGATGGAGACATTTTTAGTAGACATACGTGATCAAAGACAGCAAATGTCAAATTGACTCTATCATTGATACTAAAAAATCAATTTTAGCCTGCAAATAATTGGATATATATATATATATATAATGTGAATCTTTTTTCACATATATGCGATTAAAAACATGGGGGAAAATATTATGTTTTTTGAATATTGAGGTTTATTTTTTTTAAATATGAGATTCGCAAAAAAAAGCATCTCTATTAAATGAAAATGTCAGCTTATTTTAGAGGCTAAATGAAAAGTAACATTTTCACTTTGTAAGAAGTTGGGCCTTTAAAAAAAATAAAATTAATTAAACCCAGAAGATTTTTTTTGCAAAAACATTCTTTTCTTATGTGTTAGTGCAGCTCAGCATGGTTTAAGTTAGAAAGTGAAAGAGATAGACTGAAAAGGGAGAAAGTTAGTAACAGGGTGCATTTTTAAATAGATATATTTATGGAAGCCAGCACTGGGACGTGTTAAAAGTAGATTATGAATTTGAAGGTCTATCTAATTATGAAGAAAGACACACATGTCCGTTTTATATTGAAACACAAATTCCTTCAGTGTCCACTAGGAGATAAACTATTTTTAACCAGAAAAGAGTTTGGTTGCAATGTTCTATTCAAGACCACTTGTTTCTTTAGACTGTTCATGTTCCTAGTTTAAAATTAGGATGAGGTGATAGTGAAGTAGCAAAAATTACATTTTTGTTATCACAGAATGCAGAAAATCTTTTGTGTTGACTAGTTAGGCACTATCCACAAATATGCAATTCATTATGTAATTTGCTTATATATCCACAAAAGTTCCAAAGGTTCATTTCTCAGTATATATTCAAGTTTGAGGAACATCCATCTCTCTGTGAAAGAATGTAGATTCCTCAGTAGGTTGATATTGTCAGTTATGGGTTCCACACCACAGTACCATAGTGTGGATTAAAAAATCTTTGAATTTCATTCTTGAAGTGGGGTATGGCGAATTGGCCGATGATATTCTTCTGAGCTGCTGATGTGATCTGATAAATCATATCCTCTCATAAAATGTCCACCATTTTGTTCAGCAAATCCAATCAGCTGTCTGGCAAACAGAGGCTCAATCTAGACAAAAAACAATGCAGGTTTAAGTCAAAGAATATGCATTATATATATATACATATATACAAGAGAGAGAGATACAACTGAACAGTACAGATGGGCTAGGTTTTGATTATCTTACAAAGAAACGTTTATTAAAACATTTTGGTGCCAAACATAGCAATGAGAGAGATGATAAAAACCACATCCAACGCTAAACACAAGTTGTGGCTAGGCACATATAAGTAAGTGTTTAGGCACACAAATCATGTTTAGCTTTGGTTGTAATTTTCATCTCTCACTTTGTTGCTTGGCACCAAGATGTTTTAATAAATATTTATTTATTTTTTTGCGAGACACACACACTCATTCTGTGCTATTTCCTTGCATCCACGTTGTTGTGGTAAATAAAGATTCCCCATTTGGGAATTCCCAGAATCCTGAGAGTACCAGTTTATAGAGAAAATGTTGACAAGTAATGATGATGACTGCTTTCAGTAGCATGCAGCATATACAATAACTATGTACAGCTTCAGATGAATTTCCTCGGAGGAAACAGGAAATGGCAATGGTAACTGCAGTTAGACTTACGTGAGCCGTTATTAGTTTTCTCCCTCTCTGAGGGTCTGGAAATTCTTCCCCAAAACACAAAACTATCTGGAACCTTGGTATTGGACGCCCATGGTGAGCAAAGGCCTGCAGCTCTGATAATAGATAGAAAAACAATCAAGTCAGGAACCTAGACTCCTGCTGCATCATGCATAAGAGCAAAAAAGAAATGGAAATATTTCTTTGGGATATTATTGGGACAGATAATTGGAGATGTAATTACAAGTACTTACTTTTTTTCTAGACTTGTGCATTACTAATTGTCAGTGATTAAAACTGGCTTGATATTTTTGTTGTTTTTTTAATAAGCCTACAAAGTCTGAATACAGTTCATGTGTTGCATACTAGTTAAGTTTTTTTAGTTTTTTTACACTGGCAACTGGGGTTCAATTTCTTATATGGACATAAAACTTTAATTAGATAAATCAGAAAAAAAAATCATTGCTTGACATGCCATATGAAGGGACTATATTAAGTGCACAATAAAAGAACCTTATACAACAAGCCCAGCTCTGTGTTTGTAGGATTCTTTAGAAGCAGTGACTCTGACGATGCCCTACTGGAGATTAAGTGAGGCACATCAGAAATCACCACGAGGAAGAGAATGAGCTTGTTGGTGGTACGCTTTTAATGGGCAATTTTCAAACATGCCCCCTTGCTCACAACAGCTTATCCACGCAGTAAATCATTCAGTATCCGTGAATTAGTTTGTGCTCCGGTGGAAGGGGAAGCAAAATTATAGTACTATATTGCTGTATGGTTCATATTTACTATTTATAATGGATCGTGTTGTTCATTTAATCTTTTACTACTGGCAATAGAATTTTTCCTACAACAATTATATAGTAAGGCACTGCCATCATTGGCCCTATGAACAAGCCATCACTGGACAAAAGGTATCAGCAATTAAGGTTCATTTTGGTTGGAGCAGCAGGTAGTAGAAACAGAGCAGGGTGTGTTTATTAACATATTATCATGTGAAAATACTTGGTAGATATTTTACCAATCAATATTATGGCTCTCTGTGAGTAATTTGAAATATTGACGGTACAGGAAAAGATAAATTTACAAACAGGTCAAACAATTCTAGATCAATCCTGAATTTACCTGTTAAAAATTGCTGCGTGTCAAACAATTTGTATGGCATATCCCGTTCCAGTTTGTTTGGTCGGTCACTGTAAATAGATAGAGGTCCTTCCCAGTATATTCTGCTATGGCATAGTCTCTTGGCATAGATTCCATCTTGAGTCATCCACACAATAACACCCCTCTCCATATGGTTCAACATCTTCTCAATTGTTTTCCTCAAGTTGCTGTCCTCTGGATATGGGAAAACCACTTGATCCAAACAACTTATTTCATAGTTTTGTCCATGTGTGATCCTGCAGCCTTCTGGGTTACTAGTGGTTCTCTCATTAACCAATGTATCACGATAGTATAAGCTGATATGTAATCGGCAGTCTGTAAAAAAAGATGACTCGTTTAACAATAGTGTAGATAATATATTTCAATATGATAACAATTTAGGCATTGCTGCTGCATGATAATGAGGTCTGCTTTGTTTTCCGTAGCATATACAATAGGGTGATATCTGATATGGTAGACTACCAAACAGTAATGAAGGATTAGAGGGAAGAAATATGGTATTGGATTTGGGAATTCTTTGCCCTAGGAAGTCAATGCTTTTATTTTTCTATTTTACTATTATATCTGTAACAATATCTATATGCATACGCTTTCATAGCTTAATTGTTATCTTAGATCGTTGACTCAGTAATGTGTTTTACTCAGCAGACTGGGGAAATAATTAGATTGTGTGTTTGCTTTTAAACACATCCACATCCCAATTGCTTAACATACTTAGAACAGTAGATGTAGCTTAGTTTTTCTGATTATACCAGTAGAAAAGCAGGACAGAGGAATTTGGGCCCAAAATATGTACTCTCCCTCCTAAATAGGGATACCTGAGAGGTTTGCTGTCTGTTGGTGAAAGCTGACATTTGCTTTGCGTTTCAGGATAAGAGAAGGGGAGGTGAGTGCAGGCAGAATGAGAGATAACACATTTACCCAAAAAGTGCATAGGGAAGCATTTTTGATTTATTGATATGTAAACAACATCTTCCACATCAGAAGAGTGTCCTAAATGAAGCTGGGTATAAAAAAAAAAACAGCATGGTATCAATAATGCCATGCTTACAATTTATGAGAAAGAGCTGAGATGTATAAGAAATTTTTTTTTAATTCAGTGGAAAATTGCTGAATAATGAGCCTCTTTCTCAATTGCGCCTGTTGCATTTACGACGGTGTGTGAGGCACATATTGAGATTTAAGTAGGGGTCTGAGAAAAAAAAATTTTTTAGCCTGAGCTCAGATCATGGAAGATGAGGCTAATGGTAAATTATCCTTTAGTTTAAAACTGTTAATCTCAAAATCTACTACAATGTTTTTACGACAACAACATAAACAGTTCTGATAGTAAATGTCATGTCATGAAATCTCAATGCTGAGAGATGCAATAATAACTATATATGTCTTCACCCCAGCCTACAAACATTTAAAGTATAAATGTCCAAAAATATTCATTACAGACCATAAACTAACAGCCTTAAAAGAAGAGACCTGTTAGATAACTGTAAAACTGGCAAAGGCTTATTCAACTTGGTGGCTGTGCTAAAAGAGAGGAGGACATTATATATATATACTGAACAAAATTCTAAACGCAACACTTTCGTTTTTGCCCCCATTTCTCATGAGCTGAACTCAGATCTAAGACTTTTTCTATGTACACAAAAGGACTATTTCTCTCAAATAATGTTCACATATTTGTCTAAATCTGTGTTAGTGAGCACTTCTTCTTTGCCGAGATAATCCATCCACCTCACAGGTGTGTCATATCAAGATGTATGGAACCTTAGATAGTTCCATGTATGGAACCTTAGATAGTTGTTTGATGTTGATTTCAATACATTGTGCACTGATATCCTTCAGTCTTTTAGTGAATTGAGAAACCAAATCACGAAATGTAGTCAACAAAGGCTGCTTTGAGAAAATGATCCAACTTACAGCAACTTGGCTAGTTTCGTCTATACAGGGAGTGCAGAATTATTAGGCAAATGAGTATTTTGACCACATCATCCTCTTTATGCATGTTGTCTTACTCCAAGCTGTATAGGCTCGAAAGCCTACTACCAATTAAGCATATTAGGTGATGTGCATCTCTGTAATGAGAAGGGGTGTGGTCTAATGACATCAACACCCTATATCAGGTGTGCATAATTATTAGGCAACTTCCTTTCCTTTGGCAAAATGGGTCAAAAGAAGGACTTGACAGGCTCAGAAAAGTCAAAAATAGTGAGATATCTTGCAGAGGGATGCAGCACTCTTAAAATTGCAAAGCTTCTGAAGCGTGATCATCGAACAATCAAGCGTTTCATTCAAAATAGTCAACAGGGTCGCAAGAAGCGTGTGGAAAAACCAAGGCGCAAAATAACTGCCCATGAACTGAGAAAAGTCAAGCGTGCAGCTGCCACGATGCCACTTGCCACCAGTTTGGCCATATTTCAGAGCTGCAACATCACTGGAGTGCCCAAAAGCAAAGGTGTGCAATACTCAGAGACATGGCCAAGGTAAGAAAGGCTGAAAGACGACCACCACTGAACAAGACACACAAGCTGAAACGTCAAGACTGGGCCAAGAAATATCTCAAGACTGATTTTTCTAAGGTTTTATGGACTGATGAAATGAGAGTGAGTCTTGATGGGCCAGATGGATGGGCCCGTGGCTGGATTGGTAAAGGGCAGAGAGCTCCAGTCCGACTCAGGCGCCAGCAAGGTGGAGGTGGAGTACTGGTTTGGGCTGGTATCATCAAAGATGAGCTTGTGGGGCCTTTTCGGGTTGAGGATGGAGTCAAGCTCAACTCCCAGTCCTATTGCCAGTTCCTGGAAGACACCTTCTTCAAGCAGTGGTACAGGAAGAAGTCTGCATCCTTCAAGAAAAACATGATTTTCATGCAGGACAATGCTCCATCACACGCGTCCAAGTACTCCACAGCGTGGCTGGCAAGAAAGGGTATAAAAGAAGAAAATCTAATGACATGGCCTCCTTGTTCACCTGATCTGAACCCCATTGAGAACCTGTGGTCCATCATCAAATGTGAGATTTACAAGGAGGGAAAACAGTACACCTCTCTGAACAGTGTCTGGGAGGCTGTGGTTGCTGCTGCACGCAATGTTGATGGTGAACAGATCAAAACACTGACAGAATCCATGGATGGCAGGCTTTTGAGTGTCCTTGCAAAGAAAGGTGGCTATATTGGTCACTGATTTGTTTTTGTTTTGTTTTTGAATGTCAGAAATGTATATTTGTGAATGTTGAGATGTTATATTGGTTTCACTGGTAATAATAAATAATTGAAATGGGTATATATTTGTTTTTTGTTAAGTTGCCTAATAATTATGCACAGTAATAGTCACCTGCACACACAGATATCCCCCTAACATAGCTAAAACTAAAACAAACTAAAAACTACTTCCAAAAATATTCAGCTTTGATATTAATGAGTTTTTTGGGTTCATTGAGAACATGGTTGTTGTTCAATAATAAAATTAATCCTCAAAAATACAACTTGCCTAATAATTCTGCACTCCCTGTATTCTGAAATTTGAGTTTTGAATTAACTGCAGTTGGTTTTCAGTGTGTATAATTTTAGCAGAATTTAAAATGAATGTTAAGTGTATTGCTTCCTTTTTATTCTGTAATAAAAGAGGAACTTGTATTTAAATATATATTCACACACACACACACACACACACATATATATGTACACCAGAGGGGCTGTTACAAGAAAGGTCAATAGGTCATACTAATACTAGCTTTTATCAACATGGCATATTCAGTACCAGACAACAATGTCTTGTTGTCATGGATACACTCAAAGGCAATACAGTTTGCCAGCCATCAATGTATGGATACTCTGGGTGTCATGTTTAAAATGCTCATTAATTGTATCATTAGTGGTTTTAATGGAAAAGAATACCTTTTCGTAGATGACACAAATATCTGTCACAGGGTTGACACTCCATTGGGGATATATCAAATGGGTACCGATCTAGGAAAATTGGAGGAAATTTTGAGGCATTGTCAGGAAGTGGGATCTGAACTTTTACATCACAAATTGCAAAATAATAGTTACCTTTGATCCAAACTGCATTACAATGTGTCTTTTTTATACTAGTTCTTTATTAGCGGTTTTATTACAGTGTGTGCTTGCGTTAGAGGGAGATCAGACAATCGCCACTATAAACACTAATGAAACAACACAACTTCAAGTTCAATTCAGAGTTCTCTCCATTGTCCAAACACTGTTTACAAGTAAACATTATTGTGGTATAGAGTAGCGTCCCAGTGGCTGTCTTTACTTATGACTGGAATTAATTGGCTACTGGACAGTTATGAGCTTCTAATTCACCCCAGCTTATTGTTTGTGACTTGAATGTAGTTCTAGGGCATATTTTACATTGAAAATTGCACACACAAAAACAATGATAGAATACTTATCATTTATTATTGTAACGTTGCTGCTCTTGCACAGAAAAGTGTCTCACAGAACAGAAAGAGGCTCCACCAATTATGAGCATTTCATTTCTGCCTTGTTTTTTTTTTCTTTTCTTATGCAATGCACCCCTGTACAGCAGTGGTTTAACCCCTTAAGGACACATGACATGTGTGACATGTCATGATTCCCTTTTATTCCAGAAGTTTGGTCCTTGAGGGGTTAAGGAATATGTAGTTCAGCAACTTTCTCAGTTCATTCATCAAATTTAATGAGTGGAACTGGGCTGTAAGCTATTAGCCATAATGCAGTTTATTCAGAGCCCCATTCACAGTATTCTGTTCAGGGCGATTTACGATGTTTGCCAACACTGCTGAACCAGTATGTATGCGTTTATGTCTCCAATTTTACCAAAGAAGAGGAAAGAGAAAGGTAGGGGAGTGAAAAATGATTTGCACACCACAAGCACACCTTGGAATGAAATGGGCATGCTTGGAAGAAGTATAATTCTACCTGTCTGATTGATAAGATTACAGCTGGGTAAGAAAATATATTTAAGAAAATAAGAAAATATATTTTCCCTCCTAATCTGAAATGATAATTAAAGGTCAAGGGTAGCTGGGCCATAACCATGATAGCTAAAGTGGTTATGCTGCTTACAGTGACAATGTAACAGAATTAAGATAATAAAAATAAATCAGAGCACATTTGTAAAATTAGATTGTATATGTAATGCACATGTCTTAAATAGAAAGGTCCCTCATCTAAAGATAAGAGGAACCAATGCAAGAGGCACAGGCATTATTTGATGTAGAAAGAGAAAAGTAATAGCCAGATATATTATGCCACTTATCATATGTTTTAAAGATAACTATGAATGAAAAGAAATAATAAAAATTAATATATATATATATATATATATAGCTTGTAGTTTGATGATGATACAAGTGCAACATACCTGTCAATGCAATGGCCTCCCCAGTCCTTATACTTGGCTCCAGTGGAAGGCCTGGGGCCTGTGATTCAGACGGTGCACATGCATAAAATGATCCAGTTACTTGGTAACCTGCATAATAAAAAATTGAATTAGTAAGCAGTTTTGGAGTCTACATTGTACCTATATGGTAAGCAGTAAATTCAACACAAAAATTAAACCTGCTCTGGTTCTTAGCACCATAATTGTATGAAGTAATTATATATCTGTATATCATTATGAAGCTGTATAGCAGTGAATAGCTTAGCTATATTGTGATTTAGAGAGGCACTGACTTGCCTATCAGTTAAACGTATGATTGAAGAGCCTTTGATTTACACAGTATATTGAGTTCTTCTCATCTGCTGCTATTAGGGTTTGTTAGGGACTCAGATTATCTGGATGTACCTGGAGGGATGGGGCAAACATTTGGGAGGATGGAGCACAGCAGAGGAAGGTAATCAGGGTAGAGGAGTTAAGGGACAAGCTGGTAGATTTCTCTAAATAATTGTGTTTTTTATAATTTTTTGAAGGACTGCAGAGATAGGGAGAGTAGAATGTGTCACAGGAGGGCATTCCATTAGGAAAGGGTGGCCCTTGAGAAGCTACAGTAGAGACTACAGTGGAGCATGGACAAGCATTTTAGTGGCATCCTGAATGAGAAAGGGATGAATGTGAGAAATTGACAGACTTTGGGGAAGATATTATCTAAAGGGGGAAGAAAAAGTCAGAGTCAAAGAGCACACCAAAACAATGCCTAGTGGTGAGAGGTTATGATAGCTCTTTGACATGAAGGTAAACAGGGACACATGTAGCCTTAGAGGAACGAACAACAAGGGTTCGTTCTTGAAGATAGTCTGTGAGTTGAATATAGACAGGTCATTCAAATAGCTTGGAGGTAAAGGGGAGAAAAAAGCTAGGGAAAGCATCCGGCTCAAGAGAATGCTTTTTTTAGTGTGATCAGCATGTGGTTGAAGGAGAAGAGAAAATGCCTAAAGATAAAGAATTCAGTCAAAAATAGGAGAGTTGCAGATGAGAAAGTTTGAGTAAGGTGCATGGGAATGGGATCAAGGGCACATGGGGTAGGGCAGGAAGAAAGAAAAAGCACAGAAACCTCCTCTTTAGAAATTGTAAAGAATTTATAAGTGTAGAGGAGGAGGTCGGGCAAAGAGTTAGACAGTTGGGGGGAAAAGCAACTGAGGTCTTTTCTTTTCAGATGTAAAAGGATGCAAAGTGACAGAAGTGAGATTAGTAGAGGTTCATAGGGCTCATAGGGTGAAGATGGAGATGAGGGAGGTGAAGCCTGTTTGAGAGAGAGGGCACAGCTGCCGGAATGCAACATACATTTGTAGTGCAGGAAGTCTGCCATACTACAAAGCTTCCTCCAGAAACGTTCCACCACCCACAGCTTTAGGGGTTTCAGGAACATTTCATATGCCAGGGTTGGTATTTAGTTTGATGGGAAGGGCAAGCAGTGAGTGGACATAGCTTATCTAGGGTACTTGAGAGGACAGAATGTTTAAAAGGGTAGGTTTGAGATTGGTGAGAGGAGAAGTTGGATATCAATGGAAAGCTCCTGCAGATCAAGGAATTTCAGGTTTCTGCAGAGTCTATGTGTGACAAGTGAGGGTGGTTCAGTTGGCTACAAGACAATGGTAGCTTAGGAGGTTGTGATCAGAGTGAGGGAGCAGTGTGTTTGTGAAAGTAACAATAGAGGAAAGATTAGAGAAGATAAGGTCTCAAGTGTTGCTGGCTTGATGTGTAGTGGAATTTGACCACTGCATGAGCCTCTGAGCTGGTTCGGTGCATCTGCAGAGATCTTAACATCTCTGCAGATAACAGAGAGAATGTCAAGAAGCAAGAAGTGAGGGAGCCAGGCTTAAAAGTGTTCCTAGAAGGAGCTAGAGTAGCCAGGTGGACAGTAGATAAATTTAATGTGTAGCGAGAAGTGCTGAAAAAGGCAGATGGCATGAACCTCAAAGAGATAGAGAGTGATGGCGCAGAGGGAATAAGCTAAGAAGTGCAATGAGGTTAAAGAAGGAATCCCATACCAGTCATCAGGTCTGGGAATATGCAAGAGTTGGGGGTTGCCATAAGATAGGGACGTCCTATTCAATGCACTGTTAAAGAGTGAAAGGTAGATAAAAATGTTCAGGTTAAGCACATATTACGATGTGAGACTCATAAAAATTGGGCAGGATTAATAGTCTAGAAAGCAATGGCAGGCCAATAAATAATGTGTTTAATTGCCAAAGATAAGCAAGATCAGGATAACAATAGCATATATGTAAAATTAATATAATAACAATAAAATAAAGTATAAATGTTCAAAAATATTAATTACAACCCATAAACTAGCAGCCTTAAAAGATGAGACCTGTTAGATAACTGTAAAACTGGCAAAGGCTTATTCAACTTGGTGGCTGTGCTAAAAGAGAGGAGGACGTTATATATATATACTGAACAAAATTCTAAACGCAACACTTTCGTTTTTGCCCCCATTTCTCATGAGCTGAACTCAAAGATCTAAGACTTTTTCTATGTACACAAAAGGACTATTTCTCTCAAATATTGTTCACATATTTGTCTAATTCTGTGTTAGTGAGCACTTATTCTTTGCCGAGATAATCCATCCACCTCACAGGTGTGTCATATCAAGATGTTGATTAGACAGCATGATTATTGCAAAGGTGGGCCTTAGGCTGGCCACAATAAAAGGCCACTCTAAAATGTGCAGTTTTACTGTATTGGTGCAGTCCAGGGAGGTCCGTGGGGGGTCTGAAAACCAGTCAGTATATGGTGGGTCCACCAATTGCCTCACGCAGTGCAACACAAATTCCTTTACATAGAGTTGATCAGGTTGTTGATTGTGGCCTGTGGAATGTTGGTCCACTCTTCTTAAATGGCTGTGCAAAGTTGATGGATATTGGCAGGATATGGAACACACTGTCGTATATGCCGATCCAGAGCATCCCAAACATGCTAAATGGGTGACATATCCTGTGAGTATGCTGGCCATGTAAGAACTGGGATGTTTTCAGCCTCCAGGAATTGTGTACAGATCCTTGCAATATGGGGTAGTGCATTATCATGCTGCAATATGAGGTGATGGTCGTGGATGAATGACACAACAATGGGCCCCAGGATCTCGTCACGGTATCTCTGTGCATTCAAAATGCCATCAATAAAATGCACTTGTGTTTGTTGTCCACAACATACGCCTGCCCATACCATAACCCCACCGCCACCATGGGCCACTCGATCCACAACGTTGACATCAGCAAACCGCTCACCCACACAATGCCATACACGCTGTCTGCAATCTGCCCTGTACTGTGAAAAACGGGATTCATTCGTGAAAAGAACACCTCTCCAAAGTGCCAGACACCATCAATTGTGAGCATTTGCCCACTCAAGTCAGTTACAAAGACGAACTGCAGTCAGGTCGAGACCCCGAAGAGGACGACGAGCGTGCATATGAGCTTCGCTGAGACGGTTTCTGACAGTTTGTGCAGAAATTATTTGGTTATGCAAGCCAATTGTTGCAGCAGCTGTCCGGGTGGCTGGTCTCAGACGATCTTGGAGGTGAAGATGCTGGATGTAGAGGTCCTGGACTAGTGTGGTTACATGTGGTCTGCAGTTGTGAGGCTGGTTGGATGTACTGCCAAATTCTCAGAAACACCTTTGGAGATGGCTTATGCTAGAGAAATGAACATTTAGTTCACGGGCAACAGCTCTGGTGGACATTCCTGCAGTCAGCATGCCAATTGCACGCTCCCTCAAAACTTGTGACATCTGTGGCATTGTGCTGTGTGATAAAACTGCACATTTTAGAGTGGCCTTTCATTGTGGCCAGCCTAAGGCACACCTTTGCAATAATCATACTGTCTAATCAGCATCTTGATATGCCACACCTGTGAGGTGGATGGATTATCATGGGGAAGGAGAAGTGCTCACTAACACAGATTTAGACAGATTTGTGAACAATATTTGAGAGAAATAGTCCTTTTGTGTACATAGAAAAAGTCTTAGATCTTTAAGGTCAGCTCATGAGAAATGGGGCCAAAACAAAAGTGTTGCATTTATAATTTTGTTCTATATATATATATATTAAAAATGCCATAATATTTGTAAAACCTAATTTAAAAATGGATGCCAGTTCTTTTCTGAAATGTGTCATTTTATATTATAGTCCCACTTAAAGTTACTTTCTGTGCTGATACATGTTACATAATGCAAATGTCAGAGCTATGCAAAAAACTGTTCTAATGCATAGTTTTATTGATTGTATACAGAGATATCACTGCATATTACAGCACACTTTTAAAGGAGGAGACATTTATCTCTGTTAGAAAGGGATCACGATATGATCTGATGGGCTGCCATTTAAGAAGATACATTTACATTGTGGAAATTGCTTCAGTGATAAGGTGCAGATAATTACTAGTGATTAAGGAGCATTTCAATTGCAACATTTTCCACCGATAAGTATAACAATACCAAAATATATATATATTTTGAGAAATATTATAAAATGGAGCTAGTATTAAAAGATTTCAAAAGAGAATTCAATCTTTTGGACCAAAAGTACAGAAATGGAAAGATTCTCAAAATCAGCTGAAACATTTTGGCACAACACTTACAATTCATCTGTCAGTTCTTTGGAATTTTTTAGCAAACTCACCCTATAACAGTTTATATGAGAACAGCCACCATAATTCATGCCGTTGAAAGGGTTATTCCAGACACCATGACCAATTCAGGGATTTGAAGTGGTCATGGTGCATGGAGACCGTATGTGCAGCATTTCAGTATCAAAACGCTGCACATACTGAGTTTCCCCCCCTTTCCTGCAAGAGGTCAACATCCTTCTCTGGGAATTAGCCAGCCTAGAATAAGAGTTCCAAGCTAGCTTATGTCAATTCTGTTCATGTTTTTTTTTTGGTGCATAAAGGCTCACCCATTGACTGGGAGTATTTCAGACATCGTTGGCATCCGTCAGGACCAGTTAAGAGGGCAAACCTTTGTAAAACAGGGAACAGCGTCATGGTACTCCTACCATCGTAACCACTACAGAAACCTGTAATAGTTATGATGGTTGGAGAAACTATTTAAACTTTGTTTCTGTGAGATGCTTGGTTTTCCTTTAAGTTTATATTAAACATTTTGAAAATGGCATCAGAATCCAGTGCAGACAAGGGAAAGACATGAAAAATATAATGCTAATGACAAGGAGAAATGTCAGCATTGTTTCATTTGATTTCTCCTCATCTCGATATGCTTTCCTATGCTGACTGCCAGGTGCACAGACAGAGCTTATAACAATGATTGACAGGGAGCTAAGATGGAGGCACCCAGTTGCAAGATTATTACAAACCACAAATATATATTTTTTTTTATATATGGATAGTTAAACAACATGATATTAGAAATACTGGGAGTTGACAGTTCCTCTTTAATATCTTTAATTTTATTGATACTTATAGAGCAACCACCTTGACCAAGGGTTGCTCCAGTTTTGTATTGCTAAACGTAGTTTAATCAAGGTTATCAGAAATAATATCAGCGCCAGTATGTTCATCTATGGTACATTATTTCTGCATTACTAACTAGTGATTATGGGAAATGCTCTATTGATTAAAGTGAAAATCTACAGAATAAATATTTTTGCCTCTTTCTCCACGTTTAACCCCATAAGGACACATTACATGTGTGACATGTCATGACTCCCTTTTATTCCAGAAGTTTGGTCCTTAAGGGGTTAAAAGAGAAACCTGATTAAAATGTACACTTAGCATGGCCACCTTCCTAAGTAACATTCTGTCAAATGTTCTGAGCCCCATAATGTTAGAAGGGAAAAAAGCTCTACATACTATTGTCACAGGAAGTGTTTTGCCATAGGTGACTGCGTGTTGCAAAGGGGACAGTTGCGCACTGGTAAGGAAGTTCAGGATGTGGTTGCTCTGGTGCATAGTCTCTCCAGTTACGTTCATGAGGCATCATATAGTTTGACACCTGTTGTAGAGGAAGATGCACACATTATAGTTTATGATCAGAGAGCAGGAAAAAAATGCTTGCAATTCACCAGCTGTGGAAAGTTGAGCTATTTTTCTCTTAAGACAAACAATAACATAACGTAGTGTGAAATTCCATATCTTAATTAAAAATAATAAGCGTGTCACAAACCTGCTATGGTATGAGGCTATGATTTAGTCATATGTTAAACAAAACAAAAAGTAACTTTTAGGGTTTTCTTATTCTTACTTTCTTAATTGTGATTTAATAGTCAGAATAGCAAAAGTGTGATTTCAAAAGTCTGAATAGCTGATAGAGAAAATAAAATAAAAACGAACAGTGAAATATTGCCTTCAATCAATAACATAATAAGGAAACATATCGCCATGTGTTTTTTTTCATATACTCTTTAAACAGGCTGAAATAGTTTTTTTTATTTTTATTTTTTAAATAAACCTGATTGTTCATTCAATAACAAATCACTATTTGAATAACAAATTACTACTAGCGTTTAATGTAAAAAAAAATTTTAAAAAATAAAAAGGAAGTATTTTTGTTTTTATTAACACGTTTTTCATTATTATGAAGTTAAAGGGATTAAAGCTAACTCAAGTTCAGCCAAAAGTGTCCTTAGAAACCTAAACAGAGGGCAGGCTGGGCAGTTTGGACCTGCATTTAGATGAGCCTATGCTTGGACTGACCCTTTCTAAACACGTGAACTGTACCTAAAGAAACAATTGCCGGCATATATAAACAGCAACATTAAAAGCAGTTCTGGGCTAAACTTAGACATATGGCACACTATGTGCCTTATGTGTAACCACAATAGTGTAAAATAAAAGAAAATGTTATTGTATGTAAAACTATATAAGCTAGTTATGTGTAATAAATATTTATTTTTATATTACCAGACCCCCTGTACTATTTTCTATATATGTTTTATGACAGGTATGTCAGGGATTTACCATGACAAGACACAGGGGTGACTTTACACACTATGGCGACTTTTTGAGTTTTTCATGGCCTTTTTATTAATTTATTTTGTGTGCGCAATATTCACCTATTATTATGTATAGTGCTTTATCAAAAAATATTGCTCTGGCTATTTTGTCAGCATCCAACCTAATATAAGGTTCATACCTGGGTGGGAGGCTGCAAGGAACCATATGGAGAAGGCACAGGGAAAGGATGGTTCATGACAAGCTGTGCATCTTCTGATCCAGGCTGCTTTAATCCTGTATGTGCACAATTAACAACAATACATTTACTGCACTGTTTGCATACATACTATGAAACTGAGTGGATACAGTCTCTTTAGAACACAAAACAAAAATATGGCACTCATAGATTGTGAGGAAACATTTAGATATAGATGAACACATTGGTTATATAAAAATAGTGATTGTTGGCCTTTAGTTTAGGATCGATTTGAATTATACAATTATGGTTAGGATAAAGATAAAAATATATAAGGGTTATTCACTAAAGTGAGAATTGTCAAGAATTTAAAGTGAACTCAAAGTGAAAGATTCTTACACAACTTTATTTTGTCTGGTAGAGAATGTCAAACTGAGATAGTAAGTTGTGGTCAGATGTTATCAAACCGTACTAGAAACCTGTCTAAACCACTGGCCATATACTACTTAAGGCACATATTGCAAATGAGTTGGGCTAAGAAGGAGACACACAGCTTCAGAAAAAAAGCTTCAATTTTGTTAATACCACTCTATTACACATTTGTTAAATATGAGTAACCATGATATTAAAATTCTGAGATATGACAGTTTCCCTGTAATATGACCAACACCCGTTACTTGTAACTCCCATATGCCCCAATTTTGCAATTTATGGCTCATTTTGCTTGTTGATACTTCAGGATTTCTTTACTGTGTTAGTCCATATGGGATCTACTGTAATGCTACTCTAGGTATCCACTGCCCTTCTATGAAGCAGTATTAATGTTTCACGCAGCAATTTAAATGGTTTATTATGGATATTTCCATTCTGTAAAGATTGCCATGTACACTTGTGGGTGCATTGATTATTTGGTGCCCTAGATTATTGCCTTTGACTAGTATACACTATATATAGACATGATCTGGGCAAAAGAGTGAACACAGGTACAAGGAATGGTTTCAAACTGTCAGATACCAGGTTTAACAAAACCGTGAAGCTATTGGGGCATAAACCTACTTTTTATGGATACAATTCTATGTATAATTAAATCAATCCAATGGGCATCCCAGTCAATATCTAACACTGTTGTATATAGTTGTGGTAGAGTAAATTAATGTGGTGGAGTGACAAATGAGGCCACACAGTCTTTTTTTAAAGTTGGGAGGGAGGGGTGAGCAAGGCTAGTACGTGTTTTAAGTATGAGACCATCAGCATGTACAATATGAGAGTGAATAGTGTAAGTCATGGAGCTTAATCATCAGGTCTATAATTGTATATGGTATTGAAGTCTCTGGATTAATTAAATTATTTTGTTATCTTTTTTTGCCAATTACAAGTCAAACCAACTTTAATAATGTTCAGTAAAAAAATAAATCATAGATTCCCTTGAACAAGTAGAGGTTTGAAAGAAAAATGCAATTTTTTAGGTTTCCAGCCCACTATTAATAATAGTTTATTGACTATTTAGCCAGGAAATAGTGCTGTGATTTTGATTATTTGTTAAATGTTATGCTATTCTACCTACTTTTACCTGTCACTAATGTGTTTAGTGTTTGTTCATTTTATCTGTAATGTAACTGTGTTATTGAATTTTGTTCAGCAAAATTAGCTGAGACAAGGCTGGAAAGAGGAGAAAGTTGCAATGGCTTGCTTTGGTTGAGCAATTTCAGAAGATAATTATTATTAAATTATCCAAGTTATTCAGAAAAAGTGTGAACTGCAGGAATTCAAAGTGAATTTCATATCTCTGACTGATGTAAACAAACTGAAGACATGACTGATATGTCTTTTTCTCCGTATTGTCTATTTTGGCTTCAAAATGTAAGTTCACATTGAATTATTTTGCAATTCCCACTTTGCTAAGTAGCCTGTAAATATGCAAAGAGTGGAGACATATATCAAGTAAGAAAATAACATGCATTATAACTATTGACAAACTGTTTTAAGTGGTAACAGACAATATAGAAAAGTTTAATCTTTTCTAAAAACACAGACAATGTTTGAAAACGATATTATAAATGAATACATTAATTAGAAAGACAGGGCGATAATAGTTAAAACGTTAAACATTACAGTGAATTTTTTTAATTTCCTCAGGTAGCTACTACTGGCTACTGGCTTGCTAACTCCTTGGAGAGGGAAGTAGCCAGGAGCTCGAACAGAGACATCCATGTGGTCACTGTGTTTAACATGGTCACACACGAAAGAGGAACATTTAGAGGGAACAAATGTCCTACTGAATATGTAAATCTAAAAACTGTTTACCTTTTTTTGCTCCTTCTGGGACAATTTTATACACCTTATATGGGTCTGAGATATCCAGCTGACTTCTATCCACCAGCTCTTCAAAGTCATTGCTCTTGTTCAAAGCACATCTTAATCTCGTCTTCCACGTTGGAGGGTCGGGTTTGTCAACTCCCTCTCTGTATTTTCCTTTAAAAAGTGCCCAGGCCTGCATGTGAATTACAATAATACTCAGTGAGTAGACTGCCAAACTTTCTGTGATACTTTTCATACATGGTCTGGATAGAAAGATGCTCTTGCAAAAGTCAATACAAAAGCCATCAATACAGAAGCTGCACAACTTTAACAAGCACAAAACAAGATGGGAACCCGAGCAGCCATTAATTCTACATTATCTTCTGTTCACTTACAAATAAAACTATTGATATAATGCCAACATATTCCACAGCACTGTACAATAGGTAACCTATGTTATGAATCGAGTGTCCTGTGTAGTATCACTTAATCTTATGTGGCAGTAATGAATGTGTTCTGTGAAACTCGCCACTTTCCATATATGTTAATGTTTTTGGAACCTTTGCTATTGCATATGGCATACCTGTGAATTTCTCATGCTCATAATCTGTATAGATGGGTAATTAGATGCAACCAATTTTCACAAGTTCCATGGAACATATTTAAAAACAATAAATGATTTGTTACAAAAATAGTAAAAGAGGTATGCAAGTACAAGTAGTGGTGTGCTTGCATACCTCTTTTATTATTTTTGTAACGTTGGCACTAGTGGGTTAAGCCCTTAGAGAGATCCCTGGAATCTCACATCGATGCTCTGTTAGTTTCGACCACTGAGACATAACCTATTTATGGTCTGTCACAGTTGATCCCCACTCATTATTTTCTCTACAAATAAATGATTTGTGACACAATCATCAACATCTTCAGTGATCGGTAATATCATAAATATGAATGTATTAAATATATTCAAAGCTTGACTTTCCATTAAACCATTAGTAGGTATACAAATGTATAATACACATAATTAGGTAGATATTATACTGGTAACAAGGGGACCAGATAAATTAGGAGAATATAATACAATTTATGTTGATATATTGTTTGCATTATCTTATTAGTTGTTATGCATGCATTTGATATGGTTTTTAAATGCATTGGTGCTTTTGCACTTTGTGTTGTAACAAATATTGCAGGTTTATAATAATCATTGGCTTATTAAAACAGTTTAAATGTTTTTAAACAACAGTTCAATGTTTGCTTGGTTTTTATTTATTTATGTGTGTTAATGTACATTTAAAAAAATCCAATAAAAACTGTGAAAAAAGAAAGAGAGCACGAGAGAATTGCCACATCTGATAAGCATGCCACATATTCCAAATGAAAGCCTCATGCTTTACAGTACTTAGAAATGCAGACAAGCCCTCTGCTGGTAAATGACTCACAAAAACTCTCAAAAAAAGAGGCCAAATCAGTTCAAATCAGAAACGTGGGAGGTGGAAAGGTTATCTTACAATAAAATGTTTAGGGGGGAATTTTAACCTTCATTTGTTTCTGAAAATATTTAACATGCATTATAGTCATACACTGAGTAAGAAAAAAGTAATGAGGACTAGCCTAATGGGCAGACAGAGCAATAGACATTTATAGTACTACTTCTCATGATTTAGTGCTGAACTTAAGAGTAATTCGATATTAACTCCTTAAGAACCAATGGCAATCTGCTGTTTAAAGATCTTATTCAAAAATGGAATGAGACACTTAATAAATGATTATAGAAATACACAAGGAAAAAGAAAAGTCAGCCTAGAAAAGTAAGAATTAAAACATAACCTTTATTAAGTTTAGCATGATTGTAAAATCAGGGAATAATGAAAAGGTACTAATGTAATCAATTACCCCTTTATTAGATGGATGTAAACTTTCCTGTACAAGTTTGATTTAAGGCTAATGGCATTAGCAAAGAAATCAAGACTTTCAGTTTCTACATAAAACAAATAATAGGTATCAAAATAAGTGTGTAAAATTAGTATTAGTTTGTATCAGAACCAGACATAGAAGTAGCACGAATATTTAGCCCCAAATAATCTTTCCTTGCGCCTGTCTTCGAGGACACCTTTACCAGACTAAACATCCCGATCATGCTACAATATTGTGGATTGGATAGAAAAGACCCTACTCTGTACCTGCTCTGCTCTCACTGCCCACTCCTAGACTTTTAGATGAGTCTAGTAGTTGCCCATGAGCAGATGCAGGGCAGTGACAGAGATACATACTAAATAGCATAGAGTTTCATATTCCCTGTGTGTCCCTATTGTCAGGACCATGGCTGAGCCTCACTAAGGAGACCAGGCATAGGCAGAGAGAGAAGACCAGCCTGGCAAAAGAGGACACGGGGAGACCACAAAGTGCCGAGCCAGCTGAAACAGTTACTGGCCAGGGAAGGTACCACTGGCAAGGTTAAGAGACAACTTTTTTGGTTTATGTGTATACTTGTGTGTTCTTGTCTGTGTGTGCCTATCTGTGTCTGCGTGTGCCTATCTGAGTATGTTTGCCTGTGGGTGCCTATTCGTTCCTGTCTGTATCTGTTTGTACTTTACTGTGCATGTGTGTACCTGTCTGTGCATGTGTGTACCTATCTGTTTCTATGTGTGCTTTCCAGTACCTGTGTGTGTCTCTTTGTACATGTAAGTGCCTGTGTGTATCTCTGCCTATCTGTTCCTTTGTGTATCTACCGGTTCCTATGTGCACCTGTCGGTGCCTGTGTGCCTATCTGTGTCTGTGTATGACTGTCTATGTGTGTGTGTGTGTGTGTCAGTGCCTCTTTGTGTCAGTTTGCTTGTGCACGTGTGTGTCTAACTGTATGTGTTTACGTGTGTATTTTAATGTCATTTTTTACTCCACCAACCCTGCCGGAAGAACTGAAATTATGCTATAAAAAAATCTGAAACATGACAACTTTGGGCACGCCAACCTACTAAGGTGCATGGGTGTAAAACAGCATCATGCAAGAAAACCAACACAAAAGCATAGACTTCGTGTGCATGATTTACAGTATATAGTTTGCAAAGGATGCAAATAAAAAGAGACTTGCACCTTAGCTCAGCCCTGTTTTTTCCCATTTCCAAGATGAAAATTTTATGCAATTAAAGGGAAATTACAGCTGTATGTATCTCCATAAACTTCTTTATAGCTATGCATATTCTGTATTTGCTATGCAAATATACATAGCATGGCTGCCACCTTCTTTTGTTAATTCTTTTTTCTTCTGAAATTCTTTACTAATTCTTTACTAATGACAAACTTTTGTAGATGTTCGAAAGTCCAAAACCACCAGAAGCTTCCCACCTTTGAGGATGACCTATTTCCAATAGTTGTGAAACCTTGACAAAAATCTTTCTTTAAGGTGTTAGTTACCTTCAATAATCATAGCCCTTTCAATGGATACGTTAGCATTTAATGTACCTGCTGTGCATTGATCTCTACCCGACCTAAGATCTTTAATATAATGGTAAGCGAATACCTTTAGACACTACTTTTAATTTTTTTTTGTAGAATAGATCCTATACATCACCTAACTAGGTATATTAAACATCACAGAGAGAAACATTCTCCATTATATATGTATATTTAAGAAGATTCCCAAAACCTCCCAACACTCTGCCAATCTGCAAACCTGTCAATCTCTTTCTCTGAAATGGCAATACCAAATTATAACTTGGATGCTTGTTTTAAATGAATCAGAGCTTTACTATCAAAACATTTTAGATTGATAAGCAAAGTTTGTAAAGGATACCTCTTATAATAAAACAACGTAATCTTAAATGAAAGAGAATGCATAGGATTTCTTGCAAATGTCTAGATTTCTCAAAAATCAGAGGGTAAAAAACAGCCCTCCTCAGTCAGTTCAGTCTGTGTTTAGAAGCACACAGAGAGGAGAGAAACAGTCGGCTGTGCTCTGTCTGTCTGTTACGAGGGAAATACTCCTCTGGGACGGGGAAGCAGAGCAGCACCAGCAGCAAGCACAGAGAGAAGAGAGAAACAGCCAGCAGCAGCTTTTGAAGGCAACCTTAGAATGGAGAGAGGGAACAGATATGTCTTTTTTACATTCAGAGAGGAAACAGATATGTTTTATTTACACAAAGCTAGCATACAGTGTAGGGGACTTTTAACCTGTTATGATAAGCAAGTCTGTTCTTCAGAAACAGGGATATACATAAGACGTATTTTACAGCAAGTGTAACACCCACTGAAACATGATTGATGGTCTTTGCAGGAGACAGAGGTAAAGTAAGTACATTAAAATGTAAGCTTTTAATAGTATTAGGGAAGAAACACTTAATTGTATAACATGAGTCAAGACAGATTGTTAGAAAACTGCAAACTTATATCTGTCATGGCAGGTTTACTTATCCATGTTTAACAAAGACCAGACGCAGCAATCATTGGTCCCTATTCCCATTAATCCTCTACTTATTTCAGAATGGAAAGGGAAAAAAGGAAACGTGATTATTTAAAATGATACCGAAAGAAGACCTCTACGTGAAACGGATATAAATAAGATACCTTAAAGAGAGCTGCATCTTCATCTCGGTTATAATCCTGTTTTCCTGCATGTTTCCATGGGATACGGAAAATGCTTCTATCATCATTTTCCCACACAAGGCCTGGGTACTTTCCGCTGTCAATCTGGTCAATAAGCCACTGCCTCAATTTCCCATTTCCACAACTTAATGGTGTCATTCCACACTCTGTGTCTTGGTTCATACTGCGCTAAATGGACCCACTTTATCAAGACTGGAAAGAAAAGGAAATCACAAAAATAGTACACAGCTTACAATATGGCAATAAATAAAACTATTCTTACGTCACAAATATGGCATAGAACTTGTCATTCACAAAATATATACAACAGGAATATTGCAGGAATACAAAATAAATTCCATTTATTTTCTCAATTATGACAATTAATTCATAGAATTTTTGTTTTTAATCTTATTATGTTTAATTACGAACTTGTATTTGATGACCTATGTGATAGAGAGCAAAAGAACTGAGAGTCAACTCATTACTTGGTATTGCTGATCATGAGTCACTTCCAATGACTGTGTAACAAAGTTCCTCCTATGGGTTGTGGATAGGGGCGAATCATGCCTAAAAGTAAATCCTCAAAAGTGGTCTACTCTGACAGTGGATTGTCACTGACAGGAAGAATTCTACTGGTGAGGAAGTTATTTATTGTCAAGCATGTGAGAACCAAGTACATTTCACTTTTTCACTTCCATGTGGCTATTGTTATGTGGATAATGTTTTTTACAGTATCCTTTACAGATGTCTGCAGAATCATGCTTTTTGAGTGCTGTGCCAAGATGCAGCTGAGGAAATGTTGAAGTTACTGGTGACAGACAGTGTACCATGCAAGCAGGGAGATTCTTGGAAGGCTTTCCACTTTCTGATGACTCACATCGCCTGTCTATAGCACATTACCTCCACCTTCTAAGATAGTGAAAAAACCCGATCATTCAGTCCATTAACGCAGGTCTGCCACTAATCTCTGTCACTTTTTAGTATTTTGATAAAAAAAAAAAAATACTCACACTGACTTCATTGTTATTTTACGGAAATCCCAAAGCAATTAAATGATGTCATAAGACTAAGTAGAGACCGAAGGTTGGTGGTGGACTGAGTGGTTAATAAACCGACACCAGTCAGTAGGTGGAGCGCTCAAAGTGAGGAAACTCACCCCCCTCTTGGGCTGTTTGAATAACCTAGAGGTGGGGATGAGATAAAGAGCAATATTGTTTAATATGTATGGGTGGTAATGGAGTGGTAATGAAAGATATAAACCCACTCACATGGTTCTGAGCCTTAGTAGGATAGGCTCAGATCGCTTAGGCAGGCGTGTTTGGGATGACACGAAACCTTACAGTGGAAGAGGGTCACACTGTTCCTTTAAGAGATAAGAGACCAGAAATGGTGCAATATATAGATATATTTCAATGGAGGTGATAAAGTAAACAGAACTGCTCACCTGATTCAGAGCCTAGAACCTGGCTCTGAGTATAATAGTGTATGTGTCAATGAGGGGACACAAAACCCTGTAAGTGAATGTCAGGAACACAGGATGCTTTTGTCAGCAGGAAGGAGTTGAGTAAAAAATAAAATGTATTGTTAAGTATAAAAACACTCATAAAAATAAAATATCTGTATAAAAACAATAATGAAAAATAAGTCCTCAATACTGTTGACGGTCTGACCGAAGGTTGTCGAAGGTTGCCTACCCCTGCCCGAGATGAATATGAAGCTGTGTAATCAAGAAGTTGGAAGAAGAATTTCTCTTAATTATAGAAAGATTTAAGGTCATCCAACAGGAGAAGGAAACTGTGGTTCCTTGGCCATTTGCGGCATCGTTTGCCAAGGTGTTGGAGCCTGTGTATGTGTGCAGTCAAGGTCAGATGGAACAGGTGGGTCAAGTTCTCTAAGGAAAGGAAGTACAAGAAAAACAGCTTTGTTCTAAGGAAATGACTACCATGAACTTTTCCTTTAGTGCAAATGATTTCTACTAAAAACTTGCAGAATAATTGTAATTGGTTAACTCAAGACAAGGTGCTGCAGCAACTAAAGAAAGTTAATATAAACAAAGCTCCAGGGCCTGACGGTATCCATCCACGTGTACTTAAGGAACTAAGTGTAGAAATAAGTGAACCTCTGTTTTTAATCTTTCAAGATTCTTTTCTTTCAGGAAGTGTTCCAGAGGATTGGAGGAAGGCAGATGTGGTTCCTATATTCAAAAAGTTTAAAGGTTTAAAATCCTTGCCTGGAAATTATAGACCTGTGAGCTTAACTTCTGTGGCTGGTAAAATATTTGAAAGGTTATTAAGGGATAACATTCAAGAATTCCTTGAGAAGAACATGGTTATCAGCAAAAATCAGCACGGTTTTATGAAGCACAGGTCATGTCAAACTAACTTGATTGCGTTCTACGAAGAAGTAAGTAGAAGTATAGATCAGGGTGTTGCCGTGGATGTGATCTATTTGGATTTTGCCAAGGCATTTGATACAGTTCCACACAATAGATTAGTGTTCAAACTCAAGGAAATCGGTCTAGATGAAAATGCTTGTTCTTGGGTAGAACATTGGCTTAAAAACAGAGTACAAAGAGTTGTCATTAATGGTAAATTTTCAAGCTGGACAGAGGTGGCAAGTGGTGTCCCTCAGGGGTCTGTTCTGGGACCCCTTGTATTTAACATATTTCTAAATGATCTTGAAGACAGCATTGAAAGTCATGTTTCAGTGTTTGCAGATGACACAAAACTTTGTAAAATACAATGTGAGCAAGATATTACTTAGAGGGATTTAGATAGACTGGGGGACTGGGCACTCAAATGGCAAATGAAATGTAATGTTGAAAAATGCAAAGTTATGCACTTCGGCGTAAAGAATACACAAGCAACATATACCCTTAATGGAAGCGAATTAGGGATAACAACACACAAAAAGGACTTGGAACTTGTTATAGACAAACTATGCAACAATGTGCAATGTCAATCAGCAGTGGCCAAGGCCAGTAAGGTATTGTCATGCATGAAAAAGGGCATTCATTCTCGGGACGAGAATATCATTTTGCCTCTTTATAAATCACTGGTAAGACCACACATTGAATATGCTGTGCAATTTTGGGCACCTGTTCTAAAGAAGGATATTATGGCACTAGAAAAAGTGCAGAGGTGGGCTACAAAATTAATAAATAGAATGGAACATATCAGCTATGAAGAAAGGTTAACAAATTTAAACCTATTTAGTTTAGAAAAACGTTGCCTGAGAGGGGATATGATAACATTATACAAATATATTCGGGGCCAATACAAACCATTGTGTGAAAATCTATTCACAAACTGGACTTTACATAGGACACAAGGCCATGCGTTTAGACTGGAAGAAAGAAGATTTTGTCTAAGGCAAAGGAAAGGTTTTTTTTACTGTAAGAAGAATCAGGATGTGGAATTCTCTGCCTGAAGAAGTGGTTTTATCAGAGTCCATACAGATGTTCAAACAGCTACTAGATGCATACTTGCAAAAACAGAATATTCAAGGATATAATCTTTCAATGTAGGATAATAACTGCTTGATCCAAGGATAAATCTGACTGCCATTCTGGGGTCAAGAAGGAATTTTTTTCCTAGCTTGTTCCAAAATTGTGCTTCAAACTGTTTTTTTTGCCTTCTTTTGAATCAACAGCAAAAGACAAAAGTGAGGAAGGCTGAACTTGATGGACGCAAGTCTCTTTTCAGCTATGTAACTATGTATGTAACTTTGAACCTCATACCTTGTGTGATCACTGATGTGCAGTGTTGTTTTTTTCCACTTTCTGAAGAAAGAAGACTGTTTACTCCTAACCTTTCACCTAAGTGTTTCATTGTTCTGTGCCATGCAAAGTAGGAGGAATAATTTTCTTGAAGTTTTAATAAGCCACAATGTTTTAAACACAACAGTGTGTTTTGAGAATATGTATTTTGTTGTTCAATTCCATGCAAAGAGTATTGTAAGGTTGAAAGGTTACTCCAAGCACCATGACCACTTCATTGATTGGTGATGATGCTGAAGCGGTGATGGTGTGTGAAGCCTGTATGTGCAGCGTTTAAGTCTGAAATGCAGCACATACAAAGATATAGCACGTTGCCAAGGCATCATCTTTAGCCAGTCCAGTTCTCCTGGACATCCCTTCAGCAAGGGGGAGTGATGTCACTGAAGGAGAAAGGGGCTGCAGGAAAAACTTGGCTTTAGCTTGGGATCTCAATAATAAACACAGTATACCTGTATTTACATGAAACCCAGTGCAGATAATAAATGAATGGAATAATACCACCATACACTGAAATACAGTAGGATAGTACCTATGGAACATGCGTTCCATTGCGCAGAAAACAGAAGTGACGTCAGCGGCAAAAAACGGAAGTGACGCATCGGTAATGAGAAATTTCAAACAGATGAGCAAGGAAGAGGGAACATTTAAAAGAAGATTGTGGGGACTTGGAAACCAGCACTTGAAGAAGGCTGATCGCCGAAATGCATTTGCTGACATAGGTTTTAACCTTTTTTTTTTATAACTGAACTATGGGTGACTTACTATAGGGGTGAGTGGATCTCTGCCTTTTTTTAACCATTTTGTATTTTGATGTTGGGTTCCACCCCCATAGCACCCTTTGAGTTATCTTTATATTTTATTATATCTTCAATTAATTGTTTTGAAACCTATCCCAAGTCCATCCTATCTCATTGAAATTGGAACCGCTAGCCTGTACTGGCACTCGTGAGCCTGCTATACAGAGCCTGGTACGGCTTTGGGAAATGTGAGTGGTAGTCCTATGTTCAATTACTATTTTATACTTTTATACAGTTCACACTATGTTGTGTTTTATTTTTTATGTACTATCCTACTGTATTTCATTCTGTGGTGGTATTATTCCATTCATTTATCATCTGCACTGGGTTTCCTGTATATACGAGTATACTGTGTATATTATTGAGTTTCTGTATTGGGTGTTATTGGGAAGCATCACCATATTAGTCACACTACCCACTTATTATTTAAGCTATAAAATATATGTTTAACAAAAATTGTGACGTGCCTACACCCTATCCGCTTATATTACTTTTAGCGTGTTATCACCGGTAAATGTATCTTTTCTTTCTTTCTTCTGACGATGGGAGTGGACCATGCCAGCAAGGCTTAGTACATCCAAGAACAGTGTGATATTGAAAAATATTTTTCGTTAGAATAGCAAAATCAGAGACCTAAATGTCATTTGCCACTGCAAAACTCTTCTTCCAAATGGATCTCTACAAATAAAAAGCCAGTTTGAGGAATTTCTCTCAAGGTGGAGAAATTTGTGTCATAAGTAGTGAGAAATGTAAAAGTTCCTAGTTGCTCATTAAATGCTATCAATAACCACGTTTTCCTCAGTTTAAAAAAGCGAACAGGTTAGCTAACCTCGTAATTTCAAGGGATACAGCCAAAGGTAACCTTGCTGACTTGCAAATGTGCTTGCTAATTAATAGTTGGATTGTTAATTAATGTTTAATAGCAGGAGTGACATGCAGATCCAAGAATTGTTTACAACGTCGAATAGAATGAATCATAAATATACAGAAGTAAAATTGCCTATGGAAACCGACGAAGGTCATACAAAACTCAATGGCATTCTTTCATTAAAATATAATATTTATTCTATCACATTTATAAATATTGATCAGTGGATTTTTAAAGGTGATTTTCTATTGTAATCAGAGGACGTTTGAATTGGCAGATGAGCCAAGATTTCAATATTACAACCAATGTATTTTTTTAAAATTTAACTCTTATTAAACAGTAAACGATGGGCCTAAATGAATATTGTTGACTTTGTTTCCTATAAAAAATATCAGTGAATATGTACAAGATAAAGTATAACTTGATCAGATGGCTATGCTCTGTATACTACATGTATGTCATGCGTGCAGGTGGAAATCGACGTTAAAATTTCCCCTAGAGAGAAAAACTATATCTGTACAAAGAACGTCACACATGACTGGTGCTGCACAGGGATTAGTGGTGCATGTACTGAACTTGTACTGTGCTGAGCACATGCTGTGTCTCAGACAAATAAGAGTTAAATGTGCATGCCACTGAAACAGTTATGGATGGTGCAAAACAGACAGAAACTAAACGTCCACTTTCCAGGACACTGCAAAGAGAGGACCCAACTTTTACTTATCATATATGAGTTAATACACAGGTCCTGATGAGAATACAGAACACAAGTCATTTAAAAATGACTTGACATTTCTGATTAAAAATTAATTAGAAAATAAAATTGTTTGAAAAGTTTACACACTCAAATGTACTTAGTTGATAACAGGAATGTTCTCAAAAGATGTAAGGTGCTGTAGTTCAATAAATGTGACCTTTATTTACCACATGCCAACAGTACACAAAATGTGTAAGCGTGTAGCTTTGACAAAGCTCTTTGTAGTTTAAAAAAAACCCACTAGAGCTCAAATGTTGCCTATACTGTGTGACACATATAAAGGTCACTTTGACCGAAGCTTAGCCATTCTCTTGAAAATCGATTGGTGGTTCCCTAACTCATATGTAACAGTTCTGAGGAGATACCTCAATCACGCGAGTGTGGGAGTTCTTTTCTGTTAGGGCTTCAATGCAATATTTACTCACTAGGATACCTAAGTCGATAGCATTTTTCTACATAAATAAGTTTGCAAAAAATATATAAAAGCATATCATTTCACAGTTGCACACCTATATATAAAGCAAACATTTTCTTTTGAAAAATATGAGGTTATGGAGAATATCGTTTTTATGTTGGGATAAAAAGGGAGCTCTGGTATAAATTCAGATATGCCAACAATCTGGAGCTCCTAGGAAAGAAGGACATTAGGGAAAAAAGAGTTACAAAGAAATTTTGACCAAAAATAGGGTTTGTATCTCCTAAGTAGGGGAGGAGAGGAATGCAATATGGCATATGTTAGGGTTTTTGGAATGAAAATTTTGATAAAAGGAGCGACTCATGTTAGGAAAATCCACTTATTACCTGGTATAAAATTAGCTTGAGGATTTAAAAGAAGTAATTTTAACATTGGTTTTAAAATGACACAATTTTAATGCAATAAACCACAAAATTGTGTTTGGAAGCTCTTTACTATTTGTTAGAGTTTCACCATAAGCATGTTCTCAATCATTTTCACCAAGATAATTAATGAATTAATTGTGCATTTAAATGTACATAATTTTTGAAATAGTTGTAGTGCAGCTACTCTTTATATTTTTCCGTAACAGAATAAAACATGCTATTCCAGTGTGTGTTTGAGTCAATGACACAGTACCAATTGTTAAGGATTATGGGATTTTTTTTAATATGTATAAAAGCAATTCTGGGCAAAGTTTTAACAGTGAAGCAGTCAACGGCAACATTCCATGGTTTCACGCAGATTATTCCACCTTTTGGAACGTTGCCACATAACTGTCCTTTGTACATAACCCCCAAAATCACACCAGAATATTTCCTGTCCAGAAATCACTGCTTCAGATAATGTAACCAATGACTCCACCTCTAACAGCTCAAATGTCCACCCCCTGAACCATTCACTTGAATTCTAACATTACTTCTTGTGAACTGTTCTTATATTCACACCACAAAAGACAATATGTCAACGACACATCAACCCCACCCCTCATATACAGAGTTTAATTTAACCGTAGTACTCCACTCTCATACTAGTGTGGACAACTGAATTTAAAGTGGTTTCCTCTCTCTTTGGTTAAGTTTACAAAATTTTTATAACCATCATTACAGCATTTGGACAGTAGCTGACCTTAAAGGACCACTATAGGCACCCAGACCACTTCAGCTTAATGAGGTGGTCTGGGTGCCTGGTCCAGCTAAGTTTAATCCTTTTTTCTATAAACATAGCAGTTTCAGGGAAACTGCTATGTTCATATATGGGTTAATCCAGCCTCTAGTGGCTGTCTCATTGACAGCCGCTAGAGGGCTTTTGCGCTTCTCACTGTGATTTTCACAGTGAGAAGACGCCAGCGTCCATAGGAAAGCATTGTGAATGCTTTCCTATGGACTGGCTGAATGCGCGCACTGCTCATGCCGTGCATGCGCATTCAGCCGAAGAGGAGAAGAGGAGGCGGAGAGCTCCCCGCCCGGCGCTGGAGAAAGAGGTAGGTTTAACCCCTTCCACCCCCAGAGCCCGGCGGGAGGGGGACCCTGAGGGTGGGGGCACCGACAGGGCACTACAGTGCCAGGAAAACAAGGATTTTTTCCTGGCACTATAGTGGTCCTTTAATAAATACCCGAGTCGTAACCACAATCTGGTACTCCATTGCGGCTTAACCAATCAAGCGGGTAAACAACTAGAGAATCTTTGCATTTTTTTTCCTGGGCTAAAAATTACGATATGTGCTAATTTACATTAATATTCATTTGGATGTGTCTGTTTAATCTAGCTGATATTTTGATATCTACTATCCAAATTAAACAATGTTATTAACTATATTGTTAGAAGAAAATGTATCACACAGAATTTTTACACTTATTATTTTGGTACAACAATCACTGCCTAAATAGGCAAGTTGCTGAAAACGACAGAATTTACAGTAGGTCTCTTATACACCTCTTAAAATAAAAATATATGTTTTATATCTAGATCATTTTACAGCCTTAATGTCAGTATGGAGCAGATAAAAAAAAACATCTAGAACCACAACACAAAATCAATAGTATTCTAATTTTCAGTTAGAGCAATTAAACATTTTACTTATGGGACAGAAAAAAGCAGACATTGTTAATGCC
Organism: Pelobates cultripes; assembly: GCA_933207985.1. Classification (NCBI taxonomy): domain Eukaryota; kingdom Metazoa; phylum Chordata; class Amphibia; order Anura; family Pelobatidae; genus Pelobates; species Pelobates cultripes. The sequence continues at coordinate 188,874,329 of OW240915.1, forward strand.
ATATTTTTGCTATGGAGGAACTTAATAAAAAAAAAATTAATTGAAATAATAATAATAATATATTTTATTTTGAAAGGAATAGTCATGAAGAGGTTATGAAATGTTCCTTTAACCTACATACATTCATTACTGATCTTTGAAAGTAATAAAAACTCCCTGATATCATATTTATAATTTTGAGTCATAACGGTTCATAAGAAAAGGGTCAAACAAAACCCCAATTTGTAATCATGATAATCATGATATACATTTATTGCCATTCATATGGGACAAAAAAATAATTGTGAGTGAGTACAAGATAGTTAATGATAGTTAATATATAGTAAGTACCAACACCTATTTAAATGTATCCCAGGTTTGGGAGAATATAGGAACCTTTATCCCACACAAAATAATTAAAATACATTATGTTGGGGAGTAACATTAAGTTGGAATGATGCGTTTTCATATCTTGCCTTTGGTTCATTCAAAGTAATTGACATCCTTCCTCTTTACATCCATGCATACATACTTACACACATATGTACATATTTAAGTAATAAACAGTAAATCTTTTTTGACCTGCTAAAAGTTTCTTATTTAGCATTCTTACTGCTACAAAACAAATGTATAACCACCAAAGATTTAATCTGGATTTTGGCAACATGAGATATCTGACCAAGTATCTTCCACCTTTAATGAATGACATATATAATCAGTCGATAAGTTGATCAGAGTTAATATATCTACTCTGTTTCTCATTCACAAACTGATTATATTGTAAATACCCCCTAAGTAATGTGCATACATTTCAGTAATACAAAAATATTTAATATAGATACTTTTAAAGGTTTAGCTTTTTTTTTTTTTTAAATGTGTTTATTAATAAAGCATGTGATATCTTATTTTAAAAGTTTTTGATTTTTAATATCCATTTTTTTTTTAAATAAATCATTTATCTGACGATTTAATGTCCTGGAATATTAAGGCATATTTTATAAAAGTTCCAATATATCTATGAATGCCAAGCTACCGTCCATACTAATAATATTAGAAGATGCCAGGTGGTTTATTAATAACTGTGGTAATTACATAAAAATAAGCAGAATGAAAAATAAAATATTATATAGCAAATCTGTTATATAATAATATAATATAATATAATATAATATAATAAAATGCTAAAGCATCCCAAGAATGTACAGAGTTCCTAATGTAGTTATGACTGATATTTTACTAAATTATAATGCTGTTAAAATATTTTTAAAAACCAGTCATTTTCGGCTTCATCTATAAAGCACCTGCTATAAACACTGCCTTCATGAAGACGTATTTGTGCAGCGCAGACGTGAAGCAGAGTCTGATTTAAAAAGTGAGAGCAAACAGAGAGGAAGTGTAAAGTCTTTAAAAGCTGGCTGTGTCTTACCTCTCCTCTGAGTGAGCTGAGAGTGAGCGTACTCTTTAGAGACAGCAAAGATATTAGACAAAAAGGGGGAACTTAACTTTCATATTTCTGGGTGGAGTTAACCATAAGTAGAACAAAATGTGCAAAAAAAAAGAAAAAAAAAAGAGGGGAAATAATTTTCATGAGGCGTGGTTACACAGAAGGGACCGATCTCTGCTCTGGGTGATATTAGTGTCAGTAGGAGGGAAGAGATGAACGTGCAAAATGTATATGTTAAAGTTCTGGGTTGATTGTCTGGGGAATCCAGTACAGCAAACGGATGTATCTCACTGGCCAACACAGTGGGAATCCCCAGGCTTCAAGCCGCTACTTACTGTAAAACATTGCTCAAAGTTTATTAAGAAATAGTCTGGCTCTGACTTGAAATTCTTTATATATAAATACATATACACACTGACTCTCCTGTCTGTCCATACATCTTCAGAGTTAGAAATGTAAGCATTTTTACTAAAGACAAAGTAGAGGTAAGCTGTAAGCAACAGAAGATCCATAGATTTGTTCCAGAAATTCCGCCAGCTGTGACAAAACAAAGCACACATTATATACACCAGCCCACTATGCATGTGCAGCGGTCATGCTCCCCCTTTCCCGCGGTGTCCATGGGGAAGTTTGATAAGGGAACACAGGGTTCTGGAATGATGACTATAAAACATAACAATTGTCATAATAAGCCAATAAATATATAGTCATCTGCACATACATGTAACATACATTATCTCACAGCTAAACAGACCTTTTCTGTTGAAGAGACAAGCGTATATAAAAATGACGGTTAGGGTGCAAAAGAAGTAATAGATGGAAAGAAAATTCAATAAATTGAGCTAAACAAATTCATCAAACAGTTAATGTATAAGTGTTGGTGTCATTTTGATAAATCTCCCATAATGAATTGCTGAAGGGTGAGGGCTTGATCACAAGTTTTGTTAGTCCAGAGATGGTGATTGGCTAATTTTGATGTTGCTGGCTTACACATCCCAGTTGTCTCAGGTCTTGTAGGGCAGTTACGATTTTAGTCCATGTTTTGCCATCCTGGACTAATCTTCTAGTGTCCAACTTCATTGGGACACAAGAAATAACCCTCAAAAGTGCTGCAGTAGCGTATCATTTAACATCATTTAATGTATTCTCATATTATTATTACTAGCATGCAATGGGCAACTCTGCGATGCTCTAGTGAAGGCCCAGTTGTCGGTGTTAAATGTCCCCCAGCTAGCAATGCTGCCCCTTTGCCAAGAGTGAAATTCACACTCCTCTGCAGATTGTGCCTCCCTCAGTCATACCCGCTATACCCTGGAATTATGGGGCAGAATGCTCAAATTTAAGTGAGTGATTTGTCTTTACTTCTTTACCCATGATTCACATCCAGTCAAAATACTGTTACTAAAAAATATGCTAGTTTTGTGTTTTTGTGCAATGTCAAAAAACAACACACAACACACTCATGGTTAGTGTATGTGTAAAATTATAATTCTGTGGTGAGTCAATAAAAGGGTTAAACTCTTTTATTTGTGCACAACTGCTTTTCCAGAGAGGGACTGTCCCTTTTTTAGGCTCCTTATATAGCTATCTTGCTACACCAGCATTTGTTTTTTGAAGTTCTAAGATGGAGCTTCAAAGATTTAGCAAGTTTTGCAGTTCACACTATGCATTCAATGATCTATATTTACATTATTATATTTTCACTCTAATTGGTTTGTTTATAGTCATTAATGGACTTCACAACATTTTAAATATGCTAGTAAATATTTATTGTATATGAGATGTTATATTCGCAATACACATACAGCAGCAGATCTCAATAAAAATATGTTATATTCACTGAATATTACACAATATAGTAGATAGCAATGGCCTACATAATAACACCTGAGGTTTAGGTATCATGTTAGAAAGGCATCATTTTTGACAGCTTGATGACAACTCAGACAACACTTGCTGTGACAACTAGGCAGATTTCACTTTTAGCCAAACTGATGCCTTAATATTCAGTTCCTGACTAAATCTTTCATAAGCATACATATAATAGGAAACATAGAAGAGGATAATAGTGATTAGCTCTCTTTCTGAGTGTTCTCTAAATTCATATATATTAATCAAAGCAAATATTCTACCTTCTTATTGTCTGTAATTTAATCTGATTGTACTAAACATCGACCAATCAAGATCTGTGTTGCTGCTATCAATCATCACCAAGTATTTGACTCACAGGAGTAGAAGCTTTGCTATAGTGGCTATTATTATACATGTGAAAATATAGCATGTTGTTTAGGATAAATATTATAAACATTTTATTAAAAATATATTGCATTCAATGCTGCCCCTCACAAAATGTACATTAATCATAATTAAAAAAATAACTAAATATATATATACTTTTTTTTTTATTTTAAAACCAAATAATATATTTTATTTATCATATTTTATTAGTATTAAATAATAATAATAATAACTTGCGATTGTACAATCTAAAGGTTATGACTGAGACACGATTTGTTCACAATAGTTTGGAAGTCTTAAAACATTTTTATTTTGCACGTAGAATGTAATACCATTGTCCACCATGTGGTGCTGCTGCAGGGTAACAATCAGTATAACATGCAAAGTAACATAAAACAGAATGAAAGGTCTTGCCAACTGAATGTGAACTTGAACTCTCGTGATTTCTGGCCATGCAAGTAGTAGTAGAAGTATGCATTGCTCAAGTACTTTTACGAAGGAGTTATGCACTAAAGTGTGAACTTTTGGGAATTCAAACTGAACTCAAAGTGAAGTTCAAGTTCCAGGTCAAAATACTTTTTCTCCCTCTGAGCACATCCGCTCTTTGTGAATTTACTGTCGAATGAAATAAAGATAGAATTTTAGCTTGCCTCTTCGAGCCTGTACATATATATTTACACCTAGGATACGGTTAACCAAATGGGAAACATATTTGACTTTTTTCCAAATTTGGTTATTTTGACCCAAAATTTTAAATTAAATTTGAACTCAGTTTAAATTCTGACTATAACCCTTAAAATGTTTAGCAGGCAATCTATTTTAGCATAACAACCCGGTTTTAAATAACCTGCTTAGACTAACCCACCAGACATGAATGAAAAAATCCCTTCTTTTGATTGAATGCACACTCTAAATGTAAATTCAGTAACAATCTATAGTATTTTGTTTAATAACTATGCGATATGATAGTACCAGCAGGAAGGCGTTGATTTACCTTCCTGATAATTAAATAGTTTTATCACATCTTACAAACGTTGTACATTTATATGAGTAGTTTCTTCTTTTATGCACATGTGTAACAAAGACCATCTGTTCTCTGTTTTCTCCATCTTTTCTATAAACTGAAGAGAATAAGTTTATCACAGAGTCAGCTGAATGTGGATCTGTCACTGTCTGGGACTATGCATAACTTACAAAGACAAATAGCAACAGTAACCTTGCCACTGGGGATCGAGTGGCCAGGGTGGGCAAACAATGGTGAGTTTTACTTGAACCTGTCCCTCGTGGGTGCCGCTATCATCTTTCTGCGAGTCCTCTTCTGATCCTCGCACTTCAGCTACCAGGAGCTGATGTCTATGGACCTCACTATCCATAGATAGAGCTAATTTCTCTGTAGCTGTCACAGGTGATGGCATAAAGATTGGCACTTTTAGAAAGTGATATCTCCATCCAGTGTCAAGCAGTGTGAGGTATCAGAAAAATACTGAGACAAAGTTGTCCGTATCTTTCGACTGGGTTGGAATTTAAGTGGAATTCCAACACAGTCAATATGAGCATTTCATAATAATTCCATCTTTATGAAATACTCATTGTACAGGGGGGTGACATTGCCGCTATAAAAGCTATAAACCTTAAAGTAATACATGTTAAAAAAGACGGACCAACTGCAATAACTGCTGTAATTTCCTTATATATTGCTTTGTGTAAATAAAATACTTTGAATTTGTTCTATATAATGAAAGCTATCAAAATTATTAAAGTCACCAAAAAGGTGAGTAAATCCAGGGGTGTTATGCAAGAAATTACACTCCAGGGTGGACTTATATAAATCATTTAAATTCTGGCATTTATCAAACACAGAACTGACCATTAGTTGCCACCAAACGCAGGACCGGATTAACATAGGGGCTGATGGAGCTGCAGCTCCAGGCCCAGGCCCATGGAATAGGCCCATTTACACACTACTCTTGGGTTTGCCACCTGACTGGTATTTTACCAGCACAGCCGGTATTTGGGGCTGCCTGGCCGTGCCAGTATTGCAGTAATACCGCCAATACAAATACAGATATTTTTTGCAGTATAAATGGAGATTACTCTGCAATACCAGCACCAGCCAGTAGGGGTCACTGTGTGGGGAAGGAGGCAGGGATAGTAAGTTACAGCATATCCCTCCCTGCCTCTCTCTACTCACTGATCCGCAGGGGAGCAGCTACACAGCACAGAGAGTTCAGACAGCAGCTTCCAGTCTAAAGACAGACAACAGCTCAGGGAAATGAAGGATGGAGGGGAAGGCAGCAGGGAAACATGGGGACACTGAGACACTTGGGGACACTGAGACACTAGGGGACATTGTGAGACATAGGGACATTGGGAGACACTAAAGACATAGTGTCTCCATGTCTCCCAGTGTCCCCATGTCTCCCAGCCAATGTCCCTAGTGTCTCAGTGTCCCCATGGCTCCCAGTGTCCCCTAGTCTCCCAGTGTATGTGTCCCCATGTCTCTCAGTGTCCCTAGAGTCTCATTGTCCCCATGTGTCCCAGTGTCTGCAAATATATGTCTGCCAGTGTCCACAAATATCTTTCTGCTAGTGTCCAAATGTCTCCCAGACAGTGTCCGTAGTGTCTCAGTGTCCCCATGTCTCCCAGTGCCCCCAAATGTTTCAGTGTCCCCATGTCTCCCAGTGTCCCCATGTCTCCCAGTGTCCCCATGTCTCCCAGTGTCCCCATGTCTGGGTCCACAAGTGCCCATGTCTCCCAGTGTCACCTAGTCTCCCAGTGTCTGTGTCCCATGTCTCCAAGTGTCTGTGTCCCCATGTCTCTGTGTCCCTAGTGTATGTGTCCCCATGTCTCCGAGTGTCTTCATGTCTCCCAGTGTCCCCATGTCTGTATCCACAAGTGCCCCCATGTCTCCCAGTTACCCCAAGTGTCTCAGTGTCCCCTGGTGTCTCAGTGTCCCCATGTCTCACTGTGTGCACATGTCTCACTGTGTCCACATGTCTCTCAGTGTCCCATAGTATCCTAGTGACAAGAGAAACACTGAGACATGGGGACACGGGGAGAAATGGGGACACTGAGACACTGGAAGGCTAGGGGACTGGGCGTCCAATTCTTTGGACAGACATGCCCTCTTTTTGGGCATGTTCGCCCCTTTTGGCAGTTCTGGTCATGTGATTCGCGTCAGTGGCCCACCTTTTTACCCCGCCCATTGACTTCCTGCTTCACTGGACATTGCTGTTAGGGGGTATGGATTTATAATTACAGATACAAATACATCAATGAAAAACTAAAATCTAAATGTTTATTTTTTATAACTGATCATTATTTTTGTGAGTTTTTTTATTTAAATATATTCAAATGTATGGTCTAGTTGATTTTTTTAAAATTCCTAAACACTTCTATGTAAAGTATAAAATAAACACATGCAAAACTAACCTGACACATATAGCAGTGCAACAGTATAGTGAGAAACTATCTTTCCAGTAACAGAGTACCATTGTTCTCTATAGACAGTTGCATGTTTTGAAGTTTTTAGAGTGGGAGTTTTTAGTGTGTTATGAAAGAATGCAAATAGAAAAGGAGAGTTCACCAGTCAAAGGACAGGCATGACATAGCTTAACAATATGAAGTAGGAATGTAACATATATGTGTCCTATTATTGTTCTAATTGAGGTATGAGGCTTTGGAAATGGAACCATACATGTTTAGGAGAAACAAAGATGGTAGTTAGGATTGTTTTGTTCATAACTAAGGCCAATTTGTATTTGTGTTAATACAGAAATGCATTATATTACTAGAATTTAAGTATTTAAAAGTTTGGGGGTGTAGGGTGAGGGAACACTCCCTTTCCACTCAGGAAATATCGGGGTTCAGTGTGCAAAGGCCATCCCAGGCATTACTATATAGGTCTTAAAATCATATGATTTACTCTCTTTTCAGAGCTATATAGTTATGTCTGGGATGATATTTGCCTTCTGAGCCTCCAACAGATTTCCTGGGTGGGGAGGGATTGCTCCATCCCTCTACCCCCCAAACTTTTAAATACTTAAGTTACTTCACAGGTCTATATTAAATTCCATGATGTGCCTGCCCAGTGATAGTGTATCTGTTTACCTATAATAACTGCCTGGTTTAACATAAGCTTCCTAAATGGAGCATATTTTTTATGAAAGGTCCCCCACATTTTCTTAAGTTGCTAACAAGGAACATCATATGAACTGTACAAATCATCCATTCTAGTAACCATTACACATAATATTCTGTAGGTTATCGTTAAGTAATATTCTTTCTCGATAAACTGATTGTTATAACTCGTGAGGAGCAGTGAAGCATTTAAATCACAAGGTTTCACATGAAACTCTTAGACATTCTGAAACTGCACAACCAACTGAAAAAAAAAGTTTGCTTCATCGTGTCTGGATTCTCTGCATCTCTGTTACGTGGAACATGTTTCAGAGCAACATTCAAAGAGTGACCTTAAATATCCACAACAGCAGCACACCCATATTAGCGGTGAGGGTTTTTTTTTTTTTTTTTTATGAGGAGAATTTAACAATAAGAAGGCCAATGACAGAAGGACACTTCACATGATTTGGAGCAGGATAACCTATCGCATAATGGGCTGAGCTTCAAGGTTTGTATGGCCACAGTATTTTAAACAGAGACTTAGACAGCTTGAAGCTGGGCAAGCAAGACAATTAATAATACAACAAAAGTGAAATGGCGCTTTGTGAATTATATAAAAAATATATATGTAAAAACCACACATGCAGCAATTTAAAAACAAGTGCCCTCCTAATGTCCAATGAAATAGAAATTGCACCACAGAAAAAATAAAGTGTGCAAGTATAATAATGAGCAAATTCAATATTATACTTTGCACACTTTATATTTTCTGTGGTGAAGCTACACCATTAGCTTGTAATAAATGCTTGTAGCCTGGAGCCAGAACTTAAAGGCCAACATATCTATGCATAAGTGTCTATGTTCTGCAAGTATGCATTTTAATGTAGGATGTTAAAATGCCCAAACATGCATCTGTTATGGCTATTTCATGCCTGGTGTGTCATAAATGATAACAGAATGCATATCAATTATAGGAGTGAAGAGCCATATTCATTTTAATGAATACTGTTTATAGGAATACCTCAGTTCTCACTTCAGAAATAAATGTAAAGTTACTTAACTCTAATCCAGAGGTGTATCTGCCTTCTCTCTGTTCCGTTCTGTTCCTCCCTGAAAAATTGTCACTAGATTTAATCAAGTGCTTTTCTCAAAGAGAGGATTGCTGAATCCATTTTCAGAGAACCATTAAAACATGTGCTTCTTTGGTTCAAATTATGAAATCAGCACTTTTAGAAAAAAAGACAAATAGGGCTTGCTATTAACCCCTAAAGTACTTCAGCTCACTATAGGAGTGTGGAGTGTCCCTTTAAGGATGTTTTCCATGTGCACAGATTACGGGTCTTTTTACAGTACCTGTATACTGACTACAAATTATATAACTTTTAATGTGCGCTGAGTAAAGGTCCTATTACTTTTCAAGTAACCTGATACATTTTTCTTCCAAACTGAAAGTTCACGACCGTGAGATTTCACTTCCAAGTTCACGAGTAGTCTCAGTCTCATGTATGGGTATCTTGAAACTGTCTCTATCATTTTCCCTGTATCATTTTCTGTGTAGCACTAACCAAATAGGAACAAATATTGATCTAGAAAGGCACTCTTTGTTCATGAAGTGTAAAGTAATGAAAAAATGAAAGTTAGGTTTGAGGCACACCTGCCATAGAAAGGGGACCTTTGCAAAGAATTCAGTCTTGCGTTAGCCAGTTACTTGTAAATTCATAAATTACATTGCGTTGTATTTTGTTTTCCAAACGTGGCCTCATTTAAATCCCTTTCAGCAGCCACATACTGTCACTATTAGCAACAACCAGTAGGTCTTAGTGGCCACTAATTAGCAGCAAGTTTCCAACTTTATCACCATTAACGTTCACCACAACTGATAACAATCACTACATAGAAATTACCTTGTGTGAAAACCAAGAAAGAAATGTAGCCCTATCCTACACTCTATTCCACTGACAGCGGGCTGAAGGCTAGTTAAATTAGATCCACGAGATACCAAGTCTTCTGTACCTTTAATTTTATATTGCTAAAAGAGGGCCCACGAGATGCTCAGCCTAATGGGCCTTTCATAAATAAATATTAAGACTCCCAGAGGGCCCAGGTGATGCCCAGTCTCCTGGGCCCTTTATAAGTAAATATAATGGTCTAGGAAAGGACTAGATAGTCCCTTGCTAAATATGTACAAATGCAACTAAACCAGCAGTCAATGTGTTCTGTGGGTGTTTTTGACAATATTTATATTACTTTAGATTTAGTGGACCCACCCTTACTGCTATTAATCTCAGAGTGTATTTAGATATATATTAAGGGACCCCCAATCCCATAGCCACCATTTGGAGATGTCTGGGGGGATACCCAGGGCCCAGGAATAAGTGCCTAGGATATTGGGCCACTTTGAGCCTCTGCCCAGTTTTACTGGGAACATCACAGGGGACATTTATTCTTCTCTTTTTTGTAAATTCAAGTTTTGTTGGTTTCCAGCGTAGAGATGAAAGACAATACAAAATGACATACAGGTTCTCATAAGTAGCCATATTTTGAGGATACAACTGGGCCATATAAGTAATTGCACAACAATAAGCATGGAAACGCAGGTCCGTTGTTAAACATCAAAGCATCTCCAACAAGATGTAAAATTGAACCATGAACAGTCCCATGGTACAATATCCAGTTATTGTTGACAAACAGAGTCTAAATACCATCTTTCCCACATCCCTTCCCAGAAATCTAAACACATGGAAAGAGGCTAACCTTTAATCGTCTCATTTCATGCCCTTCGTAGGAAGATCCATTTCACGATTATGATCAAGTATAATAGTCTAACGGTCCCCACCTGAGAAGGTAATATGCATCAAAACTAATAATAAGCTTGAGATAAGCGAGGTCCATGTCTCTGAAATATCAGGGTTGTACTGCCAACTGGTGATTTGAGACCCCAAACCAAGCCGATAAAGCCTCCTACTCATCTCCCTTACCCTCCTCTAAAGTACCTGTCAGGTGTCCATATGTCACTAGTATTTGAAAATCTGCTTTATAGGCAACCGCCAACCAGCATGTCTATGTAACTACATATGATTGGGTACATACCTAATCTGAAAATGTTAATGTTTCCAGTCGTCTTAATTCCTCCATTTTGTCAAACCAGAGAGTGAGGGGTGGTGGTGTGACCTTTTTCCAAGAAAAAAAGTGGGATTACTTGTTTCATAGTGTTTAAGATCCATTTAGTGATGGATTTCTTGCCATCGCTGTGGTGATATGATGCAAGATGCATTTTATGCATTATACAAATATAGCCAGGGCCAATACAGACCATTGTGTGGAAATCTATTCACAAACAGGACTATACATAGGACACGAGGCCATGCGTTTAGACTGGAAGAAAGAAGATTTAGTCTTTGGCAAAGGAAAAGTTTGTGTTTTTTTTACCATAAGAACAATAAGGATGTGTAATTCTCCGTCTGAAGAAGTGGTTTTATCATAGTCCATACAGATGTTCAAACGGCTACTAGATGCATACTTGCAGAAACAGAATATTCAATTATATAATCTTTCAATGTAGGATAATAACTGCTTGATCCAAGGATAAATCTGACTGCCATTCTGGGGTCAAGAGGGATTTTTTTTCCTAGTTTGTTGCAAAATTGGAAGTGCTTCGAACTGGGTTTTTTTGCCTTCTTTTCAATCAACAGCAAAAACCAAATGTGAGGAAGGCTGGACTTGAGGGACACATGTCTCTTTTCAGCCCATTTAACTAAGTAACTATGTAACTATGTAAGAGGAAAGGGGGCGGGCTTAAAAAGGGGAGGGTTGTCAGAAAACCTCTTCAAGATGGCCCAAATAACATTCCAAAAAACGTGTGATATTTGGGCATTCCCACCAAAAGTGTAAAAAAGTACCTGTAGCGGCATGACAAATCTAACCAAGGCAGGATTTATACTCCAGATGAAGTTGTTCTGCTCTGTACCACAGCTTCAGATTTTATAAGCTGTTTCCTGAGTTTTTCTGGCCAACGCACAATGTTATACCAAATCACCTTACACAGCTGATGTCTGTAAAGTCTCCCTAAACTATGTTTGTTAACCCCTTAAGGACTGGACTGTTTTTGCGATGTTGTACATTTGCGACCAGGCATATTTTTACACTTTTGTGGTGTTTGTGTTTGGCTGTAATTTGCCGCTTTCTCATTTACTGTTCCCATACAAATTATATATTGTTTTTTTCAGGACAAAAGGGGCTTTCTTTACATACCATTATTTATATAATCTCATGTATTTTAATTTAAAAAAATATGATGAAAAATTGAAAAATACATGTTTTTGACTTTTACTGAAAAATCTTTTACTAAGCAAAAGAATGAAAAAACTGCTAAATAGATTCAAAATTTTGTCCTGAGTTTAAAAATACCTAGTGTTTACGTGCTTTTTTGCTTTTTTTTGCATGTTATAGGGCTATAGGTACAAGTAGGATATTGCGGTTTCAAAACATACATTTTTAAATTTATCAATAGTGACATTGTAACACTATTATCTGTCATAAATCTCTGAATAACACCCCACATGTACATATTTTTTTTAAAGTAGACAACCCAGGGTATTCAATATGGGGTATGTCCAGTCTTTTTTAGTAGCCACTTAGTCGAAAACACTGGCCAAAGTAAGCATTCATATTTGTTTGTGTGTGAAAAAAGTAAAAAAACTAAATTGAACGCTAATTTTGGCCAGTGTTTGTGACCAAGTGGTTACTAAAAAAGACTGGACATACCCCATTTGCAATACCTTGGGTTGTCTTCTTTTGCAAATGGTATGCCATCATGGGGGTAATTCTCATTCCTGGGCTACCATACGCTCTCAAAGGCAACGTAACCAACCTGGCCATTTTCAATGTAAAAATATTTGACCCATATATTTGACCTTGTAACTTTCAAAAATGCTATAAAACCTGTACATGGGGGGTACTGTTTTACTCGGGAGACATCGCTGAACACAAATATTAGTGTTTAAAAACTGGAAAATGTATCACAACAATTATATCATCAGTAAAAGTGCTGTTTGTGTGTGAAAAATGCAAAAAAAGTCACTTTCACTGACAATATCATCGCTGTGATATGTTTTACTGTTTTGAATCACTAATATTTGTGTTCAGCGAAGTCTCCCGAGTAAAACAGTACCCCCCATGTGCAGGTTTTAGGGTGTCGTAGAACGTTACAGGGTAAACTACAGTGCTAGTAAATTAAATTCTCTGGAATTTCGGCCTGGGTTGGCAGGCAGGTCCCTCAAATTGCAATCAATAAAATTACTGAATTAAGTAAAAATATTACATAAATACGCACGTAGAATTTAAATATATATGCATATTTATATATTTGAAGTCTACGTGTATATTTATATAATTATTTATGTAATTTTGTATATGGACATATGTATATTTTGTATTATTTTTATTTATTTTTATATACATAGATATATATACAAATTCATTCTAAGTGTATTTTGATATATTATATATATATATTAATTTTAGAATACAGTTAGAATAAAATTTCATATAGCTATATAATTTTTTTAAATTTTTTTATTATTATTTTAAAAAAATTATTTAATTTAAATTACTTATTATTTATATTTTATAATAATATATATATACAATATATATAGTTATTATATATATTATATATATACGTGTGTAATTTAATTATAAGTGTATTTTTATATTAATATAAGTACATATTAATATAAAAATACACTTAGTATGGTATTATATATATGATATATAGACATATATTATATAGATATAATATATGTCTATATATCATATTTATACATATATAATTATTATTATTTTTTTTATTACCATTAACTTTAATTTTTTTATTGATTTTACACTAGCAGGGAGACTGCCTGTCAGCACAGACAGTCCCCCTGCAGGCAGCACTATGGACACCTATTGTGACCATGTGATCGCTCTGTTGAGCGATCACATGGCCACAGGTGTCCTAATCTGCCGTGGGGAGACTGTCTGGGCTGCAGGCAGTTCCCCAATAATGGAGTTGGAACGCTGACGCCGCTGGGGGAACGACGGCGATCAGGTAAGTAGCTCAGACCGTTAGGACGGTTCAGGACCGTCATCGGTCGGCAAGGCAAAAATGCCGATGACGGTCCTGAACCGTCCTGGGTCGGGAAGGGGTTAAAGATAACTGTTAACTACTGTTATCTGACTACCTGCTGATCCACCTAACTTGCCTGCTGCTGCAGTTTCACACAGAACATGCAGAGCAAACAAGGCAACAGGCAAGCATGTGTTCACCAGCAGTTGGTCAGATAACAGTAGAGTATTATTCAACTAAGCTGCACAGCCAGATAAAAGTGACAATTCTAAAAGTTATATACCATATACAATATATTGTCAATATGCATCTTTTAGGAAGAAAATCATTAAGTTTCATTAAATGTAATAAACAAAACAAAACAACAACTAAAAGTGAAAATTTGATGACTCTTTCCCTTTAGCTGAATGTGTCTAATTTTTTATTTATCACAATTTGCTATTCAACAGTGAGTAGATATTGTAAGAAACTACTAGTATTTTAAAGAGTGTTTTCTTTTATCACGATATTTGCATTTCTTCCATTATACAAGGTACAGTAAGTCACTTGTACTGACACAGGTATATGCACATATATACAAAGTCCCTGTTGTGGGCTGAAACATTGCTTTTCATCTGTTCCAATAAATCTTCTCACTTACTTTGAGTGCCTGGACCATCATTTATTTTCTGCAAATTACATTGTGAGGATTGGCCAACCTTAGGCTGGGTTGCACTCTGGGATCCAGGAGAGTGCGGTAATTACAAATATAGGCATTGACATGAAATATGTCATACTCGAGTTCCGGCAGATGAATCTGAGATTGTGGGGTTTGATTGACGCCTCCAGGAAAAAATATTCGCACATTAAAGCTTGTTTGACGGGAGCTGACAGATATGGTGTCTGTTAAGCTCTGCTCCCCACCCCCCACAGGTAGAGCTTTAAATAAAGAAACATTATGGTCACCAATTGGTACAAGAGGTGATATACCTACTACATCTCAAATACTCATTATGTCTCAAATAATGTCTGAATTAGAGCCTGGAAGCTTGATTTATTTATAGAACACAGTTTGCTAGAAAAAAAATCCCAAAGATGCAGTATAAAACCCAGGTTTATCAATTGTGGGGCAAATTACAACCTTTCCTTTTCAGAGAACGTGACTTCACAAAAGAAGCCAGAAGCATATTGCATTAGAACATAGAGTATAGCATCCTCACAAGGTATGAAAGAGCATCTATATACCTACCTACTGGCTCAGCTTTGAGACCTTTACTAACAGGACAAATCTCAGTGCTAAAAACCTACTTA
Organism: Pelobates cultripes; assembly: GCA_933207985.1. Taxonomy (NCBI): domain Eukaryota; kingdom Metazoa; phylum Chordata; class Amphibia; order Anura; family Pelobatidae; genus Pelobates; species Pelobates cultripes. The sequence goes on from OW240915.1 coordinate 188,889,508, forward strand.
TTTATCTCAAAGGGCAAACACTGTATTTAGATATGAATGCAGAGGGTAGGTGTGTGATATTTGTGGTGGGTGTTCATTTTAATTAAACTGCATTAATAAAATAAAATAATAATAAAAAATAGAAAACATTTTTTTCTCGATCTCCTGTTTGCATTTTTACATGGGGGCATGCCATGGTGGTCCAATGGGAGTTAATTATACATACCTGGTGGTCCAGTGGGAGCTTAAAGATTCACTTGTGGTCCAGTTGGGGTTAAAGGGACACTATAGTCACCAGAATGACTACAGCTTATTGAATTTGTTCTGATGAGTAGAATCATAACCTTCAGGCTTTTGGATGTAAACACCGTCTTTTCAGAGAAAATGCAGTGCTTACATTACAGCCTACTGATAACTTCACTGGCCACTCCTCAGATGGCTGTTGGAGATCCTTCCTGGGTCATGGCTGCCTAAAATGCATCCAAACATTCAGTATTTCCTCCCTCTTCATGCAGACACTGAACTTTCCTCGTAGAGATTAATTGATTCAATTCATCTCAATGAGGAGATGCTGATTGGCCAGGGCTGTGTTTGAATCATGCTGGCTCTGCCCCTGATCTGCCTCTTTGTCAGTCTCAGCCAACCATATGGGGAAGCATTGTGATTGGATCAGGCTACCACGTCTGCTGATGTCAGGTCTAAAGGAAACAGTGACAAAGCATTTAGCTCCAGACTTGAATACAAGTAAGATTTTACAATATTTAGGGAGGCAATAGGGGACCAGGGTGGCTAGATGGTGGTTTTAACCTTATAGGGTCAGGAATACATGTTTGTATATAGGGCTCCTTTAATAATATCTCGCTTTGGTCAAGTGGGCTTAATAATAAATCTCTATTGGTCTTCATAACAGTTCTCTAGCAGTCTAGTGATTCAGTACCTCCACCTGGTGCAGACCATATTAATTGCTCCTCTGAACTGGGGCTCAAGGAATAAGTTTGAATGCTTAATCACCCTTAAGGAGACTTCAAAGCCACTAAAGGCACCCAAATAACTGCTGCTTAATTAAGTGGCTATGGTATTCACCCAGGAGCTTAGTGTAGGAGTAGCCACACCCCTGTTTTTAATCTTTCAGTATTACTTTATTTTGAGGAATCGTACAGGAATTGGAGAAATGCAGTGCCTATATTTAAAAAGTTTCAAAAGCCCAACCCAGAGATTACATATTAAACCTGTGAGCTTAACCAGGGGCGTACCTAGAGCATTTGGCACCCGGGGCGGATCCTGTGCTTGGCACCCCCCCCCCACCCACCCAAAAAAAAAAAAAAAAACCTGTAAAAAATGTTAAAGGTTTTCTTTCTTTTTTTTTACAATTTGTAAACTTTGCAAATCCGCTGTCAGCCCCTCCTACAAAACCCTTGTCCTGCCCCGCCCCTCCTACAAAACCTCTGTCCTGCCCCTTCTACAAATCCTGTACTGCCCCTGTCTACAAAACCCCCTTCCACAAATCCCCTGCTTATCCCCCCCTATAAAGACTCCTGTCCCAATACAAAACCCCCGCCCCCTTCTACAAAATCCCTGCCACCCCACACACACATTTACA
>OW240915.1:188899649-189130957 GCA_933207985.1 Pelobates cultripes
CATTAATAGTTGTTAAACTACAAATTGTAAATCTTCACAATAAAAGGACACAGATTAGTCCAGTGTAAGTAAATATCATTTGTTGTCATTTTCTTTTGAATTATCAGGCTTACCTGCTTTCTTAGTTAACATTTGTTTTTGGCCAATTTAAACTAAAGTAAAAAGCAGTCATATTATTAGTGTGTGTGTTTAAAAATAATAATAAATGAACTATGTCATCAGACTTTTTCAATAGACTATAAAATTGCTTAAAATGGTCCTGGTTTTCAGTAATTCAGTTTTTTCCCCTCATTTGCACAGAGCTGTAGGAGAGTATATAATTACCTCTGCACGCGTACTTCACTTTCCCTTTTGATATCATGTGTACTTTGAGTACTGCAGCGTTCCCCAGTGAAATCGCTTTCCAGAATACATTTGATATATTCATGGTTTTATTAAAATTCAGCGCTTAAGCTAAAATGTCAAGTATACAATTCTGTATAAATTTCCAGTTCTGACATCACAGAGTATCAGATTAAAAAGTATAAATATAAACTAGAACAAACTGATCACAACTTTGTGCCCATTTAAGGGAGCTCTCTATGCAACATAAAAAAAAATGCAGCACCCTGTAGCTTTTAATGGCTTTGTTTTAATCCTAATCCTGTTTAGGGTTGGTTTGACAAAAACTCAGGCTCTTCCCAGTGCAGAGAGACCCCTTCTTCGGCCTGATTTGTGTTAATTAGCTGAGTTTGCAGCGCTAATCTACCCATAAACACCTTAATCCAATCATTTCCATATAGGTTGAACTAAATGATAATGACACTGATAATGTTGAAGTATAAATTATTAATGTTGCCAGGGAGTAGGCAGTGTTTGGGAAAGCGTTTAAGTTAAACAATTCTGTAATGGTTTAACATTAAAAGTGGGATAGTGCTAAGGTTCTCCACACAGCATAACAACAAGCGGTTGCTTTGAATTTCCCTTTGGTTTTTTACTCATTGTATAGCACATTATATAGTACTTTACAATTTCATATCTATTTCTTCTATCTCCATCCAAGTCTTTGCGCATCCTTTCCTCACTCTGACTTTCTCGGCCTCCTTTATACTTATGGTGTCTTATTATTTCTTACATTTTCCCCGTTTTTTTCCCATTGGTAGGCATGGCCAACAAGTTGGCACAGTTTACCATGACGATTAGCCAGTTACAGTAATAGATTCTTTCAGAGTAAGCAAACAATTTGAATGTACACATCAAAGGCCCTTTGTTTTAAGGCATTTCTTTAACCTTTCTGGCTTAGAAAATACATCCAAATGTAACGTTGTTTCTTATTGTGTAAACTAATGTATTCCTTGCAGCCTACAACAGAAGTAGAAGTTAAAAAGAAGCCTTCTGGATCACTCAGAGTCTCAATGGACCAACTGAATGCTTCATATGGAAGAAAGCATAGAGCGAATAGTGTTTTGAGTGTCCTAACTCAAACTCTTGTAGAAGGTAAAATTCTGATCTATATATTTTGTTTACCAAATTTTAGTTTCCTCTATTTCACAATCCTCTTCTAAGTCACATCAAGAAACCAGGTCCAGACAGATCATTGTGAATTTAATAGTGAAGTAACTCAATTTGATTTTTGAAGCAACCACCTTTGACAGCAAATACAGTGTTCACACTTTGGCATACCAAATGCCTTCTTAATTGTCACATTAATTAAACATGCCTTATATGAGAAATGTTTCTAGGCCTGGCTACATTCTAATTTGCAAGCTTTAATGGGTCACTCCACTGCCCAAATAAAAATCACTATTTAGTAGATTTACCTCCAATTATTATGTATTTTCTTAATGTGAGTATACCTAAAAACAGCTTGTAAAATGTGGAGAACTCGTGTCTGCTACCTTTGCTATCATTCCCCTTCTAGCCCCGCCCAGACTTTCTGTGTCTGTCCAATCACAGACTTTCCAATGCAGCTCAATGAGCAGTTGTCTGTCTCTTGAGTTTAGCTCCAATGAGCTTTAACAAACCAGGAAGTAAGATGACCTGTTTTCTTATTGACAGCCTATTAGTAGGGGTGTAAAAGGGTTAATTTATAAAAGAGTAATTTTCCACAAAGATTTGCATTTTTTTTAAAATAAAAATAAAATGAAACAATCTTTATACATAAAGCACTTCAGCAAATACTTATTTCACTCATTGCAATCCAAATCAATTCATAATTTTTTTGACATGTGTTTTTCTCGATTTTTTTTTTGTTATTCTGTCTCTCACTGTTAAAATACACCTACCATTAAAATTATAGACTGATCATTTCTTTGTCAGTAGGCAAACATTCAAATACTTTTTTCCCTCACTGTATGCACCAAAACTGCTTTATTTAGCCAAAGTTGTTTTGGTGACTATATAGTGTCCCTTTAAGTGAGGAGATCCGCCAAATATATTAAGGAGTGAGCTTAAAGGGAAACTATAGTGCTAGGAAAACAAACTCGTTTAGGCGACCAAAAGTCACATTCGAGCCCGGAAGTCCCTCTAGTGGCTGTCTGGCATCCTCCTAGATAGGCCACATGAGTCCAAGGCCTCTAGACGACCAACCCAAAGGTAAGTAGCCAAGCATTTACACAGTACCTTCCAGACCATACACTTCAGGAGCAAATATCTGATAAATATAACTCTCCTGTGTACTCTACCAGAGAAGGTTAGGATTGTATCCAGCAATCTTAGGTACGTTGAGACCATACTAACAGTCCTGGACCAGGAAGCCACTGGAAAGATGGTTGTGATGAGGGATCTGGACTCTGGGCTGGCTTCGGGACTCCAGCTTGGCCTAACATAAGGCATCAAATCCTTCAGAAAGATCCTCATGAGCCCCATAGGCTTTACACACCTTGTGGTCTCCTGTTTGTCCCCTGTAGCTGCCATTTTGAAAGAACTGGATTGTGCTGTTCATGTGCAGATTAACAACAAGCTTCCACTGGTTCTAGAGCTACAAGATGATAGTGCCAAGATATCCGGCAAGGCACCTTATTAATGAAATCAATCCAGGTCGATTGGCAGCTTCCCTCTCACCAGAATCACCACACAGGCCGCAGATAGGACTCCAAGTTGCAGCTCTAGACTTTCACCAATGGGGTTCGTAAATAAGCCCAGGAATTATTCTCGAGAGCCCACAAGAGTGCAATAAGACAGCAATCATGTCTGTGCCTATATAAGCATATATCAGGACAGCTGATCAGCTAAAAATTAGAGATTCTTTCAGAGCTCTGCCAAACCGCAACCACGCAGCATGTATAGTGCAACAAATGTGCTTACACAATATGTTTAGCCAAATACATACCTGGTGATAAAACATTAAAACAAAAAGTTTGATGGATTGTACATGAGTTTGTAAGAATAAACAAAAGTATAGAATAACATCAGAATGTTGACAGAGCTTATGGATGGTCTTTAGGGTATACCCTGAGTCTGGTTTTGTGAACTTGGAGGAAGAGGGTAGAGAGGGGTTGGAGGTGAGGGGGTTACTGCTTTTTTATTCCATATCATCTTCCTTGTCATAGTTGGTTTCATACAAAGGAAATACATTGAATTGATAACAATACATAATCTACAAAAACATTGTAAACATAGACATAACTATGGGCAAGGGCCAGGATGGGCATGGCTATCGGACCTAAGGACGCAAATTGTATATCTTTTTTTTCAATTTTTTTTTTTTTACAATTTTACATTTTATATCAATATATGCAGTATGTTGTAATTGATACAACACATATTTAGTCGTAAATAAATTTACATAAATCAAATACACAAAAAAAGATATACATATATATACAATAATAATAATACAATTACATCATTATATTATTAATTCCTTTATAATTATCAATGAACCTTGGGGGATACAGAAAAGGGGAGGGGTGAAGGGAGAATTGTAACCCTTGTAGTTGTGTAAAGACATGAGAATAATTTTGATTAGTCATTAAAATATATCTACATTGCTGTGTAGCACCTTCAAAGGGCTTGTATTATATTAAAAATAATAATAATACAATAAAATAGAAAAGAAAAGAAAGTAAGAAGCCGTTAAATAACAATATTTTTAACCTTTTTTCTTTGCTGTATTTTCCCACTGATCCCAGTATACATTCATTTAGAAACCACTTTATCTGAATTCAGTGTAATATCATATTACAAATTGAATAAAGATAATACGCAAGCCTTCCGCAATGAATATTCCCCTGATAACATTAGCAGACCTGAAATTAAAACATGATTACGACTGGAGAGAACAGTACATTTCTTGTTTAGGAATTGTATTTTTTTTTTTGTTAATTTTTTTTTTAATTGTTTTCTATTTCCTTTTTACACAGTTTAATGCATTTTTTCATCTAATGCATATTAAAGTGTTCTGCCAGTATTAAGTTTTATGTTATGTGATTATCAATCAATATAGAAGTTTATTTTCTCGCTACAGAACTGGAAGAGTCACAGAGGAAATGTCCGCCTTGTTGGTACAAATTTGCAAACACCTTTCTCATATGGACGTGTTGCCCCTTATGGATCCGCATAAAAACAGTTGTTAATATAATAGTGATGGACCCTTTTGTTGACTTGGCCATCACCATTTGTATTGTCCTCAACACATTATTCATGGCAATGGAGCACTATCCGATGACAACCCATTTTGAGAATGTTTTATATGTAGGAAACCTGGTAAGAATGGATAGCTACGTTCCTAGTGCACAATATATTTTTATGCTTTAGGCTAATTTAATTTGAGGAAATGGTTAATCTGAGAGTGATAGCTAAAGGGTTAATGCATAAAGACGTACACATTTCGTCTTTCAATGTCCTCTCGGAGAATAATCAACTTTATATGTAGCAATGGTATGCTTTTAAAGCAACAGTGTGTTTTGAGGATGGATTGATAAAAACTGATTTTATATCACACTAAATAATGAATATGTAGCACAAGCTTAGTTGTATTATATGACTTTACATATTATGTGTGTGTATATATATATATATATGATAGTCATAAATCCAGATTACTATATGGTTTAGAGAGTTAAGCAGGAAAGGGAAGAAGAATGGGAAGAGCACAATAGATGAAGATTTTAACCAAGCCATGGCCCAGGAAATGTTCACTGTGCCATGGGTTGCAAATCTTGTATTCTAATAGCAAGTCAACCAAGTGCAACCACCATGGGATACAGGTTAGCTACAGTTTTGTATATTTGCATTTTCAAAGTAGATGCATATTTCCTTTCATTTAAAACATAATAATACATATTTACACCTTCTTTCAGGTTTTCACTGGAATTTTCACAGCTGAAATGTTTCTAAAACTTGTAGCAATGGATCCTTATTATTATTTCCAAGAGGGCTGGAACATATTTGATGGATTTATTGTATCCCTCAGTTTAATGGAGTTAGGTCTTCAAGATGTCGAGGGCCTCTCTGTTCTGCGTTCCTTTCGATTGGTATATCACTTATGTCCTCTTTTATTCAATACATTTTAATGCAATTAATCTTCAATAGCCGATCAATCTTTTAATAATTATTTATATAAAAAGTATATTTTTGTATATTTTGAAATATTTTGTTTTTTGTTTTAAAGGATAAAGATAAAGGATGTATTTACATGTTTTTGAATAATTAATGGTCATATTTGCACCTGGAGTTCAGAGAAACATACTAATGTTCCTGAATTACTTTTTTTGCTAGATGCATAAGGAATGATGTTTAGTGGACAATAATAGTGGGTGTTGGGCATTTTATGTGTTGTGGACATTATTATGGTGGTCAAGACATGTTAAACTGCCAAATTTAATGTATGCAAAATAAAAGCATGGAAGCCTGTTATATTAATAGAGTATTGAATCTGCTATAATGGTGTTATCCTACTGCTCTAAATAAATATCCAGCCTGAAACTGTGTTTAGGAAACTAACTCTTTTACTCTTTTAACTGTTCAAAAACCCAAAGGGCTTGGTGGGGTTAGGTTCATTCTTCTAGTTGGAAGGTTCCACAATGAGCATTTGTTCCATCCTCCAGATTTAGAGCTAAGAATTAGGCACTTACCTACCCTGTCTCTCTTTTTAGACAATTTAGATTTTTGCTTTTGTTGTGTCCCATTACTCACAAGATATTCTGTCAATAGTAGAAAAATGGTATGTTAATATTAAATTGGATTTATGATTACTAGGCCCCCAAAATTAGTCTACCAGAGTTATCATCAGCTGTCTGTTAAAAAAAAAAAAGAAGCTAATTTGACTATGCTACCCAGTAGTCAGTCTTACTAAAAGTACCCTCGAATGATTGTAGCCATGCATTGCCTGATATCATGTATAAAATTGCAAAGAAGTGGGTAAAAGAACACATCCATTTTGTTAGCTTTCTTGAAAGAGGCATACACTGCCTTCAGGTAAATATATCTAAATATATAAAATATATATATAGTTTGCACATCACCTGCATATCTCAAGTTGGACTTTGGAAAGTCCTTCTTGGGCACAGAAACTCATAAAATTATGTTTCCACAACTATCCCAGATTTTTCTGCTTGACATGCAACAGAACATAGCCAGGCATTCTGTTTCAGATGTATTTCAGTTTCCTTAGCAAAGGGTGCTGTTTAAATACAGTTTTTTTCAAACCAAAGTATGGGCTATGATTCAAAAGGATCAGCATCCAGAAACCAGCCATGGAATGTTCATATGTGGGCCTTATGCATAAATGCAGACATTCTTCTTACATTATGTTGCAATTTTTAGTAAGCTGTACTGCAAGTAATGCCTTTAGGGTCCTTGCAAATAACCATGGGCGTCCGCAGGGGGGGGCAAGGGGGGGCACTTGCCCCCCCCTGGATTTTTCAGCTTGTTCTGCTATTTTGTGTGAGATTTAAAATGAACTGCAATACCGGCGCCGGCCAGTAGGTGGCGCTGTGTATAGAGAGAGACAGGGATAGGAAGCTGCATCTTATCCCTGCTTCTCTCTGCTGATTGAAACCGCAGGGGAGCAACACATGCAGCCAGAGACAGCCTACAGATCAGGTAAGTAGGGCATGGTGGGAGGGTTTGAGATAGCCTATAGATTTTTTTGGGGGGGCAGCAGCCTATAGATTAGGGGAGTGAGGGATGGGGGGAGGGTTTGAGATAGGCTATAGATTTGGGGGGGGCAGCAGCCTATAGATTTGGGGGAGGGGGGCAGCAGCCTATAGATTTGGGGGGGCAGCAGCCTATAGATTTTGGGGGGCAGCAGCCTATAGATTAGGGGAGTGAGGCTGGGCAGGGCAGCAGCCTATAGATTAGGGGAGTGAGGCTGGGGGGCAGCAGCCTATAGATTAGGAAGGTGAGGGGGGGGCATCCTATAGATTAGGGGAGTGAGGCTGGGGGAGGCAGCAGCCTATAGATTAGGAGAGTGAGGGGCGGCATCCTATAGATTAGGGGAGTGAGGGGGGGCAACAACCTATAGATTAGGGAGTGAGGCTGGGGGGCAGCAGCCTATAGATTAGGGGAGTGAGGCCGGGGGGGCAGCAGCCTATAGATTAGGAGAGTTAGGGGGGGCATCCTATAGATTAGGGGAGTGAGGCATGGGGGGCAGCCTATAGATTAGGGAAGTGAGCATAGGCGTGCGCAGCCTATTGCATTAGGGTGCGCACCCTAAAGCACAAACACACGCCGTGTGTATATGTATGTGTGTGTATATTTACACTGCTGTGTGTGTGTGTGAGGGTGCTGTTTGTGTGCTGTGTGTGAGGGAACTGGTAGTGTGCTGTGTGTGTGTGTGTGTGTGTGTGTGTGAGAGGGTGTTTGTGTGGGCGTGTTTGTTCGGGTCCTGTTAGTGTGCTGTTTGTGTGCTGTGTGTGGGTGTTGTGTGTTTGTCAGGGTGCTGTTTGTGTGTGAGTGTGTTGTTTGTGTGTGGGTGCTGTGCGGGTGTTGTGTGTGGTTTTGTGTGTTTGTGAGGATGCTGTTAGTGTGCTGGGTGTGTGTGGGTGTTGTATGTGTGTGGGTGCTGTGTGTGCGAGGGTGATGTATGTGTGTGGGTGCTGTTTGTGGGCTGTGTGTGCTGTGTGTAGGTGCTGTGTTTGTGTGATGTATGTTTGGATGGAGGTGGGGGCAGATTAGTTAATATCCCAGTCCTGCTGCCTTCCCTGGTGGTTCAGTGGAGAGTGAACTCTAGCCCGGGTTCTCTGCTGCCTCCCTCCATGCTGCTGTGGACCGGTGAGGTAGAACTTTGATCTCCCCACCGGCCCATGGAGGCTTAGACCAGAGCTGCCGCTCGGATAGCTTTGGCTCTGCATGAGCCAACTGGGGAGATCCAGAGATCTCCCCTGCCGGTCTCAATCCATTGGCGTGCTGCTGGGATTAGGGTGTGCCCAGGCACACCCGACACACCCCGTGCGCATGCCTATGGAAGTGAGGGATGGGGGAGACAGCCTACATGAAGAGTCAGCAAGGAGCAAGAAGGTAAAGTAAGAAAAGGAGAAGGAACAGAAATGAGCAGGAAGGGACATCAAGGAGCAGAAAGGGACAGCAAGTAGCTGGAAGGGACAGCAAGGAGCACAAAAGGTAAAGTAGGAGAAGGAGCACAAAGGAACAGAAATGAACAGGAAGGGTCAGCAAGGAGCTGGAAGGTAAAGCAGCACAAAGGTAAAGTAGAAGGAGCAGAGAGGGTCAGAAATGAGCTGAAGGGGCAGAAGGAGCACAAAGGTAAAATAGGAGAATGAGCAGGAAGGGCCTGCAAGGAGCAGGAAGGAGCACAAAGGTAAAGGAGCTGAAAGAATCAGAAGGAGCACAAAGGTAAAGTAGAAAAGGGAGCAGAAAGGGTCTGCAAGGAGCAGAAAGGGATCAGAATGAGAAAGGAGCAGAAGGGCGCTAAATAAGCAGAAAGTAGCAGAAAGGTAAAAGAGCAGAAGGGGCCAAGGATAGAAAACAGTGTCAGAAGAAAAAAAAAAGACTGTCAAATGAAGGAGAGGAAAAGGAGATTGGAGCAGGAAGGACAAATGAAGTGAACCCTCCACTTTATTCTGGACACCACATCATAAGGCTTTGGTACCTGGGCCAGGCAGGGAAACGCTGGACCTTCTCATCTCCAAAGGTAAAAAAATATCAGTATTAATGTGTTCACTTTTATTTACTGAGTGTCAGGAAGCACAGAGTGCCGTTGGGTAGGGGTGTTGCTGATTGGCTAGAGCGGTCAGCTGGCACTCTAAGCCAATCAGTAGCTCCCCATTCATAAAAAAGTTAAATTATTTTATGAACCGGGAACTAGCGATTGGCTTAGAGTGTCAACTTTCCACTCTAGCCAATCAGCGGCACCCATGCCTGACGTCAATCTGCACTTCCTGACACTCTGTTTCAGAAGCCAAATACCACTGAGCGACCTGGAGCTGGAGGAAGCCTTTGGGGTTAAACCATTTGAGAGCTATTTAACCCCTTAAAGGAAAGCGAGCACCCAGGGGCTTCCTGGTATCATAGCATTTTCATTTAGGTGAAGTTGTTATGGTGACCAGAATGGTCCTTTAATTTGCTTAAAGGAACACTATAGTGTCAGGAATACAAACATATATTCCTGACACCATAGTTGTGAAAACGCTATTCACCCTGGCTTTATGTGATAATGGCTATGCCCCTTCCCTTTCATGACACTGTCAAAAAGGTACCAAGCATGGATGTCATTACAATTATGCCCCCCCCCTGGAAAAATGGGGAGACATGGGGACACTGAGACACTAGGGACACTGGCTGGGAGGCATTAGGACACTGAGACACTTGGGGACACTGTGAGACATGGGGGCATTTGTGGACCCAGACATGGGGACACTGGGAGACATGGGAACACTGAAACATTTGGGGGCACTGGGAGACATGGGGACGCTGAGACACTAGAGACACTGGCAGGGAGACATATGGACACTGGGAGAAAGATATTTGGGGACACTTGGAGACATGGGGACACTGAGAGACATGGGGACACAGACACTGGGAGACTAGGGGACACTGGGAGCCGTGGGGACACTGAGACACTAAGGACATTAGCTGGGAGACATGGGGACACTGGGAGACATGGAGACACTGTGTCCCTAGTGTCTCCCAATGTCCCTATGTCCCCTAGTTTCTCAGTGCAAGTGTCTCAGTGTCCCCATGTTTCCCTGCTGCCTCCTCCCCCCATCCTTCACTTCCCTGAGCTGTTGTCTGTCTGCAGACTGGGAACTGCTGTTTGAACTCTCTGCGCTGTGTAGCTGTTCCCCCACGGATCAGTGAGTAGAGAGAGGCAGGGAGGGATATGCTGTAACTTCCTATCCCTGCCTCTCTCCACACACAGTGACCTCTACTGGCTGGTGCTGGTATTGCAGAATAATCTCCATTTATACTGCGAAAAATATCTGCATTTGTATTGCCGGTATTACTGCAATACCGGCACGGCCAGGCAGCCCCAAATACTAATCTTTTTTTTTTTAAATGGGCCTATTCCATGGGCCTGGGCCTGGAGCTGCAGCTCCATCAGCCCCTATGTTAATCCGGTCCTGACCAGGAATGGTCAATGATTGGTATGGGGATTTCAGATTATAGAGCAAAATAAATAATTGAAAAATGAGTTGCATATATTTTCCAACAACAATTTTCTGGCCTAGTCCCTGGGAAATACCCCAAATACCCATGCTATTCAACCATAGAAGGGTTCCGTAAACCCATGCAGACACACACACTGACCCATGCAGATACACAGTGGCCCATGCAGACGCACAATAACCCATACACATACGCACAATGATCCATACACATACGCACAATGACCCATGCAGACACACACAGTGACCCATACAGACACCCATACTGACCCATACAGACACACATAATGACCCATACAGACAGATATTACCCACATGACTGGGTAATGATGTGATTAATGACGTTTTTGAGAAATGCCACAAAAAGATCTAACTTCTATCCAGTTCAGTTTTGAGGTTTTTTTTTTTTTTTTTTGGCCCTTTTTTGGACCTGGTGGATGGAGGATTTATTACACACTATGAAAGATAACAGAATAATTTGTTCTATGGAGAAAGAAAGGCAATACAGCACTGAAAAAACACAAAACATTTAAGAGAGGACACCTATAAGTTCAATTTATTAATTGTATAATTACCAAAGTAATAATTTTATTGCAATCTAACTGTGACATTTTGTAAGCTACATAGATATAGGAAAGGATTAATATAAACAAAGCTCCAGGGCCTTGTGGTATTCATCCACGAGTACTTAAGGAACTAAGTGTAGAAATAAGTGAACCTCTGTTTTTAAACTTTCAAGATTCTTTTCTTTCAGGAAGTGTTCCGGATGATTGGAGGAAGGCAGATGTGGTTCCTATATTCAAAACGGGTTAAAAATACTTGCCTGGAAATTATAGACCTGTAAGCTTAACCTCTGTGGCTGGAAAAGCATTATAAAGGTTATTAAGGGATAATATTCATGAATTCCTTGAGAAGAATGTGGTTATCAGCAAAAATCATCATGGTTTTATGAAGCCCAGGTCATATCAAACTAACTTGATTGCATTCTACGAAGAAGTAAGTAGAAGTATAGATCAGGGTGTTGCAGTGGATGTGATCTATTTGGATTTTGCCAAGGCATTTGATACAGTTCCACACAATAGATTAGTGTTCAAACTCAAAGAAATCGGTCTAGATGAAAATTCTTGTTCTTGGGTAGAACATTTGCTTAGAAATAGATTACAGAGAGTTGTCATTAATGGTAAAGTGGTGGCACGTGGTGTCCCTCAGGGTTCTGTTCTGGGACCTCTTCTATTTAACATGTTTATTAATGATCTTGAAAAAAGCATTGAAAGTCATGTTTCAGTGTTTGCAGGATATTATGGCACTAGAAAATGTGCAGAGGCAGGCTATAAAATTAATAAAAGGAATGGAATATTTCAGCTATGATGAAAGGTTAACTATTTTAAACCTCTTTAGTTTAGAAAAACATCTCCTCATAGGGGATATGATAATATTATACAAGTATATGCGATGCCAATACAAAACATTGTGTGGAATAAGAAGATTTTGATAAAGGCAAAGACATTTTTTTACTGTAAGAACTGTAAGGATGTGGAATTCTCTGCCTGAAGAAGTGGTTTTATCAGAGTCCATACAGATGTTCAAACAGCATCTAGATGCATACTTGCAAAAACAGAATATACAAGGATATAATTTTTCAATGTAGGGTAATAGCTTCTTCATCCAAGGTTTAATCTGACTGCCATTCTGGGGTCAGGAAAGATTTTTTTTCCTTGTTTGTTGCAAAATTGGAAGTTCTTCAAACTGTTTTTTTTTTTTTGCCTTCTTTTGGATAACAGCAGAAAACAGATGTGAGGAAGGCTGAACTTGATGGACGCAAGTCTCTTTTCAGCTATGTAACTATGATTCTGGAATTTGAAAATGCCATTCTGAAAAAAATAAGAATATAAAGAATAAACATAGGATATCTAGCTAATATCACAGAGGTGTATTTGGGTAATTGGCACCTAGGGCAATTTATCTATTTGATCCACCCTTTGATATTTAAAAAGGTAACATTTCAAACATCATAGCACTGAGGGCTTTGTAGTTAGGGTGATGGTTAGTTTGAGAAAAATCTATAGGTGCAGTCCAGCAGAGTTATCTCAAATCATAGCAAAGTGGTTTTTAAAAAAAAAAACAAACCTAAGGTTTCCCACATATCCATAGCAATCCAATGCTTGGGATGACATAACAAGTATCTTACTATAGTGCTGTATTGTAATGATGGCATGTCTAATAAAAAAAGAATGACAAGATAAAAACATCCACAAACATGTAGGGTTTATTTTTTTCACCAAATAATTTTTGTTTCTTTCCATTTAGAAAAGTTACAAAACGTTATTTTTTCTGACATGCCCAACCTTTTGCATTTAATGTTCCAATTGCTTTGCAATTTAAAAAGCCTCAGCAACACTCTGAATGCCAGAGCTTCCAGGGGCACAGCAAAGGGTCTGCATCTGGCAAAAGAGCATACCAGAAAATCTCTGGCCTCACTGCAGCACTGAGCACATTAGGCCCATCAAGGGACCTCTGTGTGGGCCATGAAAACTGAGCTTCCTCTGTGAGTTTCCTCAGCTGGAGCACAATCCCCTTGCTGGGGCATTCTGATTATTAAAAATGCATGTGCAAGGAAAACAGGGATACAGCTGTACATCTAAAAACAATATATATCAATAGGAACAAAGTGTGATTTTGCAAAACAAAGTCAATTGACACGCTTGTAATAGATTGCACTCACAAGATGAAGACTTAAAGATCGCCTTAAAGGTGCCTCCCCTGGATAATAGGGGCCAAGTAGACCTCCTCACTGTCCCTGATGTTCCCGATACAGGAAAGGTCAGGAATCCAGGTTAGATAAAAATCTTGTTTATTGTGCCAAAAAAGAACATAAAAAATTATCAATAATATGAATAAAATATGTCATAGAGCCCAGGTCCTACGCGTTTCGTTCTGTATGAACTTCCTTAGGGACCTCCAGTAATAAAACAAATACAATGCAATAAAATTTCAGCATGCAAAAATCGTCCTGGTTATTAGCCTGCCCCTTCCACTCCCTCTCTCTTGTGATACCGTTGATGTGTTCAGTCTAGGAGGTTTGGAGTGGAGGTCCTGTTCAGATTATTTAATTCCGATGTGGTGAGTTTAATTCTACATACTTGATTTGTTGCCAGATTGAGTAGGAGGGATTTCTATTCCCTTTTATACGAGCACTGTTTTAATTGCAGGTTTCTCTCTTGATGAAGGCGCAGCTATGCACCAAAACGCGTTTCGGGATATTTGATTCACACATTCTTCACTTTGCACGTCTTGCACTGCAATTATGGCACCTTTATAGATTCACTATCTCTCCCATTTTCCAACTACTCCTTTTTATCCCAGTGGTGGTTTGTGGACTGCTTCTCCCTTGAAACAGTTAAGGGATTGTACCATATCCCTTGACTCTCTTTACTGTGACTATACTTTCTACACATAGGAAGTCAGTGATTCTATTTAGATTTGTGGAAGTTAGCCTACTTGCAGTTTTCCTCTTTCATTCTGTACCCATTGTAGTGGGATTTGGGAGAGTTCTGCACTTACAGCCTCTATTTTATTTTAGTAACATTATACTACAATTTTCGTTTTTTGTTTCTATTTCAGTCTGCACATAGTGCTCTCTCTATGCTACACTATCTCTGAGAATCGTTTTCTACTTCATGCTCTAATAGTCACACATAGTTTTAGGTATCCCTTGAGAGCATTACTGTCTGTGTGTATTCCTTTACCAGTTAGGAGAATCCCCATTCTGTTAAAGATCCACTAATAATTTGTGTTCTCGTCTACAAATTGGGTTCATGCCTGGGATAGCCTGGTATTGTCCACACTGATGCCATCTCATTGAGAGGGGATATTTCTTTTGTCAAGGATTTTTTCCATTTTGTTTTACTCATTATCATGTCACTGTAGCAATGTGTCTGCTGTCATTGTGCATGTTACAGAGCAGGTAAGATGTACACTATCAGGATTATTTACTAAAGTGAAATTGATCAGAAATTAAAAGGGAATTTCAAATTTAAGGCCAACATAGCTAAAGTGGAAGCGCAGATGACATAGAGAATTTGTCCATTTCCACTCCGTTGGCTTTATATTTGGAATTCATACTTTATATTCCCAACAATTCTTACTTTAGTAAATAATCATCTACTCATTTAATTATTACCAGCCAACTCTGCTATTGATGGCACTCTTACACTACAATTTAACCTTGCTTTGTGCCTTCTTGGTATTTGGAATAGGTTTCTACATCTTTATTAATAGTATCGGCACAACAATACATTTCTATCTAAGAAGAGGGTTTTAGTTACTGATAGCCCAGATTATTAACAATGCCAGCTATTCCCCTTCAATGATCATCTGCTTTGCAATAATTGGCTTATGGTAAAACAATCTGGCACCTTACTGGAAATGCTCAGTATCGGATGCCAACTTCTGCACTGTATTCATAGGCCCATTGATTACCAATGTCACCATACTGAGACTAATTTATTGCTACATCTGTTACTAATAGTAGTTATGTTAGCATGCATTAGTCCTATTGCAGATGCACTAAATACTTACTATGTTTTAAAGGGACACTATAGGCACTATAATCTCAGTGAAGGTTATAGTGCTTGGAGTCATCATGTGCTGTGTCTCCATTCAGTGTTAAAGGACCACTATAGTGCCAGGAAAATATACTTGTTTTCCTGGCACTATAGTGCCCTGAGGGTGCCCCCACCCTCAGGGTCCCCCTCCCGCCCGGCTCTGGAAGGGGGAAAGGGGTTTAAACTTACCTTTTTCCAGCGCTGGGCAGAGAGCTCTCCTCCTCCTCTCCGCCTCCGTTACGCCCCGCCGGCTGAATGCGCACGCGCAGCAAGAGCTGCGCGCGCATTCAGCCCGTCGCATAGGAAAGCATTTACAATGCTTTCCTATGGACGCTGGCGTGCTCTCACTGTGAAAATCACGGTGAGAAGCACGCAAGCGCCTCTAGTGGCTGTCAATGAGACAGCCACTAGAGGAAATAGGGGAAGGCTTAACCCATTCATAAACATAGCAGTTTCTCTGAAACTGCTATGTTTATGAAAAAATGAGTTAACCCTAGCTGGACCTGGCACCCAGACCACTTCATTAAGCTGAAGTGGTCTGGGTGCCTAGAGTGGTCCTTTAAACCTGACGTGTGTTTCAGTGTACTTAAAGGGGGCAATTAATTGGAATGGGTGTCTATCATGCAGCCTCCTTTAACCCTAGAGTCTAAAGTTCTCTATTAATAGCAAATAAAAATAAAAAAAGGCATCAGGAGAAATGGGTATAGGTACAGAATGTTACCCTGGCGAGTGGATCCCTGAGAGATTGTGCACATATATAAGAATATAAAATAAAACTTAACTTTTAATAAAGGATATATAAAACAGCAATGCTAAAATCCTTTCCTCCCAAAATCCCCTAACTATATACAAAAAAAGAAAAAGTAAACATATAACAAGTAAAAGACTAACAGTTAGGATATTGATCCAACCTTGATAATGGAATTATTTATATACTGGTACAGTGACTAATGGAATACCTAAGAGCCAATTGAAATAGGGTCCCAGACCTGGAAAAGTGAGTTGTCCTCTAAACTGTGCCTTAGGGTGATGGCTCAAGTCTTTTGTAAAGTCCAGAAGCAGGTAAGGGGGATTAACCACTAACCAGTGCATTAGTATAGTTGTCCTAATCGTATAATGTATATAAACAATGTCTCTGCCCTTTGTCTAGACAGAGAGGGAGCTGTATCAGTTACATAAGGAATGTGTAGCTGATCCTTAATGTAGCAATCGTAACATAGTGTACAGTGTACTTAATGGTGCCTGCTGAAGCTGCAATTAAGAGCACTGAAACGCGCCAGGTGCAATTAGTATGTTAGCACTTTTTCACTTAGTCTCTACTTTGTCTTATGTTTTAACGAAAACTAGATCAGAAAGGAAGAAAAGAAGAACAGATTCTGAGAGAGAAAAAGAGGAAATAATAGGAGAAATGTAAGTTTGGCATGACAGTACCATTTTAATATCTACAGCCATTTGATGGTATATTGTGCTACAGCCACAGACAGCTTGGTTGAATAATATCTAGTTTGAAGTTATAAGATCGGTTTGTTGAAGTTATGTGGATAGTATAAACATCAGGACCCCTAGCAACTGAAATTTAATACACTGTTAAAGGACCACTATAGTGCCAGGAAAACATACTAGTTTTCCTGGCACTATAGTGCCCTGAGGGTGCCCCCACCCTCAGGGACCCCCTCCCGCCCGGCTCTGGAAGGGGGAAAGGGTTAAAAACGTACCTTTTTCCAGCGCCGGGGCTTCCTCTCCTTCTCTCTCCTCCGTTCCCCTGGCTGAATGCGCGACGGCAAGCTGCCAGCATTCCTGCTGGCCGCAGTGGTTAATTTACAAAAAATCACAGTGAGAAGCATCTAGTCTGGGGGTCAATGAGACAGGCCTAGAGGAAGGCTTAACCCATTGATAAACATAGCAGTTTCTCTGAAACTGCTATGTTTATTAAAAAATGGGTTAACCCTAGAAGGACCTGGCACCCAGACCACTTCATTAAGCTGAAGTGGTCTGGGTGCCTAGAGTGGTCCTTTAAGTAATTGTATGTGATTTATTTCCCTATAGAAGCAATACTGAATAAAGCCTAAAATCAAGTCTCTGATGTAAATGTATAAACCATAAACAGTAACATTGAGAAATTTTGATTACACATGGTGACACAAGCTAGTAATAGTAACAAAGTTATTATTCTGGTTTCCAAGTACGCCCTGGGGATGTTACCTTAGCCCAACATCGAGGGGATGTTACATTACCTAATTTAATGGTACTCATTTCATCTATCTTGGATGGATGAAGGGCTGAGTCAACCTGTGACCTCCAAGGATTGAACAGATTCTACTGATGATGCATTAGGCCACTGAGCTATCTCACCATCATCTAATTGGTCTATATACTCTGTTTCCTTTTAAAACATTAATTTGCTTCTGATGCAACTTCCAACTAAAATACATATATATATTACACCTGCACAGAGGAACATTCAACTTTGGACAATTTTTTATTTTAGTCCTTTCTAGTTGATGATTAGGATTCTAGTTTAAGCCCTTCCATTACCAGTATTAGTGCTGGCTTAGATGTGACCTTTTCTGATACATAAAGCATTGCGCCCTAGTAGCAGTAATTACACAACTGCATACACTGACACACAGATGGAGATACACACTGAGAGACACAGACATATACAAACTCACACACATATACAGACACATACAGGATTGTTGCCACTCTCCTGGTGGCTTTGTAGCGATCTGACTGCAGGAAGTGCTGCCTGAGGCCAATGAGGTTCTCAGACTCCAAGTTTTCTGTCTGCTCTTCGCCTTATTCTCCCACACTTCTTTCCTCACCCATGTGGCTTTCAGCAAGCTGGTAGATAATGACCTGAAATTTCTTCCTTCAAGAACAGTGGTTGATCTGATAGGGCCCTGATCTGGTGCACTAAAGGAGGCAGCGGTGCCAGAACGGGCCACTGATGAGAGATGCCTATTGGGTGGCCCTATTTCAAAGGGCCTCCCGATGGATCCCCCAGCTTCTACGCTTTGGAATGAGCACACCTGCTGCAGTGACAGTAGTTTCTCCACTGTGTATAACCAGTAAAGTGTATGCATGACTGGAGAATATAGATGCTTGGTACAACTGTCTTTACTGTATTTCGGCATTATTCTCCCAGAAAGACTTTGTTTTTACATCCTGGATACATGGTAAGTACACTGCCTCCCTCTAAATACCAGCAGATTCCTTGCAATAAATCAGGATATGTTATCATTTGTGTTTAGATACAATGCATATGTTTATTTGTTTTAGATACAATGCATGTGATCAAATTATGCTTCTGTTTCTATGTCGTAATTTCAAACAAAGACCTATACTAAAAGTCAGCATTGGTAACTGATCAAAGATGGTTTCTAATTTTGGGCTGGTTTTCAGTTTTAAAAGTGATCACAATTCAAATTTTACAAAAAAATTCTGTCAGTAACCATTATTATATCTGAAAACGTTGTTTGAAAACCAGGCCAAAACTGTGATTTTATGTCAATAGACTGATTTTGTGAGGTTAAAGAGCACATTGTTGCCTTTTAGGGGTATTTCAATGCATCATACTTTAAAAGTTATAAACAGCCAAGTGCATTATGTTGCTAGTAGATGAGAGGTGTGTCATTAACCCCTTATGTGCAATGCCGGCATTGCAGACAGTGTGTGTCTGTGTTTCTTTAAGATTCTCACTTTTTAACACTTTTCAGGTATAATTCACATGTGTATTTGAAAGGCAATCAGTTTTGCCAAGTTACACTTTAGTTGCAATGCTTGTGTGTTTTTTAATTGGTACAACACAGAATTTTAGATATTTTTATGTACCGTGTTTCCCTGAAAATAAACCCTACCCCGAAAATAAGCCCTAGCATTGCACCTTTGCGGCTAGACTTCCTTCTTCTACATGATGACGACATTTCGCAGCGCCGTCAGTCTGCCTTCACGGATCTTCAGCGGAAGGATCCATTTCCGGGCGGTGAGGCACCCAGTGGTCGGACTCGGCAAGGAATCTTTGAAATGTGAGTACCGGTAGATATTTTATGTCTGGGACTGAATTAAAGGGGGCGGGGGTGAATTAATTAAAGGGGGGGGTGAATTAAAGGGTGGGCTGGATTAATTAGAGGGCGGTGAATTAATTAAAGGGGTGGTGAATTAATTAAAGGGTGGGCTGGATTAATTAGAGGGGGGTGAATTAATTAAAGGGGGGTGAATTAATTAAAGGGGGTGAATTAATTAAAGGGTGGACTGGATTAATTAGAGGGGGTGAATTAATTAAAGGGGTGGTGAATTAATTAAAGGGGTGGTGAATTAATTAAAGGGTGAGCTGGATTAATTAGAGGGGGTGAATTAATTAAAGGGGTGGTGAATTAATTAAAGGGTGGGCTGGATTAATTAGAGGGGGTGAATTAATTAAAGGGGTGGTGAATTAATTAAAGAGTGGGCTGGATTAATTAGAGGGGGTGAATTAATTAAAGGGTGGACTGGATTAATTAGAGGGGGTGAATTAATTAAAGGGTGGGCTGGATTAATTAGAGGGGGTGGATTAATTAGAGGGGGGTGGATTTATTAAAGAGGGGTGATCATTTAAGAGGGGTGACCACTCAAAGGTGGATTAGTTAAAGGGGTGGCTAATTAAAGGGGGTGATTAATTTAAAGGGGTGGATTAATTTCATTAGAGGTGGATTTCTATTAAAGGGGGGTGGATTAATTAGACAGTATGGTATTTTTGCGGTATAGTATGTCCCGAAAGGGGTAGAAGCAATAAAAGAGTATATGGTCCTACTCACGTTTTCAAGAGCTATGGACTTAGCTCTAGTGTTGATAACGTACAGTGGTACAATCCCCACTTATGGGATACGTGAGGTCTTAGTATTCTTTCTTGATTAGGGGACCATATGTGGAAATAAAAGCAGGAACAACAATGGTGCTCAAAGTATAAAATGCCAGAGGTGAGAAGATAAAAACCAAGTGGTTACTCACATTTAGTTGAACAGACTGACTGTTCAATGAATACAGCTTGAGTGGTATAATCCCCACCTAGGATTCTTGGGAGTAATATCCTCACTGGAAAGTAAAAACACTTCTGTGCCGGATAAAAGGATGGTAGTACTAAAAAAGTAAAATAATAATAGTAATAAAAAGTAAGATGGCTAACTCACAGTAAGAAAGTGGCCAAAATACCTTTATTTAAAACAATATAGTTTAAAAAACCACAACGCGTTTCGCCCTTAGGCTTTATCAAGTGGAGATCAGAAAGTACATCCTGTTACATACAGGTTTATATAGGCAGTGAACATATTAGAAAATGGCGCCAAAATGATGTCATAATTTTTTTTTTTTTTTTCAAAAGTGCTAAATTTTATATGTGTAAGTGAGTACATACCTATATGTAAAACATGTGATAGTTTAAAATTAAAAACGAGGTTTTAAACTCACAATACCTTACATATTTTATTTAGATACAACAGTCACATGATCGGTGGCCATTTTTTTTTTTTAAGTGCTAAACTTTATATGTATCAGTGAATACAAACCTATATTGGAGACATGTGATAGTCTAAAATTTAAATCAAAAACAAGGTTTTATACTCACAATACCTTGCATATTATTTAAATAGAACAGTCACGTATATAAGTCACATTGTATAAATATGTACTTCATGCACAAAATAATTATAAAAGATAATAAAATATAAGAAATATATTATAAAAAATTAATTATAAAAATTATAAAAAATTATAAAAAATTAAACAGGTCGAACTCTACATTAAGACCTTCGGGGGTAAGGGTTTTTAAAAGGAACACCCAGTGCATTTCTTTTTGTCCCAGTAATTTTTTGAGGTCACCTCCCCTCCAGGGTAATTTACATCTTTGGATCCCAGTACATTTTAAAAATTTAGGGTCTTTGTTGTGTTGGATAAAATGCTTTGAAACAGAGTGATTAGGGTAGCCTTTGATAATATTTCTACAATGTTCTGCTAACCTTATTTTTAAGCATCGTGTGGTCATACCCACATACTGGAGGCCACATGGGCACTCCAATAGGTATACAACATTCTTAGTAGTGCAACATATTAAGTCTTTAATAGGGTATGTAATACCGGTTTTGTTTGAGGTGAATTGTGTTGTCTTTGATGTGCTGTTTTGGTCAGTGGATCTGCAGACAATGCATCTGTTGCATTTGAAAAAACCTTTAGAATTTGATAAAAATGATGGATTGCTTGTATTGGCTTTTTTGTATAATTTTTAGTAAGCATTGTCTTTAGGTTTGGGGCCCCTCTAAAAATGATATGGGGTTTATCTGGGATGAGTGTCTTTAAAATTTCATCTTGTTTTAAAATGTGCCAGTGTTTTTGAATAGTTTTTTTCACAATTTTATTCTTATTGTCAAAGTTAAAGATGATCGGTATGGATGGTGGGTCTTTATTTTTATTCGTATTATATTCTAAAAGCTCGAGTCTTTCTTTTTGTTTCACTGCTTTGAGGGATTCTTCTAGCTTTTCTTTTGGGTAATTTTTGCTGATAAATTGAGCTTCTAGTGTTCTAGCTTGTTCGTCAAAATCTGTATTAAGGGAACAGTTCCTGCGAAGACGTAGGAACTGACCTTTAGGGACCCCATCTAACCATGGTTGGTAGTGGCAGCTTGATCTGTCAATGACTGTGTTGGTGCACACTTTTTTAAAAAAGTTCTAGTGTTAATATTCCCATCCTGGATAAAAATTTGGATGTCTAAAAAATTTATTAAATCTTTGCTGTGTTCTGATGTTAAAATGATGCCACTATTGTTGTTGTTTAGATGATTTAAAAAAGTTTAAGTGAGGTTTCAGGACCTTTCCAGATAAAAAACAAATCGTCTATGTATCTAAAATAGGATACTAGGTTTGCTTTCCAGGGGTGATCTCCCCAGATTGCTTTAGACTCCCAATTGTCCATAAAAAGATTGGCATAACTTGGTGCAAACCTAGTACCCATAGCTGTGCCTTGTCTTTGAATGTAAAAAGTGTCTAAAAACCAAAAATAGTTATTTGTTAAAATCATTTTTATCCCTTCTAAGATAAAATTAATTTGTTTTTCTGGAATTTTATTATCCGTTTTTAATCTATTTAAAACTGCTTCACACCATAATTCGTGGGGGATTATGGTGTACAAAGACTGGACATCACAAGTGACTAGAATAAAATCTGGATGCCAGGTAAAATGTTCTAAAAAACGTAAGAGAGACATGGAATCTTTTAAGTATGACCTCATAAGTCTGACTGATGGTTGTAATAAAATGTCAATATACTCTGATAAGTTTGATAAAACAGAATTGATCCCGGAGGCAATAGGTCTACCTGGTGGATTGGTCTCATTCTTGTGTATCTTTGGTAAAAAGTATATGACTGGAATTTTTGGATGAGGTATATTTAAATAAGCAAATTCTTTTTTGTTGAGGATATTGGAATTTAAGCCTTTGGTTAAAAATGATATCAGGGAGTTTTGGATGGTATGGGTTGGGTCTGATAGTAGCTTGTCATATACTTTGGGGTCATTAAGCTGTCTAAATGCTTCTTTGATGTACATTTCTTGTGAGAGTATAACTAGGCCGCCCCCTTTATCGGCTGGTTTGATGACTATTGTGTCATCTTTTTTAAGATCTGTGAGAGCTTTCCTTTCTTGGAAGGTTAAGTTATATTGGTTATATTTATGGTATTTGTGGTTGTTTTTTTTGGAGGTATTAATTTTTTCTAAGTCTTGCTTTACCAAATTCTCAAAAACTTCTATCGGGCCAGATTTAAAACTTGATGGGTAAAAATTAGAGTTATTCTTAAGGGTGGTGTTTTTCACTGGTATCTCGTCATTAATACATGGAGGTGTGGGGGAATAGTTGGTCTGTCCCTGGTTAATAGATTGATTCTCAATTCTGCTGCTAAAAAATCTTTTTAGTGTAGCTTTCCTAACAAACTTATTTGAATCTAAAAAGGCTTGGAATGGTTGATAGGGATTGGTAGGTGCAAATTTGAGGCCCTTAGTTAAAACCGATATTTGGGTAGTAGTTAAAATTTTATGGGAAAGGTTAAAAATTCCATGGGGGTTGTCTGTATTAGTTAGTGTCTCTCTAGTCTTTCTCTTTTGAAATCTTCTGCCACTTCTCCTTCCTCTAGGCTTAGATTTCTCTTTTTTGTTCTGGGTAGGTAAGGTGTGGCAGTAAGTGGATTTGGGCCTAGTTCTAAAAAATGATCCTCAGTGTCTGTGTCCAAATCTGTAGATAACACTTGGTATCTGTTAGGATGGTGTGTGGAGGGTAGGTGAGGGGGTGTGCTGGGATGGGTGTGTTTGAATGTATGTCTGAATCTTTGAGGTCTGGGTGTGAGATCAGGTCTTTGTGGGATAGTCATGAGTGGGACAGGTTTGGCACAATGACACAATAGTCATCAAACAAGCCGATAAAGGGGGCGGCCTAGTTATACTCTCACAAGAAATGTACATCAAAGAAGCATTTAGACAGCTTAATGACCCCAAAGTATATGACAAGCTACTATCAGACCCAACCCATACCATCCAAAACTCCCTTATATCATTTTTAACCAAAGGCTTAAATTCCAATATCCTCAACAAAAAAGAATTTGCTTATTTAAATATACCTCATCCAAAAATTCCAGTCATATACTTTTTACCAAAGATACACAAGAATGAGACCAATCCACCAGGTAGACCTATTGTCTCCGGGATCAATTCTGTTTTATCAAACTTATCAGAGTATATTGACATTTTATTACAACCATCAGTCAGACTTATGAGGTCATACTTAAAAGATTCCATGTCTCTCTTACGTTTTTTAGAACATTTTACCTGGCATCCAGATTTTATTCTAGTCACTTGTGATGTCCAGTCTTTGTACACCATAATCCCCCACGAATTAGGGTGTGCAGCAGTTTTAAATAGATTAAAAACGGATAATAAAATTCCAGAAAAACAAATTAATTTTATCTTAGAAGGGATAAAAATGATTTTAACAAATAACTATTTTTGGTTTTTAGACACTTTTTACATTCAAAGACAAGGCACAGCTATGGGTACTAGGTTTGCACCAAGTTATGCCAATCTTTTTATGGACAATTGGGAGTCTAAAGCAATCTGGGGAGATCACCCCTGGAAAGCAAACCTAGTATCCTATTTTAGATACATAGACGATTTGTTTTTTTATCTGGAAAGGTCCTGAAACCTCACTTAAACTTTTTTTAAATCATCTAAACAACAACAATAGTGGCATCATTTTAACATCAGAACACAGCAAAGATTTAATAAATTTTTTAGACATCCAAATTTTTATCCAGGATGGGAATATTAACACTAGAACTTTTTTTTAAAAAAGTGTGCACCAACACAGTCATTGACAGATCAAGCTGCCACTACCAACCATGGTTAGATGGGGTCCCTAAAGGTCAGTTCCTACGTCTTCGCAGGAACTGTTCCCTTAATACAGATTTTGACGAACAAGCTAGAACACTAGAAGCTCAATTTATCAGCAAAAATTACCCAAAAGAAAAGCTAGAAGAATCCCTCAAAGCAGTGAAACAAAAAGAAAGACTCGAGCTTTTAGAATATAATACGAATAAAAATAAAGACCCACCATCCATACCGATCATCTTTAACTTTGACAATAAGAATAAAATTGTGAAAAAACTATTCAAAAACACTGGCACATTTTAAAACAAGATGAAATTTTAAAGACACTCATCCCAGATAAACCCCATATCATTTTTAGAGGGGCCCCAAACCTAAAGACAATGCTTACTAAAAATTATACAAAAAAAGCCAATACAAGCAATCCATCATTTTTATCAAATTCTAAAGGTTTTTTCAAATGCAACAGATGCATTGTCTGCAGATCCACTGACCAAAACAGCACATCAAAGACAACACAATTCACCTCAAACAAAACCGGTATTACATACCCTATTAAAGACTTAATATGTTGCACTACTAAGAATGTTGTATACCTATTGGAGTGCCCATGTGGCCTCCAGTATGTGGGTATGACCACACGATGCTTAAAAATAAGGTTAGCAGAACATTGTAGAAATATTATCAAAGGCTACCCTAATCACTCTGTTTCAAAGCATTTTATCCAACACAACAAAGACCCTAAATTTTTAAAATGTACTGGGATCCAAAGATGTAAATTACCCTGGAGGGGAGGTGACCTCAAAAAATTACTGGGACAAAAAGAAATGCACTGGGTGTTCCTTTTAAAAACCCTTACCCCCGAAGGTCTTAATGTAGAGTTCGACCTGTTTAATTTTTTATAATTTTTTATAATTTTTATAATTAATTTTTTATAATATATTTCTTATATTTTATTATCTTTTATAATTATTTTGTGCATGAAGTACATATTTATACAATGTGACTTATATACGTGACTGTTCTATTTAAATAATATGCAAGGTATTGTGAGTATAAAACCTTGTTTTTGATTTAAATTTTAGACTATCACATGTCTCCAATATAGGTTTGTATTCACTGATACATATAAAGTTTAGCACTTAAAAAAAAAAAATGGCCACCGATCATGTGACTGTTGTATCTAAATAAAATATGTAAGGTATTGTGAGTTTAAAACCTCGTTTTTAATTTTAAACTATCACATGTTTTACATATAGGTATGTACTCACTTACACATATAAAATTTAGCACTTTTGAGAAAAAAAAATAAAAAAAAATTATGACATCATTTTGGCGCCATTTTCTAATATGTTCACTGCCTATATAAACCTGTATGTAACAGGATGTACTTTCTGATCTCCACTTGATAAAGCCTAAGGGCGAAACGCGTTGTGGTTTTTTAAACTATATTGTTTTAAATAAAGGTATTTTGGCCACTTTCTTACTGTGAGTTAGCCATCTTACTTTTTATTACTATTATTATTTTACTTTTTTATTACTACCATCCTTTTATCCGGCACAGAAGTGTTTTTACTTTCCAGTGAGGATATTACTCCCAAGAATCCTAGGTGGGGATTATACCACTCAAGCTGTATTCATTGAACAGTCAGTCTGTTCAACTAAATGTGAGTAACCACTTGGTTTTTTATCTTCTCACCTCTGGCATTTTATACTTTGAGCACCATTGTTGTTCCTGCTTTTATTTCCACATATGGTCCCCTAATCAAGAAAGAATACTAAGACCTCACGTATCCCATAAGTGGGGATTATACCACTGTACGTTATCAACACTAGAGCTAAGTCCATAGCTCTTGAAAACGTGAGTAGGACCATATACTCTTTTATTGCTTCTACCCCTTTCGGGACATACTATACCATCAGTTGTTATTTTCTCATTTCATATGATGTACAAAGACGCATCTACACCACTCTGAAGAATCCCCCACTACAAAAGACTGTATTCACCTCTACAAGGATATACCTCGTTGTTTGATTCATCTACCAGTCAGACTATTTATTCTGGACTTCTATTTTGCTTAGTATCTATCATATATATTGTATTCTAGTCTGCCTATTCTGTGCTCTTTTAATTTATGTGGTTTATAGTGGCGCTGCCTTCCTTTCTTTTTTCTGTACCATTTCTGTTGTAAGGCCTGTGAGGGAGCCCTACTTTTTAGGTGTGCTGCCACTTTTTACTTATTTATTATTGTTTCTGTTGTATTTTGTATAGATAGAGAGCGCTGATCCCTTTCTTCTGTTCTATAACTATACTGACAGTTACAATATTCTTTATCTAGTCTAGAGTTCTTTTTTTTATTATTCGAAAGAATATATATATTTAAGAAATTTAAATGATGCATATTTAACACAACATAAGCTTGGTGTACTAGTAGTGTCTAAGAGGTAAAATAAAGCTTTCTTCATTTGACCTTTTGCTTTGTTGGAGGCTAGAGTTATACAGATATGCTTGTCAATACTTCCAAGTATGTGGTGATGATGGTGGAAATGACAATAGTTTGTACCTATTTTTGGTTTGTGCGTGCTGATCAGCCAGGACACAAAGTCCAAGGGTGCATGTAAGTTATCAAGTGTGCAAGATAACATTTCACTGAGGCACTGTACATGAGAAAGGAATTTTCTAGTTATATTTAAATATGTGTTTGCGTTTATTATATGCTAGTACATGTACTGTGTAAGTGTTTACTCTCCCTTTAGATGGTTTCACATTTTAAAATGTTACAAACTAGAATTAAAGTGGATTTTGTTTGCATGTTTAATATTTGATTTAAGCACAGCATAAAACATTTTGAAAGTGTTCATGCCCTAAGTCAATACTTTTGCAAATGAGAGCTATGGCCATTTTGTCACTTCTAATACCCTGATCCTAGAGCCAAATCAACGGGGAACTAGTTGCGCAACTAATGAACAGGGGCCCTGGATATTTTTGGGGGGCCTCTACCACTCTAGAAAATTAACCTCTAATTCCTCCAAAATGTTCCCAATTGCCAAAATGTTCCCAATTTTGGGCAGACTAGATGGGCCGAAGGTTTCTTATCTGCCGTCACATTCTATGTTTCTATGTTTCAATTAAGGGACTCTGTAGTTACAAGGCCCTATACCCCCAAGCCAGTTCACAAGCTCAATACCCAATTTATACTGACACATTTTACAATTAACCCTCTTTTTGTCCATATTCGATTTTGCCATATGTGCCTGCCGATGAACTCTTTCTGTTCCCAAATAGTTTTTTTGCACAGCTGCCCTCCATTCCCAATTTAGACTGGCACATCACCCTGTCAATTAACACCCACCCTCCCCCAAATAGATGGCCCCATTCCTCTTCCAATTATTCCATTCCTTCCCCCCCAAAGAGAGAAAGTCCAAGTTCTCATTCTCTTTGCTATCCACACAATGCAGGAGAGTCCTCCCCTGGCTCATAAAGTGTTAGTCCCTGTCATATTTCTGCCCAGGTGGCTCAGCAGGGCCCCATGTACCATGTGGTAACAAACAGCCTGTAACAAAGAAATCACGCCACAGTCCTTTTCCCTTTCTTCTGACAGACAGGTTGACTCACTCATCTTCTACAGAGGATGACTTATTCTTATGTTGACAGCCTGAGGCTACACTGAGAGCAGGTTGTAGCATTTGCTTTCTCCATCATCCCATGAGGAAGGCAGCACATGCTCAGATTCCATTGCTTCCTGCTGCTCATGGGACCTTGCCTGATAGTAATAAGGCAACCTGTGTGTACTCTCTGTTTACTTCTGTGGTGGACTATGACTCCTCTCCTTCCCCTGATTGGTGGCCAAGAAAAAGCACCTAAATGCTGGTGGACCCTGTTCATTGCACCTGCAGTAGTTCCGCCCCTGAGGGGAGCTGACACTTCTGTAGAATTACACAATCAAACAAAATATTGAAAACATTTTGTTCAAGAAATGCACAATTTTCTATTAAATGTACGAGTTCTGTTCGGAATGTATCCAGCCAGGTAATATGAAAAATAGAGACATGTATTGAAGAAGATACAAGATACAAGAAACATTGTACATAGGAAAGTAGGCACTTTGGGACCTCACAGTTTCCCCAGCATCTACTCCACTGTTCAAAACACTCTGCAATATTTTTGGTTGCAAATGCCTTCACCTGCCTTGTTGTATTTACCTAAATCTCATCACCAGTATTTAATCTCTTCCCTTTCAAAGGTGATTTTAGATTTGGGAAAAGCCAGAAGTCATAGGGCGCCAAATCTTACAACAGATTCTCGACCATCTTTGAAGTTTTATTTGCACTGCACTCATTGCATCGTCCCCAAAACCTTCTGAATCATCTCAATAGTTTCCATGGAGGAAAGTTAAAGCTTAATGCAAAATTGTATGCAGATTTGTTGCATACATATATGGATAAAGTAAACATAATACAAAAAATTGATTAGAGGCGGTTGCCCTATAATAATTTCTCGAAGATATATATGGCTGTTTCAGAACCTTGCAGATTCATTTGCCAATTTCATATACCACCAGGTCCATATGTCTAATATTGAACTCTCTAACCAATTCAATTTTATTACTCCTTTCCACTGACATTTCTGACATATCCAGGTCATTGTCTAGAAATTACTGTGGAAAAGGTTCAGTATGTGATATAGTGGACACAAAGGTTTCGAAAGTGTTCAGAGTCCACTGCCTGGTTGGAAGCAGGAAGGTTTGAAGCAAACAGACTTTACTGGTTCTTTCCATTGCCTACTATTACTTATTACCTGAGGAAATATTTTACCAGGAAGAATACATTAAGATATTGTTTTTAAGATTGCCCCTCAAATAAAAAAAAATAAAAGGTTACACATACAGAACAAATGTGTACAAAACCAATGAAGCATTAAAGGGACATTCCAAGAACTATAACCATGTACCGACCAGAGTGCAAGGAGTCTGTGGGTGAAGTCTCAGGGGTCTTCCAGGAACCCAAAGTACACTAACTGCCTCCATCTTGATAATAAAGTTTCACTTCCTCATTATCTGTCCAAAATATAGGGGTTAGCAACTTAGCAGGATTTGGCTGCTTTAAACTGACGCTTATCTCAGCAACAGTGTCAAATTGACTAAGCATCCCTTGACAAAGGAAGCTAATATGATTTAGGTGCTACAAAGGCTATTAAACAGCATTAAGCTGGAATAGTTATGATACTAGGAGAGTTCTTTACCAATTATTACGCCTCCGGTATGTTAGTAGATATAAATAGGCAGTACTTTTCTCAGATTTTGATTTGGTGGAAAAAACGTTTTTCTATTCTGTAAAGGTTATTACACAGATGGGAACTATGCAGGGAAGTGAAGCCTTTATTTCCATATTGAGTGAAATGCTAGATGGTGGGAGTGAAACATAACTTCTAAGTGGTGGAGGTAGCTGGAAAGAAAGTATAATTCAAGCCCTGGAGGTTTCCAGAGAAGTGGTAATAGAACAGGGAAGAAAGGCAATTTGAACATTAAAATGTTATCACATTTATTTCCGTTACCATATCACAATGATGGGCTATGTGATCACATGTACAGGAGTGTTGAGTTTACAGAGACGGATTGGTGTCGCATTTGCATATACTACCTCTTTATATTCAATAACTGGTATTAGCATTTAAAAAAATATATTTACATTATTTTGCAGTACAGTACACAGAGTAATAATGACATAGATCATATGCGTAATCATGATTTCATAACAAAAAAAGAAAAAAAAACAATAATATATGTCATAATGAGCTGCACATTTATTTATTTTTAGAAATAAATGAACATGAAGAACATGTATAGGTGGTCAGAATTATAAACACAATAAAACCGGCAAATGAAGGAAGTAAAATAGACACCACTCTTATGGGAATGAGAGCGAAATAACCGATATAAAATATATGAGCAACCCTTATAAACTTGGTCCAGCTAAACTGGTTCGGATCGACAAATTTTGTAAGGCAAAGCTGTTGTTAGTGACAGGGAGTGATTGACAAATATTTATGAACCAAGCCTCTAGAGAGAGATTTATATACCCCCTTAACCGATGGGGAATGGGGAGGATCGGGGGGAATGGACAGTAAAACGGTGAATAACAAATACGCCCACATAAGGCAGAAGCTTCACAATGTAATATTAAATTGCAGCTGTGCCCGTTGACAGCATCATATAAGCAGTGCCATTTTCAAAAATTAATTTGGCAAAACAAAATTAAAATTATAAATCGCAAAATTCACAGGTCAAACAGAGTAGAGGGTAAGTAAACTGGGCAGGAAAGGTGGACACTTGTGTGGTCAAGTCACAGAGTCCTGTTCCACTCCCGGAACAAATGGGGTATTAGCATTTTTCTTACACTCTATTTCTTTGCCATAGGCTTAGTTTCTGAACAGAGTACTTATTTTTGGAATTTAGATGAATCTTCACTAACATGCCAAGATATTTAAAGAAGACAACCAATGCAAATATTAATTTATAGGGGCACGCTAAGCCCATATTTATTACAGTGCTTTCTAGTGGTTAGTGGTTATGGTGCTCAGAGTCCCCTTGTACTGTCCCAATATAGTCAAGCCATTTTGAACAGTTTGACACTTGCCTGGAGAGAACACAGGACTTTCCAGTATTCTGTGATAAAGTTCCCATTGTGCTTTAGGAATGGCAATTTTATACAGCCTTGACTGAGCGCAATCTGCAATAGGGTGTGTCCAGGCACACATGACACATGCTTGACATGCCAATAATGTAATGATTTTCAGCTTTTCCATCATACCCACACCATCCCTCTTGTAACACTTTTTACTGGCCCCAAATCACATTTAAACATTATCTGTATATGGTTTGATAAAAATCTGTACTAGTTACCGTTTGGTCAATACATTGCCCCTGGATCCTAGCAAAGCTACTAGTAAATCCAAACAGATTTACAAGTCTTTCACAGTTTTAGAGATTTTTGGTTTCCTAGCCCTAGGATATTATAGTCAGTCAGCTGGTATTGAGAACTGGTAGTTGATTTGTAAGAGTAAGCTTGGCTGGCAACTGAGTTATAACTGAAATATACCAGCTGATGGTCATGGTTACAAACTGCACACACTAAAATTAGCAGTTAAAGTTTACCCTTGCTACTTTTGCCAAACACAGCTTTCTGTTATGGCAACCTGACTTGTGTATATATAAAAAAAAAAGTATAAAAGATTATGAGGAGGTAGTCCTGAGCAAGACTGCAGGATGGAGTGAAAATGTATAGGGCTCTTGACCAGTGAAGGGGATTCACGATCTTTGTAACAGTAACAGCAACTTCGTAACAGGAAGGAGTGAAAAGGACTCTTGGCCAGTGAAAGGGATTCTGGATCTTTGTGGCAGTAACTACAGGGCTGTGTAGGCATGGACTTGGAATTGGATGCAAGGACATGGATGCAGGAGCTGTGCAGGCTTTGTTCCAAATCCATGGAAACCTGAATGGAACGTTCCAGGATTATATCTGGAGAGGACTCCATCAAGAGTGGTGTCTCTTTGTTGGAACCAGAGACCCCAGACCTATATATACATCCTGAAATAACTGTTGCTAATGGAAAGTATTTATTTATATATTGCTTTACGTGTTATTCACACAATTGTCATTGCATAATTATAACACGTGATAATATAATTTAGAAATGTTGTTATTGTTAGTGTTGAGATATATAAACTAAAAGTGCTCTCATAGTGCTGTAACTTTAATTATACATTGTATGGGTAAAAAGAGTGTATATAAAGTTTGTTGTTACTCCTCATTTTCCTCCTGAAACAGGAAGCAGAAGCAGTGTTAATTAAAATAAAGACACAGAAGCAAGAAGTACCTGTGTGATTTTTTCCCCTCCTTTTTATATAAGGTTATTCTTATATACCCAATTATCCAACCCAAAATATAAAAAATGGCAACAGGTTAAGGGCCCAGGAGGGATGCAGGAAACCGATTGAGCAGGCTATGCTTTGATGGAGATGAAAAGAATTATGAAGTTTGGGAGACTAAATTCTTGGGACATCTGAGGTTGCTGAAACTCAAAGAAACCATCCCAAGTGTATCTACATACACTGAAGGTGAGGATGAAGATCACAGTAGGAATGAGGAAGCACATGTTGAATTAATTCAATTTTTAGATGATAAAAGTTTGTCTCTGATTATGAGAGTAGCAGCTATAGATGGAAGAAAAGCGCTTAAAATATTAAGAGACTATTATGCAGGTAAAGGAAAGCCCTGTGTAATTAGTTTATTCACTAAACTATCATATCTTCAGGAGTCTGTAAATGAGAGTGTGACAGATTATATTATACATGCAGAGACAGCTATTCCAGCACTGAGAAATGCTGGAGAAATATTAAATTAATTTGAAAAGTTTGCCTGAATCTTTTAAACTGTTTGCCATCCACATTACACAGGGAGATGGGAAAGTAACTTTTGCCCAGTTTAACCCCTTAGTGACAAAGACCATTTTTCAATTTTCTTACCAGGGCTGTTTTTACATTTCTGCAGTGTTTGTGTTTAGCTGTAATTTTCCTCTTACTCATTTACTGTACCCACACATATTATATACTGTTTTTCTCGTAATAAAATGGTCTTTCTAAAGATAACATTATTTTCATCATATTATATAATTTACTATAAAAGAAAAAACCACACTTTTTCTAAACTTGACCCGCAAAATCTTTTACGCATGTGCAACCACCAAAAAACACCCATGCTAAATAGTTTCAAAAGTTTGTCCTGAGTTTAGAAATGCCCAATGTTAACATGTTCTTAGCTTTTTTTTTGGAAAGTTATAGGGCTATATTTACAAGTAGCACTTTGCTATTTCCAAACCATTTTTTCCCCCAAACTTAACGCAAGTTACATTGTAACACTGATATCTGCCAGGAATCCCTGAATAACCCTTCACATGCATATATTTTTTTTAAAAGAACACAACCTAAGGTATTAAATTTGGGGTATTTTGACTATTTTCATGCAACCATTTTACCACCAATCTATGCCAAATTAAAAAATAAATAAATAACTGGTGATTTTTTTGACACACATAGTAATTTAAAAATACATGTATGGAGAACTTTAAGAGTTACTGCCAAAGAACACCCCGATATGTGTTCAGCAACATCTCCTGAGTGCAGTAATACCCCCTATGTATAGGTGTGTAGTGTTCTATGGTGGCTAAAAGACCTTATTTGGAGGGTGCGCATTCCAGTTTTCCATCTTGAAATTTTCTCAGCTGCTCATCATCCACCCATGTCCTATTTGGGACATTTTTGAAGCCGGCCAATGTAATTTACCCCCATCAAACCATATATTTTTGAAAAGTAGACACCCTAGGGTATTTCAAATGGTGATATTTTTTTTAAAATTCTTTATTTTTCTTGTGCATACTTTTACAAACAGGCCTGTAGCGCCACGACAGCGAGTACAAGCTTTACATTGGTATACAATATCATGACGGAGTTGTCAGCACATTTAATTTTATAAAATATCACGCTTAGAGTACTAGAGTAGCATTCATATATATTAATTAGACCAGGGGTAGGCAACCTACGGCACTAGTGCCATGCATGGCACTCGAGGTGCCTTTGCACGGCACTCAAGGCTGCTAGAGCCAAACAGGTTCTGGCCTATCAGGAGTCCCAGGAAAACATCAGATATCTGCTAAAACGAAGAGGTGGTGAAGGACAATCCTCAATTTATGCATTGCAGCACATAGAGGAAGTGATCTCAGAGCACTTCATTCCAGCACTTGTGAATGGGAATCCACACAGTATTAGAGCAGCTCGCAGTTGTTGTTGCAGCTTTTGTAGCCCATGGATCAACGCAGCTAAGAGGAATAGGCCTTGACAGAGCCAGGAGGTAGACATAGCAGCCACAGGGAGTTAGTGGCAGCCAGCATGCTGGGTAGGGCAGAGCCAAAAGGGGAGTAGTTATACCAGCCATTATAGGAAGTGGCCATCTTAACTGAACCTAAGCTTACCTGTCAGTTGTCCCTCCCACCCTCCCTGTATTTGGTTAGGTTAGTTGATTTCCCATTTTTTCACAGCGGCGGGGAATGGCCTGGTTAAATCGGAGGGTAAATGGAGGAGAAAGTGGGCATCCTGAGGTTTAGTGTGGATTGGGCACTGTTGCACGTGATTGGTAGTTTCGAGCTCGTCGGTGGCTCCGAACCTGGGGGTGTGGTGGTGTCTTGGTACACCCTACACTGGAACTGGTGGGTAGTGGTGTCTTGGTACACCCCTACAATGGATATGGTGGGTAGCGGTGTCTTGGTACACCCCTACAATCGATATGGTGGGTAGTGGTGTCTCGGTACAATTTAACCTGGTGGAAATGTGGTCAAATTGGGCGGCCAGTTTCTGTATTAACATGTTATTTAGATTGTTATCTATTGTTATTATTGTGGGGTCATTGCTAGGGGTATGTTATGTATATGGGGGATGTTATTTGTTAAGATTTGTTGGCAATGACCCCATTTGTTATTCCTTAATTATTTTATTAATAATTTAATAAAGCTGTGGACGAATTATTTCCAACAGTATAACCTGTGTCCGTGTTTTAATGGGGGTTAGGGTAAGGTTAGTGCATATGCCGGCAAATCTGACTGTGCGCCAGTCATGTCCTTGACCTGTACCTGGCTGGCCTGGTCCCCTCTGGAACCAAAGGAAACCACCCACACTGCTAGATATACACAGAAATTCAGAATAACCCTCCCCTCATACAAATAATATGGACAGCCCACACACAATCCGCACAAAAGCAACACCACTAACAATCCACATACATGCACACAATCCCACATGCAGCCTCTCACATGCAATACCCCAAACAGCCCCCACACACTACCAAACACACAATGTGACATATCCATCCACACACACAATTCTACAAGCAGCCCCCATACACAGCCCACATTCATATGTGGACGAATTATTTCCAACAGTATATATTCGATAGTGTTTATATTAGTTTTTTGCATTTTTTTTTTTACACAAAAAAATGCACTTATACTGGCAATTTCATCATGTTTTAAACACTCATATTTATGTTCAGCGAAGTCTCCTGAGTATAACAATATCCCCCATGTACAAGCTTTATGGTATTTTGAAAAGGTATAGGGTCAATATAGGGCTTGCCCAATTCAGTTTGCCAGATTGGTTTGCTGGGTCTGTGTTGCCTTTTGAGCTCATATGGTAGCCCAGGAATGTGAAATAACCCCATCATGGCATACCATTTTCAAATGTAGATAACCCAGGGTATCCCAAATGGGGTATTTCCAGTCTTTTGTAGTAGCCACTTAGTCACAAACACTGGTCAAAGATAGCATTTTTATTAGTTTTTTGCATTTTTTTACATAAAAACTGCACTTTTAGCATTTTTATTTGTTTTTTAATGGTTTTTTCCCCAATTTATATTATATATATGGGAAGGCTTTGCCTGGAGTTGTGGGAGGGGCATGTGGGACCTACTTAAGGGACTCCCATCCCCCCTTACCTACATCATCATAGTGGTCTGACGCTCGGCATACGATCACTTCCGGTCCGCGCCTGTCGAGACTTCCAGTCACGCTTCCTCTAGTTCCTGTGTAGCGGTCTTTTGGGCTGTTCGCGCTTTGACACCTCCTCTCGGACCCATCATCCCGGGTGACAGCAAACCATGAGTCATGCCTATCATCAACATTGTGGTCCCCCCCACGCCTTATCTGGGGACCGAAACGCAAGTAGACTCAATGCAAATGTTCTACTTTTTGTCAAAAGAAGCATGTGAAAAATAAAGAATTTAAAAAAAAAACAAAAAAAAAAAAACTGACTGGAGCCGAATGGACACTGAGCTGTTTTGCAGGTACTTTGCCAGACTTAAGACACCAGCTTGTGCAATTTGTGCATCCACCTCACATGCCTCAGATTATTGTCCCACCTTCCACACCTATGACTTTCCAAGAGGCACATACAAGAACCGACGGATCAGGCAAGGACAAACTTGGCCGTCCTATTGTTTACCTGGGACAACACTATTAAGCTGTATTTAACTGGCATTCAACACCACATGTATAAATTATATCCAAACAACCCTAGTTTTTTGTCTTCCTACCCTATCAAGAACATACTGAAAGGCATACACAAAGCCAGTAACAATACTCCACTTCAAAGGTTACACATTCACAAACAAATATTTAAGGATATGTTGGACTTATTAGATACAACCCCTTCCGAACATGCCACAAATTCAGTCATCAAAACAGCTATCTACTTGGCCTATTATGGCTTTCTTAGGCCATGCGAATTCACCATACATAGTAACAGAAACTCATGAGACTGCCTTAAGCGTTCTTATCTAGTTAAACAGTAGACATGTGCAATTTGTTTTTCGTTCCAAATGTCAATTCGGACGAATTTTGGACAATTGCCAAGGTTCAGAAGTTCCGAATGCTGAATTTCTGAAGTGCCGAAGTTCCAAAGTTCTGAAGCACAGGATTGCCGAAGTACTAATATGCCCTGTGGAAGAATGAAGAATGTTACACTGTATAGCAGTTTAAATAAATAGTATACAAAATAGCCAGGATTCAGCTGTAAGCATTTGAAATACTTACAACAATCAAGTAACACATTCATATAAAATGTAAGTTACTTAGCCAGTCAATGGATGGGAATGAGTAAGTAGATAACTCCCTAATTCCCACCGTACTCCCTAGCTATCTACCAAAAGGCTGAAAGACCTAAATTGGTCTTTCTGCCAAATTTACTAATACTAAGTAAAATTACTTAGTATTAGTAAATTCTGACCCTACTCACTATGCCGAGAGTAGGAGCATGTCTAGTAAACAGTGAGCAGCCTGCCCAAAATTAGAATAAGGGTGGACGGACCTATTGTCCTCCCCCCTGGCCCCCACGCCCGAGCGGTGGGTGGGGGTCCTGAATACCAATAAGGGGGGACAGACCTATTGTCCTCCCCACCCCCTGAGCGGCGGATGGGGGCCCTAAATAAAAATGTTACCCCCCCAGGTGACTAGGGGTGCCCAAACCCCTAGTCACCCACCTCCCAAACAAAATTAATAATCCCCTACCTACCCCCCTCACCCTTAAAATAGCAAGGGGGGGACCAATAAATAAGTACCTGTAAAAAAATAAATAAAACTTGCCATTTGATGTCGTCT
Organism: Pelobates cultripes; assembly: GCA_933207985.1. Classification (NCBI taxonomy): domain Eukaryota; kingdom Metazoa; phylum Chordata; class Amphibia; order Anura; family Pelobatidae; genus Pelobates; species Pelobates cultripes. The sequence goes on from OW240915.1 coordinate 188,937,399, forward strand.
TTTTTCTAAAATCTTCTTTTTTTTAGCCACAAAAAAGGCCAAATAAAAAAAAAACATAATACCCGTCGCACTTAAAAAACAAACAAACAAAAAGACGAACCCCTCCCGCCCACACACTGAAAAAACAATAAATAATACATTGTTTTTAAAATAACATATATATGTATTATATTATTTTTTTACTTTTTAGCAGCCTGGGGAACTGTCTGACAGCTCAGACAGTCCCCCTGCTGGGAGCTCCTAGACTCCTATTGCGGCAATGTGATCATTGTGATCACATGGCCCTGGAGGGCCGGGTGGCAGGAGATGCTGCAGGGGGACTGTTAGGGTCTCTGGCAGTCCTCCCTGACCATGATCGCCGCAGATCACAAGTCCAGGGCTCCTATTTGCCACAGTCGTACTAGGTACGCCCGCAGTCCATAACGACCATTTTTTGGTTAGACGTACGTAATGCATCCACGGTCGTTAAGAGGATATACATAGATATATATGTAATGTCCTTCTAAGTGTATTTTGATATAATATATGTATATGTGTATATATATATATATATATTATCAAAATAGTTAGAATAAAATTACATATATATATATATAATTTTTTAAAATTATTTTTAGTTTATTTATTTTTAATTATTTGTTTTATAATCTATAATATATATATATATAGTTATTATATATATGTGTGTGTAATTTTACTCCAAGTGTAATTTTTATTACTATATGTATATATTAATAAAAAATACATATATTTGTTTTAAATGTATTATCTTTTATTTATTTTTTCACCAGCAGGGGGACTGCCTGTCAGCTCAGGCTGTCCCCCTGCTCGCAGCACTTTTAGAGTGGTCACATGTCCCCTAGGTATCCTAAATTGCAGAGGGGGACAGTCTGGGCTGAGCCCAGACATTCCCTCCCAAAAAGAAGACCAATCCCCGGCAGGGGAATGGCGGTGATTGGTAAGCACATGGAGAGGGAGAGGGTAGGGCTTACATCTTGTAAAAAAATTTTTTTTTTAATGTTTATTCATTGAGTGCCTCGACCCCTCAAGGCTCTCAGTACAGACAGAGCATCGGAAGCCTGCCTGATGGCTTCTGATGCTCTGCCTCACTGCCGGGCTCCACGTGGAGCAACCCAGAAGTGAGGCAGCCAGGCAGTGAGGCGGGTTATTTCGAGGCATTGCTTCAATACCATTGGAGCTGCTGGAAGCGATCATGATCGCTTCCAGCGCTCTAATTCCCTGCGGACGTATCAGGTATGTCCGTGGTCCTTAAGGACCATTTTTTGTCGGACGTACATGATACGGTCACTAAGGGGTTAAAATACAGCTGAGAAGTTTTGAGGATACTGAAAAATACTCCACTAGTGCAAATGATGATAATGTATTAAAGGTGAGTAACACGACTCGAAAGTTTAAAGTTAGAGACAACTCTAACATTGTTTGTTACAACTGCTGCCAAAAAGGACACCGGGCGAGAGCGTGTTCAAACATTCAAAATAAAGGTCAATCACTGTGGTGTAGCTATTGCAAAAGCTAAACACACAAAGATGCAAATTGCAGACGTAACAAGAAAGACAATGTCGTTTTTAAAAAGATACGTCATGTTGCCTTTTACATGAAAAACGTATCATTCTCACAGAGAGAAAAATAAAAAATAAAATATATATATCCTTACCATAAATTGTAATTGATAATAATTAAAGTTTCCATATTAGAATTAATTATTTTGCCGATGGAAGATATTAATACATAAGACTGGTCTTGATAGAATATTACTAACATTACCGGAAAGTTCCATTTGTACCCTATGTTTTTTGCTCTGAGAATAGCTGTAATTTCATTAAATTTTCTTCCTGCCTGTCGAGTAGCTGGAGACAGATCAGGAAATAATTTACTGTCCTTAAACTGAGGATCCGTGAGAGGAGATTTCGGAATAGCTTGCATTATCAGATTTTTGATATAACCGTTTGTGAATTTAACAATTGTATCTCTAGGCAAAGTTGAAGAGATATTTTGTGGTTTGAAGAGACGGTCTCTCAAATGGGTGCTTTTCCAGTTGAAGAGATGGTAATTATGATGAATAAAGGGATCTAAGATATTGCTCTAGATGATCTTGAGAAATTGACTCAGGTATTCCTCTGACTTTAATGTTATTTCTTCTGTAACGGTCATCTAAATCCATTAATTTGTTCTCTAATTTATCAATTCTATCTTCTAGTGAATTATTTAATGAAACAAGTTTTTATTTTCTTCTTGGAGTTTCTGAATTATTTGAGTTTGTTCTGTTAGAGTATTAGTTAATTGGGTCAGGTCCAATTTAAGTGTAGAAATACTTGAGTCATTATCTTGCTTTATTTTGATGTAGACTTTGTTTAAAGATTCATGCAGTGTCTGTTGCGTTATAGCTAAAGGATGATTTGGCTGTATGTCTTGATACTGTGTAGTATGTATAGAAAGGTTCAGTTCTTCTCTCTGGTCATGTGAAAATTATCTTCTGTTGGTCTCGCCGGTTCTTGGGCAGTAAAAGGTATTTATTACCTTTTATCTTTTTCTTAGATTATTATTTTGTCCTTGTCTTTTTTGACCCCATTCCCCACCCCCCATTTTTTCACCCCCCCCTTCTTTTCTTCTTTTTTTCCTTGGCTTTTTTCCCATCATTTTCTATTTTTCCACTTTAAGAATATTTGTAAGTGACAAGGGGAAAGTGCATCACAACAATGAGATATTATTATTTACCGTATATACTCGAGTATAAGCCGAGTTTGGCACATTTTTTGTGCTGGAAAAGCCCCCCTCGGCTTATACTCGACTTAAGAGCTGTATTATGGCAACTTATATTGCCATAATACAGACCAGGACAACCAGGCTCATTACAAGCGCGGTGGTCCTGTTGGGGGCCGGAGCAAGCTGTTACTTACCTTTATAGCAGCTCAGTGCAGCTCCCAGTATAAGTCTCGCGAGACTGTCAGAGCATTGCCACTGGTTACCGTGGCAAGGCTACACGCAGCATGCAGACCGCGAGACTTACCCAGGGAACTGCTGGAAAGTAAGAGCTTCCGCACCCCACCCCCCCAGCACATCCATGCCACTGGATCACCAGGGATTGAGATATCCCCCCTCACTGGCCAAGTATTAAGTAGGGAGGTGGGACAAAAATAATGTTTAAAAAGTGTAATTAAAATAAATATAAATAAAAAAATTAAAATAATAAAAAAGCCCTCCCCTCCCCCATTGATGGGAGTCTGACACCCTTTTCTGACTCCCTGTATATGATGCAGAGTGTGTGTGTATATAATGCACACACTTTGCATTCTATACAGGGAGGCAGAAAAGGGAGTCAGACTCCCATCAACCTGAGTCACCCTCTTGCACCTAAAATGTAGGCAACAGGAGGGTGACTTAAATATTATCTATATTTAATATTAAATATTATGTGTATCTTTTTTGTATGAATGTGTCTGTTTGTAATATGTATGTGTGCCTGTCTGTATGTGTCTTTGTATGTATGGTTTGTGTGTGTCTGACTGTGTCTGTATGTATGTGTGTGTGTGTGTGCCTGTCTGTCTGTATGTGTGTGTCTCTGTATGTATGTGTGTGTGTGTGTTACTGTCTGTCAGGGGGTAAGAAGGAGGGAGGGGCCACTGGTCCCACTTACCTGTTCTCCGGTGCAGTGCGGGTGTTCACCAGTCTCTTCCGTTCATCTGCAGGCGCCTGCAGCCTCTGTGGGTGGTCCAATGACTGTTGATATCACCGTTATTCTTTTCTCCTGCACGCCGGCCGTAACGCAGCGCATGCAGTAACACAGCCTGTATAGTATGAGCCCCAACAAAGGCTGCTCTATGCAAACATAGTTGGCATTCTTTTTCAAAGTCTTTTTTTTTATGCTCTTAGAAATGGATCTCAATACTTTTAATCCCGGACCAAAACAAAAACGCATTTCATACGATGCTGTTTTCAAGCTCAAAGTCGTGTCAAGAGCAGAAGAAAGCAATAACAGTATTGCAAGTAGGGAATTTTGTGTTGACGAAAAACAAGTGAGGGAGTGGTGGAAAATAAAAGCTGACTTGGAAAAGATTCCAAAGGCAAAAAAAGCTTGATGTGGTTTAACAACTTCATATAGGGCTCTAGAGACTGAATTGCATAAATGGGTTATGGAGTGTCGTCAAAATGGTTACTGCGCAACACTCATGGGAATTCGATTACGTGCCCTTCAGATGGCTAAAGATGACAAATTAAAAGCACCAGGCATTGAAAATTTTGTTGCGTCAGCAGGATGGTGTACCCGCTTCATGAATAGGTTTGCCCTATGTTTGCGGCAAAGAACAAAGATTTCACAGAAGTGGCCAAAAGACCTTGATGAAAAATTGATGTCATTCCATTCATTCATCATAAAACAAAGAAGGATCCATAACTATGACCTGGGAGATATTGGGAATATGGATGAAACACCTATGACCTTTGATCTTCCAAGCAACAGAACTGTGGCAAGTTTGGGAGACAAATCTATTTTACTCAGAACCACAGGAAATGAAAAAAAACATTTCACAGTCGTTCTGTCATGTTTGGCTAATGGAACTAAGCTACGGCCTGTCATTATTTTTAAAAGAAAGACCTTGCCTAAAAAGGTAAAATTTACACCACAAAATGGCTGGAATAAATTTGGAAATTTGTCTTCTCAAGTTACTTTGGCCGTTATTCCAGGTGGGCTTACATCTGTATTGCAGCCCCTAGATGTGTGTTTAAATAAACATTTCAAAGAGCGTGTGCAAAAGAGGTGGCATGAATGGATGTCATCTGGTCACCCCCGACTGACAAAAGTTGGAAATCTGATGAAGCCCGACAAAGAATTGATAGCAAAATGGGTTTGTGATGCATGGGAAGAGATTCCAGAGGACATGGTGCAACGCACCTTCAAGAAATGTGGCATTAGTAATGCTAAGGATGGCAGAGAAGACAGCGCTTTGTATGAGAACGACAGCAGTGATGGTGATGACTGTGAACTCATTAATGATGACAATGTCTACGCCAATAACCTCACACCAGCTACAGTTAAAGCTCTGTTTGGACATACAGATGATGAGGAATCCAGTTTTTTTTTAACTCTTTTAGCTTAGTTACTGATAGAGCTAAGGTTTTTGTACTGTTAAAGTTATTGTTGATACCATATTGTTTTTGTTGATCCTTTTTTCCCCTTACAGAGCTAGTTTACTGTTTTTCTTTAAAATAAATATTCAAAAACCTTTAACCTACTGATGCCTCAATTAATGTAATTTTATTGGTATCTATTTTTATTTTTGAAATTTACCAGTAGTTGCTGCATTTACCACCCTAGGCTTATACTCGAGTCAATAATTTTTCCCAGTTTTTTTGTGGTAAAATTACGTGCCTCGGCTTATATTCGAGTATATACGTATATCATTTTTTTAAAATTTAATAACTAAATTGACAGCGCCTGCATTTTCACAAATCAGAATTATTAGCCCAGGGTTGGGTTGTTGTACTTGGGTATTAATCTATATTTTTAGACTAAACTTTGGAAATCACAATAAAAAGATACTAAAATAATGTTATTCTGATATTTCACATACAGTAGAAAATGTATTACATTAAGATAATTTCTAAGACATAGTAATATATTTTTTAATTGAGGAGATAATACTCTCCAGTTTACTAAATATTATCTGATCGAGTGTCTTATTTGTGAACATTAATAAATGGGTGATTCCATATTTATCACTACTTAATATTATTATTATTATTATGTTTTTTGTATTCCTGGATATGTGGTTTCCAAGTGTAGTAAATCTCCTAGTTAATATCCATGCCTCACTACCTGCGTAAAAAAGTAGCAGGTACGCGTTGAACATGATGTTTTGTTCAACTCTTTTTTTTAAAATGAAAATTGTCTACAAATGCTATAGACAAATAATGATATGGTTTTTTTTTTGTAAATGTTAAAGGACTGCTCTACTGGGACTCTATTACAGGGGTTATGATGGCTTTTGATGATACTTAGGTGTGTTTTGTGGAATTTCCAAGGGCTTAATTCACCCCAAAAACAGGGGGCAATGTGCAAATTTTGAAAAGACAGTAATCTGGATATAGCTTATATCCAGGAGACTCATGGGATATCCTCTCCTACTAAATGTAGGCATTTCAATAACTACGTCAATCTTAAAGTAAAATGAAAAAAGGGGGGAGTATCCATTGTTTTGTCTAAAAACCTCATTCGAATGTATGCATTCTGAAAGTGATGCTAACGGTAGATTTCTTCTTCTAATTACTAGGATAAATGATAAGATTTTAACTCTGGTGAATATATATGCCCCGAACGACTTCTCAATGAGTTTCCTGGATGATTGCATCTCCAGAATTGATAAGGTTAAAGGACCACTATAGGCACCCAGACCACTTCAGCTTAATGAAGTGGTCTGGGTGCCAGGTCCAGCTAGGTTTAACCCTTTTTTCTATAAACATAGCAGTTTCAGAGAAACTGCTATGTTTATAATAGGGTTAATCCAGCCTCTAGTGGCTGGATCATTGACAGCCGCTAGGGGCGCTTCCGCACTTCTCACTGTGATTTTCACAGTGAGAAGACGCTGCCGTCCGGCTGAATGCGCGTGCGGCTCGTGCCGTGCATGCGCATTCAGCCGATGAGGAGGAGAGTCCCCCGCCCGGCGCTGGAGAAAGAGGTAAATTTAACCCCTTACACCACCTAGAGCTCGGCAAGAGGGTGGCCCTGAGGGTGGGGGCACCCTCAGGGCACCATCGTGCCAGGAAAACGAGTATGTTTTCCTGGCACTATAATGGTCCTTTAAGTGTGGAAACGTAATCGTGGAAGGGGATTTTAATTGCGTTCCAAAATTAAAATTAGACAAAACAAAAACAACAAAAATGAATCGGTGCCAAAAATTAAAACATCCGAAAATAAATTCAATTACTTTTTGTTAAAAAATTCACTTTATGATTGTTGGAAAACTCTCAATCCAGCTTTGAGAGATTATACATATTTCCCTCACGTTCATCAGACCTACTCCCGTATAGATTTTTTTTTAGTTTATTTTTCAGATTACGGACTCTTGGATTGGCTAAATTATTCTATCGAATGCTCCAGTATTTTTAACACTTAAAATTCCAACCTTCTTTAAAATTAGAAAGAGATGGAAACTGAATGAAATCCTCTTACGAATAGATGAGGTAACCACAGACTTAGCTAGGGAATTAGACTTTTTAATTCAAAATAATGATACAGTGCCTTGCAAAAGTATTCACCCCATTGGCATTTTTCGTGTTTTGTTGCCTCACAACCTGGAATTAACATGGATTGTTTGAGGATTTGAATCATTTTATTTACAGAACGTGCCCACAACTTTAAAGATTTTTTTTTATTATGGTAAAGCAAACAACAAACAGGACAAAATAATAGAAAAAGTCAATGTGCATGACTATTCACCCCCCTAAAGTCAATACTTTGTAGAGCCACCTTTTGCGGCAATCACAGCTCCAAGTCACTTTGGATAAGTCTCTATGAGCTTGCCACATCTTACCACTGGGATTTTTGCCTGTTCCTCCTTGCAAAACTGCTCCAGCTCCTTCAAGTTGGATGGTTTGTGCTTGTGAATAGCAGTCTTTCAGTCTGACCACAGATTTTCTATTGGATTGAGGTCTGGGCTTTGACTAGGCCATTCCAACACATTTACATGTTTCACCTTAAACCACTCAAGTGTTGCTTTAACAGTGTGTTTGAGGTCATTGTCCTGCTGGAAGGTGAACCTCTGTTCTAGCCTCAAATCACGCACAGAGTGGTACAAGTTTTGCTCAAGAATATCCCTGTATTTAGCACCATCCATCTTTCCCTCAACTCTGACCAGTTTCCCAGCCCCGGCTGCTGAAAAACATTCCCACAGCATGATGCTGCCACCACCATGTTTCGCTGTGGGGATGGTGTTCTTTGGGTGATGTGAGGTGTTGGGTTTGCGCCAGACATAGAATTTTTTTTTGATGGCTGAAAAGTTCAATTTTAGTCTCTTCAGACCAGAGCACCTTCCTCCATACATTTTGGGAGTCTCACACATGCCTTTTCGCAAACTCAAAATGTGCCATTTTGTTTTTTGCTGAAAGTAATGGCTTTCTTCTGGCCACTCTGCCATAAAGCCCAACTCTATGGAGCGTACGGCTTATTGTCGTCCTATGTACAGATAGTCCAGTCTCTGCTGTGGAACTCTGCAGCTCCTCCAGGGTTACCTTAGGTCTCTGTGCTGCCTCTCTGATTAATGCCTGGTCCGTGAGTTTTGGTGGGCGTCCGTCTCTTGGCAGGTTTGCTGTTGTGCCGTGTTCTTTCCATTTGGTTATGATAGATTTGATGGTGCTCCTGGGCATCATCAAAGATTTGGATATTTTTTTTATAACCTAACCCTGACTTGTACTTCTCAAAAACAATGTCCCTTACTTGTTTGGAAAGTTCCTTGGTCTTCATGGCAGTGTTTGGTTAGTGGTGCCTCTTGCTTAGGTGTTGCAGCCTCTGGTGCCTTTCAAAAAAGTTGTGTATATGTAATGACAGATCATGTGACACTTAGATTGCACACAGGTGGACATCATTTCACTAATTATGTGACTTCTGAAGGTAATTCGTTGCACCAGAGCTTTTTATGGGCTTCATAACAAAGGGGGTGAATACATACGCACATACGACAGTTTTCTGTTTTCTATTTCTAAAAAATAGTTTTATGTATATATTTTTCTCATTTCACTTCACCAACTTAGACTATTGTGTTCTGATCCATCACATAAAATTCAGATTAAAGGGACACTATAGTCACCTGAACAACTTCAGCTTAATGAGGTTGTTCAGGTGAGAACTATAGCTCCCTGCAGCCTTTCTCAAGTAAACACTGTATTTTCTGAGAAAAGCTAGGAACACCTCCAGTTGCAGTCACTCAGAATGCCACCAGAGGGACTTCCGAGTTGATTAAGGCATAAAACTCCTCAATCCACTCAGATCTGCTGTCAGCAGAGCACAGGGCAGCACTGTGTCTCCTCCCTCTGCATGCAGCCACTGAACGTTCCTCATAGAGATTCATTGATTCAATTCATCTCTATGAGGAGATCCTGATTGGCCAGGGCTGTGTTTGAATCATGCTGGCTCTGTCCCTGATCTGCCTCTTTGTTAGTCTCAGCCAATCCTATGGGGAAGCATTGTGATTGGATCAGGCTACCACTTCTGATGATGTCAGCAGACTGTTTTTTTTTGTTTAGACAAACAGCATACAGATTTACAGCTTCTGGCTTGAATACAGTAAGATTTTTACTATATTTATGGAGGCATGAGGGGCCCGGGGGGGAGGGGGGGGAGCTAGATGGTGGTGTTAACACTATAGGGTCAGGAATACATGTTTGTGTTCCTGACCCTATAGTGTTCCTTTAATAAAACATTAAACTTAAGGCTGTAATGTAACAAAATAGGTAAAAAGTCAAGGGGGGTGAATACTTTTGCAAGGCACTGTAACAGGATGGTTTCTACATCTATTGTTTGGTGTACTCTAAAAAGTTTCGCTAGAGGGGTTCTAATAAAAGCAGGCTCAAGGACAAAAGAAAAACAAAGATGAAAGTATCACTACATTATATATTAAGTTGGCTAAATAAGAAAGACTAAATAAGTTACAAACAATTCAAAACATTACTAACAAAATCACGCGCCTGCAACACCATGTAAATAAAAAGATTCAGGATGAGGTTAATAAATCTATAACATTTCTTAAGCAAAAATGGTATCACAACAACAATAAGGTTAGTAAAGTCCTTACGAATAGACTGAAAGATACTTTTAAAGGACCACTATAGGCACCCAGACCACTTCAGCTCAATGAAGTGGTCCGGAATGCCAGGTCCCTCTAGGGTTAACCCTGCCTGCTGTAAACATAGCAGTTTCAGAGAAACTGCTATGTTTACCTATGGGTTAATCCAGCCTCTAGCGGCTGTCTCATTGACAGCCGCTAGAGGCACTCCCGCGCTTCTCACTGTGATTTTCACTATGAAAAGATGCCAGTGTCCATAGGAAAGCATTAAGAAAGCTGACTGACTGAATGCAGGCGCGGCCGATGATGTCCAAAGGAGGAGGAGAGTTCCGGTGCTGGAGAAAGGTAAGTGATTAACTCCTTCAGCCCCCTAGAGCCCAGCAGGATTGGGATCCTGAGGGTGGGGGGGACCTAAAGACCCTATAGAGACCCTACAAACTTGTTTTCCTGGCACTATAGTGGTCCTTTAAGTAAGGGCATCCCTTACTACCAGTGTTTGCTGCCTGATTACAATTCTACGTATAGTTGCCTTTTAGCGCTTATCCTCCTTTCTATTATTATGCAAAAATTACTTTAAACAAATATTATACTATTAATGAGGCAAAAATCTCTCAAATGCATTAAAGTTGGTGCCTGGAGTGTCTCTTTAAACGTTTTTGTCCATTCATATAATTTTTCCAACATACCATACCAGACATATTTTGTCTCATTTACATTCAGCTAAAATTCTAACATACACTGTACGTCAGGCCTGCCCAAAAGGTAGACCGCCAGATGCTGTAGAACTACAACTCCAATGATGCTTTGATTGCCTTTAGAATGACAAAACATCATGGAATCTGCAGTTTAAAAACATCTGGAGATCTACCTTTTGGGCACCCCTGCTGTACGTCCTACAGACAGTTAAGCCCATTACAATGCTCTTATGAAACTGGATGAAAACATTAAAAAAAATAATTATAGTCCATTGTAGTTCAACTGAAAATATGGGTTAGAGGTGGCCACTGTAACTTTAACAGACATATCTATTAATAGAGAGGGTGTCAAACACTATCACTCAAGAGTAACAAACAAGACACATTTTTGGTTTAATTATTGAGTGAACTTTTAATTGGAGTATTTGTAAAATTTGTATGCTATCCATCGTTGTGGACAAAGTTTCATACTCATTTCATAAGAATGATAATCAGGTACACCATCCCACCTGTGATTGTAAATGCATCCCATGGTACTCAACAGAACAATGATTTTCTACCTTGATTCTGTAGAACGCAAAGTTTAACAGAGAAGCAATGTCTAACCTTCAACCGAACCAAAAAAACAAGCTTACTTATTTCAACAACAAATCATAATCTGGAACTCAATGACAATTTGCATCCAATGGCCACTCGGAAGTAAAAATACTCATTTGTAGGCACGGCTGAATGTTTTATGACTTTTATACTTAAAAAAATATATAAATCATGCTACATTTGTTCAATGAATATTCAGTGTAATCTCTGGCAAACATTCAGAGAGTCATTTGGAATCAACCTTTCATGGCATTTACCCAGAAGCATTTAAAACAGACGTTGGAATATTTGCAAAATATTAATTGAATGAGGGTGGCAAACCTACATTTTGCTCAAACATTATAACACATTTGCATGTCCTTGCTTATTTGATGCAATTTGTCTTTGTTCAGTAACCCAAAGAGATGGTGATGCACAGGAGGAGTAAGTGGTCATAATATGTTGATCTTAAACTATATTCATGTATCGAAAAACACAAAACAAAATAAACAGAAAATATTTCACGTTTCCTTAATGTTCAGTCACCAAGATCTTCCTTCCCTGTAATTTATGCATTTTGTGTTACATAAATTGCATGCTCTTGGAATGAGGTATGCAAATATTACTACTTATCAAAATAGTTTTCCCCCCTCTTTCGATACTTTAACAAAATATTTTCACGAATATACAAAGAAAATATAAGCCTGAATATGATTTTTGATGAACATGCATGAGATGTCCTTTAAATCAACTGACTTCACCTTATATTACTAGCATGTGTACTAGCATTAGGTTTATGCAAATCTTACAGAAGCAAAACAGACCTTTATTTAAATTTCTTGAAAAAAAAAAACATTATAGGTTGACTTACACACTACTTGTTGTGTGAAATGACTTTTTATTAGTTTTTTTTTAAATTGCCAATCCTTTCAATTGTCATATTAAGTGAATTTACAGTTCTGGTAGAAAAAATAAATCCAAATAGCAGCTCTCATTTTTTTTGAGAAAATGAGAACACCTCTTACTATGGCTCCTCCTGAATTTAATGGACTAATCCTTTACATCAAAGATTATATGATATAGATGTGTGTTTTTATTAAGAAACACCAAGAAGGGTGGTTTATCCATTTTCATGACAAGGCACAAGCCAGTTGAATCTTAACTATCACAAGTACACACTATAGCATGAACGTTATTTCTGCATTTTACGTTTTTGGTCACAGCCTTTTGATATTGGTCATGTCTGGACTGCGTGAATTGTATCCTATTGACGACATTCGTCTATATCAAGACCTCAAGTATTTAATCTAAAGGGACACTATAGGCACCAAAACATATTTAGCATAATAAAGCAGTTCTGGTGTACAGATCATGCCCCTGCAGTGCAGTCTCACTGCTCAATTCTCTGTTATTTATGAGTTAAATTACTTTTGTTTCTGTTTATTCAGCCCTAGTCACAATTCCACTGGCTGTGACTCACACAGCCTGCATGAAAACAAAATGGTTTGATTTTTGATAAGTTGTTGACTTGTTTTAGAAGTATTTTTTTTCTGCTCTGCAAATCGAACTTTAATCAGACACAAGAAGTTCCTGTAGGGGCTAGAAGACTATTAACATAGCAGGAGATGAGAAATTTTATATCAAACAGAATGTTTAATAAAGGAAGTATAAACATTAGATGTCTCTTTACATGAAGTGTTTAGGAAGGTTGTGTACATTACAAGCAGGGAGGTGTGACTAGGGCTGCATGGACAAAGTGATTTAACACTTAATTGGCAGAGAATCGAGCAGTGAGACCGCATTAGGAATGAAATATACTGCTTTATTAAGCTAAAATTGTTTTGGTGGATATAGTGTTGTTTTAATTATGTGTCCCTTGGAAAAATCACATAGAAACTCTAGGCTTGTGACCAAATAACTTTGTTTCCATGTTTTTTGTATTTTTATTAATTTGAATTTACATTCATTATAGCTGAACTGGCCAATGAGAAAAAGAAAATATACCCTCTCCCGCCCTTACCGAAACACCTATGTTGTACTAAACATATTTTTTAAATCTATAAATAGGGTTCAGGTCACTAGCTTGTAAATTTTAATTAAATGAGCACACAATGAAAAAGAATATGATACAAAGAAATATTTTAGATTAGTATGTGGAGAAAAAACATAAACCAGTTATAACTCTTTTCTACGCCTTTCAATGTATAATTTATAACATATTTATTGAGAGACAGTACCCCCACTTTAATATGTTCCTTTTTCTCTGTTATTAAATTATAGAATAATCTGGTATTTTATACATAAACATTAATGACATAATTTTCTTTGTGTCTTGATAAGATATTACTGAGTACACAAATGTCATCTACGATCACTTGCAATGATGAAGATTACAATATTACTGTATATGTAGTTATAGAAGTGATCATAAAGTACAACACAATATTTATCTCTGTTACACCTATATAGCTATTCTGCTGCCTGACACAACTGTACATGCAGAAAATGCTAGTTTTTTTTTAAGAATATAGGGTAGTGGAACATTCCAAGTTATATACCTGAGCATCTGATCACACCACTATAAGTGTATGTTGGACTTAATTGGCGGAACTGTATAATTCAAAAGTGTTGTATGTAGTTAAACAACCTGAGTAAGACCAACACTGTGGTGAGATAAGTCAATCCTTTTGACGTTAATAAGGGGCAGTGGTTCTTAGAAAACAATTCCATTTTGAGGTAGAAAACATTAAACTATACATTAAAAAATTGAAGAACAGTAAAAGCCAGAAAAAAGTAGTGCTTAGCACTCACAAGGCTTTTAAAAAAAGACTCCTGGTTTAAGGTACTCAATGGAAAGCATCTGGGTGCTTAGAAATTAATGTAGCTGTCGACATGTCCCTCTTCCCTTACAAACCCAGGCTAAAATAATTCTAGAACAAACTGCTGATAACAGTAGTTAAGGGGAAGTATAGTGTCATTTTATACAGCAGATACATTGTGTTTTAAGACCAAAGTGTATTTAACCTTTCTTTTTTTACCAACACTAATCACCAACTTTCCACTTATATTCTCTGACTGGTGACTTTTTAGTGGGACATACAATAGATATAGGCAATAGGAGAAAGACTTATGTCTCAGTGGTGTAGTTGTAAGACATGGATGAAAGTGGAGTCAAGTGGCTGCTCCATTGTCTTCCCGAACTTCCAGCACGTTGAGATTCCTCCTCTTCTTGCTGCTTATGTTTGGCTATAAGTTGTTTGACTTCTTCTTCATCAGGGAAAGGGTTCTCACCGTAAGTCTCTTTCAACCACTTCCGGAACTATAATTGAAAAGAAAACCATGAATTGTACTATATTTGATTTGATACAGTACCTAAAGTCTAATATACTGAATACACATATAGATGATCATTTAAAATATTAAAGGGAACCCTAATGAAAATAAAAAAAATAAATCTCCTCTTGGCAGCCACTCCACCTTCTGTGAAGTCATCTGGTGACTTTTGGCTAATCCAATGCTTCTCAAAGAGAAGCATAGAGTTCATACAGGTCATGGGACTCAATCCATTGTTTCTTATAAAGAAGCACTGAACCCAATGTGAGAAACTCAAGTTTACGAAAGTCATAAAGGAACATATTAGGCAACATAATCACTTCAACAGCCAGCCTGCAATGGTGAGATGGTGGAGACAGAGCTTGCTTCACTTCTTTCCATACCAAGGGTAGCAGGCAGTGACTGAGCTCAACTCCTGGTATGAACTGGTATGGTGTGAGGCAGAAGCATAGCTTCACCTCTGCTGCAGAGTTCCAAGCCTCTGTACGGAATGTTGAATGAACTGTTTAGTAGTGCTTCGGGACCAGGTGCCAATGAACTTCTGGCATCCATAACCATTTCAATTCATTGAACTGGTTATGGTGCCTACTGTGTTCCTAACAGCCACTAGAGGTGTGTTCCTTAACACATGTAAATATTGCTGTCTATTGTGCTTAGAGCAAGCATGTCAAACTCAAAGGCTAACACGGGTCAAATAAACAAAGTTTAAATTGATGTGGGTCGCAAAAATAAACTGGATATACAGTTTAAAAACTTTACAAAATGCCCTCAATGCCAAAATAGATCTTCAAGGTCTAATATAAATTAAACTTCAAAATACACTATTCTAAACAGATGTCCACAGTCTCTTCTTCCTCTTATGTGCTCTATATATAAATATAATAGATTTCATTATACTGCACTTCATTTTCTAATATCTATATGAATGGTTCCTATGTCATGTTAATGGCCCTCCACAACACAACATCCAAAAAAATATATGTTATATATTTACCTCACTATATCTATATAGCATTGGAACTTCAATATAAACCATTAACATTACTATTCATAAATATTCATGTTTTTTATATATATTTTTAAATATATATTATTTTTTATGTATTCCTTTTTTTTAATCTACATTCTAGTCACATTACTTGGGAACCCTTCAATACGATTATTTTTATTTGGTATTTCTATTTATGTTGATTTCCATATATATGTTCTACCAAAATTCTGTTAACTTTTATGGCGACATTTCGTTTGTATTATATTTATTCTCTTCTGTATAGATACCATTCACGTGCGTCTATGCACGTTCTATCGGTATTAGGACTATGACTAGTGTTTGGAACTCTAATTTGTATCACGCATTCGTCAGCTGTTCGACAAGACGCTACAGTAAGTAGGTCTTTGTGTTTCAAGGATGGAACGCACAGCGCCGGTGAACGGAATTGAGATAAATTATAACGAGTATAAGAAGACCTCCATTTGAAGAATTATCACATACCCCTGAAGAAGTCCTTACCATTATTTGGACGAAACGCGTTGGATTTCGGACTCACATTTGTTTTTATTGTATGTTATTTTTTTCTTCCTGCGGCCTGATTTGGACCTTTTGTAGACCTACCACGCTACTATCTTGTTCCACTTATAGTGGAGATATGCCTGTGAACGTCCACTTGTCTGTAAGTGTATTCTAATAAATAATTTTGTATTTTTTATACATACTTCACTATGTATGGTTCTTTTCCTCTATTCCTTTGAAAGAAAGATTCATATACCACTAGGATCTATTATGAAATTCTACTTGAACCCCAGGTGGGGTGAGAAGCCTGCTTTCAATTTACGCTTGTGAGTTTGCTACTAGCATCACATTTGCACATTTATATAAACTGTATTATGCTATGATATTTATTTTTATCACTCTAGATTGTTTAAACACTTATATAGTACTCATCTACCTTGGATTCATATTTCCCAGGTTGTATTTCTTAATTTCAAATGTCTATTGGGTGTTTTTTCCACTTTTTTGTTTGCTTTTTATCTATTGGGTGTTAGTGAGGTACACCAGGAACTACTCCAATTTTGACGTATTATTTCCTTATCTCTAGTGTTTATACTTTCTTGTCTTATCAAGGAACTATCTTTCCTGTCTAGCAGCTGGTCGCTGCCACAACACAAAGTGGCCCCAGGGGAGGTGGGCTGCAAATATATCCATTGTGGTCCGCATGCGGCCTGTGGGTCGCGAGTTTGACATGCTTGGCTTAGAGTGTCCATTTAAGTAATAAAGACAGACGAAAAGTTATTCATTAGAAAACTGGAGATTACTAGTGCATCCAAAGAAACCTACACGAAATAGAATATTTCCATTTTTACATTTTCTTTCCCATTGGTGCAAGGGAAGAAGTGTGAAACTTTTTTTTTTAATTCACACTATTGCATTTTTGTACAATAGTAAATTGCAAAGAGAGAAATCAAAAAGGAAAAGGGGGCAAATATACCCTCCCCCTGCCGCCCCAATCCATTAGAAACATTATACAAAGTCAAAATCCTAAACGTAAAATATTTAACACTGACCACAAGATAACATAGAAAAACTTGCTACTACATGTTTTCACATACAAAATTCATTGTCACAGACTATTGATAGAGAGCTAAAAAGCCCAAAATAGGTAATAAGTAAAATAGGGAAAGATAGAGAAAAATGTGGGTGTAAGAGGAAGAAATGTTGATGGAAAAAAGTGGAAAAAATGAGGAAGATAAGAAAAAGTGAGGAAGAGATTAGGGCAGGGAGTGAAATAAAAAGAACTAGAGTGAGGGGCAACCAACGATCGAAGACTGAACGTTCTCTGAGGATTTAAATAAGAATTAGTGTGTCCAGGTCGGTGTGCATATGGATTTGGCAAGTAACTCCTTTAACTTATGCAGCCCATCAACCCTCTCAATCTAATCCACAAAAGTAGTAGTGTCGGGTGTCCTCCTGCAAACAGGTACAAGAGCCCTCCCTCAGAGATTGAACATAGATGTAAAACACCTTTATTAATAAATTAGCAAAAAATGAAAATAATCCAAAAGCAAAGTTCAGGAGGTAAGCAGGAGTCAAGCACCAAATCAGGTGGTCAGACGAGCCAGAATCAGGAGAATGGAGAGAAGTGGAGTCAGGAACAAGGCCAGAAGTCAAAAACTAGGAAATATTCTGGGAAACAGGAATCCACACAAGGGCAAGGAGGTACTGGGGCTTTAAATAGGCTACACTGATTAGCAAAAGAGCTGGCTACTAACAACCAGGTGAGAAAATGTGGCAACAGTAATGAAGGAGCTGATAGTTAAAAGCAGATGAATAGCTCAGAAGGGTTGCCATTCAAAACAGCAGAGAAACCCTGACAGTGAAAAACTATGGAACAGTTAAAGTATTCTACAGGTGCAAAGACACTGAATCAATCAAAATGTCAGCAGTTTATATGACCCCTCCTGGAATTCATAGGCGATTAAGCAGTGAAATAAGATACAAGGTACATTATACATTGGACATATGACACCTCAGTCCCCTTCAAAGTAGTCACCTTGGGACTTCACACAGCTCTGCCTACGTCTCTTCCACTGTTCAAAACACTCTGCAAAATCCTTTGTTGGACTCGCCATCAGCTACCTCATCGTACTCACCTAAATCTCATCATGGTGAGAAATATCTTCCCTTTCAAAGGTGATTTTAGTTTTGGGAAAAGCTAGGAGGCACCAAATCTTTAAACAGATTCTCAACCATCTTTGAAGCATTTGTGTCACACTTTTTTTGCGCTGCACTCATTGGTTCATCCCTGAAAGCCTTCTTAATCATCTGAACAGTTTCCGTGGAATTCCGAGGAATGTTCAAGCTCAACGCTAAATTTTATGTAGCTTAGTTGTTCCACTAGCTCAGTCATTTTGAATGTGATGGCCAAACAGTACACATGCTAATTCAATGTATCTAGCACCCCCACTGACTAGTACAGTGAAATCGTCATTGTTCACGCATGATCATTATCAAGAACAATAATATGAACGCTAGTAAAAGAGCTAAAATATCTCAACAGTCTGCCAAAGCAAGTTTATCTTCCATGGGAATTTCTTGACCTGCTTAGTCTTCCAAGTTGCAATCAAACTACAGTTACTAAACAGAACACAACAAAAACACTATTAAAGCTCCAAGGACTCATGGAACACACATTAATCCAGGTGTCACTGCCAATGAAACACAAAGCCATCAATGTTGTACAATCTCTGTTTAAATGTTTCTATACATTAACAAATCTGATTATCTATGAGAAAACAATTAGTCGCAATTACTTAAAGCTAAGCATACAACAATCCAGTGCACACTGGCTCTGAACATATTGGATTAGTAAAGTTCTTTGTATGGGTCACTAGAGAGGGAAGAAGAAACAGCTGAAGAGGTAAACTGTTTTTACAAATAGCTACCAAGCTGTATCTGTGCATCAATCCAGAAATGAATTTATTAATCTTCACATGATATACACAGTCACAGTTTAACCACAAATGTATGAACCACAAGTGTAAAATTAAATACACTTGATGTTTTCAGCCACAAAACATTCTTCTAAAGGTGTATAAAGATTCTCATGAAGACAACTCAAAATCTTCATCAAAAACAAAACAGAATAATACTACAATTCATATAATGATTTATATTTAATCATATTAAAGACAAATACAAGGTTACTGCAGTACCTTAAAAGGGGCACTCCACTACCCAACTATAAAATAAATAAAAATCAATGTTTAACAAATATACCCCAAATGAAAACTTGCATGCATTTAACTATGCTTTTTTTCATTGAGGTATACGTAAAAACATCATACAAAAGTTGCTGTTGTGCCTTTGCAATCCCTCCCCTTCTAACCAAGCCTAGACTTTCTGTTGCTGTCCAATCATATACTTCCTAATGCAGCTCCATGAGAAGTCTTTGCAAGGCAGGAGCTCTAAGCTATTGCTGCCTCTTGAGTTTACCTCCAATGAGTTAACCAAATTTTTGTCTGCTTTAACCCCTTAAGGACCAAACGTCTGGAATAAAAGGGAATAATGACATGTCACACATGTTATGTGTCCTTAAGGGGTTAAAGCCGACTAATATTCCTATAGTGATGAGACTACAGTCTGCACCTTGCACCCCAGTGCTACATCAGTATTTTACTGAGGGACATGAAGCATACAGCCTTTTTAGTTATTTTGGTTCCAGTGACATTCTCAAAGTTACATGTATGTTTTTCTTACTTATATTTAATCATTAGCATAATTGTCTCATATTCTGTTTTGGATTGAGAATTGCACTCACAATGTAACTTAGGTATTTGTCACACTTGGCTTTGTCTTTGCAAAGTAAAAAATTTGGTTGTTTCTCATCCATACTCTATATAATATAAATATTTAGCAAGTTGAACAAAATGTATCAGCTGTCTGTTTTAATGTAACTTTGCATACTCTTCGTACTTTTTTTTTAAAATTGTGTTTCACATTTGGTTGTTTACCTTTTTACCTATATTTCATATCATGCTCAATGTTATTTTAACTCTTCAAAATAAAGTAGTAAATGCATTTTTTGTTCGTGCCACAGTATAGAATCACAATAAATCAAACTAGAACTATATTATGCGCAACAAATCTTTAGAATTGCCCCCGTCTTCTTAATGCTCGATTTATCTTGTCTGATGCTTTGGAACATTCAAAATATGTCATGTGATATACAGAAATAGTTCACAATGTGCAATATTAAATGCTGCCAGTGACTCAAACAAAAAAGGAAGGAGACAGACAAGAAAAGTCCCCTTGCGTTCAGTAGTTTTCTTTCAATTAAACTTGCTGATGGGATAGGTAGATAGATAGATAGATAGATAGATAGATAGATAGATAGATAGATAGATAGATAGATAACCAGTAATCTAGAACAATGAAAAGGGAACACATACAAGGACAGGAAACCCGCATACAAGACCAAACAATATGTATACAACCATTTATTATTAGATAGATTCAAACTTCTAACTTTATTCTCCCCCTAAAAGTATGATTACAATGTCATACAAAGTCACATTAATATTTATTTACTTTCTGTTGACAGGCTGGGAAATCAAATTGTTAGTTTAATCTTTGAGTGGATTTTAACAACTAGTAAAAAATGAGCACAGAAACAGAATTAGGTATGAAAAAAACAATAAAGTTCCACTTCTAGAAATGTGCTCCAAGGTTTCTGAATATTCCATTGAACACAAAAGAAACTAATATAGATACAGATAAGTCAACAAGGAACTCCTGCAAATTATAAAGTATCACTTTGAAAATCAAAGCCACTAACATAAACACATGTCGAGTGAAAGGTTCTTTGAATATAATGTAGCAGGAATGCAGAACTGCACTCAAACCCATTTGAAATGTATCCAGGTGCACCAGACCAGTCCCAGTACCAGGAACCAAGTATTCGGTGAGGCAAAATAGAAGAGAAGTCCAGGCACTCTCCGGATACAAAAAGGCAATGCAGTGGGTTCGATAAATTTGCCTTTTTGTATCCTGAGAGTGCCTGGACGTCTCCTATTTTTCCACATAAAGGTTCTTGTGAGCCTGCAACTGATCCACTATTTTTAATGCATTGTTTATATAATGTATTTTGGAAATCAGAAAAAAAACAAAACAATCCAAAGTAATAGACAAAAAAAGGAGGAAAGATAAGCATTTTCATTATTTTTGTGCCAATCAGGAACCTCTCATTCTACTGAGCCTGACCTGCTGGAAATGCTAAACCGAGCATTTCAAGGGCTAAAGTACAGATTTGGCACATTTAAAAAAAAAAAAAACTCTTAAGAAATTGACAGTCACTAGCCATGGCATAGCTGAAACCTATAAAACTGTAAGGGAAAGTGCTTTCTAATTCTGCTGTACACAGGGACTTCTGGTACTTGTACTTCAGTAATAAGTGTTCTACTTGTGTAAGCTTTTAGGTAAAACTTCAATTCCCAGAAAGCTATGCTAGATTTCCTGATAACTACTAGCTATGGCCTCAATTTAATTAGAGCTGATCACGTTTGTTGGCAGTTTATCGTCTCCCTAAAGGATGTTGAAAGTTTATCACTTTTAATATTGAATCCGATACCTACATTGTACATTGAAAATCGAATCAAATATTGATTCAGTTCCATATATCGGGGGCATAAACCCTGATAAATGGCCTTCTGGAGTTTGTGAATGCTTTTTTGGTCTTCTTGCCCTTCTTGCCCAGGGGCAGCAGGTGTGGGCTACTAATACAACATTGTGTTCAGTTTAAAACTTCTCTCAGGTGGCTCGGGGTCCCCAGACCCTTAGGCAAGCCTCGTTTCTACGAAGCCCTGCTTGTCAAGGTGATATGGACAATGCATTAGTAACCCCCACCCACCAGCCATAGGTGGAGACATTAGGACCCCAACTGTTTATTATGTAATTACAGTCCACTGCCACTGATCATCATAACAAGGTCGTCTGCCATTTATTTTAACTATAGTCCACAACCGCTGACAACGGGTGGAGGTAAGGGGGACAGTAAGTCTCACCGTGGGGGCTGGCCCGAGGATACTAGGATTAGTCATACGTAGTCATTATATTTTTCTACTTTTTATTTTTATTTTTCTTAATTTTATGATGTTCATTACTGGTTTGTTTTCAAAATTATATTTTTATGTTTTATCAAAATTTATCAATAAAGGCGGGGAAAGAGCTACTGTCGGACGGGCAGGAAAAAAGCCATTAGCGGCAGCTACACAGCCCAAAGACCCACCGGGGTGCACCACCCGAGTCCGGGGTGCACCACAGACTCGAAAGAAACCTTGCCGGAGCCTGTCGGAGCCTGAGGCCCGACACGTGGCCTGCGGGAGTTGGAGCTGGGGAGAGGCTTAGCTCCACGACTGAAGATCTCTTATCCCCCTCCCTCTGGACCGGTGGGGGTTATCCCGGTCCCTACCACACAAGCGGGCTAAAGTGGGAATTGGAGAAACAGCCGGCTAAGGAACGAGTTTGCCGGAGCTTTCCTAAAATGGCCGCCCAACAAGGGCCAAAGAGGGAGCACACAGACAGCTACCCATACTCGCAACCCCTGGAAGCCCTAGACCGACTCTGCTCGAGTCTCTACGCAACACTATGCGACAGGGGAGTGTCTTACCTTCAAGCGGCTCGGATGCTGGCCTCGTGGATCCATCCTGCGACCCGCCGACACCATTACGGAGTTCCACTGCGGGCCTTTGGGGCGGTCATATGGCCCAAAAAGCACCGACAACTGAGATGGCAGGAAAGGGAGTGGAGCAAACTGGGGGCACGCAACCGCTATTAACGTATATAAGAACGTGACAGCCAAGCAGCCACAAAGCCCCTGCAACTCACCTGAACACAGCACCTCAGGCCAGCAAGCCAATGCACTGCAATCCTGGGCTAAAGCGACCTACCAAGGCACAGCAGATTACAAAGAGCAAACAAGCCGGAGAGGGACCCATAACCTTGCCAGTCACAAAGACTTAAATTGTTAAAACTTGTTTATTTATCCATGTTCACCTTGTCTAGAATATCCTCTAACAATGTATGCTTAACTGCAGCCACACACCTAGACATATGAGCCTAACCTGTTTTTCACTTTAATATAAAATTGTGCAGCATAAACATAGATTGCATGCAAAATATGAACAACTATAGTTATATGATGCCAAGCTAAATTGTTTTAGGCAACATGTATAGCCTGTCTGTTACTTTTATTTTGCCAGGCTTCTCATGTTATGTTTTGTCAACATCATATGCCTAAAAAGTTAACCTTGTTAATTCCCATACTACCTTAAAAATGCACAGTTACAATCTTAACATGTCTCAGGGAACCACTGATTGACAAATCTATATGCATGACCTTAACTAACTTTTTCTTGTTTCAAGTATGGAACCCACATTTAAGCTACTCGTAATAGAACTGACCTTTCATATTAATATAAAAATTGATCAAGTATTACTACGTTCCCTGATGTTATAAATGCCATTGAAAAATGTGTGGAATGCCGTTGGGGTACCACATACGCGTTGTTATATCTTTATGCACTAGAAAAATAAAGAACGTGTTTGGGTGTCCTTAAAAAGGGCCAGTAAATGTGTTTCTAATGCATATTTATTGGTATTATTTTTTTCTCAAGCAACCAATCCATTAATCGAGTTTGGCTGCCTGTTGCTGGCATTAAATACAGAGGAAATGCAAAAATAAAAATTTATATTTATCAACTGTTTTAGATTGATAACATTTTATCAATTGTATGTTAGAGTGTAAGTGCATTTTGGAGGTTATGGATAGGAATAAAAAAGTGAGCAGTGGCTTCATTTATGCAGGTACTGTAGCCTGCAAGAAGGAAGGTTTTTCATATAGGGAGTTGGTACAGAAAATCAAGGTTAAGAAACTTTTTATTTTCTTCTTTAAAAACTATACAAAATTCTGAATAGGAAAAAAAAAAAACCTATAAATGCACAAAAGCTGTGCTGGTGCATGGAATTTCCCCTTAAATAAGTCACTCATAAAATTAATCAGCAAGTCTAGCACATATTGCCAGGTGTTAGTAAGGCAGATCATTTTTGATAACTTAAATAACAGCAGTGGGATAACTTCCATGGTTTGAAAGGACTTAAACAGGGTTATTTACTAAAGTGAGAATTCAAAGAGAATTTAAAATGTAAGTTCAGAGCAGCTGAATTGAAAGAATAGCTGATTTAAAGAATACTGTATTGTCAGTTTAACTGTTTTGACCTTGAATTTGAAATTCGCTAAAGTGAATAAACCTGAAAATCTTATTCTGCAGGTGAATTGTCCCATCGGAATAAGCATGTCATCCTGCAGAATTAATCCTTACGGGGATGGGGCCTGCACTCCATGGCAGATAGAGGAGATTTGAGAGAGCCCCTTGCTTGTCTTCCAATATTTCTGGTATAATCACTTATTTTGTTCTCATTATGAGATTGGTAGATATCTACCTTATTTATGACTTGGCTGGTCCACCTTATAGTGTATACCAACAGAATACTCAGCTCGACACATTGCAACCTAGTGAGCACATTGGATGGAAGAGGCCATTCTCCTGGCCTGGAGCAACCTGAAACTTAGTGGACTCATTTTGGTGCCTCGAGCCCCCCCATCCTTTAGACCGGTGGTGGTGAACAAAGTCTATACCTTGGAGGTGCCCTACTGCCAAACCAAGACTACACGATGCTGCCATAAGATTAAGCAGACTTGGTGTCTTTCTCAAAATGACGGGCGTCACATGCTCATCTGCCTACTACAGTGAGCAGTCTAGCACTATGTCCAATCTAGACAATGTCTTCCTGGATTTTTGGAAGAAACTAAACAATTGTCTTCATCGACTTGCTCAGCAGTAGCTGAGTGGCCACTTACCCCAGAAATTATTACTGAGAATCCAGCATGAGTCACCAGCTCCAGCCGTAGAGAGGGCCCAAAAATGGCATGGCCCCCAGGGGCAATATCATGGGACATCCTGAGAGGCTGGGATGCCAGAGGGGACTTTGAAGCCATCACTAGGCCTATCTCACCACCCCAATTGAATAACATATGAATGAAAATCATCCTTTTCGAGTAAGACTATGTAATGCCCCTGGAGGGTATAGGCTGATCTGGGTTCTGGTAATAGCACTCCTCGCAGAACCTAGATCAGACTCCTCACTAATCTAATTTCTCCAACAAGAGTCAATGTAGAGTAACTATTTGATTTAATTTTTTCGCTTTTTCTTCATTGCTTTACCTGCAGAATTTTACGGTATTATGTTTGCCTCTTATGTTAATAGAATATCACAGGTGCCTCCTAGGTGGATTATTATACTGTATACTTGACTGAACACATGTCTTACTATACAATATAAAATATTGTGCAGATAACTACTCATATTAACAAAGTCATACTCTCTTTTCAGTGTAGATTTGTGTGCACTACTGCATCTCCTTTAAAATGTGCAACTGCCTTTGGGTACTTCACATTCTTGTGAATTACGTTTTCATATGTATGCATATTTTTAACTTGCTATCTGCAATTGTATCAATGTACAAAAAAAAAAAAAAAAAAGAATACAATTAATCCATGGTCACTTACATGAAGTACATCTCGCTTTCCAAAGTCCTCAAGTTGCTTCTGGAAACCCATGTTTGGGTTGGCACATGTTCTTGCACCACGTACGGCAAACAATGCATCTTCCCATCCAAAGTCTGTGATAGTCATAACATAGGCCACTACCAAAGTTACACTTCTGGAAACACCTGCTAAACTGAAAAGCAAAATCACAGATATAAACCATAACTGTGAATACAGAATTAGGAATGCACAAACAGTACATATCTCAAAGCAGAGAAGCATTACTACCACTTTCTTTATAACATTTTAATATGCTTTACCATCCATACAGATTTGTACTAAACCACTGTAACATATTTTGCAATGTAGTTAAAAACCACTGTGTGTGGTTCTTACGGAGATGTCGACGCATGACGTATCACATGACCACACAACATCAGGAGGTGGAGCTTCGGAGGCTATGGATGCTGAGGAAGTGACGGAGGGCGGAAAGAGCTGTGTCGAAAGCTGGGAGGAACAGAAAAGAAACCGCCACTCGATTTGTGGTCAAAGAGACAACATGCAGGGCTGAAGTTGTGGCTTTTGGGTTTATTTCCCTGTAAGTGGCATGTGCCAAGTGGACAAAGGAGAAGGAGATCTGGCAAGTGGGGCTACTGTGACGGAGGGAGTGGTTTGCTGAGAGAGGAAGCATACCACGAGGCATATAGCCTGATATAGAGGCACATAGCCTGACATAGAGACTGGCGCCAAATTAAACCACATAATCTAACCCCACACTTTAAACAAGCTATCACTCTGAATGAATATGACAAAGATACACCAATTATAACTAGAAAACTTAAAGGGACACTATAGTCACCAAAAAAACTTTAGCTTAATGAAGCAGTTTTGGTGTATAGATCATGTCCCTGCAGTCTCACTGCTTAATTCTCTGCCAGTTAGGAGTTAGATCACTTTGTATATGAACCCTAGTCACACCTCCCTGCATGTGACTTGCACAGCCTTCCTAAACACTTCCTGTAAAGAGTCATCTAAAGATTATCCTTCCTTTATTGCAAGTTCTGTTTAATTTAGATCAAGGTCAGGATGAATATGTTACACAAATAACGTACACATGGCTATTGCTCCGATTAACCTTGCTGCTTGCTCCACTATGCTTCAATCTCAAATGTAATTTACCCATGTCCTAGAAGATCAAAGTTTCAGTTTGTGATACAAACTTTCATCAGGTCCTGATACATAGACAGATACAAAGACACAGATACACACATGACACTCACTCAGACAGAAACACTGACACACATACAGATATACAGGGGCAAACTCTAACACAGACACACAGACAAATAGATACAGACACTGACACTCATGAAGATACACAGACACACACACAAATACATATACACATGCACACACACAGATACAATAAAGTCACACATATGCAGATACACACAATGACACTCATACACGTACAAACGCTGATACACATACAGATACACAGACAGACAAAGATACACAGTGGCACAAACTACTACACGTGCAGATACACAAACAGACAGGTACACATACAGACATACAGATACACAGACACACACACATGCTCAATGTACACATTTTTAGTCACCCTCCTGTTTCCTATCTTTTGGGTGCAGGAGGGTGGCTTCCCTTGTGTCCAGACTACTAGCTGAGGCTGTTAGGAGGCTGAAGCTCTCCCAGTCCACACTCCCCTCCTCTCCAGCGTGGCTTGCTGTTATCTGGAAGGAAGGGACCAGCTCTCACCTCCTTCCAGTGCTGCAATTTTTCAAAGGGCCCCTGAGAACACATTGATGCATGGACCCACTCAAGTGCACTGGCTGCACCGGCAGTAGTTCTGTTGCTTATGTCACATGTTGTTCATCGGAGGTGGTATCTAGTTGTACAATTATTGAGTTTGTGAAGTAATAAAAATAAAATGGAATTCTTCCTATCTTATTAGTATTACTAATAACTGTCTTAGCTAATTATTACGCAAACTCAATAATTGTACAACTTTACACATATACATTTATAAGAGGATTAGAGGAAGGCAGCATATGTATCAATTAATACAATTAAAGTAACGGTATAAGATGAGTTATTTTCTAAAGGAATGTGTCTTAGAATATTATATTATTTGAGGCTGTATTTACCTAATTTTAGAGATGCTAAGGAATAGATGATTGTTATTATGTCCTGATATGTAAAACCAGTTCAAAGAGTTCAAAGAGAGTGTACTTTCTTTTTCTCATGACTGTAAGGGATCACAAAAATTCTTAGTTTACCTAAAACATCAACATCTTATAGTATTTAGAATAAACCATGTATAGCAGGCTTTACTGGAATACTGTAGTGTGCCTAAATATTCTGTTGCAGTATTATAACATGATTGTAAAAACAAAATACTTTATTAAAAAATATTGTTTTGAATGGTGAGAGGAAGTACGTACCAGTGAACTAGACAGCCTCTTCCTTTCAGTCTGCATTCATGGATGAATGTAATGCTTTCTTTAAAATGTTGTATCCTGGAAGAAAACACAAAGCCATTAGTGCACAAACATCATCTTCTACACATTATATGATTATCAATTTACATTGCCATTATATTTTGCAACATTGTACAGTTTTACGAGACAACACTCATAAAAGTGGGTGCACTACAAGCCAATTTCTTCCCTATTTGCAACTAGGAATTTGCCAACAGACAAGGGAAATTATGGGAAAAGATGATTTAAAACTTTTTTTTAAATTTTTTTAATGATCTATACAGCAGAACCATTTCATTAAGCTAATATGGTTTTAGTGCTTCGAGTGTCTTCTCTTTACCCCCTTCACTATGAGAATCATAGATGATCATCTATACATGATTACCCTGGAATCATGTATAGATGATTTTAACATTTCCAAATTGAATTAGTTTATTACCAATATAGCACATCCGTCTACTTTTCTAGTTCTGGCTCTGCTGTGACCCCTAGCAGCTGTACATGTTGTTCAGGAGATCTATAGATCTCTCTATTCCAATATATATATATATGCTGCTCACAAAACAGATCTGCAGTATCACCAGGAATCCCCCACCACAGTGCCAGTGTCATGGACAGAAAAATGCCTCGATGCCCAAAAGGTAAGCAGGAGGGAGGAAGAATAAAGAATAATGCACAATAGTGTTGGGAATGCTGAACACAGACACATAGCGTCTACAAGCAAAGTCACTCCTTCAACTCATTCCACACAGTCACCCCTAACACTGTTAAAAGTTTTGGTGGTGTTTTTTTTACAAAGCACTTGGCACTGCAAGGATTAATGAGTTACTCCACCCAAAAAAAGGGTTTTAATAGACCCTTGCTGGTATGCATCTTTCCCCCCACTTTGTTCCCATGGCAAGGACAAGTTCTCCCTGCAGCCTGATACTTATTCAGTGACATCACTCCCCTCACTGGAGTGAGGCACCAATACCAAGTACAGACCTCTATAATAGCACCCTTGCGGTCTCCCCTGTGCTTCTCATTGACTCAGAGCACCACAGACAGTACTTTGAGTCATTGCCTGTACCTGATTCTGGTACAAATGATGGAGCTCCCCCACTGGAACACCAGGGATACCGCTCATCCACCACTGGACTACCAAGGGAGCAAAGTGGGCCCAATCTGGCACTTTGCCCAGGGCAACCTTAATCCAGCTCTGGCAGCAACCTCAGATACATTTATATGTGTAGTGTTTCAAACTGAAACACTGAACATACAAATGGAGACATTGGTAATCTAAATGACGCTGATCCAATACTAATAACATCTTCCAACTTTCACCCAGATACCATTACCAGGCAATACCAAGAATAATAAAAACACAGACAAAGATACATTGTATGCTTGTTAATTTTCAGTTTCTGTTTACTTTCTTATTCAATCATTGCTTTAGTTTCATTTGACAAAACATATATTGCTAATATAGGATTTCAGTTTTACCCACACAAAACAATATTGTGACTTTCATGTGACTGATCAAGTGATGTGCAATGTCTGAAAAAAAAAAAAAAAAAAAAGCCCAATAAAAAAACTACAACAAATTAACAGATGTCAACCAGGAATCAATGTCTGGTCATTACCTTTAGGAAACAAGGAATAGGATACTTCACATCGCCCCCACATGAAGGTGGCTGTCTGTGCCTGTGTATGGCGGTGACTGTGTGTGTATGAGAGTGACTGAGGGGGAGCTTCATGTAACAAGGTGAATGTGGTAGTATGAGTGAGGTGGGCTGAGTATGACCATGTGATTGGGTGAGTGTGGGGGTGCAGTGGAGATGTGACTGTATTTGCCGCCCTACATATTATAGTTGGAATTATTCCAGAGCAGTTTCCATAAAAAGAGTGAACTCTAGCACTATGGAAGTGCACGTTTGGAATAGAATATGTATGATCATGATTCATCAGAGTACATTGAACATAAAGGTTGGTTATTGGAAGATATGGATTAACCTGCATTGCACTTTAATAAAGAAACATAATACTATATTTATCTATGGGAAGTAATATAAAATACATAGCGCAAGTGTGATAAATGTAGAGTCAGCTGTGAGGTCTATAAGGTTGCATGTGATTATTTTATGCTCTCCTCAGATTTTAGATCATTCTCTCATATCAGTTTTATTTCACTGATTAACATAAAATCTATACCTTGTTTAGGTTAACATTTAACATGAATTTTCTCTTAAAATGATAAAGGCTCATTTATCATGAATTACACATTTAATTGCTTACTTATATATTTAATTGCCTCCTACAAGCAATTCTCCTGCTCTCTGAAATAGAAAGCACAGCTGAGAAATAATAAATTAAATATATTATTTAGGACAGGGCTTGACAAATTTGTTTAGAATGTAGGAGCCAGCTAAAAATGTTAGGAGACCATTTTTTGTTGTTTTTTTAAACTAACAAAGTTTAATTTTCAACAAGAAAAACGCTACTTATTAAAGGGACACTATAGTCACCAGAACCACTATAGCTTATTGTATTTGTTCTGGTGTCTATAGACTGTCCCTGCAGGCTTTTCAATGTAAGCACTATGAGGAGATGCGGATTGGCACAGTACAGTGATTTGCTGCTCATGTGCAATATCCTCCCAGTGCTTTCTTATGGGAAACTACTGGCTTAGCTGAGATCATAAAGATTGATGATCTCAGCCATGGAGACGGGACCGGCCTTGGCTAAAAGGAGAATAAAAAAATAAAATAAAAATCTTTCTCATGCAATCGGAGGGGGCAGGTATCAAACAGACACACAACACTCTCTGACACACCCACACATTTTCTCACATACTCACAAACTGACATGTTTGTTTTAATTTAAATCTACCCAGCCTTGGAAGATCTGAGTGGATCTTTTCCTGGGGTCCAGTGGGGCTGCTCTCTAATCTTCCAGCAGTTCCTCTCTGCTTCCCTGCACGCTCTCTGGAGTGATACCGGGGCAGGGGTGACCTCATATTCCAGCCCCCAGCATCACTAAACAGCGTGCGAGGGAGCAGAGAGGAACTGCAGGAAGATTACTGCTCCCTCAGCTGGCAGCCTCCATGCTCCCCAGGACTTGAGGCAGCTGTTTAACCATTGTTCAACCACAATCTCCATCTTTCTCATTCATTGCACCAACATATTAAATACCATATTTGAAGGACAAAGGGGGCTTTAATTTGTTTCGACAAATACATATATAAATTCTCTTTTTTAATTTAAAATAAAAACAAAAAAAAATTAAAAAGAAAACCTTTACAGTTTTTGCATTAATTAATGCAGCTTAAGAAAAGTAATTCAAAACAAATTCATCATATGGCTAGGATTTCAGTTTAGTTTTGGTAGTTGCAGGTCACAAAATAGGACTAAAATAAAATTTCAATGTGGAGCAATTTTAGAATTTAGCACGTTTGTCTTCTATGTTAAATAGTTCATAAACCTGATGTGTGCTACTACTGTACAAACCCTACATTGTGATCAGCAAAGTTTACTGAGCACAACAATACCCTCCATTGTATGCCTCTGTCACTATCCTGTGAAGCTACAATGCCATATAAAAGATCTTACCATTTCAATTTTTACAGTTAGAGTCTTGATAGATGGATTTGATAGGCCTATGTCTTATTTTGGAACACTGTAGTAGTTTGAAAGTTCAAATTACCCCATAAATACAAATCTTTTTGAGAAACTAGAAACATGGTGTATTTTGCTTTTATCGTTCAGCCATTTTAGCACAAATTTCTTTCACAGTTTGTGGTATGTTATTTTTGTGTTTTTTACACATGCAAATTGCACTTTTGCAGTTTATTTTAGAACCTTTGTGTGTTCTACTGTAATAAATTCACTAAATTGTGCTCAGCTATATCTCATGGGTACAGACTGACCACCTCTGCATACCCTTGTCAGGTTTTGTGAAAACTCAGGGCTGAATTTATAAACTCCCCAGTGCAGTTTTTATGAAAAATGGCAAATTAAAGATGGATCTATGGTGCATTTTGGAGCATTTAGCACATATTGAAATTACTCAAAAAATGCATACTGTTTGCAACATTTCCTGAGTACAACAACAACCCATCTGCATACCTTTGCAAATTAACAACATTAATCCTATCCCTAATCAAAATAAAATTCTAAACCAAACCCTAATCCCAAATCAAGTCTTAATCATAAACCTCCCCCAATCCTAACCCAAACTCTTATCCAGAAGGATATTGATACTTTGGAGAGAGTTCAGAGAAGGGCTACTAAACTGGTTCATGGATTGCAGGATAAAACTTACCAGGAAAGGTTAAAGAAACTTAACATGTATAGCTTGGAGGAAAGATGAGACAGGGGGGATATGATAGAAACATTTAAATACATAAAGGGAATCAACACAGTAAAGAAGGAGACTATATTTAAAAGAAGAAAAACTACCACAACAAGAGGACATAGTCTTAAATTAGAGGGGCAAAGGTTTACAAATAATATCAGGAAGTATTACTTTACAGAGAGGGTAGTGGATACATGGATTAGCCTTCCAGCTGAAGTGGTAGAGGTTCACACAGTGAAGGAGTTGAAGCATGCGTGGGATAGACATAATGCTATCCTACCTATAAGATAAGGCCAGGGACTAATGAAAGTATTTAGAAAATTGGGCATATTAGATGGGCTGAATGGTTCTGCCGTCACATTCTCTGTTTCTAGATTTCTATACCTAACCCTAAACCTAACCTTGATTTTAATCGTCATCCTAACGCTAGCAATAGAGGATTCCCTCTGCTGATGTCGGACGAGAAAATGCATTGCTGATTTCAGCAGAGGGATTCCCGTGAGAGCCCAAATACTAATCTGAGCCCTAAACTTAAAATTCTAAACCTAATACTAGTCCTGAATCTAACCATAATTGTTAATCTAATCCTGATCCCACAGGTTTTCCCCAGTTAAAATCAGTACTGAGCTTGGCATAGTTCATTCTAAGCTAAAACAGTAGATAGCAGTAAGTTGCAACTATACAAGCAGGGCCGTCTTTAACTCGTGGAAAACGGGGCAGCTACCCTGGGCCCTGCTACTGCTGGGGGGCCCAAGGCAGCTGCTCCGTTTGCCCTCTTCCCACAACAATTTATTTTGGGATCACCAATCCTAAAATAAATTGTTGCGGGCATTGGGCCCGCACACTAAGGGCGGGTGGCCCATGCACTTAGAGCTTTTCAGTGGGCGTGTGTCAACAGGGGCCCGGTCGGGAGCTGTGGCCCTTTAACTGCATGTCATTGCCCCTTGCTTTTCGGCAGCATGGGAGGAAGTGATGGCTGGCCACTTCCTCCCAGAGAACACCGAGCCGTGGGAGAGAGGAGGACCAGCTGTGCAGGAGGGGGCCAGAGCTTAACTCCAAGCCAAGCCACCCCAGCCAACAGGAAAGGTAAGAAACTGGAGGTTAGCTATCAAATTGTAAATTTTGCATATGTGTCTGAGTGTGTGTGCCAGTGTCTCTGAGTGTGTGTGTGTCAGTATGTCTGTCTGTGTGTCAGCAGGTTTGTCTGTGTGCATCAGTATGTGTGTCTATGTGTTAGCATGTTTGTCTGTGTGTCTGTCACTGTGCCTGTCTGTGTGTCAGTATGTCTGTCTGCCTGTCTGTCAGTGTGTCTATGAGTGTGTCAGTATGTCTGTCTGTGTGTGTGTGTGTCAGTATGTCTTTCAGTATGTATGTATGTGTGTCACTATGTCTGTCTGTGTGTATGTGTGCCAGTATGTCTGTATGTGCGTGTTGGTATGTCTGTGCATGTCAGTATGTCTGTGTGTTTCTGTGTATGTGTCTCTATGTATCAGAATGTCTGTCAATATGTGTCTGTGCATCTGTATTTTTCAGTTTGTGTATCTGTATGTTTGTATGTGTATCTGTGTGTGTGTATGTGTGTCTGTATCTGTATCTGCATGTGTGTCAGGTTTGTATCTGTGTCCATATGTGTGTCAGTGTGTGTGTCAGCATTTTCTCAATGTGTGTATATGTATGTCTGCAAGTGTCAGTGTGTGTATCTATGTGTCTGTGTATCTGTATGTGTGTCATTGTTTGTATGTGTATGTCTGTGTATGTGCATGTGTGTCAGTGAATGTTTCTGTGTGTCTGTATCTGCATGTGTGTGTGTGTGTATGTATGTATGTATGCATCACAGTGTGTGTGGCAGTGCATGTGTATATGTGCATACATCTCAACATTAAAACGCCAACACTACATACAAACACACTCCTGCATTGAAACGTTAACACTACATACAAACACACCTCTGTGTTAAAAACACCAAAATTATATGTAAACATACCCCTGCATACACATAAATGCATGCTTGCATTCAAACACCAACACCACATACAAACACACCCCAACATTCACACAAACATACTCCCTACAAAAACATGCTTACATTCAAACACACAAACACTGCTCATTACAAACTAAATACAACCCTGCAAGCTTGGGATAATGGTAGAGTGCCAGCTGTCAAAGCATTGTTGAAGTTGTATGACAGATGGGATCTACCTTTTGGCCATGCTTGTGATAGCGGGCCCAAAAGAAGCCTTGCACCAGGGCACTTTCTAGTTTATTTCTGCCACTACATTGCAGTGGAGGGCATGATTGCATGGCAGGGAATGGGGGGAGGGTGTAGGGGGTACAAGCAAATGATTGCCCAGGGTCCAATTAATATTAAAGACGGGCCTGTATACAAGGATGGGAACATAAAGCCATTCCCAGATCTACAAACAGAATACAACCTCCCATTCCACTAACTCTTTTCATACCAACAGATAAAATCATTCCTGACCCCAAACAAACCCTGCAAACAGAACACCAAACTGAGAGAATCAATGATGGATTTTGAATTGATGTGCACACACAAAAAGCCACTCAAGAAAGTAATATCACTAGGGCATTAGCTCCTCCTACAGATCACAGACCCCACCAAAGACACACATACGCACTCACGGGACCTAGAACTAGGCAGGACGTTACCTGAGGACAGATGGGAACAGGCATATATATCAAAGGGGTAACCTCATGCGCAACACATTTGGAGTTGCAACGTAAGCTGATATAATGTTGGTATCTTGTACTAGCTAGGATTCACCACGTATGGCCACAATCAACAGACCAATGCTGGAGGTGCGGGAATCAGACAGGCACCATTATGCATATATGGTGGACATGTAAGACCCTCAAGCCCTTTTGGCAAGAAGTGGGGAACATTTTGAACGGTGAGACCCGCACACAGGTCACACTGACTCTGGTGCTGTGTATCCTGTTTATGCCACCTGAGAAGCTACCCAAAGCCGATTGGGCGGCCATGTACCAGATCTTAATATCTGCTGCCCTAGTTATAGCTAGACTATGGAAAAAGCAAACAGCACCCACAAGAGCATCCCTCCTTAAACAGATGACACTCAACTGGTCATACGAAACTATGTTCGCTTCCCAATTTGGGAAAAAGAAACATATGGGTCTAGCACACACTTTGAGGATTTCTGAGAAGGCAGGTTGTGAAAAACCCTTGAGTGACTGCAATAGAGCTGCAGCAAGACTTGGTGGCAACAGGCACTGAGGTTTCCGTGGGTACAATAAGTCACATACTAAACGCAGACGGTTTCCATGACAGAACACGAAGACGTACATCACTACTGACAAAAAAAAGCACACGAAAAGTCAGCTTCAATATGCTCAAAATCATATAAATAATCCACAAAAGTTTTGGAATTCTGTTTTGTGGAGCGATGAACCAAAACTGTAACTTCTTGGCCCAACAGATCATCGATATGTCTGGAGGAAGAAGAATACACGGAAAAGAACACTCTGCCTACAGTTAAGCATGGTGGTGGCTTGGTAATGCTCTGAGGCTGCTTTGCATTCTCTGGCATTGAAAGCCTGCAGCAAGTGGAAGGCCAAATGGATTCATTGAAGTATCAGGAAGTCCAAGGAGAAAATGTCAAGGCATCTTTGAGGAAGCTGAAGCTTGGGCGCCATTGGACCTTCCAACAAGACAATAATCTTAAGCAAAAGTCAAATTCCACTGAGGCTTGGTTGCAGAAGTAGTCCTGGGAAATTCTACAGTGGCTATCATAGTCACCTGACTTAAAGCCTATAGAAAATCTCTGGTGGAACTTGAAGAAGGTGGTTTCAGCACACAAACCAAAAGAATATTATAGAACTGGAAGCCATTGTTTATGAGCAGTGGGCTAAGATTCCTCAGGAACGCTGCCAGAAGCTTGTGTCTGGCTATGCATTTTGTTTGCAGCAGGTCACAAACAGTAAAGAGGTGCTCTACAAGTACTAAAGATGCATGCCATGAAGGTGTTGAATAATTTTGAGACTGAAAAAGTCATTATAAGTTGCATTGTCAGTTGAATTTGGGGAAACCATTTGAAGCAGTCATTGTGTTGAGCTATATCAATTGTTTCCATTAATCCATCTGGCCTTCCACTTGCTGCAGGTTTTCAATGCCAGAGAGTGCAAAGCAGCCCCAGAGCATTACCAAGCCACCACTATGCTTAACTGTAGGCAACGTGTTCTTTTCAATGTATATGTTTAATACATTTGAACAAGGCAACTAAGATAAAATTATACATACATTAGTTTTTCAAACTTATTTTTCCAAGTCCCTAAAATCCAACATCTTCTGTAGCTGATATGACCCACCCCATTTTTACCTAGCCAAATAACAACTTCCTTGTTCATGCTGAGCAGAGTTCATTCAAGCAATTCTTGCATAAAAGCACTGTGGTCACATTGAGCTCTTCTGAAAGCTATATAAAACTTCAAGGCTACCAATAGGAGGTACAGGTAGCAGTAACTGTGGAGGGAACTGTGTTTTGTAAGTGTGTCTATGGCTGTATGTCAGTTTGACAGTGCATGTATATCTATAGGGTGTGATTTTTTTATGTGTAGTTGTGTGTCTGTTTCACAGTGTATGTGCATTTAACTAACTACATGTGTGAGTTTGTATGTATGGTTGTGTGTCTGACTGTGTGTGTATCTAACTATATGTGCTTGAGTTTGTATATCAGATTGTGTATCTGTTTCACAGTGTGTGTGTTTCTAACTGTGTGTGAATGTGTATGTCTGTCTGTCTGTGTGCCTGTTTATATGCAAGGACTGTTTATATGCAAGGACTGTGTATCTAGCAGAGGGGCCCCAGCCAATATTTTTAAGGGGTCCTTAGATTTCTGATGGCTGTCCTGTAAAAATATGCAAACACAGATATTTCTAAAATATATATATAACATTATTAGATATTTCAATACTTATTTTTTGTAATGTATGTTAACATGTTTGGTGAATTCAAAATAAGTGTGTTCTATATATTTTTGCATCCAGTATGTTTGTGTTTTGCTATATATACACACAAATAACTATAGTAGTATCTAATGTTACAACAAAGTCAGTGCCAACTGGCTTTCAAGCACATAGCAGACACACATATAGACGTGTATGCAAATTTTCACCAATATGAAACAAAAAAGTACACCAAGATATTTAAAGGAAATATATAGTAAAAAAAAAAGCTTAATATAGTATAAGATACTTTGAAAACGGAAATTATTATAATTAGAGTGCACCTGTCATTTAAATACGGCATGGTGGCCCTTTATGCAACATAATTTTATTTTATATATATAATGAGAGAGAGAGAGCACACTTAGAGATTGTAGCCGTATTAGTCCAGTGATGTAGATGTAAAAAACAGATCAAATTTGTATCTTGTAATACCTTTTTATTGGACTAACAGAATTTGTTAATGACAAGCTTTCGGGAGAACCTCCCTTTCTCAAGTCTAAAGCATTTTACATCTGTAGCACACATAAATATACATGAATATTTTACTTCATCAAAAAGGAAATAATTGTCATTAAAAAGATACATATTGTAGACAAAAACACAGACCCAGATTGATACCACAGAAGAAAAACTTGCAATATATATATATATATATACACATACATACATATAGAGAATATGTATATACACATTATTATTATTTTTTAAATAAAGGAAATGGCTTCTTTGGCTGTGGTACCTGTTTAGCCTGTAGAAATACCCAGAACAAGAAGAGACATTTAAAAAAAAGTTTAGAAATACACAAGAGACTGAAGAATTTTCCATAAAAGATTTTATTACATGCCATTCTACGAATGTTGTTTATTTATTGACATGCCCCTGTGGACTTAAATGTGTTGGACGCACAAAATGGAATTTACATATGCGCATAGAAGAACATTACCCCAATATAAAGAAAAGATTTGACGGACATAGTGTTTCCCATCATTTTAGTTTAAAACATAATTTCTTCAAATTGCATTGTATTAAGTAATTTTTA
This sequence comes from Pelobates cultripes, assembly GCA_933207985.1. Lineage (NCBI taxonomy): Eukaryota > Metazoa > Chordata > Amphibia > Anura > Pelobatidae > Pelobates > Pelobates cultripes. The sequence continues at coordinate 188,975,758 of OW240915.1, forward strand.
TAAGTGCGACACTATATATAGACCTAAAAAACTTATACAACACCTTTTGCACAATTTTGTTTAGAAGTGTGGGTAGGGGGTTCCCCCCACACGGGTGTGGAGGTACTAGCAGTAGAAAGAGGGAAGTGCTCATGCCATTGTACAAAACACTGGTGAGACCTCACTTGGAGTATTGTACACAGTACTGGAGACCGTATCTTCAGAAGGTTTAAAAATATCAGCAAGTATTACTTTACTGAGAGGGTAGTGGATGCATGGAATAGCCTTCCAGCTGAAGTGGTAGAGGTTAACACAGTAAAGGAGTTGAAGCATGCGTAGGATAGGCATAAGGCTATCCTAACTATAAGATAAGGCTAGGGACTAATGAAAGTTTTTAGAAAATTGGGCAGACTAAATGGGCCGAATGGTTCTTATCTGCCGTCACATTCTATGTGTTATCAGAGCTGCTTTTTAATTCACAAGTACTTTTTAAGTGCTAATTACTTAACGCACCTCTTTGTTAAGAGGATCACTTAATTACTCATAAAGAGTTTTATTTTTTAGTTTTTAAAGTTGCACCTTTCGGATGAGCAGACCTAGAAGATAAACCCATAAAACCGTTATGGTCCCACAGTCTGGTAACAGCACTGTAAGAGGCCAAAATGTGCACAGAGTCAATACCAGACACAGGGAATCGGGCCCTGTTTAAATGGGAGATGTAATGGGTATTTACTGAAGGCCAAGTACTCATGTGACCTACCATAGTTGCTCATTTGCCTCAATTATTAAGGTATCATTATTTAATATGAAAAGGTAGACCCTGTATTTTTATTTTTAAATATAATTCTTAATTTTGTTTTATTTGATGCTAAATGTATTCTTAAGAAAAATTGGTGATTACCTCTCAATATTTATAGCTTTCTCAAAATAACTGACAGATAGACATAGATACACACTGCATACACACTCAGAGAACACAAACACATGTGTACATTACAAGAACACATTCACAGTAGACATACTACATACAGGTCAACACTTCCTCTGCATAAATATAAACACTGCAAAAACATACAGATATGCATTTTAGCACACACAATAATAGGCACTGCACATCACACACACTCTGTGCACATACAAAAACACATTGCCCACACACATTTATAAGAAATTTAAGTATTAGGACACTGCAAAATTCCTTAGTACAGACATTAACAGGATGAGTGCCGCTGAGTGGATTATGGGTTGACAATACCCAGGGTTGTCTTTAACGCGGGGCAAACGGGGCAGCTGCCGCGGGCCCTGTCCCTGCTAGGGGGCCAAAGCAGCTGCCGTTTGCCCTCTGCCCGCAAACTATGGGGGCCCATTGGGTGGCCCATGCACTTACGGCCACCCGGTGGGCCTGTGTTAGTGTGGTTCAGTATGTCTGTATGTGTGTATGTCTCTCAGTGTGTCAGTAAGTCTGTGTGTGTGTGAGTCTGTCAGTGTCTGTGTGGTTCAGTAAGTATGTTTCAGTATGGCTGTCTATGTGTGTCAAAATGTCTGTATGTGTGTTTGTCTGTCAGTGTCTGTGTGTATTTGTGTTTCAGTATGTCTGTCTGACTGTCTATGTGTTCCAGAATGTCTGTCTGTGTGTATGTGTGCCAGTATGTCTGTCAGTGTGTCAGTATGTCTGTGTGTGTGTGTGTGAATCTGTCAGTGTCTGTGTCTTTCAGTATGTATGTTTCAGTAAGGCTGTCTGTGAGTGTCAAAATGTCTGTATGTGAGTTTGTCAGTGTCCGTGTGGTTCTGTATGTATGTGTTTGTCAATATGTCTGTCAGTGTCTGTGTGTTTCAGTATGTCCATCTGTGCCAGTATGTCTGTCAGTGTATCTGTATGTCTGTGTGTGAGTCTGTCAGTGTCTGTGTGGTTCAGTATGTCTTTGTGTATTTGTGTCTGTGTGTGTCTCTGTCACTACATCTGTCAGAATATGTCTCTGTATCTGTATGTTGTCCGTTTGTGTGTGTATCTGTATGTGTCAGTGTTTGTATCTGTATATCTGCATGTGTGTCAGGTTGTGTATCTGTGTGTCTGTATGTGTGTCAGTGTGTGTGTCGGTGTATCTATATGTAGTCAGTGTTTATCTTCATGTATGTCAGTGTTTGTATCTGTGTATTTGCATGTGTGTCAGGTTGTGTATCTGTGTGTGTGTCAGTGTATCTATATGTTCTTGTGTGTATCTATATGCGGTCAGTGTGTATCTGCATGTGTGTCAGGAAGTGTATTTGTGTGTATCTATATGTAGTAAGGGGACCCAAGTAAATGCTTGCCAACGGTCCAATCAAAATTAAAGACGGCCCTGACAATACCAAGGGGTTCATACGACTAGCCCTGAAATATCTGGATCTGTATAGGTAGGTGATAGAGCCATCCATAGTTCACACAGTAACACTAAGCATACGGGGGAGACCGAGATGGGGAAGATACAAACTCGCGGGTAAGTACTGCTTATTAAGGATCAGCATTGGCACAGATAATGCTTTAAAACAAGTGATTATGTAATAGGGAGTGACTTTTTGGAGGAGTAACTGCCAACTTACAAGCGTTGTATCTATTTCACTTAAAAGTATTGATGGTAAACTCATCCAGGAAGTCTCTCTGAAATTTAAATTTTCCTATTTATTGTGGCCATTGATAACATTTACATAGTACTGATATTTCCGGCAATGCTTTAGAGTTTTTCAACCAGCGTATAAAGCTGTTGATAAAAGAAGAAAAGCATGTGGACATTAACAAGAACTGAAGAGGCCTCTCTTTATGTCAGCTTACAATCAATGGGAAAGTAGGTTCTAAGAACACAAAAAGAAGGGAAAGAACTCAACAGGCATGATGAAACAAAAAGTAGTTTGTGTAAAAGCAGCAAAGTGGAAAGGTGAGAGAGTGAAGCAGAATTGGGCAGGGTACAGTCAAGTAAAGAGAGAAATTACTCAGGAAGGTAAGCTTTCCTAAAGAGTTGCGTTTTAAGAGATGTTTTATTTTATGACTGGAGATTAAGACTGTTCTGACAGTATGAGGTAGGGCATTCCATAGTAATTAATCCACCCTTGAGAAGATGAGCAATTGAGCGTTAGTAACATGGATACACACAGAGAACAGGGTGATCAAGCATGAAGCGATAAAGAAATGTAAGGAGAGGTAGGGTTAAGGGGAACACTGTAGGACAGTGTAAGTATTTTGAATTTGATTCTGGAAAGTATGGGTTGGCAAGTGGCAATGGGGGAGGGAGGTGTCAGAAAATGTTAAGACGACAGGCCTGTGTGCAGCATTCCTTGCAGATTGCAATAGGACAACGTGATAAACAATTGCTCAAATCTCCCATCACTCTTCATCTGGCAGCATCCAACATATATGAAAATATTACTACTTTTCACTTGGCAGCAGTTAGTGTGTTTGGCTTCCATTACCCATTAGTTTTACCCATGTGTGGAAATCTTTTATTGCAAAAATGCATGAATAGTGCACACAATTTAAGCTTATTACACAGACTTGTTCTTCTCATCTCCACTTCAAATCTGCTTCTCTCAGTCCACCTGAGGAAAGAACCAGATACACCTTACAACACACTAATGCAGACATATCCAATGTCAGGGCCAACAGCCAACATAACCATATTTGCACATGAGGGCAAGGACTCAGAGCAGCATGCATGCCAGTGGTGGAACCATAGGGGTCACTGAGGTTGCGAGTGTGAACGGGTCCTCTGCTTTTTTCCTGTCACACTTGACCCAAGGGAGAAAATCCGCACTGAACCCTAGGGAAAGGACTCATAGCAGCTCTTGCAAAGCTAGGGAGGCAGCGTGGGCCACAAAAAAACAAACACAATAAATAAAAGTATTTTTTTTATTATTACAAAGTGTTTGTGAGAGAATGTGTATATGTGTCATATCAGTGAGTGTGTGTCTGTCAGCAAGAGTGTGTGTCTGTCAGTGAGTGTGTCTGTGAAATCAGAGTATGTGTCTGTCAGTGAGAATTTGTCTGTCAGTGAGTGTGTGTCAGTGAATTTGTCTGTCAACGAGTGTATCTGTCAGCGTGTATCAGACCAGAGAGTGTGTTTCTGTCAATGAGTGTGTCATAGTGCGGCAAATAAGTGAGAGTATGTGTCTGTTAGTGTGTGTCTGTCAGTGTATGTGTATCTGAGAGTGTGTGTCTGTTAGTGAGTGTGTATCCGTGAGTGTAAGTCAGTGTGTATCTGTCAGTAAAAGTGTGAGTCTTTCGCCCTCTCTCTCTGTGTGCTAATTACTGTGTGTGTGTGTGTGTGTCTGTCAGTGAGTATATGTCTGTGTATAAGTATACAGTGAGTACGTAAGGGAAGCCCTGATCTGATTCTTGCACCGGGACCCTGTCCGATCTTAAATTATTTTCTAAAATCACTGATACGTACGTAGACAAGTCCCTTCTTCTTTGGTTGAAACATAATGACCAGATGGGCAGCACAACACAATACAGCCCTAACATTCCTCTGTCAAGCACAGACTAACTCAGTGACCCTTCTCTGCTGCACACAGATGCAGATAAAGCCTTACACAGGGAGCCATGAGCTACCTGGCTTTACACACCAATCGCACAGCACATATTTGTATGAATTGAGCAATCACAGGTTAGTTTGAGATTAAAAATTGTACAAAGGAAGAATGTCCCCTCCCCCAACTGCTCTGTGTCCTTGCCCTTGAATCAATTTTGGAGTGGTGTGAGGGGCATAATGACCACCACAGGGTCACTGCATATGCAGACAACCTTCTCTACTTTGCAATTAACCTTTTCTTTGTAATTAAGTTATACCGTCATGTTGATTTACTATGTGGCTTAAAGAGAAATCCTGCAGCTAGAATCAGTTTAGTTTGAAACTGTAATATTTCCTCTCACAGCTCACAGGGTCGCTTCCAACCATTACTAAGCTCAGCCAGCAGATCTGTTTCCTTAATGTAAGTAAGCATGTCCCTAAGGAAATAGTAGACATAAACGGTCAATTATAACTAGAAACAGAGACACTCCATCAATGTGATACACCTTCAATAAGCAGGAAATATCCAGTGAGCGCATTACAGATTATGCAACTAAAATATAATTTTAAAAAAAAAACATAAATAAAAACATAAAAGAATATACATTAACCCCTTCAGGACGGAGTCAATATTACACGTTCTGATCAATACAAAACGTAAACAAAAACTGGAATTTGCGCTGTAAGTCTGTTCAATCGTAATTCACCGCTGTCACATTAAGTGCACGCACACTTATTATATATCATTTTGTTCAGGAGAAACAGGGCTTTAATTTATCATTAACTATTCATATATGGAACATAATTTATTATGAATAAAATTTAAAAAAATGTGAGAAAATAAGATTTTTAAAAAAAATTTGTATTTCCGTCTGACATTTTATCTGTTAATTTCATAATACTGTTAGGTTTTACTGCAAAAAAATGCACATATTTGTAATCAGCAACGTCTCACGAGTACAACAGTACCCCCCATTAACAGGTTTTATGGTGTTTTGGAAAGTTACAGGGTCAAATATAGAACATTCCATTTTCAAATTGAAATTTGCCAGATTAGTAATGTTACCTTTGAGACGGTGTGGTAGCCCAGGAATGAGAATTACCCCCATAATGGCATTCCATTTGAAAAAGTAGACAACCCAAGGTATTGAAAGTGGGGTATGTTTAGTCTTTTTTAGTAGCCACTTAGTCACAAACACTGGCCAAAGTTAGTGTTCATATTTGTTTTTGTGTGAAAAAAGCAAAAAACTAATATTTGGCCAGTGTTTGTGACTAAGTGGCTACTAAGAAAGACTGGACATACCCCACTTGCAATACCTTGGTTTGTCTACTTTTGAAAATGGTATGCCATCATGGGGGTAATTCTCATTCCTGGGCTACCATACGCTCTCAAAGGCAACATAACCAATCTGGCAAATTTCAATGTCAAAAAAATGAAATGCAAGCCTTATATGTGACTCTCTAACTTTCCAAAACACCATAAAACCTGTACATGGGGGGGGGGGTACTGTTATTCTCGGGAGACTTCACTAAACACAAATATTAGTGCTTTAAAACAGTAAAACATATTACAACAATAATATAGTCCATAAAAGTGCAGTTCATTTGTAAAAAATTCAAAAAACGTCACTTTTACTTAAAATATCATCGTTGTAATACAATTTATCATTTTGAAACACTAATATTTGAGTTCAGCGAAGTCTCCCGAGTAAAATAGTACCCCCTATGTACAAGTTTTATGGTGTCTTGGAGAGTTACAGGGTCAAAAATAGTGCTTGCGAATTAAATTCTCTGCACTTTCTCCCTGTGTTGTCAGGCATGTCTATCAAATTTTAATTACTCAAATCACATAATTATGTTAAAAGATTAAATATACACATAGAATTTTAATATATATGCATTTATAGGTATTTAAATTCTACGTGTATACTAATGTAATCTTTTATGTAATTATATGTATTTATCTATATATATATTTGCGGTTATTTGTATTTTATATATAGATAGATATATATAGAATGTCATTCTAAGTGTATTTTGTTACCAATATATATATATATTAATAACAAAATACAGTTAGAATGAAATTACATATGAATATATAATATTTATATAAAATTTTGTTTCAATATTTTATTTTTTATTATTTTATGTATTTATTACTGTAATTATACGTATATATAATATATGTGTATATATCTATTATAAATATATATACATATTATATATATGTAACGTCATTCTAAGTGTATTTTAATACTAATATATGTACTTATATTAACATTAAAATACACTTGTATGACGTTACATATATATAATATGTATATATATATTATATATATAATAGATATACATATATTATATATATAAAAATACTTTTAATTCATTTTAAACATGTCTTATATTTATTTTTTTTTACACCTACCAGCAGGGGACTGACTGACATTTTAGACAGTCCCCATGCTGACAGATGCACAGCCAGCTATAGGGGGCCATGTGATCGCTCTTTGAGAGCAATCACATGGCCCCCGGGGGCCTCATTTGCCGGGGGAGGGCTGCCTGGGCTGTCAGGCAGCCCTCCAGAAGAGGATCGTGGCGGTGGTAAGTCCACCGGACCTCCAGCGGCTGCAAGCCGTTACGGCGTTCTATGCCGCCGCAACGGCTTTAAAGCCCTTTTAATGCAGGACGACATAGAACGCCGTAACGGTGTTAAAGTAAACACAAAAACTGCATAAAAACATTATAACCAATCACAACAGAGTATGATCCATAAAGGGTGTGATCTCATCTAGAACCTCCTCTTTCTTTGCCGTTTCCTTTAGATCAGTTAAGTACATCTGCAGTGTTATCCCATTTTTGTGACTATTTTTGCTATCTTTTAGGTTATGTTATTGTATTGTTCACATTTCTATTTGTTTTCGGTTTTCTCTGTCCTGGGAGTGCAACCTAGGAAGATTCCTCCTTTCCTCTTTCCTACCCGTCCCCATAAAGTGTTGTAGCTGGTTTAACATTTTGTTCACAAACCATTTTTAGTTTGGGGTGACATTTTTCTTCTCCCCCCGGCCCCCTCCAAATCAGGGCATAATCGCTATAGTCCTTTAGTCCATTTTGGAGCGCCACACATGCACACGTGAGCTTGTGGTGGCCAATTTCTTGGTTGCTGTGGTTCCTGGATCTTCCGTGAATCAAATATAAATCGTGCCACCATCATCTCCTTGCCTCTCAGATTCAGTTTACACTGGTGATTGAGGACTCCTACAGTCCCTGGGTGCACTCCATCTTGATTCTGTGAGTTCACAAGTGAGACATGCATAAGATAAAGAAGTCTGTAGTACAGTACGATTCCAGTGTAGCATTACATACATAACTGTCTCAGCAACAACAGGATTGAGGTGTTTTTTTTTGTTTGTTTTTTTATAACATGGAAGAAACAGTAGCAATTTTTCATAGTGAAACAAAGCCTGCTACCCCTAATGCGTTAGCTAGTAGAATGGTCAGTTGCTGCTTAAGGGTAGAAAGGGCTGCCATAGTGGGTATTAAAAAGATACCCACTGTGGCAATGTCAGACAAGCTGCTTGAAGCTAAAGGTAGTGGGCTCGGGGAATGGGAGGAGAATGGACTGGATGGGTAGCATAGGACTATAATCCTTTGTCAAAGTATGCAGTGGAAAATAATAAAAAGACAAAACAGGTGGAACGCATGTTATAACAAAAAGAAATTAAGGAAAAGCTAAGTGCTAGTATGAGCTGGCATATAACATTCAGGCATGTCCCGTGGACGTGGAGTTTCCCCGTTGGGTACCTGGAATAAACAGGCGAACTGCCACCAGGTCCCATGTAGTCTTTTGCATTGGGAGTGCTGCCTGTGAGCCCATCTTTCTGGTGAGAGCCCAAGTTGTTGGAGAATGCTGGCCACTTCAGAGGCCTTGGTTACTTTGAGAGACCCAGACTTGCACAGGATTAAAAGGCTTCTTGGTTTTTCCCACTTGTAAGGCATTTTGTGTTGTATTATCACCGAGGTCAAGTGTCGCAAGGACCATCGCAAGGACCATCGCCAGTCCATCGTGGCTTGGGAGTGATCAGGGTAGAACAACAGTGAATGTTCCTCAAATTGGTACAGAGAGGTCTTGCGGACCGCAGACATGAAGGCTTGTGTGTCCGGTTCGTGCTGAAAATGGATGACATCCCTGCCCGTTTGAGAGGAGGCAGTCTGAGGTTGAGGTAGTTGGTAGCAACCATCTAGGGTCATAGCTTTGTTTAGGAGAAAATATACAGGAGAGCAGTCTCTGAATGAAGTGGGGAATTTCCACCAAAGCTACACTCTCAGCCAGACCTTTTATCTTCACGTTTTTCCAGTGTCTGCGTTCGTCCATGGCTGCTACTTGTCGTTGGGTTTGGGCCAGGTCGTGTTTGAGTGTGGTCAGTTCATGCTTTAGACCAGTAATTTGGACCTCTTGGGCAGAAGTGTTAATTTCAGAGTCATGCAGGCGCAGAGATACCCTATTAATTTCTTCTTAAAATAATTTGATATCTCCCGCACTGTTCCGGTGGAGATTATCCAGTAAGTCCTTCAGTTTCTCTTCAGTCACTGGAGGACTGCCCTGCCGTGGAAGCCTGTCTGTTCTCCATGTGTCCGATAACTCCGGACTCAACAAGTCTCATATGGACTCTTAGCTGGACGTCTGGGAAGGCGCGTCCGAGAGGGGCTCCATGACAGGCCTCGTGGAATTCTGCAGCCTCCACAACAGGTCACCAATATCGGCAGTGGACAGGGGGTTCTTCCGCTCGGTACTTCTTACGTTTGCGCCCCATAGCTTCAGCAATGCAAGATGCTTACTTTGGAGACTGGTAAGGTAGGTATTATTGTGTAAATTAGTGATTTTCCCATCGCACTCACGGAGCTCTGCAAAGACACGTCCAGTAGTTGCGGCTGTTGGCTCCACCCCCCCTTATAGTCGTCTTGTTTTGTTACTGCTATGATAATTCAGTGTAGTGGTACATAGCTTAGGGCTTAAGTGTCCACACTTGTTAGCTGTTTACAACCCATCAACATATCTATACAGATATATTTTCACTATTTGTCCTATCATGAACCCTTGATAAGTTCTATTTGAGCTGTATTTAGTGTCTTCACCGTAGCCCATTTGCCTGGGAATATTTGTATTGGCTGAATTTCTATTAGTTTTGTGGATTCATAGTTGTATTTTACCACATATAAGATGCAGTCCCATGGTGAGGGCCCTTCTGGGTCTTCATCTTTCCCATTGGTGGGTCCTGCCCTCTCTGGTTCTGGTGACAACATGGCACTTATGGCATCAGATTAATTCTAGGCACTGTTGGTCAATACAATGGCTAAATCTATTAATAAAGCTCTGTCTTGGGCTGTGGGGTTGATGTACTGCTCAATTACACACACGATTGCTCAAGCATTTATGCAAGCACAGGCTCCCACAGGCTCCCCAGACTTCTACCCAGATTGCCCCCAAACCTAAACCTTCGGACGGCAAGGCACAAGCTAAAATGAAGAAACCTCACTATACTGACAGACAAGGAAACTCCTATTCTGATTGACAAGAATAATGCTGTCACAGATGACGTGGACCTACCGAGCAAATGAGCCCCTGGCCAGGCAAAATCGACCAGATCCTTGAAATGGGTGTGTGTCCGGAAAGATTTGTCTGATGAAGACTTGAGTGAGGATGGATTATCAGAGGGGAAGCCACTTCTCAAACCCACTGGGAAACTGGCTTCCAGTTCAGCCATGCCAATTGTGGAAGCAGGTGGTGATCTCTGGGATCCACAAAATGTCCCTTATTTGACCCAGGTGACCTACACCATCATTGGTGGGAATTGAGTGGGGACCACAAGAGCATATTGCTCAAAATCTGGCTGGGGTGACTGCTAAAGGCTTATTGTTTGGCAAATTCTTTGTAACAGATATTAGAAATTTTGTGAAGACTTACCGCCTTGGACTAGGCACATAGCTCCATAATGTTCTCACCCCAGGTTTTTGGAGAGGCTGGAAAAGCAAGGAACCATCCGTACAGCTGTGGTGCCTGTGACTCATACCGACTGAGCCTTCTTCTCTACTCGATCATCTGCACCAGAATACAAACTCGCTCCATTCTTGAGGATGACCTTTAGCCTCACGAGGAACACGTGGTACAGTTCCCAGGAAGAGACCCTATGGTTAGTAAGCTAACCCCATTATTTCCAACAAAGATGGGGGGGTAGACGCGCTCTTTTTTTTATCATATATGAGCTGTGATAAATTAATTCCAAATTATACATCTGAAGTTATTTTCCAGCACAGATAACTCTGCCAAAATGATAGAGAATTAGTTTCCAACAAGATCATCAAATTACTTGCAAATAATGATATACACGAACTCCAAATGCGAGTGGGAAATTTCTGAGTAACCTTTTCCTGGTCCCAAAGAAAGGCGGCAGAGTTCATCTCATTATCGAACTGAAACTGCTGAATGCCTTCGTCTAATACCAATATTTCAAAATAGATGGTATTCATTGCCAAGAGATAAGCTGCTACCATCAGATGAATGATCAAGTTGGATCTACAAGATTCCGGACAGTTTGGATTGCTGAAGATCACCAACATTTTCTAGAATTTCTTTGGCACATGAAGAAATGGAGAATCACATCTCTACCATTCGGTCTGTCAGTAGTTCCTTGGTGTCACCAAGATAATGAAACTAGTAGTGTTGTTCCTTTGGACTAGGTGTGTCCATTTAATAATCTGCTTAGATGTCATCCTCATCCTCTCTCAATTGATATCTCAGCTCCATATGCACCTTTGTTGGGCCATTCATCTTCTCCAGAATCTTGGTACTGGGAGTACATCATTATCCATCATTCACCCATCACAGAACATAGAGTTCCTTGGGTTCATGATAGATTCTCTGCAACAAGCCTTGTGCTTACAGGGAACAAAATCACGGAAATCAAGAAGGAAATCAGACACCATCTGCGGTACAACATTTTTCTCTCTCGCATCCAGGCAATTGTTTTGGGCCCTCTTTAATATCGGAGTACTTCAGCGAGTCAAAGCGACTTATTTACACTCAGGTCTCTCCTATGAAACCTGTATTTCTCTAAATGCAGAATACAGAGAAGAACGCAGTTGGATGTGAGCTTACACAGCTGGGGCACACGCTGAAGGACCCTTTCTACTGTTGGCAGATAATTGGTCGATGTGTCTTATTTCCACATCAACTGTCTGGAGTTACTTGCGGGCTTGTTTACCATTTGCAGTCTTTCCTCCCAAAGCATATCATATTTGATTGTTCTGAAGATAGACAATGCATTGGTTGTTTAATATACAAACTATCTAAGGGGAACACAGTTGAAAGTCTTAGAAGTTCTGGCTTGGAACATCTGGCATTATTGTCTTTTTCGCAACATCTCCATTGTGGCGGACCACATTTCAGGTATAGCAAATTCAACAGAGGATTGGAATTCACATTATCTCTGGTATTCTGGAGATTAGAGTCTTCAACGTTCGATATTTCTGCGGCTCTTTCAACTGTGGGGTCCTCTAGACATCTATCTATTTGCTTCCTAACTGAATGTTCATCTCCCTCATTTCTTCAGTTGGAGACTGGATCCAGCAGCAGATGCATTTCTATAGGATTGGTCTTTAGCGCGGCATTATGCTTTCCCACTGTTCAACCTCATCTCTCTGGTCCTTACTCACCTCCGTCTCCATAGGGGTACAATGGTTTTGGTCAGTCCCTTGTGGAGATATCAACCTTGGTTCCCACAACTGCTGGAAATGTTGATAGATTTCGCATGATTTCTATCAGACATGGCTTCTTTCCTGCTCAATCCAAATTGTAAGTCACATGATTTAAGCTTGCTGATTTCCAGGGACCCTGGAGCTCGACAAGCAACTCTCGGTCTCGGTCGCAGACATCTGAGCACCATGAACCTCCAAAACCGGAGATGTCGACTTGGTCTTGAATCTTCTGGTTCCTTTCATGTGTATCAGATGTCCAAGCTTTAGATTTCGTAAACCCCATCCAGTCTCCACGCCTAACATGACCCAGTAAATTAAATGGATGTGGTCGTTGGCGCCATTTATCTCTCTTTGTATTCCATTTGAGGAGCCATGGCTTCCAAACTGAATTCAATGGAGGGTTGCTGTTTTGAAGATATCCTATGAGTGGCAGATTGGTCAATCATAGTCCACTTTTAAAGGATTTCTACTTTTGCCATTTTACGAGTCAAGTTATTGCACAGCTTTAAACAAGTATAATAGGAGCCTCTGTACTTTTACTTAAATTCCCAGATGTTACTATTAACATAATGTAAAATTATGGTTTATTAATGACAGAGGAAAGTATTATTCCCAGCCACCCACCCTTTTTTTTTCTTGGCCTTGGCCTATTTTCTGTTTTTACGGTAAGTGGGTGTTTCTAGAAATGTTTCAAGGAAAGTTTATACTGATACAGGTTCCTAATACTGTTCTTAATTGTTCTTAATATTACCATATTTCTTTTCTTTTTTCTAGCCTGAATCATCTTCAGAATTTTCAATCTGTTAGTCGATTCTTTGTTAGAATCCTGTTGATGGATTTTATCCATCATGTTAATAGTAAACTCTGGGAATTTAGAACAAAAACAACGAATCTTATTTGCATGTACTAATTTCAGTTTAAAGACACATTACTGTGAATATTATTGATGTGGAGCTCTCTTATACACTTAGACACATTAACAACATATTGGAAAAGAGGGACATTAAGACACAAGGATTTTAACCCCCAAAATAGGGACTGTCCATCCTAAATAGTTTTTTTTATAAGAATTTCTTAATAAATAAACAATAATAGCTTTAGTAACAAAAAATGTGTACGGTCTTCATGATTAAATTAACAGAGATGCCTTAACTTTAAGCAGTGAATCAGTTAAAGGGACACTATAGTCTCCTGAACAACTTAGCTTAATGAAGCAGTTTTGGTGTATAGAACATGCCCCTGCAGCCTCACTGCTCAGTCCTCTGCCATGATCTATACACTAAAACTGCTTTATTTAGCTAAAGTAATTTAGGTGACTATAGTGTTCCTTTAAGTGTCAGACTTAGTTCAGTGTAATAGTTGTTATGCATTTGTTTCATGTTCCTTTTTGGAGATTTGGATGCTGTCTAATCTGTAGACAGTTCTCTATTTTGAGGCAGGAGATTGTATTTTTGAAGTCTGAGATTTGTAAATTATCTGGTAAACAAACTCAGGCTGGAACTGCTGCAAAGCCACTGCCGCAGAGATGTACTAGGAATGGCAGATGGATTACTGTAGGATCTGGTAGACTTAGAGTTGTGGATAAGAGGCATATTGCACAGTCTTTTACTCTACATAATTCATTTTCTGCACTTTCAGAGTGTAATGGTGTTATGGAGACAGGCTCAGGTACTGAGGGCAGTGGTGTTATGGAGACAGGCACTGAGGGTAGTGGTGTTGTGGAGACAGGCTCAGGCACTGAGTGTAGTGGTGTTGTGGAGACAGGCTTGGAGACTATGGTGAGGCCTAATATAAAGCAGTTGTTGTTGGGGGATTCCATCATAAGAGGTGTGGAGATGGACAATGGTGGTCTTGTGAGATGTCTTCCCGGAGCTACTGCTCACAGAGACAGGAGACGCATTTGTAATATTGTTAAGCGAGCAAAGCAGGAAGGGGAATTGGATGTACTTGTCAATCTAGGGACAAATGACTTGGCTTGCAATGAGGTTTCAGAGGTTAAGGAAGTTTTTAGTGTTCTTGCCAATGATATACAGCAGGTTGCTTCCACACTGTCATTCTCTGAAGTTCTGCCTGTGCATAACACTCAGAACTCAGGCGGATGCTCATTAGGGACTTTAACTTGTGGCTTGGTGAATGGTGTCGGGAGCAACGATTTGGCTTTATTTCTCATGGTAGCTCTGTTTGGAATGGAAATAAACTGTACAAAAAAAGATGGTTTGCATCTTTCTCAAAAGGGAACAAATGTTCTCAGTTAGCAGTTCAGAGGTTTTGCTAGGATGTATTTAAACTAGGAGGGGGACAAAAGGGTGATAAAACATCAATCCAATTGCCCAAAACAAGGACAGAAGGTGCCTTTAGCAAGTGTGTTAAAAAATTACAAGCTTAGAGTCATGTCTACAAATGCTCGCAATTTAGGGAATAAGATCCATGAACTTGTGGCAATAATGGCAACTGATAATGTAGATTTAGTCGCTGTTACTGAGACATGGTATGCTGTGAAAAATGACTGGGACATAGCAATACCAGGGTACTCTTTATATAGAAAAGACAGGGAAGGCAAGAAAGGGGGAGAAGTGGCCCTGTATGTGAAGGATAGCATAAAATCTAGCCTAATAAACGTTAATGAGGCAAACAGAGTCCGTTTGGGTTACGTTAGAATTTGGTAATCACACAGTAACTAGTTTAGGTGTGATTTATAGGCCCCCAGGACAAATAGAAGAGTTAGATAATCTACTAGTTGGGCAAATAGCTAAAATGACAATGAAGGTGGAAGTTATCGTCATGGGTGCCTTTAATCTTCTTAATGTGAATTGGAAAACAAAATTAGCTGGATGTGCCAGGAGCACACATATTTTAAACTCCTTACTGGGATTGTCTCTAAAACAAGTCGTTGAGGAGCCAACTCGTAAAGAGGCCATACTAGATTTAGTGTTAACAAATGGAGATTTGGTATCAGATGTTACTGTATGTGAAAGTTTAGGATCCAGTGATCACCAGTCAGTGTGGTTTAATATAAGAACAGTGACTGAGTCACACCACACAAAAACATAAGTTTTAGACTTTAAAAAAACAGACTTTTCTCATTCCTGTTAACCAAACCCCTAGATGACTGGCCCAGACCAGAACAACAATTGCTAAACAAAATAGCACTAGCAGCCAGAAAATCCCTAGCCCAAATGTGGCTGCAACCTATCCCTCCCCCAATGTCCACAGTGCTCAACAAAATCAAAGAGTGTCACCTCATGGACAAATTAACGGCACAAATAAGAGACTCCATGAAATCATTCACTAAGACGTGGGAACCGTTGGAAAACTACAACGATGACTAATAAGCCTCGAGAGTCGTTCAGGACCTCCCCCCGCCTCCATCCTCTCCAACCATCCTACCCCCCTCCATCAATAGGCCGAGCCCACCGGTGCTCCGGCCTATAAGTTCAACACATTGAATCCATCAAAACCAGATGGAAATTCAAACACAACGATATGATACACTATCCAAGTTCTTACATTACCGTTGGGTTGTTCTTTTTATTTATGTTTGTATATGTACAATTCTGGTAAAACCAATGACAGATAGATCCGGAATGCATGTACCTCCTATTGGTAACATTTGTTTCTTGTATTCACAATGAGGCTTCTGCGCAAGCCATATGACTTAATAGTACAATTTTTCTCTGTCATTGAAAAAATAAAGAATAAAAAAAACAACAACAAAAACCAGACTTTTCTAAAATTAGAATATGTGTAAAGGAGTTATTATCAGATTGGAGCAATTTAAATGGAGTCCAAGAGAAATGGGATTATTTAAAAGTTGCACTGCTGAAGGCAACAGAAAATTGCATTAGGCTTGTCAGTAAAATCAAAAAATTCAAGAAACCACTATGGTACTCTGCAGATGTGGCCAAAATAGTAAAAAGCAAAATGTTAGCATTTAGTAATTTTAAAAAAACCCAGAGTGAGGAAGACAGAATGCTCTTTAAGATTAGTCAGAAAGAGGCTAAGCAAGTTAGAAGAGCTTCCAAATCTCATACAGAAGAGAAAATAGCACAGGCAATAAAAAAGGGGACAAAACATTTTTTTTGATACATAAATGAGAAAAGGAAAGTAAAACAAGGATTAGTTAGATTAAAAACAAAAGAAGGAATGTATGTAGATGAGGATAAAGGTCTAGCTGACTGCTTCAATTAATATTTTTGTTCAATATTTACAGAGTAAAATTAAGGAAAGGGACCCCAGTTAGGAAAAAGGACAAATAAGTCATTTATTACATGTGAGTTTACAGAGGAGGAGGTTCTATTTCAACTGTCAAAAGTAAAGACAAATAAGTCAATGGGGTCTGATGGAATACACCCACAGTTATTAAAAGAGCTTAGTGGTGTACTAGCAAAACCATTAACAAATTTATTTAACAAATCATTGTTAACAGGAGTAGTCCCAGAAGATTGGAAGTTAGCGAATGTTGTGCCCATTCACAAGAAAGGTAGTAGGGAGGAGTCGGGCAACTATAGGCCAGTAAGCCTTACTTCAGTAGTGGGGAAAGTAATGAAAACCATGTTAAAGGATAGGATTGTTGAACATCTAAAAATACATGGATTTCAAGATCAGAGACAACATGGGTTTACTTCAGCGAGATTATGCCAAACTAATCTTATTGATTTTTTTGATTGGGTAACTAAAATAATAGATCAGGGTGGTGCAGTAGACATTGCTTGCCTAGAATGCTTATCAATAAATTGCAATCTTTAAGTTTGGATTCCAATATTGTTGAATGGGTAAGGCAGTGGCTGAGTGACAGGCAACAGAGAGTTGTAGTCAATGGAGTATATTCGAAGCTTGGGCTTGTCATCAGTGGGGTACCTCAGGGATCTGTACTTAGACCCATTCTCTTTAATATTTTTATTAGTGATATTGCAGAAGGACTTGATGGTAAGGTATGTCTTTTTGCTGATGATACTAAGATATGTAACAGGGTTGACGTTCCAGGAGGGATAGGACAAATGGCAAATGATTTAGGTAAACTAGAAAAATGGTCAGAGTTGTGGCAACTGACATTTAATGAATATTTGATAGAGTCCTAACCTCAACATCTGAGGAAAGGGATTTAGGGGTGATTATTTCTGATGACTTAAAGGTAGGCAGACAAGGTAATAGAGCAGCAGGAAATGCTAGCAGAATGCTTGGTTGTATAGGGAGAGGCATTAGCAGTGGAAAGAGGGAAGTGCTCATACCATTGTACAGAACAATAGTGAGACCACACTTGGAGTATTGTACGCAGTACTGGAGACCGTATCTTCAAAAGGATATTAATACTTTAGAGAGAGTTCAGAGAAGGGATACTAAACTGGTTCATGGATTGCAGGATAAAACTTACCAGGAAAGGTTAAAGGATCTTAACATGAAGAGCTTGGAGGAAAAATGAGATGGGGGGGGATATGATAGACACATTTAAATACATAAAGGGAATCAACACAGTAAAGGAGGAGACCATATTTAAAAGAAGAAAAACTACCACAACAAGAGGACAGTCTTAAATTAGAGGGGCAAAGGTTTAAAAATAATATCAGGAAGTATTACTTTACTGAGAGGGTAGTGGATGCATGGAATAGCCTTCCAGCTGAAGTGGTAGAGGTTAATACAGTGGAGTTTAAGCATGCATGGGATAGACATATAGCTATCTTAGATATAAGAGACTAATGAAAGTATTTAGAAAATTGGGCAGACTTGATGGGCCAAATGGTTCTTATCTGCCGTCATATTCTATGTTTCTATGTTTGTGAACTACAAATAATTGGTTGGGGACTAGAGTTATGGACACTGGGCACCTGATTCAGCCATGGGCCATGTGTTTGAAACTTGTGCTTTAGATGGCTTAACAATGCTTTACTCTCAATGGCTGATGGCCAACATTGTGTCTTGAAAAGGTGCAAATGTGGGAATGTCATTGATACCTGTCTCGACACCTTTGAAAGCTGCTTTGCACTCTTACACATTGTATTTGACTAGTACAACAGTACATTTTTTTTATAGGTCTAACAGGATCTTCTGTAGAGTACTATGTTTATTGTTGTGCATTAGTAAGATGATGGTTTAAAATGGTTTCCTGGCATGTCAGGTTATTTTATTTTCTCTAATACAAGAGCATAACATTGCAGCTCTACTGTAACTCTTTGATGACTGTAGAACATGCTGAAACAGATGGCATGGGCTTATAACAGAATGCAATGCATTGTGAGACATAGATTTAACTTAGGTCAGGATGAGAGATTCAAATTTACTCTGCTATTTTTGATGTAAGCAAGTGTGGAGCCGACTGAAACACATGCTTCACTGAGCAATGCTTTTCGAAGCAACTCTCAAATTACAAATTACTGCTCAGCAATTGTTGATCGATGAAAGAAGACTGACAAGTAGATGAAATCAGGCAAACTCTGGTGGACCTATTTAATATAACGTTAAAATTATGCCGTATTAAAAAATAAAAATAAATAAATAATTTCTAAAAATTACATATGTTTATACAAAAAAATATATATATTTTTGCAGTAGTTAGGAGACAGATTGCCACTCACAGAGATGCATTAGGATGTTTTATATATACATATTTGGGTTGTTTGTTTGTTTTTCAAACTTCCGTAATCAGGAAGAAACTGTATGTTTGACTTAAGTGGTATGATTAAATTAGAACATCTTGTTTGCATGCAACTTCTACATCAAGAATATAAGCAGCAATAGCACTTAGTTCCTGGATCCACAAAGCTAAGGTTGAAAGGGTTAATCACTAAAATCACCTATAACATAGCAGAACAATTCAATTAAAAGAACATTTGACATACCATAACCTATACAGCTTGTTTCAATGGGAGCAGGGAGCTAAAATGGAGATACAGCGGCAGGTATGAACTTCTACATTTTATTATTCACATGTCACACATACATACACATAATTTTTAAGATTCTGAGAGGTGACAGTTCATTTAAGACATGTTTTATATCAGGTGAAGCGGTCTTTACAAGCAAATTACAGCGTCTAGAATAGAATTATAAAGCCATACAATTCCCATTAGAACATCTCTAACATTATTGTACAAAAACTTCTTGATGGAAGAAAGGTACATACACAAATTAGTGTGTGTGTGTCTGTATCCCCCTCCCCTTCACAAAGTACACATATCAAACAATTACACAAATATTATTGGATTACAGCTTATTGATACTTAACCATGTCACATAATGCTATACATAATACTATTCACTAAAGGTGTATGAGGGTATCACAAAATTCCACAACAAAATAACTCAACGGTAATGTGCTATGTGTATAAGTATATCATGACAATACAGGTTTGTTATATAATATTAAGCAGTCTTGACAAACAAGTCTCAGGATCTTGATTAGAATTATAAAGATGAACAATCCCCATTAGAATCTTTCTAACATTACTGTACAATAACATCTGGATGGAAGAAAGGTATACACACATATATGATGCTATACAATAAAAAAAAGAACTACCCTCTAGAGGTCAATTTGTATTTAACATTTTTTCCTCTTAGTCTTACTTATTATTATTATTGTTATTTTCATTATTATTACTGGTATTTATACAGCGCCAGCATATTCCATAGCGCTTTACAATATTATCAAAGGGGGAGATTTAACAATAAATGAGACAATTACAAAAACTTACAGGAATGACGGAACAATAGGTTGAAGAGGCCCTGCTCAAACAAGCTATAGATGAGCTTACAGTCTATACTTACATTTAACTCTATTGGTCAGCTTATCTATTCAAGCTAGTATTATATGGCCTTATGTTAAATAACCTTGGAAGTCTGTGAATTCCTGTAATATCCTCCAGGTTTGCATTTTAATTTTTATCCTATACCGGATACATTCTCGATTTGCCAGTTTGCAATTTAATCTGTTTTAAATTTTTTGCACTATAACACTATAATGTTCTGTGCTTAGCAGCAGGCTTATATCTGTTACTTCTCAACATTATGGACTATGCATTCCTAGTGCATGCTGCCACTATTTGACCCTCTAATATTTTTCTTTTTTACACCCTTTTACACACAAGTGAGTAACAACACACTATTTTGACCTTAACTTTTAAAACCTTTGCTCTATTTATAACTTCTCTATTACACATTTCTCTATACCTGGCCACCATCTTCTAACCGATAATGTCAATGTGCCCCTCATTCAACATATCAATTCTAGCTCATCTCTGGCTGTCAGAAATCTAAGCTTCCTTGATCTGCTTCACTGCTCTTGACTGCTGACTCCTTCGATCACCAAATCCCGTTACCCTTCCATTTCCAATAAATAACGCAACACCATGTTAAGTGGATAAGGGCAACAGCCACAGCTTTATTTAAACCAGCACAACCAAATACTGTCACAGCTGCTGGTTTTACCCAGCAGACAGGTACACTGTAAACTTCTTCCACAGCCTCTTCAGCCTGTCCTTCATTATCAACCAAATTCAGGCTGCGACTCCCCAAGCCCGTCCGGGCATTATTTATTCACCAAACTTGCTGGCGCAGGAAACCCGCAGCTGTGACAAAATGAGAACAAAGAAAACACAACACAACACAAACAACAATTCCAGAACAGAACCATTGGGGAGGGTGGGTGGGGAAAGACACTGCCAGGCTCCCTCAGCATTCTTCACCAGTAATCTCGTAATGTTTCCCAGAATTCCCTGCTTTCAACTGTAAAACCAACTGTATCCTTTTGGTTGCTATGCCTCAGGGCAGCAGTCATGCTCCCCCCTCCCTATTCGCTCCGGGGGTTGGCCTTTCTCTCTCAAGTCTCCACTTCCTCCTCTCTCAAGCTTCCTCATATTTCAGCTCTGTCCTGTCTACTGCTCTAAACATGTATCTCTCAGCGATGGTGCTGCCAAACGTGTGTTAATAGTGATAATTTTATAGATCTTATTTTCTTTCAAGTTTGCTGTTAACAAAAGGATGTGAAACATTACATGCTGCTGGAGCTAAATAAAAAATAAATTTTCATCTGTAAAGGGACACTATATTCATCAAAACAACTTTATTTTAATGAAGCAGATTTGGTGTTTTCTGTCAGTCAGGAGTCAAATCACTTTGTTCATGCAGCCCCAAGCAAACCTCCCTGTATGTCACTTACACTGCCTTCCTAAACACTTCATGTAAAAAGAGATCTAATGTTTATACTTCCTTTTGCAAATTGCAAATTTTGCTTAATTTAGAATCTCTTATCTCCTGTTCTGTTAATAGCTTGCTAGACCCTGCTGGAGCCTTTTTTATTTGATTAAAGTTCATCGCAGGAGATAGAAACATGAACAAGTTACACCTGAATGAAAACGAAAGCATTTTTTTCATGCAGGCCGTGTCAGTCACACACAAGGGAGGGGTGGCTGGTCCTGCAAAGACAGAAACAAACGTGATTTGACTCTTAACCTGGTATCCCTTATGGGCAGAGTCCCTCCCGGATTGGGAGTAGCGGGAGGTCCCAATGGTTTCCAGCAGTCCACGGCAGTGGGCCCTCTGTCGATGTGGGCGATGTCTCTGGGTCAAGCCCTTGGTGGCCCTAGGCCCAGGTAGGCCAGTAGCGGGGGAATACGGGCAATTGCGTGACAGCTAGGTGTCCTCCACGCTCTCCACCTCTCCGAACATCCACCCGTGGTCGGGGCGACAACATTGCTTGGCAGTTTTCCAGGGCATCCCAGAAGCTCTGAAAGTGCTCGTGGAGCCTTTGTAAAAATTGCTCCACGGAGCTTTGAGTGGTCATTGCAATATGCACGTGCGTTTCCTCTCGAGGGCAAGACACCCCCACCATTTTGAGGTAGTCTGCTGTGCTCAGGTCGTTAAGTCCGCTAAGCCTTTAGAGAGTGGCTAGGTCTGGGTTCGGGTGAGAAGGTATGTTCTGTTAAGGCAGATCTGTGCAGTCCAGTGGGGACCGGGATGACCCCTGCCGGTGCAAGGGGAGGAGGGCTAGGAGCGATTCAGGACTGTTCAGTTGCTAATGAGCAGGAAGACTGACTGCCTCTACCCAGCTCTGTTACAGCAGGCCGCAGCAGCGGATCTCTGGCCACCAGTGGGTGTCAGACTTCGATAAAGTATCAGGCTGTTGCGTTGAAGCCTCCCGGGGTAGTTATGCCTCTTGGTGGGTTGAGACTCTAGGTGGCTGGGGTTAAACCCCAGAAGTCTGCTTATTTTGCAGGAGCCTAGGATCCACACGTCTGCCCTGCTTGACGGCTAGGCTCCGCCCTCAAAGGAAGTGGTTTTAGTGGCTCCCTGATTGATAGCCACTAACTGACAAAAGTAAATATTGCTGTTTCCCAAAAATGGCAATACTTACATTTATCAGACTGCAGGGACAGAATCTAGTTGCCAGGACACCTCATTAAGCTGTGCGGCTTTGGTGCTTACAGTGTCCTTTTAAAACTTCAAACATTCAACTTTTAGGGGGAAATTTTTTTTAAGAGTGGCAGCAAAACAAGAGGGCTGGAATTGAAGTTGGAAGACATAGGTAATAGGGATCGACCGACTATCAGTTTTTCATTCCGGGATTTTGTAATTATCGGTATCGGCCTATAATCTTGCCGATAATGAGGTGGTCCAGCCCGCGCCCAATCTATCCTCTCTCCAAGTCTCGCAATTCACAAGGCCTTGGCCGGCAAAGCATTCCCGCCAGTTACCGTGGCAACGAGTCACGCTGCAAAACCAGACGGGCCAATCACAAGACTTTTAAGGGGGAGCTGAAGACCTGGGCCTGAAGTAGTGCTGTCTGGCTGCCTTCTTTCAACCTAGTGTCTAGTTTGCTCTGCCGATTGTGTGCCAATTGGTTGGCCAATATTATCTTTCTGGTCTGTAAAAGGTAATTTTCTTTACTCCAATAAACATACTCACTCAGTCAGGGAGGGGGAGGGGAGGAGAGGGGGTGGTGTTAGATATGGCACTATACAAATGATAATAAAGCCCTGGGGGATATATTGGCACTATACAAATGATAATAAAGCCTGGATATATGCTGATGCTAGGAGAAATGTAAAGTAAAATGAGGAGTGGTCATACAGAGCAGAGAAGAGGGGGGACACATGTTTTTCTGCATTATGGCCAATTGGTTAACTTGGCACTGGCAGCACATGGTCCAAATTAAAGGGAAACTATAGTGCCAGGAAAGCAAACTCGTTTTCCTGGAACTATAGCTTTCCCCTCTGTCAAGGTCCCCCCCGTGGTAAAGATACAGAATATCGGTATCTATAAGTTATCGGCATGAAAGTTCACAGATTATCTGTATCAGTATCGGGTCAAAAAAATAAATAAAAAAAATCGATATCAGTCGATCCCTTATAGGTAATACTGGTAGGCTTCACTGAAAGCATTGGAGGCTGGTCCATAGCAGTAGGTTGGGAAGAGCTTCTCAGTTTTTGGTGTAAAAGACCCAAAAAAACAAACAAAAAGGAATCACATCTATTGGCATGGACTAATGATAATTTGTGTTTGAAACAATCACTTTGTATATGTCATGATTATATCTGCAGTTTCCTCTCCCTTTATTGATGGCTGTATATGCCAAGAGACTGAGCAACTAATTATATTACGATTTTGGGACATTTTTGAAAAATAAAAAACATCTATTTTCTGATTGCAGAAATTAAACATACTTTGTATGGTGTGGTCATATCCTTGACACCTTTAAAATAGGCCTGCATATTGTGCAGTCTTCTAGCACTGTTATGTGTGTGCACATCAGGGGGTGGAATCAGACCTCTTTGACGTGGAGAATATTTCCCAAATATTTATCCCAAAGTGTGTGTGCTGTTAAACAAGCTGTGATGTCTTTTTCGGTCTAGTGTTGAGTAGATAGAGTTTTTAAGGTTCAGCAACCACCAATTAATGGGAGTGTGGGAAATAAAACCTTTAACAGGTAGGAAATTAAACGAATTTACACTGAAATCAACGCTAATATGTTTGATAACAGAAAGTATCTGTATTAGCAATCTGTTGTGGGCAGTAGTAGTGATCTAGAGGTGACAGAGTTATGTTTCCAACGATACAGATGTACAGGATCTTAGAACAGAGTATTGCACACATGCAAAGATATCCCCTGGACTGCAAGGAAGGGGAAACATGACTGCTGTCCTGCAGTAAGGGGGCGGGTCTATTATGGATACATAGTTGCTAGATGGGGGTTATAAGAAGGAATGCAGAAGGGAGGGTACTCACCAGAGCAGAAGTAGCGGTCTGGAACAGTTTCCCTCCCACCCTCCCCAATTTCTAGGCTATGTGATGGTTTCTGTCTTGTGGTGTTGTTTGTTTCTGTTCTTGTTTTGTCACAGCTATGGCGGAGTTCCTGGCCAGCGCATGTAATGCACGGAAAGGATTTGGGGAGTCGCAGCCTGCTAGGGCTGATGGCCGAAGGCAGGCTGTACGAACTCTGGATAAAGACTTGGAGTATCTGTCTGTTGGGTAGTCACCCCAACAGCTGACAGGTGGAAATGCTGGCGCTGTTAAAGTTTAATAAAGCTGTGGCCGTTGCCCTTACCCAACAATCGGGTGTCATGTCGTTATTGGGGTGACGGGTATGGTATTTGGGGTCAGCAGTCAAGCATTAAACATAAATCGTCAGCCCCCCCACACGAAAATGCATCACTCTACAGTCAACAGTAGAAATCTGAAGCACAGTCTATAAGAACTGTAGCCTTCATTTAATGGTAAATTTTTTGACATGAAGATTTTCACCCTTCAAAAAGCTTAAAAACCTTTAAGAAAGGGAAAACCATCATCTAAACATGAGGGTTTCAGGTATATAAGAAAAAGTGAAGACTATGAGGACCAGTTGGTTCATAGTTCATATGTCTACAGTATCCCTTTATGACATATAATCTTATACCCACTTCAATATATTATTAGTACAAAACATACAGCTTCCTTCCATTGTCACCACAGTAACCACTTCCAAGTCTTTGCTTTTTTTTTTTTTTTTACTCTGCACATTAATGTCTATTCAGCAACCTAAAAAAGGATTCAAAAGCATACAATATTATCTTTATCTAAATGTAATGATTTTAACAGAAAGGAATTGGCTTCTATGAGTAGACAGAATGAATTACAGTGCCTTTACTTTACCAATGAATCTATACAATTATTAAAATGAAATTATTAAAGTAACAAAACAATTGATTAGTAGTAAACTGTAGAATGTATTAGAAAACAGGTAAGGCTAAAACTATAAACACACTGACTAGAGAAGACTAAACTTGGCCGCCAAGATAATTGGGGAACTCCATTGCCTATGATACTTACCATCCAAAAAGGCTGACTGAACAATGTAGTTCCCAAGGTTACAGTGGACATACAACAACATGCATTGCTATAATGCACGTTTTACTGGATGTTAATTTCAAAGTTTAATTTTTAATTAAAGAATGTATTCATTTAATAATGCTAATAATGAACTGCAATGTATTGCACTGTTGTACATTTACATAACCAACCTAATTTTGTTTGTATTTTGCATACAGTGAGGGACTTCCCCATGCAATCACCTCCAATGTACCATTTGAATGCACTTAAATGCCTTTTAAAGTTTCTTTTTGCAATAGGAAAATACTTATTCTCCTTTTACTGACATTTCTTGGTGACACAATCATCACAACTTATTCCAACACAATAACCGTTTGCTCTCATTCTCACCAATTCTGCAGCACAGCCAACAAAGAAAAATATATAGGACACATAATGGTGAGCCATTTAATATATGAAAATCATGCCATTGAAGAATTTTGGAAACATCGTAATCAGCCACAGAACTGAAGGTTGCATGGTTTATAAATGTCTCTACAGCCTAGATATGGTATTATTTCCCCCTAATACACCACTATTATCTAATGTTTATATTACCAGGTAATTGTAGGTTAGTGTACTGCTAGTGTAAGTGTCAAGATGTAGAAATTCACCTCTGGTGGCTTGCAGTGGCTAGCAGCATAGGGCTACACATTGTAGACCCTGATGTAGGGGTTAATGGCTAGTGTAAAGTTACTGTAGAGTGCTAGGGTAAGGTAGACTATACACACACACAGCAAGATGCATCAAACAGCAATAGCAAGGCCGTCATCCTTTGCACCATTTCTGGAGCTGATGAAATATTGTAGCACATTTTTTCATAATAGAATTATTGTTAAAAAATAGGTTACTTACAAGTTTTGACTTGGAGAATCGGATGCTGGAATGCAGAGATATTTCATACCCTGTGCAGACAAGTCAAACAAACACATTAACAGACTATCAATAGTGTCGGAGAGATCAGTGTTCACACTGCAATACAATAGAGTTTGAATATTCACTTTATAAAAATTTAGAATGCTTGTTGTTTGCTTTGTATGGTAATGCAAGATAATGGTAATATAATAGTATTTTAGATAAGGGCCTGGGTTGGTAGATAGAAGCAGATCAGAAAAGGTTTAAAAAAAAAAAATGTAATTGGGCATTTCAAACACAAATAACAAACAGGAAAATGGGGTGCAGCTAACCTTGCAAACAAAAATATTTTTAAAAAAAGAATATAAGCACACTCAGAACATATGTAGAGGCCCAAATAACCCATCCATCAGTCACCCTTGCCTTAGTTTGAACAACTTACAATGTATACCTGAACACTGGTGTCAAAATGATCACCTATTATTCATCTACTCTATAAATAATGTATTAATATAATGCAAAAAAAAAAAAAAAACACATTCAACATGTCCACCCAATTCACTTTTTATTGGGTCTAACTGCAGCTACAGGTACCTCCTTCCAGACATGTTCGAGACCACCAATCAAGAGGATCTCCTAATGATCTATGAGCTCTATTCTTATCACATAAATCAAGTCCAACATTTATAGAACAAGTAGTTTATCTCCCAAGAGTAGTTGCACTCATAACACATCTTGTATAGTTTTTGCAAAGAACACCCAAAGAATCTACATTAGTGCGTGCATCTTAAAAAAATAAAATACTTCTACTCAGAAAACACTCATTTAAATACATAAGGTATTTTTTACACTTGTCACCAGGTGTGTATATCTAGGTAGTCATGATCCATAGAGATCTACACAGCAGAAGACAGCTTGGCCCTCTATTTGGTTGTGCCTGAGGGCATCTGACACACCAGTTGTATACATATTTGCTGCATAAATTGTCCACTTGTACTTGATTGGAGCTCTACCTTTTGACACTTTTTGAGATAAAACATCTAGTTCATTAAACAAAGTATGCTGTCTATAGGAGTTTTTCACAAAGATCTCAAGACACAAGTTTTAAATAATACAAAAATAAAATATTTTAAAGACTACACTGATAAATATTCAATAGAATCCCTATGCTGTAAGAAAAGTTTATACATGCACATTATATGAATACATGCCTCCCAATATCCCAATTTTAGCGGAAGATTCCCAATTTCAAAGTAACGAAATTGGGAATCTGACGCTTATATCTGGGTTTGTTCCCTGGTTTCTCGCTTTTGAGGACACCAGTGACACCAATGAACTATCGTACAACAGCATAGTGAGCACATCATGTTATGCACTTGCATTATGCCAGGGGCACTGAAACATTGCTTCCTGCGTGGTCCAATATAGCCCGTATTACCTCCTGGACACACTACAGCCCCTAACCCTCCCCTATAACACTTCTTCCCCTATTACATCCCACAATTTCTACCCCTCCCCTGCACCCACTACAACCCCTTCCTTTCCTAAGCATCCACTAAAGCCCCTACCTACTACAAGCTATATTACCCCCTGCACCCACTACAGCCCTTATTACAACCAGCAACCACAACAGCACTTTCCAACCAAAGCTACTAGAACCCCTATTCTTCCCCTGTACCCACTAGAGACCTTTCCCTCTGCACCTACTACAGCCCCTTTTAGCCCCTGAACCTACTACAGCCCATGTGCACCCAGTATCCACTACAGTCCCTATCCTTCCCATGCACCAACTAAAGTTCATAATGCCCCCTGCACCAACTACAGCCTCTATTACCCCTTTCCCCCACTACAGCCCATATTCCCCCTGCACCCACTACAGATCCCTTCCCTCCCCTGCACCCATTACAGCCCCTATCCCTCCCCAACAGCCTCTATACCCATAGACCACTAATAATATGATTTTGCATTGGGAAATATTAGTTCCCCCACACTCCACCCAGTTTTAATTTTAGTATCTTTTGTGCCCCCTTGTGTACTGCTCCTATATAGTTTTGGTAAGGACATTTCAAAACCTTGATCAACCCAGGATCTGCATCCAGGTGTTAAAGGGAATGGACAACACTAAGGGATGTGTAAAGGCTTTGCACTGAAGACAGGGCTATGGTAGGCAAGAGTACAGCTAAAAAAAATGAAATCAAAGGAAGCCTCCACTGATTCATGGAAAGAGGACAGTTAGTTGCCATTGATCTAACAAAACCTGAACTGGAAGTGGTTTTTTACCACATAATTAGCTGCCAACTACATTGTTTTTGGTAGATTGAGCTTTGGTGCAGCATGGTAAGAGATCTACTTTGGGCCTCTTTACACATCAGGGCACCTTACAATTGCATTGACTGTAGCTTCCTGAGTGGCTCTGTCTACAGCTCAAATCTTGGTTGACTGTTAAGCTTCAGCTCTATTACAATACATGCAAATAAGCCTGTTGTGATAAATGGTCTTCAGCATTAACCCAAAAGGCTTACAGGTCACTGAAAAATGATACACCACAGTTGTCTCCTCAGCTGTTGCACAGCAGGAGCTCTAGTGTTTCAAGAACATATAGAAAATTACAGCAGCATTAATTTGACCTTGTGTCAGAGACTCAAAAAAAACTTCTGACCAAAACCAGATTTAGAATACTACAATTACACTGCTGCTCGACCGCTATACTAGAAAGTAAAGAGGATTCACTTTTTTACCTTAAATTGTTATTTTCTTTGTCTCTAGTTAGTTTTAGAATTTGTGTTAGTAATTTTGATGATCATATGAACAGAACTGAGTAAAAAGCTAATTATGAGCTTCAATGTACCAGAACGGCGCATACACAACATAGAGCTTAGAAGAACAAGCAACACTTTACTTGGACAATGCCTAAAATATGTATTATCACAGACACTGGTTATTGAAAACTTGTGAAACTTAAAAAAGGGTACACAAAGTGCCAAAATATGTATATTATGGTTTCTTCATATTTGCCAGTATGTGCCAGTAAGAATTTTAAAAATAAATCTAAATAAATAAATAAATTGTGATTAATTACATGGAGTGGTAAACAAAATACAAACCACACGTGAAGTGCTGCTGTAAATGGAAGTTATATTAGATTGGATGATGACCAAGCAGCAGCATTATTAGAAAGGCTCTAATAATTAGGCTTAAAAGCTGTAAATATTGAATCTAGCACTAGTCCAAAAATGCCCTCAATATGATTTTTTTTAAAAACAAAAACCACCACACATACCATGCATGGATACGTCGCATCAACAAGAACAGAGACTAACACTCACTTATAGAAGAGACAGACATTTCACAGGATAGTTACTAAATGCCACAAACTACGGCTCTATTATCAAAGGAGGATTGCGACATCACCACTCTGCAATGGTCTCACTAAAATTGTATATCATGAGTTTCACAAACTTGGAATTTATGGCAGGGTTGGTAGCAAATGAACATAAATCAGCATAAAATAATTTTACTTCATTTTGCAATTTTAATGCATTTATAAATGGGATAATTTGCTGCATATGCGGTCTATCAGTCTGAATCCTGAGTTCCTTTCCTCTTACATATTAAAGAAAGGCCAATTTAATTACTCAATAGTGAACTCAAAAAACTTTCTTTCATCATACAGAAAGTCCAGGTACCAGCGATGAAATTGATCAGTCCATTTTGGCTTTTTACGAGGTCTAAGCACACAACTCTAAATATACAGAAGACCTTGGCCACTATCATATCTGATCATTAGTTGTGATGTGGCTTAGAGAGATTGTATTATCCTTCAATTGCATGAGTGACAGCTATTTACCATCACTGTATATTAACCTTTAAAATAAATTTTGCACATTTTATTTGAGCCATAATATTATTTTCCTGATAACAAAGAACTAATTTATGCCCTATTAAGGCATCTTGTTAAAATGTCTGTAGAATATCATGAAACTGGATTAACCACCTGCCAACCTTCAGTGAAGTTAAGAATTGAGAAAACTCACAGCCCCTAGAAAATGCACCGCTCATCAAATTCAGTACCCACCTAACTGTCTTGAATAAACTTGTCTGTGTTTGGAAAGGCAACTCTGATTTAGCCTCTAACTTGGTTTGGTTGCCAGGGGAATTAATACACAAGGCTGTCCGTTTACTTTTTGTGACTCCTAAGAGGTGAATATTCTTACAAAATTTCATTTTTGTATAATCTTGGCTGTCATTTTTTTACTGATCTCTTTCACAATACATGATTTTTTTCATTGTATATGTAGTTTTTTTTAATGTGATAATTGACTTGATGATGTGATTTTCAGTTCATCATGAAATGATGGTAGAATAATGTTTATTTAAACAAAAACAAAAGAAATCAATTCACCCCCTTCTTGAGCATGCAAGGATTTGATCTGGTTTGACCTAGTGCAGTGATGGTGAACCTTTTTGAGCCCGAGTGCCCAAACCGTAATACATGCCAAATTTTTTTTCCTCAAAGTGCCAAAACGCCAATTAAACCTGAATACTGAGGTTTAAGTTTAGAAAAAACAACTCATACAGTTGTCCGAACTAATTAACATCTCTGTGTGTGTATTAAGCAGTTTGTATGTGTGCTCAGCAGTCTGTCTGTATGTGTATTTAGCAGTCTGTCTGTATTTAGCAGACTGCTGAGTACACAGTCTGCTGAATACACACACAGACTGCTAAATACACACACACAGACTGCTGAGTACACACACACATACTGCTGAGTACACACATAGACTGCTGAGTACACACACAGAGACAGACTGCTGAGTGTACACACACAGACAGACTGCTGAGTGTACACACACTGCATTGAGGGGTACAGTGTATGTGTGTGTGTGGGGTGATGTGTTTGTGTGTAGGGTGATGTGTGTGTGTGTGTGTAGGGTGATGTGTGTGTGTGTGTAGGGTGATGTGGGGTGGTGTGATGTGTGTGGGGTGGTGTGTGTGTGGGGTGGTGTGGGTGGGGTGATGTGTGTGTGGGGTGGTGTGGTGTGTGTGTGGGGGGGTGGTGTGTGTGGGGTGATGTGTTTGTGTCTTTGTGTGGGGGTGATATGTGTGGGGTAGGGGTGCTGTGTGTATGTTGCCCCCTCTCCCTCCCCCACTGTTTTCTATCCCCATCCCTCCCTCAGTTTTCTCCCCATCTCTCCCTCAGTTCCCCTCCATCTCTCCTCAGTTTCCCCCATCTCTCCCTCAGTTTCCCCCATCTCTCCCTCAGTTTCCCCCATCTCTCCCTCAGTTTCCCCATCTCTCCTTCAGTTTTCTCCCCATCTCTCCCTCTTTCTCCCCATACCTCCCTGTTTCTCCCCTCCCATACCTCCCTCAGTTTTCTCCTCCCATACCTCCCTCAGTTTTTCTCCCTCCCATACCTCCCTCAGTTTTCTCCCTCCCATACCTCCCTCAGTTTTCTCCCCCCCCTCCCTCAGTTTTCTCCCCCATACCTCCCAGTTTTCTCTCCCCATACCTCCCTCAGTTTTCCATCCCTCCCCCCCCCACTTGTCCTTGCTCTCCTACCTGCGTGGCCGAGCGCACCGCGGAGCTCAGTTTCCTGTACCCGGCCGGACAGGAAGTGCTCTCTCTGTGAGCACTTCATTTCCGTCCGCCCGGGTACAGGAAACATAAGTTCCTGTACCGCGGCGCTTAGATAGAGTGCCTGGCAGGAGGGAGCGCTACGCGTGCCATAGGTTCGCCATCACTGACCTAGTGTTTCAATAATTAACTTTATTTAGTGTATTTCATAACCTTTTCTGATTGTAAGCAGAGTCAACATTTAAAGAATCAATCCAAGCACCGGTGTGCTGTAGTGGATTAGGTGCAAAAAGTGCCCTGGTGTCCCCCATTGAAAGTAGTCGAACCATTTTAGAATGGTTTAACTTCTTACATGGGTTCCCTGAAGAAAAATTCTGTATTTGAAAAATGCTCACTGTTTGTAACAGTTTTGATTTTTTTTTGTTTGGTTTATGACTTTCTCCATTTTGCGCATATACTGGATGCATCATTTTATGCGTTTACGATATCTGAAAATGAAAAATAAAGATGGTCTTTTAAAAAAACAATTTAAAAAAATTATAACCAGGGATTCGCATGCGACACTCCCTGTCTCTATGAACACTCCAGGAGAGCGAAAGCTACTGGTTGGAGTTTTCTTTAGTTCTCCTGAGCTAAGCCATGGAGTTCTTGCGGAGAGAGTTTCTGAGTGCAGTGGAAACAAGAAGTAGCATCTAGCAGTCCCCCATTCTAAAATGGTTTGACTACTTACCACTGAGAGGGAGTCAAGGCACCCCTCGCACCATACCCACTACAGCATGCTGTGGTGGTTATGGTGCTTGGAGTGTACCTTTTCTAAAAGTATCTAATACAAGCTAACGCTTAATAAAGCATTGATCTATTAGAACATGTAATTAATATATTATCTTTGCACTATCCTGACATGCAGAGAGCTAGGGTGGACTTTCAGCAATTATATTAACAGGATTTTTTTTTTTTTTTTTTAAATCAGGTTTATAAATAGGATGCTGGTTTTAAACACAGGCAGCTGTGTTACATGAAACTAAGTTAAATGGTAAGAGAAGAGAAAATGTAGCCTATGTGAAACATGCTGAGCTATACCGAGAGCTTGTTTCACATGAAAACAGGTGTTTTGGAAGAAGAATTTGTTCCGCAGCTGTGAGGTCTGCAATCGCAGAAACCCAGTTTGTTTTACTTTGATAACATCAAGATCCACAGGAACACAACTTTAACAAACAAGCTGTACTTCTTTATAGCATACCAAACACATTTTTAAAGGGATACTTTCAAACTTTCCACTGTCCAAATAAAAAATAAATAAAACTCACTGTTTAAGTAGGTATACCCACAAAGAAAACATGCAGGCATTTAACAATTTTTAAATGTTTTACATTTTAAAAATAGGGGTATATTTAAAAACAGCTGGCAAAAGCTGCAGATCTCTTGTCTGCAGACTTCCCAAGTCATTTCCTTCTAACCCCGCACCAGATGTTCTGTGGCTGTCCAATCAAAGATTCCCAATGCAGTTCATTGAGAAGTCTTTTGCAAGGCAGGTGGATCTGGGCAATTGCGTTGAGTTTAGCTCCACTGAGCTAACCAAACCAGGAAGTAACAGCACTGGTTGCATGATTTACAGCCAGGGGGTGTAAAAGTTTTAAAAATGCAGATTTTTATTGAAATTAATTTTTTTTTTGTAAAATGAAACTTAAAAGACACAATCTTTAGACAACTAAGCAAGCTGGAATGCTGTCTGGATTGTCTTATGACGACTAAAGTGATTTAAAGTGGCCGTTGTGCTTGGAGTCGAGATTTGCAGTGTTTCACTATGAAACACCCTTACAGAGATATTTTATATTACTGCCTAACATGTAGCCCAACTTATTAGGGCATCATTAGCCAAATTAACAAGGATTCCAGGCTGGCTAATGTTAGTTTTGTCAAAGATACAAATATATGGTGTTTAGGCAGGGCCAGTGGGCCTGGTGCTGACAATTATGATGGGCCTAATTACGGAATCTTATCGACCAAAAACATTTAAACATTCCTACCTCCCAAGCGTCGTGTAACTGATGGAGATGGTGCTGGAGGGAAACTCATAGGATGCACCTATAAGAAAACACATACCCTATGCTAATCTCTCTCTAATTTATGCTTTCATCTTTCAAGTATATCCATGACCCCTAACAGCAGTGTCCAGTGAAGCAGGAAGTCAATGGGTGGGGTAAAAGGGTGGGCTACTTGTGCGAATCACATGACCAGACCTGCTAAAAGGGGTGTACATGCCCAAAAAGGGGGCATGTCTGTCCAAAGAATTTGAAGGACAGTCTGGCACGAATGCATGTCAGGCTGCCAACTAAGGGCATTCTATGCAGGCAGCACCCTGAGCTTGACATAAATGCATCTAATGATGCGCTCGCTCCATGCTTTCTAAGGACTGTACCCTAGCACAAGCTGGTCCACTTGTCTCCTTACCTTCTTAATAGCAGGCAGAAACTGCTGGTATATAGTCAGGGACAGAGAAAAGGTGTATGTAGTGAGTGAAAGGGGACATGCCACAGTGTTAGAGAGACCAACGTATGCATTACCTAAACAATTTTTATTGTCAGCCAGTCCACACAAGTTTTGTTCCCATACATCCCACTTAAGCGTTCAAACTTAAAGGGACACTATAGTCTTTTCAGAGAAAATAACTCCACTGGCCACTCCTTAAATGGCTGCTAGAGGTGCTTCCTGGGGCAGTACTGCCTATTGTGCAGCACTGCCATTCAGTGTCTCCACCCTCTGCATGCAGACACTGAACTTTCCTCATAGAGATGCATTGATTCAATTTATCTTTATGAGGAGATGCTGAGTGGCCAGGGCTATGTTTGACTTGTGCTGGCTCTGTTCCTAGTTGACAGTCTCAGTCAATCCTATAGGGAAGTATTGTAATTTGCTCAGACCACCACTTCTGATGATGTCAGCAGACAGAGTCAGTTCAGAGGCAGAGCCAGCAGCTGCAGACTTGAATATTAGTAATATTTTACTATATTTAGGAAGCCAAGAGAGGGCCAGGGGGGCTATATTGTGGTTTTAACATAGTAAGGTCAGAAATACACTATTGTGTTCCTGACCCTATAGTGCTCTTTTAAGCAAGAGTATGTGAAGAGGAGTTCGGGTTGTCACCTTTCTTGGAAAAAAATACCAGCCTTAATCATTTGTATAATTAATTAGTTATGTGTGACATCACATGATGTAAATCACAAGGAGTAACATGAGAGAAAATTCTGTAAAATAACCAAGAAACTACACAGTTTGATTCTGCTGTATAGATTGATTGCTCACAGTGTCTCCCTGTCTCTCAGTGTCTCAAGTCACCCAGTGTCTCAGTGTCCCTATGTATCACAGTGTCACTGTCCCCATGTTGCCCAGTCCCCAAGTCTCCCAGTGTCTCAGTGTCCCCATTTCTCCCAGTTTCCCCATGTCACTAGGATATTAGGGGACACAATGAGACACAGGGACACTGAGACACTTGGGGACACTGGGAGACATGTGGGCACTTCTGGATACATAAATGGGGACACTAGGAGACATGGAGACACTGGAAGACACGGGGACAGACACTAGGGACACAGAGACATGGGGACACAGACATGATGACACAGACATGGGGACACAGAGACATTTGGGGACACAGACACTAGGGACACAGACATGGGAGCACAGACACTGTGAGACTAGGGGACACAGGGAGACATGGGGACACAGACACTATTGACACTGGCTGGGAGACAGACATTTAGGGACACTGGGAGACATGGGGACACTAGGCACACAGATACATGGGGACACTGAGGACACTGGCTGGGAGACATGGGGACACAGACACTAGGGACACTGGCTGGGGGACATGGGGACACTGGGACAGTGTCTCCGTGTCCCAATGTCTCCCAACGTCCCTATGTCTCACAGCGTCCCCATGTCTACCAATGTCCCCTAGTGTCTCAGTATCCCCATGTTTTCCAGTGTCCCCCAGTGTCTGGTTCCCCATGAGTCCCCTAGTGTCTCAGTGTCCCCATGTGTCCCTGCTGCCTTTCCCCCCATCCTTCACTTACCTGAGCTGTAGAGCTGCTGTCCGGACTCTCTGTGATGTGTTGCTGCTCCCCCACGGATCAGTGAGTAGTAGAGAGGCAGGGATATGCTTTAACTGCCTATCCCTGCCTCTCTCCACACACAGTGACCCTCTACTGGCCGGTGCTGGTATTGCAGAGTAATCTCCGTTTATTATGAGAAAAATACCTCCCTTTGTATTGCCAGTATTACTGCAATACCGGCACAGCCAGGCAGCCTCAAATACCGGCTGTGCCAGTAAAATACCAGTCATGTGGGCCTATTCCATGGGCCTGGGTCTAGAGCTGCAGCTCCACCATTAATCCGGCCCTGTGTGTAGGCGCTTATCAGAATAAAGTGTATAAAGGTTTTTGCAGAGATGAATCCTCTACCACCTTACAAATACACACACAAACTAAGATAAGTGTAACACCCTCTGTAAAATGCACACACAATATACTTATAATGATACTCAAATAGAATCAGGAACTCCTACAAAACAAACACAGTACATAGTGATCTCTGTATATACACCACACACACACACCACACCAATGCAATAAAACTCACAGTATAGAGCCTTGTCAGGCTCTATATGAAAAGCTCCAGGGTGCCATACTGAGTTTATGTTTTCTCGGAGTTCCTGATTCTACTTAAGTGTCATAAGTATATAGTGTGCGCATTTCGCATAGGGTGTTACATTTATCTTTGATTTCCTAATGTTTGTTCTCTGCATATTCCATGCACATACATTCATTCATTTATCGAAAGCACTTAGCTGACACACTCATCGGCATCCGTCTTATGCAGCTCTGCAGAAGTCGAATGCACATCACCCATCTCAGAAGCCTGTGGGAACCCATTACTATGGGAGTGGCTCCAGGGTATTGTAAAAAGAAAAAAAATAATAATATCCATGCATTGAAAAGTATTTTCACGAGATGGTTATGTGGAGTACGGATCATTATTAATGGAAAACCGACATGTTACACATTAAATTATTTGTAAAAATTCACATTGTACATCTAAATATTTTATAATTTTGAACATTACAGTGGTTTGTACTATTAAGTAATGGAACCTCAATTATTTTTGCTGTGAAGAAAAAGACATTGAACGTTTATGTTATAATAAATCAAATGGCTAATGTGTTTCTAAGTGGATTATAAAGGATTGGTAGCCTATTTTAACATATTAAAAAAAAAAAAACACTGCCTTGTAAGTTTAATGTTACTAACTTCAACAACATTTTATGGGTGGAGGTGGGAGATCATTTTTCCAGGGTCTATACAACAGGTAAAAACAACTGCACAAATTCATAAAAATTGCCATCTTCTATCTGTGAAAGAGGCCAATAATGATGTTCAGCGAACTTCACCACCTATATGTTTTAAATGCCCCTGAGATGCCATGACCATACCTCACTAAGACCACCCCATTTACCTATATGAGGAGCAAACATATATGTGGATTAGGGAATGTGCATTGGTATTTAGCTACTTTAAATTCATATTGTGCCATATAGTATAAAAAGAAGAATGGTAAGTGATATATAAGACAGGAGTAAGAAAAGCATGGAAAAGTGGCTGAGAAAAGCAAGTCAAAAGGGAGAACAATTATGATGATAAAAAAAGATATATTTGACCATTTACAATGCAGTCCTAGATAGAAATTGATAATGGCTTTGAATCAACGGTATGATCTTATTATTGACAGTATCTTTATGGTCTCTTTAAACTAACCATATCTGCTTTGTATTACATGGGTTTTAGTTATGGCTTGAAAATTTTAAATTGTGCGGGTAATACCATGTCTAGCAGAGCAGCAGGAAATATGAAAATAATGGTAGACTAACACACTACATGAGGTCAGTAAAGTGTTATACGTACATGCTGATTAACACAGAGGTGAATATTGCAAAGAATCTCCCTAAAGTTACATAGCTGAAAAGAGACTTGCGTCCATCAAGTTCAGCCTTCCTCACATATGTTTTTGCTGTTGATCCAAAAGAAGGCAAAAAACCTAGGCGCTTCCAATTTTGCAACAAACTAGGAAAATAATCCTTCTTGACCCCAAAATAGCAGTCAGATGTCTCCTTGGATCAAGCAGCTATTACCCCACTAATAAGAAATTCTACCCCTGTATGTTATGTTTTTGCAAGTATTTATCCAATTGCAGTTTAAACATCTGTATAGACTCTGACAAAACCACCTTTTCAGGCAGAGAATTCCATATCATTATTGCTCTTACTGTAAAAAAACAAACCTTTTATTTGCCTTAGATGAAATCAACTTTCTTCCAGCCTAAATGTGTGACCTTGTGTCCTATGTATAGCCCTGTTTATGAATAGATTTCCAGATAAAGGTTTGTACTGGCCCGAATATATTTGTATAATGTTATCATTTCCCCTCTTTTTCCAAACTAAACAGATTTAAATTTTTTAACCTTTCTTCCTAACTAAAATGCTCCATTCCTTTTATCAATTTTGTAGCTAGTCTCTGCACTTTTTCTAGTGCCATGATATCTTTCTTTAGAACAGGTGCCCAAAATTGCACAGCATATTCAAGGTGTGTTGCCACAGGTGAGCTCCCATCATTGCAAGAGGAGGTTTTTCGGTGTGAGTGAGATTGTGAATGTGCTTGTAGTTTTGAGTGTGTCCTTAAAGTCAAATTGTGTCTGCGTGTCAACAAGAGTGGTCATCAGTCTATTACTTTTTTTTAATACTTAAAGGAAAATGTGTTAATATTTATAGTTAACAATAATTATGACATAAAACAATCACATGCAAACGCACTCTTATACTTAAAATTAGAGTTTTTGTGGAATTGCTCATCATAAAATCCTTTGTTTCTTTGCAATATACAATATAGAAAAATGCAAATATTTAATTTATGTGGGCGAGTGGGTTTGTGGACACAGCACTCTTAAGTTATAGGCAAACACTAAAAGGCTCAGCACTCCTTAACAGTCAGTCCTTACATTTATTGTATCTCTAGGTTTCACATAAGTTTCCTAAAGGTTTAAAGGGGTATTTTAAGCATCATTACCACCAGGGATGATGACAACTTCCAGTAATACCTGGGGCTTATTTCACCTCATCTCCATCCTCAAACAGTGTGTTGTGTATGCTCTCTAGTATCTCAATGGAAGCACAAGCAGAAAGAATACCTGCTGCATAGCCACCACATTATCTAATAGAGGGGTATGCAGCAACATTCTCTTTACCAGAACCAACTTCCACTGGTGAGGATTACTTGCTCTCCCTTAGTATTCCTACGAGCCACTACACTAGTGAAATTCCTTTCTATGTCAAGTATTTTTAAGTTTGCCTTTCATTTGCTTACATTGCCTCCTTTTTTTTACCCATTTCCCCTGCCCAGAAACACAAAAAGATTAAACAGCAAATGAAAAAAAGCAGCCATACATATTTTTTTTTAAGACAACTGTGTGATTTAGTGCACAACTGGCTCCCTGGCAAACAGAATGCATGAATCTGCCTATAAGCTCCTATCTCTGTGGTGTATAACTCTAAAAGCAATACTCAGATTTGGCTCCTAGGATGTTGGAGATGCAGACAAAAAAGATCAATGACCATTTGAATACTGCTAAACACCTAATTCCCTTACTGCAGTATAAACCAAAACATTGAATAACCACTACATAAACTTCTGACTTTCAAGCACTCCTTGATAGGCCTTAGGCATAAAATATTGTGTTTGTTAGAGAGTGTATGCTGCTTAGCAGAGTTAGACAGATGTTAGAGGTATCCAAACTCTCCTCCCGCTCTTTATTTCTCTCTTACTTTTTTTTTCGTTTTAATTTTCTACACTTCCTTTGGTAATCAGAGGACGTATTAATATCCCTTATTTTGCAACTTTTGAGATCCGCGTGTTTCACAATGTTCAAACCCATATATTATACCTTGCCTCATTTATAGGACCTGCAAGCCCAAGTATGTCCTTTATATGTTCTTTCAAATCTCTCTTAATAAACACGAATTTACAACAACAACAAAAAAGACAACAAAACAAAGCAAGGCGTTAGTTTGTGCTTTAACATTTAGGAAAGGTAATAAAATGTTGAAATATCAATGGAAAGCCTATTCTTCGCTCAAAGAAGCATCGCTGCACAACCAATGGCAAATTGAAAAACTGTTCCTTTCTACGCTTGCAATAACCTTCTGTCTGTTTCACAATTTAAAACATTTTACTAAACTGTCGCTTGTTTCAACTCTTGTCAATCGTGAAATCCTATATCTTATTCTAGTTTTGCAAGCTCTCACTGTATCGGTTTAACTGATTTTGGTTTCAGGAGCTGCAATACAATACCTTGTTCTTGTGGTTAGGAATTAAATTGATACAGGACACATTTGTCCATAAGCATGTTAACTTTCCAAATATCCGAACACAAGAATGATATGCCATATGGAACATAATTGGTTGTTTCAAGAAGTTTTTTTTCTGTTTAAATTCATGAACAAAACTACACAAAAGCAGTTTCCCTAGGTAACTGAGCAGCCTAATGTCCTAGGTGTGATAAGGCCACCTCCTTTTCAAATAGTACAAGACAAAACATATGTTATCTATTCTTCTAAATATTTGAAATCCTAGAAAAATATGAATATTGCTCCTAATACATACATTGAGTAATATATAAACCGAATAATGCGTGTGATAAGGTGTGGAAGTGCAAAGCTTGTCTACTATAGCTGCAGGAAGGAGGTTCTTGCTGTGGAAGCTTAAGAAAGTTCTCGTTGACGAACTTCTGTTTCTCCACCCATAGTAGACGAGGCAGTGACCAGCTCCTGGCATACCTCATGTAAAAAGTCAAACCATACATACAATGGCAGGGAGCGGCAGGTCACTCTTGACACCATAATCATTACAGCGCTGTAGTGGTTATTGTACCTGAAGAGTTCCTTCACCTAATGTCCAGAGTGTTCCTTTAAAATATTGCAGGATTAAAGCTTTGAGTCAACATTTGCACAATCATGATCAATTTGACACTGTTGCCATGTACATAATTGAGAAGAAATAAAACAGATGAAAATGCTGCAAGGACAACAAGGTTTTCAGACAGTTAAGGAAGAGTATATATGTGGGTAGGAAGCATGCATGATTTAACCTAGAGTCTCAAGGTTCTCACTACAGTCTGTGAACTACATTTCTACAATCTGCACAAACTTGTAGAGATCCAAAATATCACTGAAACCATTTATGAAGTTTTATTAAAGATCTCGGTCTTTTTATTGGTTAAGCCGAAAAAGCATATCTTGAAATGCTACAGGATTATGAAGTGGTATGCCTTTAATATCGGATGTTTAAGGATTAATATTTTAAAGAGGAGAAAACGTCCTAATTTAAATCCCGGTTTAATTGTAAAACTTCTACATTTACAGACAAAACAATATGAGCTCAAACAGAAAGTGATCAAACACAGAAAATAAATAATCTATCACTAACAAGCGAAACAAACGGTCTTCTGATTCTGATGACCTGTGTTCACAAGCACAGGTCATGTCAAACTAACTTGATTGCGTTCTACGAAGAAGTAAGTAGAAGTATAGATCAGGGTGTTGCAGTGGATGTGATCTATTTGGATTTTGCCAAGGCATTTGATACAGTTCCACAGTTCAAACCCATATATTATACCTTGCCTCATTTATAGGACCTGCAAGCCCAAGTATGTCCTTTATATGTTCTTTCAAATCTCTCTTAATAGATTAGTGTTCAAACTCAAGGAAATCGGTCTAGATGAAAATGCTTGTTCTTGGGTAGAACATTGGCTTAAAAAAAGAGTTCAAAGAGTTGTCATTAATGGTAAATTTTCAAGCTGGACAGAGGTGGCAAGTGGTGTCCCTCAGGGGTTCTGTTCTGGGACCCCTTCTATTTAACATGTTTATAAATGATCTTGAAGATCGCATTGAAAGTCATTTTTCAGTGTTTGTAGATGACACAAAACTTTGTAAAATAATACAATGTGAGCAAGATATTACTTTGCTGCAGAGCGATTTAGATAGACTGGGGGACTGGGCACTTAAGTGGCAGATGAAATTTAATGTTGAAAAACAATGTTGAAAAAAACTTCGGCCTAAAGAATGCACAAGCAACGTATACCCTTAATGGAAGCGAATTAGGGATAACAACACACGAAAAGGACTTGGGTATTGTTATAGACAACAAACTATGCAACAATGTGCAATGTCAATCAGCAGTGGCTAAGGCCAGTAAGGTATTGTCATGCATGAAAAAGGGCATTCATTCTCAGGATGAGAATATTATTTTACCTCTTTAGAAGACCACATATTGAATATGCTGTGCAATTTTGGGCACGTGTTCTAAAGAAGGATAATATGGCACTAGAAAAAGTGCAGAGGCGGGCTACAAAATTAATAAAAGGAATGGAACATATCAGCTATGAAGAAAGGTTAACAAATTTAAACCTCTTTAGTTTAGAAAAACGTTGCCTGAGAGGAGATATGATAAAAGTATACAAGTATATTTGGGGCCAATACAAACCATTGTGTGGAAATCTATTCACAAACCAGACTTTACATAGTACACAAGGTCATGCGTTTAGACTGGAAGAAAGGATATTTCATCTAAGGCAAAGGAAAGGTTTTTTTTTACTGTAAGAACAATAGGGATGTGGAATTCTCTGCCTGAAGAAGTGGTTTTATCAGAGTCCATACAGATGTCCAAACAGCAACTAGATGCATACTTGCAAAAACAGTATATTGAAGGATATAATTTTTCAATGTAGGGTAATAGCTTCAATAGATCCAAGGATAAATCTGACTGCCATTCTGGGGTCAAGAAATATTTTTTTTCCTAGTTTGTTGCAAAATTGGAAGTGCTTCCAACTGTTTTTTTTTGCCTTCTTTTGGATCAACAGCAAAAAAACAAATGTGAGGAAGGCTGAACTTGATGGACGCAAGTCTCTTTTCAGCTATGTAACTATGTAATATGTAACGTTCAAATATAAATACAAAAAATAAACATATTATGTATTCTCTATATAAAGACATTTAACGCAAATAATAATGCCTTTTGAAAAAAGCATGAAAGCTTTTAGTTTCTATAGTTAAGAAAGTTGTGCTTATATGAAACATATAATAGAAACTAGCATACCAAACGTGAGACTTACTAAAAACAAATACAAAGAACTTCTATTGAATTTTAACAAAAGGAAAATTAAATAAACGGTTATACTTTCAAACTTGAGTTTTGTAGTAAAAATAGAAAAAAAAATTGGTTGATGGATGGTATAGATGGAAATAGCAATAGGTAACGAACTCTATAGTGGATTATATGTATAGATTGAATAATTGGGTCTGCAGTCAAAATAGAATTCTACATAATTGATAAAGAGTCTCTAGACCCTAGAGCAGCATTTCCGAATTGGGGTTCCGCGGCATTTTGCCACATCCAACATGGCCACCGGAAGGTCGGAAAGGTCGAAACAGCGGAGATTGCGCAACCGCAATCTCATAAGAGATCACTGGAACGCAATCTTAAGCCCGCCCTGCCATTAGCCCGCCCTGACACTTACCCTACCATCAGCCAGCCACTTACACTTAGCTCATCCGTGAGAGAGCCCGCCCAGCCGTCAGCCAGCCAGCCCTGCCGTCAACCATTTTCTATCACTTGTGGTAGAGGAGTGATAGAGAGTGGAGCTAATAGTTAAAGCTCTGTTATTGTCAGATAGAAAGCTCTGTTAGGTAGGGACATTAAAAGGCTCTGTCAGGGACAT
Organism: Pelobates cultripes; assembly: GCA_933207985.1. Lineage (NCBI taxonomy): Eukaryota > Metazoa > Chordata > Amphibia > Anura > Pelobatidae > Pelobates > Pelobates cultripes. The sequence goes on from OW240915.1 coordinate 189,019,614, forward strand.
AGGAATTCTCTGCTAGGGACATTAAAAGGCTCTGTCAGGGGCATTGCAATTCTCTGTTAGGGACATTAAAAGGTTCTGTAAGGGACATTAAAAGGCTCTGCCAGGGGCACTGAAAGACTCTGTGAGGGGCAAAAACCTGTTAACTGTGTTTTTTGAAGTGTTCAAATCTTTTTTCTTCACGTCTAACTCAAAAATCCTGCATAATTTTAGTTCTTTCTAAGAGTGTTATCAAAATCAGCATCCTTTTCAGTCAGGTTGTGAGATCTGTATTTTTTCAAAGTGTTCAAATCTTTTTTTTTTTTTTTTTTTTACTAATAAACAACCATGAATTTGGAAAGCTGGTTAAAGCAGGGAACTCTTCAGATAAAAATTATTACTACTTCTACTTGTTCGGCACTTCTAGAAACTGAGAAAAAAGATACAACTATTTCGGGCATGTTTTCAGTTGTATCTACTGTTCCTAAATAGCAGGGACAAATGGCAAGTCAAAAAAAAGGAAAGCACACAATGCTAGCCAATCTTCTTCTCAAACATAGAAAAGAAAATTTGATGAGAACTACTTGTCATTTGGATTCACAAGTGCCAGAAATGAAGATTGTCCTGAATCACAATGCTTACTTTGCAATAAAATATTGCCAAACAGTTCATTAGCACCTTCTAAATTACATCGTCATTTTGAGCAAAACCACGCAGAGTACAAAGATAAAGACGTTGACTTTTTTAAGCGAAAGCTAAATGAGTATCAGAAGACTAAATTTATGAGCAAAAAAATTTAAAATTGCTAATGAAAAAGCCACAGAGCCTTATTACAGAGTAGCACTTGCAGGAAAAGCACACACAATTGGGGAATCACTAATAAAACCATGTGCAAAAGAAGCCACTTTCCAACAACACAGTTTTGCACCGTATTCATGATCTTGCTGATGACATCCATACTCAACTAATTTTTCGACTGCATAAATGTGATGGGTACTCACTGCAATTAGACAAGTCCACAGATGTTGCAGGACTTTCTATTTTGTTGGTTTTTGTTAGATATAATTTTGACAAACAGATTGAAGAAGACTTCTGTGTGAAACTTTGAAAACTCATACCACTGGTGAGAACATATTTAACTATATCCAAAAGTTCATAAACACATAGCATAAATTGGTACAAATGTGTAGATGTGTGTAGTGATGGTGCCAAAGCAATGGTTGGGAAAGTGGCAGGTGCTGTGACACGAATAAGAAATGTAGCAAAAACCATCACCAGTTCTCACTGTGTTCTTCACAGACATGCACTGGTAGCTAAAAATATTTCAATCTCACTTAAAACTGTGCTAGACAAATCAGTTCGGATTATTAATTGTATAAAAAGTAGACCGTTACATTCACGACTATTTAAAATAACATATGAAGATATGGGCAGTCACCACTCAGCTCTGCTTTTGCATTCAGAAGTTTGTTGGCTATCACGAGGTAAAGTCCTTGTTAGAATGTTTGAATTGCGTCGAACGTTGTTTGCATATTTCCAGGATCATAAATTTGGATTATCTGATCGATTAACAAACACTCTGTGGTTATCCTAAGTAGCATATCTTGCAGACATATTCACAAAATTAAATGACGCATGTTTATCACTCCAAGGAAAAAACACTACTATTTTTCATGCAAGAGATAAAATATTTTTGCTGTCTCGTAAGCTGCAGTTTTGGACCTCATCTGTTGAGCAAAATAATTTGAACTCTTCAACACTTAAGGATTTTCTTGAAGAATCAGAAATTGAACTTGATGAAATTTGTAATGAAATTGTAGATCATCTTCGCCATTTAATCACAACTATAATCAGTATTTTCCATTCTTGAATGAAAACAATAATGACTGGGTTTGAAATCCATTCATAAAAGACAAGCCAGCCAATTTATCTGATGTAGATTTTGAGAATCTGATTGATTTAACTTCTAAACAGTCAACTAAGCCAAAAATGTAAAGAAGTTTCTCTTATTGCTTTTTGGGGTGATTTACGCAAAGAATACCCATAATTGTCCAAGCGGAGAATCAAAGTTCTGTTGCCATTCGCCAGCACATACTTATGTGAAACTGGATTCTCGCTCTACTCTGCAACAAAAACAAAGTATCGAAATCGACTTGACGTAACTGCAGACATGTGAATATAATTGTCAACAATTAAACCTGATATAATTAAACCTGATATAAAAATAATTTGCCAGCAAAAGAAAACATTACAATCTGTTCATTGAAAGGTTTGCGCTGCACTACTCTATGGCACACATTTTTTTGTAGGGGTTCCAAAGTTTTGCCATACCATGTCAAAGGGTTCCAAGGGAAAAATGTATTGGGAAACCGTGCTCTAGAGTGAGATATATATTTATAAAATAAAGAGGTAGTTTCCATAGGTAAAAGTTGCTTGGATGACAATATACTTATTACAGTAACCAACATTATTTTAAAAAAAAAAACACTCATTGTTGTATTTATTGAGTGTAATCTAGTTAAAAATTGCAATATTAGGTTTAAAAATTTGATCAATGTTTCAGAACTATAAAAAGCTAAACAGTTCAGTGACAGCTTCTTACTAAACACTTTGCAACAGAATAGCATTTGTTTTTGTCTTCATAAATGTGTTCTTAAGAGAAGTATGTTATAAGAAACTGCAAACAAGCGGCACAAAAAAAAGACTACTTCCTTTGCTTTGAGATTAAATTGCTAATCAAATAATGACTTTTGTTAACAAACCAATTGTGATGGTTAAAGCAAATATAAGGGAGGTGGAATTTTTTTTGTCTGAACGAAGGCAGTGCACAAGAACTGCAGCATTCTCTGCATTATCCCAGTGCCCTAAGCACAGAGGAAGAGTGTCTAACTAAACAGTTTCCTGGTGTGCCTGCTTGCATACAGAACATCACAAAACAAAACTGGCCTCTTGATTCCCCAAACTATGTTTTGGTGCTAATTTAAAGTATGGGAGTATTTGCTAAAAGTGAAAACTTTAAAAGTATATTTTTATTTATTAATTTACAAGAATTTTTCATGAATTTTCTTTGTTGTGTGAATGGAATATCCCTTTTTAAAATAGGCCTGGTTTACTTTGAGGCTCCTGGAATGGTAAGTATGGCACTATGTTTTGAAGAGAGTAAATGTTCAGGAACTTTTATGATGTGCTTTATATAAGCTACTCATTGGAGTGCGCAGCATATTTCATTAGGGTGTGCACCCAAGAGTTCTTTCTTTGTTATTTTTTAATGTTATATAGTGAATCTTTATGAAAGGACCATTTCAAATACCATAAACACTACCTGCTGCAGTGGTTATAGTGTGACTGCCCTGGTGTCCTCCCAGTTTCCAGTTTTTCCTTGCAGACCGTGACAAAGCTCTATAACGATACCCAGTGTCCTAGCGTTGTAGTGGTCATAGTGTTAAGACTGCCCTGGCATCCTCCCAGTTTCCAGTTTTCCCTTGCAGACCATGACAAAGGTCAATAAAGACATCCAGCCTCCTAGCGCTGTAGTGGTCATAGTGTTAAGACTGCCCTGGCGTCCTCCTAGTTTCCAGTTTTCCCTTGCAGACCGTGACAAAGGTCTGCAAATATATCCAGTGTCTCAGCACTGTAGTGGTTATGATGCATGGTGTGTTCCTTTAAAGGACCACTCTAGGCACCCAGACCACTTCGGCTTAATGAAGTGGTCTGGGTGCCAGGTCCCTCTAGGATTAACCCTTTTTTTTTATAAACATAGCAGTTTCAGAGAAACAAATGGGTTAATCCAGCCTCCAAATCCTCTAGTGGCTGTCTCATTGACAGCCGCTAGAGGCGCATGCGTGCTTCTCACTGTGAAAATCACAGTGAGAACACGCCAACGTCCATAGGAAAGCATTGTAAATGCTTTCCTATGAGACCGGCTGAATGCGTGCGCAGCTCTTGCCGCGCATGCGCATTCAGCCGAAGAGGAGGATCGGAGGCGGAGAGGAGGAGGAGAGCTCCCCGCCCGACGCTGTAATAAAGGTAAGTTTAACCCCTTTCCTCACCATCCAGCCCGGCGGGAGGGGGTCCCTGAGGGTGTGGGCACCCTCAGGGCACTATAGTGCCAGGAAAACGAGTATGTTTTCCTGGCACTATAGTGGTCCTTTAAATATATTTCTTGCAGTGTGAGATAAAAACAATGAATGTTAAAAATAACCTATATATTGTACACACACACACATATAGAGAGAGAGAGAGAGAGAGAGAGAGAGATATTACTTTTAAGTCTTATTTGAGACAGAATCTATGAAGCTTATTTTTGTTCTCATATCAATTTGAGAATCTTTACAAAAAGGTTTAATTTCCCCCATTTTCAGTACATACATGTAGAAGGAACGAGCATGGTCCTCATCAATATATTGTTCCTGTCAAATAATGTCATAGTTGGTAACGCACTGAGGAAAAAGTTGGTGATATATGTTGTGATACACAGTATAACACATATACACACATATGTATACATTATATGTATATATAAAGAAAAAAGCATTTGATAGATGAGAAATATTTCATTTCACATCATTGCAAAAAATAAAAATTACAATCTGTGTAATTTTTCAAGCAGACTTTTCACTTTTTAGATGTGAATCATTATGAGGGCCTATATATAGAGTTGGAAATTCTTTGAAATTCCACCAAAAATTATTCATCGAGACAGTGTAGAACTCTTCATGCTGTTAGCAAGTACTGAATGTATAATCTTAATTTTGCGCACACACACACAAACACACATACACACACACACCTAAACATATAAATATTCATATTTATCACTATGTATAAAATCTACTTTAATAACAATTAGTTTTTTTGAAACATTAAAATGAAATGAAACACGTGGCTTTCTTGGAAATCCTAAATTTGATCACATTTTTACACCAGGGTTAAGCCGAAAGTTTGATCTGTTTTTCTATATGCAAATTGGGTGCCTTCACCACCTGGCCAGTCTTTTCAAGTTTGTCAATACTTGTGTGACTTTACCGTCAACAAGAGGACTGAAATAGATTTTTTTGCAAGGACATTTTAATTTCAGTGCACACGTCTGCCGCATGAAAACAGTCCGTGGTTCTTGGTTTGTTAAGGGAACACTGAAAGTTTTTTGAGGAGGTTACCATACCAGAATCTAACGCTTGTAAAATCTATCCATCTGTTAGACTATTGCTCAAGCATTTCACCCGAACGATGACTCATTAAAAATATGAACGTACAAACAAACGTTGGAAACACGACAAAGTCCATATTTGTTTTTACCGTAATCAAGCAACTCAATGTTACTAATAAGAGGTATAATAATAGCTAAAGCCCAACATGACTAGCCAGTGATGATAATGTTACGCTTCAGTGGGTAGATGATGACTGACTTACTGAAAAAGTCAAAGAATTAAGGGACTTTTTGATTTATCAACTAGGGTCAGTAAAACTGGTTATATTATGTATAACAAGGTGGTAAGGGTTATCAATGTTAACCCCTAGACAGCCAAGCACTATTTATTTTAATAACTGCTATTTTAACTTTTATTTTACATATGTGAATAGTGTGTCCTCTCTTTCTCATTTTACAAAAAGTACAGATATCGATAGCAATTGAAATTAACCTTGTTAAAGCCCTCGGCTGACTATCAGACAATCTATCCTGTTACTTCCTGGTTTGTTTAGCTCAATGGAGCTAAACTCAAGAGGCAGCAAATGCACTGAGCACCTGCCTTGCAAAGACTTCTCATTGAGCTGCAATAGGAAGTCTATGATTGTACAGCCACATAAAGTCTTGGCAGGTTTGGAAGAGGGCGCTTGCAAAGGCTTCAGGCAAGAGATTTGTATGGAAAAATGCATAATTAATGTATGAGTGGGGGTATATTTAATACATTTAAAAAATATTTCCATTTGAATGCTTTAAGTCTCTATTTTGCTCTTTTCTGTTTTCAGAGCGGTCTATTTGGCAACTGCCATTTCTTCTGGAAAGTCAACTCAGCAAAGCCACCTAGCAAAGTAGCAATCTGCTATGATATAGGATGTAGAGGTTAACTGCTCAAATAGTCATAGGTCTTCCACAGGTCAAACTTAACCAGCTAATTAAGGAGATGTTTTCTTCAGACAAATCAATTTCAGCTAGAATGAATTAATCAAACCCAGGCTGATATTTGCCTGTGTACGTTTATTAGATCATTTGAAGAATAAAAGGCATTTAATTCGTTTGTACCAGCTGAAACTGATTTGAGCACAATTTCAATGCTTTTTTAATTTTTACTTTAATGCAATGGATTTTGTTTTATTGAGCAACCATAAGACTGTAAATATCTTGTAAGTCTTAACAGGAAGCCTTGTTTGGGTTATAGAGCTTGCATATAGCTTTGTAGACCTTCTTCAAAGTATGACATTTTTGGACAGTCCCATTAGGGACTGAACTTACCACCTTTCAAGAACATCACCGATACCTATCGGGTATTGTTGGAATTCAAACATGAAGTAATTTATGTGTCTGATATTATCTAGTAAATCATCTGTAAGTAGGCTCTTTACAATCAGGCAAGGTGGCATGTTTTGGGGTTAAAATCATGATTTGGTCGACTTCTTCTAAGAAAATGTGCACTATAAATCTGCTTTCCATTTACTTTTTAAGGTAAAATATCTATGCACAATACTTATATACACTATATAATGGACAAGCAACTTCTCTGTCTTCTCTGCAGAGCTGTTCATAAGGGGTATGTGATCTGGCGAGGCAGTGTTGTCTAGATATATTTACAGAAAGTAATATGAGATTTGTTAATGTCTGAGTGTCTGTAAAAACATGGGGGAGTGCTTGTATTAAGAGATGCTACAGGAGTAATCAATTTTGGTAAGTCTAGAAAATGGTGAGTTGTGGCACCACTTGAAATATTGTACATAGGCTTTAGCTGCATCTGTAAAGTCAGGATTGTGGCAAAGCAGGAGAATGGGACAAGGGTCTGTCCACTAAGAGGACCCTTACAGGTATTTTCAAGTGTGGCTCCTTTCCTTTGGAACAGCCTACTTACCCCCATAAATCTCTCCCCCAGTCTTCAATAGTTTAAGAAGTCCACTCTTCTAGACTGTAAGCTCATCCTCATCTACCTATTGTTCCTGTATGATTTAGTAAAATGTAAAAATCCCTTTACTGCTTTGAGTAACCCTTTCAGCATCCTTTGGCAGTGGGGCCTGGGATATGCATTGATAACCCATTCAAACAATCTCCAGGGCCAAGATTGTGTTATCTGATGCTAACTGGTGATGCCCACAGAAAAAATAAATAAAGTAAAGACAGCCTGCCAATAAATTTAGTAAATCATTGACTATGGAAAGTATTGAATAATTCAAGGGAGGTCGCTAGGACCCCCAGCACACCTTATTTATCACTCTTATGAGTAGTAGAAGAAAAGCAGGCAAATTCCATATTTCTTCTGAAATATATACACATGGTTTGTTTACTTTGCGATGTAACCTCAAGTGGCTCTATATATCTATTTGGTAGCACAAATTAATTGCTAAGCTATTACAACCCCTTTTGATGATTTATTATTCAGGATCTGTGTTAGTACAATGAATGTCAGCAGAACTTTGAGCAATACTGGATTCAACTAAACTGGCCATAATATAGTTAGGTATGCATTCAAAATCAATATTTTTTTTATTTTTTGGAAATCCAAGACCTATCCCAAATATACACTTTTACAACAATATATAACAAGTTAGCGATACATTTAAGGATTTGTTCAGTAACAGTTCAAATTAAAGCATCAGAATCTTTATGAAATACTCATTTTGACGGTGTTTGAATTTTACTGACACTCCAACACAGTCAAAAGATATACGGAGACAAAGTAGGGACCATTTTGTCTCTGTATATTTCCTATGCCTTACATTTCAAAATACTGGGTGAAGCGAACCAACCGCAGGGAATTGACTTTATCTATGGAGGATCTTGTGGGATCCTCCTTAGACCTCAATGCTGTACTCACGCACAGCTGAAGAGGACCCGCAAGGAGACGATGGCAGAGCTCATGAAGGACAGGTCCAGGTAAGTAGAATTCACCTTAAACTACCCACCGACCACCGGACCCATGGGGTGATGTCACCATTGGGGATCTTTGAAAACTGTGCAAAGGTCCCAGATGGTGACCGTGCCACTTTAACAACTTGCAACATTTTGAACAAACCTGTAACCAGAAAACAATTCTGCAACACACTGTTTAGTGGAAACACTTGTACTATACAGCAGGGGTAGCCAAAACGTGTATTCCAGGATACAACTACAGCCCCGAGGATGTTTTGCCAACTTTGTTTTGATGGTAAAGAATCACAGAATCATATTATCTGTAGTCATACAACAGCTGGAAAGGTATCTTTTGTGTGCCCTGTAAAAAATACATAGCAGTGAAACTTCGAAACAGGTGTTGAGATATAACAATTTTTTCTAATTTTGCACATTTTATTATTCAAAGTAATGTTGAAAACAAACCTACAGTTTAACCACCCCCCCAAAAAAGTAAACGTGAAAATTTTATTGCATGCCAGAAACATATCATGTTTTTCAATATAAAAACAGAATATCTGCTATAGAAAGGTGCTAAAAGGCTAAAAAAAAAAACCAAACAAACAAAAAAAAAAAAATTTATATATAAAATGAGAATACTGGGCTCATAGCAAACCTGTCCTACAGTACCATTGTATAGTTTTTGAATGTGTAAATGGGTATGCTTGTTCTACACTTCTTGAATAGGAAATGTCACAAAATATTTTTAATATTATGTTGACTAATGCTTATATAATAATAATGAGATGTGCAAAATGAAATCAACGGTTTACCCTGGGTGCCTCCATCTATGGATCACAGTTATAAGCACTGTCCTTTGCATTTGGCAGTGAGCACAGAGGAAGCATACAGAGGAAAGACTAAATTAAGCAATATTTCTATTTACTCTCTTCATTAGTTATGAAGTTAGGACTTTGCCTTGTCTGAACTGGATTATGATACTATTTGCTAAATCATTCATATGGAGCATCACAAAAAAAAATTATATTTAACACAAGTTGTAGGCAGGGGCGTACCTAGAGCATTTGGCACCCGGGGTGGATCCATTGCTTGGCACCCGACCCCACCCCCACCCCCCAAAAGAAACTGTAAATTTTTTTAAATGTTTTCTTTTTTTTTTACAATTTGTAAACTTTGCAAAAACGCTGTCAGTCCCTCTTACAAAGCCCTTGTTTGCCCCGCCCCCTCATACAAAATCCCTGTCCTGCCCCTTCTACAAATCCTGTACTGCACCCCATCAACAAAACCCCTGCAACCCCCTTCCACAAATCCCCTGCTTATCCCCCCTTATAAACACTCCTGTCCCAATACAAAACTCCTGCCCCTTCTACAAAATCCCTGCAGCCCCACACACACATTTACAGGCAGGCAGTTACACAAACAGTTACAGGCATTCCGTCACACACAGTTACAGGTAGACAGTCACACATACAGTCACAGACGGTCATGCACACAGTTACAGGCAGACAGTCACATATACATTGACACACACGGTCATAGGCAGACAGTCACACATACACACACAGTTAAAGGCAGCAGCAGACAGTAACATGCACACAGTCACAGACAGATAGTCATAGGCCTGCGCAGACCATTGCATAAGGGTGTGCACCCTAAAGCACAAACACATGTTGCTTAATATATATATATATATACACACACACACACAGCTGTGTGTGTAAAGGCGCTGTGTGTGGGCAGTGTGTGTGTGTTTGTTTGTGAGGGCACTGTGCGTGTGTGAGGGTGCTGTTAGTGTGTGTGTTTGTGTGTGTATGTGTAAGGGTGCTGTGTGTGAGGGTGCTGTGTGTGTAAGGGTGCTGTTAGTGTGTGTGTATGTGTCTGGGTGCTGTTAGTGTGTGTGTGTGCTGTGTGTGTGTGCTGTTAGTGTGTGTGTGCTGTGTGTGGGTGCTGTTTGTGTGTAGGTGGGGGGGCCGTTTAGTTAATATCCCCCCTCCCTTCTTACCTTATGTAGGGAGGGGGGACCGTGCTGCTGCCATCCCTGGTGGTCCAGGGGTGAGTGACCTCTAGCCCCGCAGCCTGCGGGGCTAGAGTTCACTCTTGCTAGATCTGGCAACGCTCAGATCTTGAGAGAGGAAACTGGCGGAGCTGCTAGCTAGAGCTCCCCGGGTCCTCTCTTGCCTCCCTCCATGCTGCTGTGGGCTGGTGAGTTAGATCTTCGATCTCCCTCACCGGCCCACAGAGGGCACCCCGTGCGCATGCCTATGCAGATAGACACACACTGTTACAGGCAACATCAAACAGTCACAGGCAGACAGCCACACATACATAGTCACATGCAGTCACACACACAGTTATAGGCAGACAGTTACACACACATAGTCAGTTACAGGTAGTCACACACAGTCATAGCCAGACAGTCACGCACACAGTTACAGGCAGACAGTCACAGATACAGTCACTCACACACACAGTCACAGGCAGAGAGTCACACACACTTACAATCAGACACACAAAGTTACAGGCAGACACACACAAACACACACTTACAGGCAGACAGTCTCAAACACACAAAGTTACAGGCATGCAGTCACGCACACAAATACACACAGTTACAAGCAATTACACGCACACACACAGTTACAGGCAGACAGTTTTACGCACACACAGTTTTACACACACAGTGACACATACACAGTCACAGTCACACACACACACAGATACACACTCTTACTTACAGACAGTGGGCTGGAGGAGGAGTGGTTTCCTCAAGTCCTTCCCTGAAGCCTGTGGAGAGGCAGGGATTCCATCTTACTGCACCTCCATGTGCAGCAGCAACCGGTAAGGGCCGTATTAAGCCCCGGCCCTGCTGCCGGTTTGGCTCCGCCCCCGATTTGTGTTAGCTCCGCCCAGCTTTACCTCCATGCGGCCAGTTCAGCTGCTCTTAGTTAGGGTGCCGGGCGGCCAGAACTGCTCACACACGCTAACATGGGGGGGCACTGTGCAACCACAGCTCACACAGCCCCCTCCAGCCCCTAGACCAGGGCCATGGCACCCCCCACCCTGGTGGCACCCGGCGCGGACTGCCCCCCCTTAGTACGCCACTGGTTGTAGGTGATCTTTGAGGTTTTATTCAAAAGTATAAATTCCAGAGACATGACAATTACCCTTGCAAGACAAGTAGTTAAGATAATGCAGAATTGTACAGTATGCAATGCAATTTCATTATGAGGACCACAATTCAAGAGAAGTAGGTTATTCTTTGAATTAACCATTTTATTCTTGCAGTGAGTGAGTGTGCATAATAGATTTTAAAAAATGTACAGAAATAAAAGTTTTGAAAGCTAACTATGTCACCTGGAATATGATCTAGAAATATGGTCTACTGTCTGTCTGCTCTTTTCCTGACATACTAATCAATGGCACCAAAGAAGATTTGAAAGAATGAAAATTCCTAACCAACACAGGTCATTCTTAATCAACACTCATAATCAACATTGCAATTAAAAGTAGATTTTTTTTTTTTTAAATCTGTAGTTATTCTTTGAATTGTAAAACCTTACACATCTAAGTGATATTTAATTGACATTTTTTTTCTTCAGGAACAAAAAAAATTCTAAAACTTTATAGAATTACAGTTATTAACTGCACAAAAATATAATTTACAACACACATTTTGTAATAACTGGATAAAATATAGAACACACAAAGAATTACAATTCTATAAAGATCACTTTTTTTTCCAAAACCATTTTTATTGTGAATGCATGGTACAAGAATATAGCATTTGTGACATTATCATTTATGATTTTAAGCTGTTATTCGGTCAGTTACATTCACTATTTTGTGGTTTTCTCAACATAAACAAAACAGAACAAAACCAAAAAAGAGTTACAAAACCAAATAGGTCCTTGTTAATAAGTAAGAGGTTGAGCTTAGACATTACCCTTAGATGTAGGTGTCCAGCATGCTCAGCCACTGCCAATTCTCCAGAGATACCACTCTATGAGCTGTTGTTGCTCAGGGGAATGAGACATAAAATAGTTTGCATTTTAACAGTTAAGAGCAGTATACCAAAGAAGGTCTGCAGTTCAAGCGCTCTGCTATCAAACCATGTATTGAAAGACCAAACTAAATTAAACAGAACATAGTAAACTAATTGCCGGTTTGCCTTAGCCCCCCGCCGTCCAACACATTGGTAAGCCAGTGTTCGGGAATAAGTTGAGATAGGCTTATATCCAAGAGTTAATATGTCAGATTTCAAAATTGCAAATATATAATAAGGCATTGTAAAAAGAAGGAAACATACATTGTACAAGCGTAGGGAACATGCCCCTATAAGACACCATTGGTAGAGCCTGGCTATGGGTAGAGTATGCAGTGAGCATGTCTGTGTCACGTATTCATCCACTTATAAAAATGTGGTTAATGACATTTACTGTCCACACAGGAAAAGTTGTGCCGAGCAGCAACCAAATACACAGAAGGGTTAATGCTGAGCAGCTATTATGCAAATGGTAACCTGGTAACTCACTTTGGGGTCAAAGGCCAGTTACACCCTATCAGATCTAGAGGAGGGGTATTTAGGCCCAGTTCTCTTCCTGCTCAGTGCCCTGTCGTGGTTTTCTTTGTGATTGTCTGAGAGCGTGTTATTGATTCTGGTAATTCTGGTTATTTGACTTTGGCATTGTTTTTGACTTCCCTGTTTTCTGGCATCCCTGACTCCTGGCTTTTCCTTATCGTTTTGTCTCTTTCTGTTTCCCTTGACCTCGGCTATTCCTGACTATTCTTTGGTATGTTAGTCCGGCCATTCTAAGGTCCGCTATACGTTACCTATCAGTCCTCTGTGTTACACAATTCTACGTGCTGGATCATTCTGTAATCCTGACAGTCTGTAACAGTGTGTCTGTCGTGTGTTTGTGTGGCTTCCACTTCCCTATGCCTGTTTGCTCCAGTCCGGGATATATCGCAGTATCTTATACAGTTTGGAAATGGAATAGGAAGTGGAGTCAGAAGAGCACAACATTGTGTTTAGAGGGTTCTCCCAGTCAAAAGGCGTGAAGTGTTGAGTAATGGTGTTATAGTAGTGTTGTGTTTGAAGGTAAGCGATCCATGGAAGAGAAAGGCCTGCAAAACGCTCCCATAGTTCAGCAAGGGAGAGAAACCTCTGGCCGACATGATCTACAAAAGGCCGTAGGGTGACAATCCCACTCCCCGGCCACACCGTTAAAGGGTGGTGAGCACCTGGAGAAAAGTCCAGGTTATGAGTTAAAGGTAGGTGAATGGTGCGTATTGGGTCAACACCCAGTTTGACTGTTAGACTGTTTCCATGCCCTAATAGGGGTAGCCAGGAAGGGATTAGATAGGATAGAGTCAGGGAGTAGGTGGTGCAGCCTGTGAAGGAGAGCCACTAGTGTGTTCGGTGATGCGAGATAGGACTCCATGGACAAGTTAGAAAATCTGTTTTGAAATTGAATCCAGTCTAGCGCATGTCTAAGCTGTGCTGCCAAACTGTATTCCCTGGCATTAGGCAGGTTTAGACCACCATCAGCCCTGTGTTGGTATAATTTAGAAAGGCTAAGGCGTGCCCTACGCCCCTGCCAGAGAAATTGTCTAAGATGTTTGTTCAACAAACACTCATCACTTTTCGAGAGGAGTATTGGGAGCATCTGGAGGGGATATAACAGTTTAGGAAAACTGACCAATTTGTAAAGATTGACCCCTCCAATGTAAGATAAAGGCAACTTGTGCCAGTGTTCAAACTCTGCAAAGATGGCCGTTAAGATTGGCAGAATATTTAATTTATATATGAGGGAGAGATCTCTAGGGACCATAATGCCAAGATATTTAAAGGACCACTATAGGCACCCAGACCACTTCAGCTTAATGAAGTGGTCTGGGTGCCAGGTCCATCTAGGTTTAACCCTGCCTGCTATAAACATAGCAGTTTCAGAGAAGGTCAAGGCTCTTAAGGAAAGCCATGCTATGTCTATGGCCATCCAGCTGTGCTTCAGTTCTTGTTTTGTAGTAATCCTAGAATAGCTTGTTGATGAGGTGATTGCTGTAATAGGCTTGAATTTGGACTTAGGGTTGGCAATTCGGACCAACAATTTCCCAGACCTTCCACCCCACCGAAAGAAATGTTGTGTTTGAAAGTCTACCTTTGATTGTGCATGGTTTGCTATAAAGGTATTTAGGGTGTGTTGGGCATCTTGGTCTGACTGCCTATGTGTATCAGAAGGATTGGCCAAGAAGTGGCTATGGGCTCGTTTGAGCACCTGTTCGAGTAAAGTGAAGCACCTCCTCCATTGTTTTTTGACTGATGCCGTGTATGACAGTATCTATTCCCTCATTACTGCCTTGGATGTCTCAAACAGCAATTTAGGGTCGTCCACATGTTCCAGATTATCATCTACAAAGTTAGCCCAACTAGTCTGTAAGTGGCACTGGAAAGATGGGTTTTTAGTAAGATACACTGGGAAACGCCAATGTGCGGTAATTGGGTGTGAGGGCTCTGTGGAGAGAAGTAGCGTGACAGGTGCGTGATCGTCTCTATAGTGGAGCAGTTGACATGTGGCAAAACTGTTGGGGTAACCAGGAACATACAATTCAAGAGAAGGAGTCGTGAACCGGAGAGTGGAATGTGTAGTCTCTTTCATTACCATGGAGTATCCTCCAGGGGTCATGCAAATTATAAGTTGTTAATTGAAGGAGCCTGCTGAGGATCTTAGTAAAAAAGAGGGTGGTAGAGGAGTTTGGGGTATAACATTGATTATGCAAGAACACGTGTTGTTAATGGTAATACATAAAAAAATGTAATGTCCCTCAGGATCAATATCACAGCTGTGGATCACATATTGCAGGCTGGAGTGTAGGAGAATCGCCACACCTCTAGCCTTAGAGTTGTATTTGGCTGCTATGCAGGGCCAGTGAGTTTCCTGGATTAGGACAATTTGAGACTGATGTTTGGAAAGGCACGTTAAGATTTTTTCCTCTTGATAGGCTTATTTGCTCCTTTCACATTCCAAGAGAGAAGCTTAAGGGTAGAGGCAGGAGTGTTTGTGGTAGAATGAGAGATTGACATTTTAGCCAATACCTCATCATGGGATGCTTCAAAACATAGCTAAGTGCATGGGGCTGGGGTTTCTGTTCGTCCCAGTCCATGCAAACAGATAAATTCCAGGGCGGGAGTGTGTGGAGAGCACTGCAAAACCGGCTAAACAAGGGCCCTGGAGCCCAAACTATGTACAACAGGAGAATCCAAGTACAACTCTATCCCAATCTGGCAGGACATCTTGTAGAAATTCAGAGGCTTCAGTCACCGAAGTTGTGTTGAGTTTTCTATCAGCAACTTGGAGACATAGTGTTGCAGGGTAGAGAAGAGCAAATCGTATGCCCTTCCTGTGCAGTGCTGAACAGATGGGCGTGAATGCCTTGCGTCGTTGAGTAACCTGTGCGGAATAATATAAAAAAAAAATAAAAAAATCAGGTTTCTGTTTCCTTGATATGTAGGTAGATCTAGGTTTTTGTAAGCTATGAGAATTCGTATTGTATCATGGAAATGTAAAAATTTAGCTATGATAGGTCTTGATCGTGTTCTATTGCGAGAGTTTTCTAGGCCCAGTCTGTGAGCACGTTCGATGATGGGAAGAGTGTCAGAGCTGGTTGCAAGTTGCAAGGTGTCCACAAACCAGGACTGGAGAGTGGGAATGATATTTCCAGACTTTACGAATTCCGGGAAACCAACAAATAAATCTGAGATTGTTCCGTCTGCTGTGATTTTCTAGGTCATCCAACTTGTCTTGTAGAGAGGTCAGGAGTTGATGAATCGTAATTTGTAACTGGTGCACTTCATCCTCCGTGGCACCCTGTCTTGTTTCCAGCAAGGAGAGTGCACTTGGAGAAGATGGACTGCACCATCTATTGATTCAAATATGGGTTTAAGGAGGTTGGAAACCTCCCGAGCTGTTTCTGAGGCTTGTTGTGAAATTAGGTTCACTCGGCTGGCGAATTAAACGAGATCCCTCCATAAAATTGCTAAAGAAGTTCCCCACCTGGACTTACCTGTGTCCCACTCATGTCTACCGCCGGCAGGGATCGGCTAATCTCCTCATTGTGTTCCCATCCATGACATACCAGAGAGGCAACATCATAATTGTGTTGATATTTATGTTCTCTTTTTAGTTTCAAGTTTTTACTTTAGCGCTCGTTCATCATATTTTGCCAAATGATTCTTGTACGGTCGAGCCCTCTTAAACTAACACTTGGGTACCCAGAAGTCCTACTCATACATGTTCCCCACATATACCATATACATGTGATCCACCATATAGTCGGTGTGTGCAGACTGCTTAACATGTTAATCTTGAGTGCTATCCCCAGACCTATCTTTTACCACAGGCTATTTCCCTAGGCTTATAGCCTGTATTATCCTCTAGCACAGCACACTTCCATATAGATCATAAGCTACTTTTATTTACTCTATTGTGCCCTTTTGTTTTAATTTGCCAATGCAAGTGGGCCACAGGGGTCAGCCTAAACTTTATTAGTGGAGCATGATCACTTAATGTGACCCAGTGGTTCCTATCCTCTGAAATCCTCACACAGACATGCAACTCATCAAGTTCACCAGTATTTACTGTTTATTGCTGTGATATGTAAGCTTACGATTTAACCCTGTTTATTCCCCCTATATGTCATACTGCACTATTTAAATATGCAGAGCATCATACCCATACAGTAAACATGTTTTAGGTTAGATTTTCAGCTAAAATGCTATAGCCTAACAAGACTTCAATATTCCCATTAATCCACCTTTGACCTCAGCAGCCTCCAAACTACTTTCAATTACTTCCTCCCTCGGGCTATCGCAATGGGCTAATTCTCCCACCCATGTAGCTGGCAATACCCTTGACCTCATCTTCTCTTATGCATGTACAGTATCTAATATCTGCAACAATCCATTTCTTCTCTCTGATCACCACCTCTTATCGTTTGCTCTCAAGTACCCCTTCACCAAAACAACCTCAGCCTAACCCACCTCAACTCAGGAGGAACATTTCCTCTCTCATTAGTTCATGCTCCCGCAATCCCAAGCATCTCTTTGACACCTTTAATTCTCTTCTTCGCCCTGCTGTGGCCACCCCTCAAACTAACCTAACAGCCGATAGCTTTGCATGCTACTTTACCGACAAGATTGAACAGCTAAGGAAAGAATTCTCCCCTCCTTGCCATTTTCTTTCTCAACCACACATAGATCATGCCTTTCCTACCCTTCAGACTTTCTCCCCAGCT
Source organism: Pelobates cultripes (assembly GCA_933207985.1). Taxonomy (NCBI): domain Eukaryota; kingdom Metazoa; phylum Chordata; class Amphibia; order Anura; family Pelobatidae; genus Pelobates; species Pelobates cultripes. Next base: position 189,036,934 of record OW240915.1, read on the forward strand.
ACTGAACAAGAGGTGGCTGCACTTCTCCTTTCCTCTCGCCCCACCACTTGCCCACTCGATTCAGTCCTGTTTCACCTTATCAGATCTCTCTGTCTTGTGCCTTCCTTAAAGCACATCTTCAACTGCTCTCTCTGTCTTCTCGTGTTGTCCCTGCTGACCTTAAGCATGCCACTAGTACCTATCCTGAAAAAAACCCGTCCTCCCCCTCTAACTATGGTCCTATATCCCTGCTCCCTTTTTACTCAAAGCTTCTGAAAAGACTTGTCTTTACCCGTGTGTCTCACTTCCTCAATTCCAACTCTCTCCTTGACCCTCTTCAATATGGTTTCCACCCTCGCCACTCTACTGAGACTGCGCTTATCAAAGTTACTAGGAACCTAATCGCAGCTAAATCAAAAGGCCACTATTCCATACTAATTCTTCTTGACCGCTCTGCTGCCTTTGACACCGTTGATCCTGCTCTTCTTCTTCAAACTCTTCAATCACTCTGTCTCTGTGACTCTGTCCTCTCGCGGTTTTCCTCTTCTCTCTCCCAACGCTCATTCAGTGTCTCCTTTTCTAATGATACCTCCTCCCCTCGTCCTTTCTCAGTTGGAGTCCCCTAAGGCTCTGTTCTTGGTCCCCTTTGATTTTCTCTTTATACTGTCTCTCTTGGCAAAATTATTACCTCTTTTGGATTCCACTGCCACCTGTACGCTGATGACACCCAGATATATCTCTCCTCCCCGGACCTCTCTCCTGCCGTCCTGCAACGTGTCACGCTTGCCTTTTTTCGATCTCTGACTGGATGTCCTCCCGCTTTCTGAAACTCAATCTCTTTAAAACTGAGCTCCTTGTCCTTCATCCTCCTAATCCTGATCCTCCTCTTTCGCTCTTCCTTCAAGTTAGTGGCATCCACATAAGTCCATCCTTGCAAGCGTCATACTGATTCTGGCCTCACCTTTGAGCCTCACATCCAGTATGTTGCCAAATCCTGTAGATTCAATCTTAAAAACATAGCCAGCATCCGCCCCTTTCTTACACAAGATGCTCTACTAATTTCACGCATGGATTATTGTAACCCTCCTGATTGGGCTTCCCAAAAGCCATATTGCACCACTACAGACTGTAATGAATGCTGGCACCAGACTGATTTTCCTCTCTAATCGTTTCTCTCACGCCTCACGTCCTTACACTGGCTTCCTGTATCCTATAGGAGTCAAGTTAAGGTACTAATTCACACCTATAAAGCACTGAACAATTCTAGCCCCTTTTATATCTCTTCACAGATCCATAGGTATGCCCCTTCTCGGTCTCTCCCCTCTGCCCGTGACCACCTCCTGTCCGTTGTTCGCACCTGTACGGCCAACTCACGCCTGCAGGACTTCTCGCGGGCAGCTCCCTTCCCATGGAATAGCCTGCCTACCGCCATCAGACTCTCCCCTAGTCTTGCATCTTTAAAGAAGTGCCTTAAAACCCATCTCTTTAGGAAAACTTATGGCCTCCCAGAGTAACCTCTACCTTACATATCGGTCTCTTGCTCTCTCCTAAAGGGCAGCACTCTACTCTCTCCTCCAGTTCTGCTTCATTCCCACCTTATTTGATTATTTCCTGTCCTATTATGTTCTACACCCCCCCTCCTATAGACTGTAAACTCGTTTCAGCAGGGCCCTCTTCAACCTATCATTCCTGTAAGTTTTCTTGTAATTGTCCTATTTATAGTTAAATACCCCCTCTCATAATATTGTAAAGCGCTACAGAATCTATTGGTGCTATATAAATAGTGATAATAATAATAATAATAATAATAATAATAATAATAAGTGAATGTTCTCATAACTATTAATTTGTTATATTTTGAACTGTGTACATTTCTGGCCTGCTGCAGGGGTGCCCAAAAGGTAGATCGCCAGATGTTTTAAAACTACAGCTTCCATGATGCTTTGGCATTTTAAAGGCATGCAAAGCATTATGGGCATTGTAGTCCTACAACATCTGGGAATTTACCTATTGGGCAACCCCTGGCCTACAGAATGCAAAGACCGGAATATAAAGCCAACAAACCCTTAAAGTTAACAGAAGTGAGTCTTATCTCAACTTAAATTAACTTTTTCTTCGTATACGACATTTTTAAAAGAGATGTACGTTTCAACGACTCACATCAATAGTTAAAATCTATGAATATGGAGAATGAGGGGTTCATTCAAAAACTATAAACCAAAAGCGACACAGCTAAAATCAAGTCAAAAGCATTGTTGGAACAATTCCCTAGCTCTACTACGTGACAAAACATGTGTAATGTAAGAATGCAAGTCATGACTTAAAGTGTAAACTCTGTAGATGGATATTAATACAACCTTAAAAGAGGTTTGAACAGTGGTTTTTTTTATTAACTAATGAAGAACTCACACAAAACAGATCACTTTAAAACTATGATTCCACTAACTTCAACACTCTTATTCCATTGATATATATACTTCAGCATGCAAACATTGCATGTAAGGATAAGTGATTCCATAATTAGCACCTGGTCTTCACCATTTCCATTAAAGAGTTTTGACATAAACAGGGCTTCCCCTCACCCAGAGTCTTGTTCCTTCTCCTGGTGCGGAGATAATGGGACATTTATTTTCCAAAATTATCGGTCTAAAATTGTCTAATCTAGGCTCCAGGCTAAGTCACTTGCAGCTTACTTCCCAAGGATGGATAGCTTTCTAAATTTAAGCAGAGTAAGTGATGATCATGCTAAATATTAAATGCCCTTAGTTCCAGTGTAGCTACAAATCAGCTAGTATAAAGTCACTTTCAATTACACGTAAAATACAGAAAATGTAATGTAAAAATGTGACAGCCCACACAGCGTGTGAGTAGAAAAAATAACCCCCTTATGGGTTTTCATACATATACTTTTGTGGAATTATTCTCACTGCTCATCTGTGTACCTCTATTGCAGAAATTTAATTACTACACTATTGCCAGTAGAAGAGGGGACACAGGATTTGGGTGTAGGGAGAGCCATGATTTTTGACAAACTTCTCAAAAATGGTTTGATAGAAAGACTCTCTGTACCATACTACTTCAATCAGCTGCAATGGTTGGAGTGCTTAGATTGGCCATTAATCTTCCAGGCAACACTCTTAAAATTAAAAAAGGATCAGTTTCTTTCTATAAGAACAAGACAGCTAATCTTACAGAAAGGAATGAGTCCTGATGTGATACATAGTGAGAATTAACCCTTATGTATGCCATTCTCTAATTGCAATTTATAAATGATACAAAAACACAACTGGTTTACATTTGAAAAGAAAATGGCAAATTGTAATAAATGCATCTCTGTATAACTAAAAATCACACAGCATAATTTGACACATGGTATACAAATAGAAATAATTTACAGATAGTTTGTTTATGAAATGATACGTTCTATTTGCCCCATCATTCTATGTTTATAGTGCTGCAGGACATGTTGATGCTCAGGGGCAAAACCACTGCAGTTGCAATGGCACTGGGACCCACCAGAGTTTAGTGGTCCGTTCCTGGTCTCCCATGAGGGGAGGGAAAGCAGTGAGGTCCCCAACAGAGGTGAGTTGAGGAAAGAGCACAACCAGATTTCTTTATTACTATCAGGCAAGGTCTGATGAGAGGCAGGAAGCAATGTATTCTGAGTCAGTTGCTGTCTCTACCTTGCCTGGCCCTACTCACTTCAAAATGCATGCTGCCTTTCTCATGGGGTGATGGAGGAAGCAACTGATTCATCCTGCTCTGGGTGTACAGGCAGCACAGGCATGAACCCTCCCTATGTAGTGGCTGAGTTAGTCAGCCTGTCTCTCAGAGGTTTTCCAGGCAGTGAGGGCAGAAATATGACAGGGCTCAGCACTTGAGGAGCCAGCATAGGGCCCTTCCGCAGTGTATGTATTGTGAGGAGATTTAAAAGATCTATTTGGGCACAAGGAAGGGGTTAATTGGAAGAGGAATGTGGCCAACTATTTGGGGGTGGGGGAGGAAGTTATTGGCAGGGAAATGTGCCAATCTAAATTGAGAATGGAGTTGGTTAGTTGACGGGCAAATGTGGAAAATCTAATTTGGGAATAGAGAGTTCATAGGCAGGCAAATGTGGAAAATCTAATTTGGGAAAGGAGAGGGTGTATTGTTAGGGAAATGTGGCAGTTTAAATTGGGGAAGGAGGAGGTGAATTGGAATGGGGTTGTAGGGATTTGTAACTTTAGAGTTGGTTATTTGACAGTGGCAAGTGGGGACAATATTGGGGAATGAGAGGTTAATTGTATGGTGCTGTATGGTGCCCAAAAAAAACTGAGAGTTTTAGATTAAAAGTAGCAGTATCTGAGGAATCTGTTTTACAAGTGCTTCATGCAAAATACACAAGAGATGTGCAGGTTATTCTCTGTGATTTGTAATTTAGAAAATAACTTCTGCTCCCACCTTACTTACGGATATGAGGTTCATTATACAAAACCCTCTGGAGTAGTCATGTTATGCAGAATACGAGTAGAGTGAGTAGTCGCTGCTTGTATTGAGAAAACCTATTATAGGATGCATCATACAAGACTCTTTAGACTGTGTAACATTTGAGTTGGTGACAGATCTGTTCTACCGCACCACAGAAAGCAGGACCGTGTCCTTGTCCATGGAATAGGCCCATTGATTTAAAAAAATAAATAGTAATTTCACTTTTTTGTTGTTTACACACTACTCTTAGTGTTGTCCACCTGCCCTGTATTTATTTGAGGCTGCCTGGCCGGTATTGATATTGCAGTAATAACTGCAATACAAATGCCGGTATTTTTCTCAGTAAAAAAAAAAGAAATTACTCTGCAATACAAGCACCAGCCAGTAGGAGTCACTGTGTGTGGCGAGAGACAGGGATAGGAAGTTACAGCATATATCTGCATCTCTCTACTCACTGATCCGCGGGGAAGCAGCTACACAGCACAGAGAGTCCAGACAGCAGCAACCTGCCTGTTCCCAAGTGTCTCAGTGTCCCCATGTCTCCCAGCCAGTGTCCCCGGTGTCTCAGTGTATCCATGTCTCCCAGTGTCCCTAGTGTCTCAGTGTCCCCATGTCTCCCTGGCAACCCTAACTACTCTTCACATACTCTTGCTTAAGTATGGAAATTTAAGAGGGATATATGGAAACAAAACTTGTGTGGACTAGCTGAAATTAAATTAGTTAAGGTAATGCTGACTTCGGTCTCTCTAACACTGTGACATGTTCCCTTTCTTCTACACTCACTACATCCACCATTTCTCTGTCTCAGACTATATACCAGGAGCTTCTGCCTGCTAGTAAGAAAGTAAGGAGACAAGTGGAGATGTGAGTGCTAGGGGACAGTCCCTAGAAAGCATGGAGCGAGCATATCTTTAGATGCATTTATGCCAGGCTAGCCTTCCAATTCTTTGGGCAGACAAGCTTCCTTTTTTGGCATGTTCGTCCCTTGCGGGAGTTCAGGTTACATGATCCGCGTCAGTGGCACACCATTTTATGCAGCCCATTGACTTCTTGCTTCATTGGACACTGCTGTTAAGGGTTATGGATTTACTTGAAAGATGAAAGTATGAATTATACAGATATTAGCATATTTTAAGAGAATCTGAGTTTTTTTTATAGCTGCTTCCTATGAGTTTCCCTCCGGCAACATCTCCACCAGATATATAACGCTTGAGAGGTATGACTGTATTAGTGTTTTTGGTTGATAAGAATCTGTACTTAGGCCCCTCAATTGTCAGCACCAGGCCCCCTGGGCTCTTAATCTGGCCCTTACAGTAAGTGTTACAGAAGAAATACATTTACTATTTGCTTACCTCTAGCATAGGCCTGGCACTATCATGTATGGAAAGAATGTGAGTAACATTGTTCTTAGACAGTTGTTCAACATCCCGTGCATCTGTAAAAAATATATATAAAATGGAAACATTGAGGTCAATTTAGCAAGATCAATAAATGAAGGAAAAATAAATCAGAAGAAATACCAACAACGAAGCCAAAGTATATGACAGTTTATATAGTATTATCATCAGGACTGTAGAGTCAGTAGACAAAAGCATTGACTCCTCAATTTATGGTACCTCTGACTCATATTATTTTATATACAGAATAATGATCATATTGCAATTTACCATACAGGCATATTATTTTTAGGGTTGACTTATATGGTGAATAAAGGCCTAAACCTATATTACCTGTAAACAGATATAGCACATTTAGTCGGAGTGGGCACATTTTTACCAACCCATGACTTAAATAACCCAACCCAACAATTGCGTTAGACTCCACAGCAATGAATATTATAATATTGTGATATAAGTGATATTTGGTAACATTATTTGGCAACAACATTAAAATTTTCATAGCGTTCCTAATTAGAAGTCTATTGATATCCAGTCTCAACAGATTGTATTAACAGACTGAATCAACGCAGCAACAGCCTTTAACCCCATAAGGACACATGACATGTGTGACATGTCATGATTCCCTTTTATTCCAGAAGTTTGGTCCTTAAGGGGTTAAACACCCAGTGCAGCTCCAAGAATATAATTCCAAATATAAAACTTCTCTATTAGTACTCTGAATGCATAAAGACACAACAGAAGAATCCAAACAAATTTTGTGCCAACAGGGACTTTCAGAATAGCAATTAATATGGATAGTGTAGCTCTCTTTGGCAGCAATCTTAAATATATATAAAAAAAAATTTTTAAATCTTTTTCTTTTTTTTTTTTTAAAATCTTAAAAATAAATTTAGAGTAGTAAATAAGCCAAGTTTCCAGTTTACAACCAAGTTTTAAAATCCCTCTCATGTGCGCTCCTTTATTACCTGCGGATGGTGCCAGGTTCCTGCAACTGAGAGTGAGCATTTATTGCCAAAATGTGCGAATACACACACGCAGGGAACCCGAAGGTGAACATACACTCACGCAGGGAACCTGAAGCCAAGACATGGAAGCTAAGGAAAACACACAGAGAAACAAGGGAGAGAACAAACTGAGAAGTAGGGTCTAAATGCCAGAAGTGTTAGACACAGGCGCTAGATAGAGTCAGACACAGAATATTTGGGAAGGAATCATTGTTCAATAATGAAAGGCACTTCACATGCCAGTAAAGTGCTTTAGTAGTACTTGTAGCAGAGGCAGCTCTCTAATTAGGCGGTTTAGGCGGCCGCCTAAGGCCTCGCGCTGGCTGGGGCCACGCGGCTGCCTAAAGCGCCTGTGAGCAGACTGTGTCAGGTCCTCGGTCAGTGACTGAGGACCTGACACCAGGAGGGGGCCCGGCGGTTTGCCCGGTACACCCCCACACCACCCTCAGCCTCACCACCCCACACCACCCTCAGCCTCACCACCCCACACCACCCTCAGCCTCACCTCCCCACACCACCCTCAGCCTCTCCACCCTCACCTCCCCACACCACCCTCAGCCTCTCCACCCTCACCTCCCCACACCACCCTCAGCCTCTCCACCTCTCCCTCACCTCCCCCTCCCCACACCACCCTCAGCCTCCCTCCCTCCTCCCCTCCCCACGCCACCCTCAGCCTCTCCTCACCTCACACCACACCCCCTCAGCCTCTCCTCACCACCCCCCCCTCAGCCTCTCCCCCCTTCCTCCCTCTCCTCCCCCACACCACCCTCAGCCTCACCTCCCACCCCCCTCAGCCTCTCCACCCCCACACCCCCTCAGCCTCTCCTCCCCACACCCCCTCAGCCTCTCCTCCCCACCCCCCTCAGCCTCTCCTCCCACACCCCCCCCTCAGCCTCTCCTCCCCACCACCTCCTCACCTCTCCCACCCACCCCCCTCAGCCTCACCACCCCACCCCCCCTCACCATCACCCCCCTCCCATTCACCAGCCCTCCCTCACCTTAAACATTAATCCCCTATCCCTCTCACATCACCCCCTCCCTCTCACATTACCCCCCCTCACTCTCACATTACCATCACCCCTCTCCCTTTTACCATCACCCCCTCACACCATCATCCCCACTCTTAGTTTCGCCTAAGGCCTCATAAAGTCTAGAGCCGCCTCTGCCTTGCAGAGATTCATACACTTTACATGTGTTATCTGCAAATACATATTGAATAATTGTTTGACAACTCTAGAGATACAGTTACAGGGTGTGAAGAGCTCCCGGCACCCTGGGGGTCTGATCATAGCAGAGATTCGATGTAACCTTTGTAGTCTCATTCTGTCACCTACACTTGAAGGACGCCATTTCAATCATCCCCTCCAGATAATCGTTCACAGAAAATATTTCAAATTTAATGTGACAAACCTTAAAACACAATAACTAAAAAAGATAACCTCCTTCCTGGATTGATCAAATTTGAAAAATAAATGTAATAATGTAGAATCATTTGTGTGCTGATCCCCGCTGTAAAAACAGGTCCACTTATTCCGGTTTATCCCCCCTCCCCTCTTCTAAGACTCTTTGCCTGATCTTGCCTGCATAACAGCACCTTCTCATGTCTTCATGCCAATCCCTATATATAACATAAGAAGGTACTTTCCTAATGCATGTAAACAAATGCAATTGTTAAATAGTCCTCAGCTTATTATTCCAATACTGCCAAAACTATCATGTTTAACCCCTTAAGGACCGGACTGTTTTGGCCATGTTGTATGTTAAGGACCAGGGCTGTTTTAACACTTTTGTGGTGTTTGTGTCTATCTAAAAAATTTCCTCTCTCTCTGAAGTAGTGTTCTCATACAAATTATATATTGTTTTTTTCTGGACAAGAAGGGCTTTCTTTACATATCATTATTTGTATCATGTCATATAATTTACTTTAAACAAACCAAAAAAAAAAATTAGGTGAAAAATTGAAATTTTTTTTTTTTTACATATTTTTAAAAGTAGACAACCCAGGGTATTCAATATGGGGTATGTGCACTCTTTTGTAGTAGCCACTTAGTAACAAACACTGGCCAAAGTTAGCATTTATATTTGTGTGTGAAAAATGCAAAAAACAATTATGAACGCTAACTTTGGCCAGTGTTTGTGACTAAGTGGCTACTAAAAAAAGACTGAACATGCCCCATTTGCAATACCTTGAGTTGTCTTATTTTGCAAATGGTATGCCATCATGGGGGTAATTCTCACTCATGGGCTGCCATACGCTCTCAAAGGCAACATAACCAATCTGGCAAATTGAAAAAAATGGAAAATCAAGACTTATATTAGACCTGGTAACTTTCAAAAACACTATAAAACCTGTACATGGGGGGTACTGTTATACTCGGGAGACTTCGCTGAACACAAATATTAGTGTTTCAAAACAGTAAAACGTATCACAACATTGATATCATAAGTGAAAGTGCCGTTTGTGTGTGAAAAATGCACAAAACGTCACTTTCACTGACAATATCATTGCTGTGATATGTTTTACGGTTTTAAAACACTAATATATATATATATTTTTTTTTTTTTTTTTGCAATGCATACGAGTAGTACAAACAGGCCTGAGGTACCCAACGGCAATCCTCAGGCTTTGCAAACCATTGGATAAGGCAGGCACATTTTTATGTTATGAACAGGAGATATACAGGGTAGTACAAATCCTTGGTAGGTCTATGTAGCTGAAAATCATGGTACAGGCTAGGTGCAGGTGTATATAGGTGAGTTTAGCTAGGAGACTTGCTAAATTGGGTAATGTAGACAAAGATCAGAATATAATACAAGACTGTGTCGGCGTTAAACATGCTAGATGCACATGGAGGCCAGTCGTCCTATACAGATTGCTAAACAATAACATGTATAAGTAAGTTGGGTAGTTAGGAGACCTGTCTACTATGAATTGCAGGAGGTGCTTATAGTCATGCCTGAATTAGGCTGGCAGGCACATTGTAGCATTAAGAGTTGTTTAACATAATTTTTCAGTGCATAGTGAGAAATACATGCTATGATCTTGTTGCCGGCCAGCGGCTGTCGCTTGTTCTCCAGGCTTTCCCAAAATCGCCTGCAGATGGCATAAAATTTTTCCTTTAATGCCTATGCCCATTCCGTGGGTATCTGTTGTGCCTCATGATTAGCAGGGCCGCCAGCCATCTTGGTCAGGCCAAGCGGTGCTTTTCTGCCCGGTTTGTGTCCTGGATCGGTTTGGTGGTGAGTGTTCTCTCCATGAGGGTAGACCGGGATGACCCCCCACCGGTCCAGAGGGAAGGAACGAGGGCACTTGTGCCGTGTTGAGGTGGCAGGAAAGCAGCAGTCTCTCCTGCGCCTGTCATGCTGGTAGGCCTCAAACCCTTGTTGGGTAAGCATTACACCAAATGTCGCTTGGGTGGTGTCATCTCACTAAGCTCGATGTCACCTTTTGATTGGTGGCCTTTCTGCCTTGATTATTTGCCGTTTGGGCTGTAAAATATTGCTTTATGTGCTCTATGCAGTGGGAGCTGCTGAGGATTGCTTCCAGTCAGCTCGGCAGTCAGGCCCCGCCCCCTGAAACACTAATATTTGTGTTCAGCGAAGTCTCCCAAATAAAGTAGTACCCCCCATGTACAGGTTTTAGGGTGTCATGGAAAGTTACAGGGTTAAATACAGTCAAATACAAATTAAATTATCTGGACGTTCTGCCTGGGTTGTCAGGCAGGTTCCTTAAATTGCAATCAATAAAATTACTTAATTGTGTGAAAATATTACATAAATATGCACATAGATTTAAAAAAAAAAATATATATATATACACACACACACACACACACATTTTTATATATTTGAAGTCTACCTGTATATTTATAAATTTATTTATGTAATTATGTATATGGATACAGATAGATAGATAGATATATAAATTCATTCTAAGTATATTTTGATATTAATATATATTATATCATTTTTTTTTATTTGCATTTACTTATTTATGTGTATGAATTATATATACAAAAATAAAGATAAAGAGATGCACTCTGAGGACTTAGTAAGTGAAAAAAGGGAGTTTATTCCAGTAGGTATTACATAAAAAATAAACCAACGTTTCGACCCATTCGGGTCTTTCTCAAGGTCCTTGAGAAAGACCCAAATGGGTCGAAACATTGGTTATTTTTTGATGTAATACCAACTGGAATAAACTCCCTTTTTCACTTACTAAGTCCTCAGAGTGCATCTCTTTATTTTTGTTTATATATCTTCAACGTGGGAATGCACATAGGCAAAAAATTGGATTATTTACATGAAAGGGTGAGTGCCAAGAATCATTTTGTGTGTGTATATATATATATATATATATATATACACACACGTGATTTAAAAAAAAAAAAATCTTTCAACATTGAAGTTGCTGTTTAGTGGATAGGTGAGTGCGCTGGATCTTGTGTATTGTATTATTTGGCCCCCAGCTGCACCCCCATTTATGCATGTTCAGGTGGGTGCAGCCAACCCCCTCTTGTTTCACATATATATATTTGGGAGTCTAGCCAACTCCCTGGTTTTGCACCCCTCCCTGTCACAGGTGCCTCATCCCTGGGCCCTATTTAGCCTTGTACTGCAGAGAGCCCCAGACGGAATTTTTTTCCCCAAGTAAGTGGGTTAATCTCATAAGAGCAGACATTAGGCTGTTAGTGTAGGACCTGCCAAAGATGGGGTACATTGACGTTGTGGCAGGCTTATGCAATGTATGATCATATAATGTAACTAAACCCCCATTGTTTTTGCCTAGATTAGATTTTTTATTAAAAACAAATAAAATCTTTCAACTTTGAAGTTGCTGTTTAGTGGATAGGTGAGTGCGCTGGATCTTGTGTAATATATATATATATATATATATATATATATATATATATATAACCAAACAATTTTGCACTCCAGCTATCCTTGAAATGTTGCCTGGTGCTCGGCTGCACAATAAATAGATGAATAAAAAAAGCCAGCACTCTAGGTCTTGCAAAAAAACTTCTCAGGTTTATTCCAACAATTAGTCAACATTTCAGTTCTATCAGAACTTTCCTCAGGACATTTTATGTCCTGAGGAAAGTTCTGATAGAACTGAAACGTTGACTAATTGTTGGAAAAACCTGAGAAGTTTTTTTGCAAGACCTAGAGTGCTGGCTTTTTTCATTCATGTCCTGAGGAAAGTTCTGATAGAACTGAAACGTTGACTAATTGTTGGAATAAACCTGAGAAGTTTTTTTGCAAAACCTAGAGTGCTGGCTTTTTTCATTCATATATATATATATATATATATATATAAATAAACATAGAATGTGACGGCAGATAAGAACCATTCGGCCCACCAAGTCTGCCCAATTTTTTTAAATACTTTTATTAGTCCCTGGCCTTATCTTATAGTTAGGATAGCCTTATGCATATCCCATGCATGCTTAAACTCCTATACAGTGTTAACCTCTACCACTTCAGCTGGAAGGCTATTCCATGCATCCACTACCCTCTCAGTAAAGTAATACTTCCTGATATTATTTTTAAACCTTTGCCCCTCTAATTTAAGACTATGTCCTCTTGTTGTGGTAGTTTTTCTTTTAAATATAGTCTCTTCCTTTACTGTGTTGATTCCCTTTATGTATTTAAAAGTTTCTATCATATCCCCCCTGTCTCGTCTTTCCTCCAAGCTATACATGTTAAGATCCTTTAACCTTTCCTTGTAAGTTTTATCCTGCAATCCATGAACTAGTTTAGTAGCCCTTCTCTGAACTCTCTCTAAAGTATCAATATCCTTCTGGAGATACAGTCTCCAGTACTGCATACAATACTCCAAGTGAGGTCTCACCAGTGTTCTGTACAATGGCATGAGCACTTCCCTCTTTCTACTGCTAATACCTCTCCCTATACAACCAAGCATTCTGCTAGCATTTCCTGCTGCGCTATTACATTGTCTGCCTACCTTTAAGTTATCAGAAATAATCACCTCTAAATCCCTTCCCTCAGATGTTGAGGTTAGTATTCTATCAAATATTCTGTACTCTGCCCTTGGGTTTTTACGTCCAACATGCATTATCTTGTACTTATCCACATTAAGTGTCAGTTGCCACAACTCTGACCATTTTTCTAGTTTACCTAAATCATTTGCCATTTGGCTTATCTCTCCAGGATGTTTTTAGATGTTCAACAATCCTATCCTTTAACATGGTTTCCATTACTTTCCCCACTACTGAAGTAAGGCTTACTGGCCTATAGTTGCCCGAGTCCTCCCTATTACCTTTCTTATAAATGGGTACAACATTCGCTAATTTCCAATCTTCTGGGACTACTCCTGTTAACAATGATTGGTTAAATAAATCTGTTAATGGTTTTGCTAGTACACCACTAAGCTATTTTAATAACTTTGGGTGTATTCCCATTGACTTATTTGTCTTTACTTTTGACAGTTGAAATAGAACCTCTTCCTCTGTAAACTCACATGTAACAAAATGACTAACTTGTCCTTTTTCCTAACTGAGGCCCCTTTCCTTCATTTTCATCTGTAAATACTGAACAAACATATTCATTGAGGCAGTCAGCTAGACCTTTGTCTCTTCTACATGCCTTCCTTCTTTTGTTTTTAATCTAACTAATGCTTGTTTTACTTTCCTTTTCTCATTTACCGGTATGTATCTAAAAAATCTTTTGTCCCCTTTTTTTTACTGACTGTGTTATTTTCTCTTCTGTGTGTGATTTGAAAGCTCTTATAACTCACTTAGCCTCTTTCTAATCTTATATATTATTCTGACTTCCTCACTCTGGGTTTTTTTATAATAACTAAATGCTAACTTTTTGTTTATTTACTATTTTAGCCCTGATCTGCCTCCTTGACAATCTAGAGCCAACCCAGTGCTTTCCTATGTGAAGCATAGCAGATCAGGGGCAGAGGCAGCAGTTGCAGACTTGAATATAAATTAGATTTTACTATATTTAGGGAGGCAAGGGGACATCAGGGGGGCTAGATGATGGTTTTTAAATATTATAGGGTCAGGAATACGGTGTGTGTGTTCCTGACCCTATAGTGTTCCTTTAATAAAAGTAACCTTTCTACTAATTCTTTTTCCAGAGCTGAGGCTCCCTATGTGTTCCAAACTTCTCCACCTCCAGGCCAACCCTGCTGCCCTGAGGGGTTGGCATAGCAAACAAATGGATGCAGTTGGAAGCAGGGCATTCTGGGAAAATTTCCAGACTACTGGTGAACAATTCTGAGGGAGCCTGGCTGTGTCTTTCCTCTGGTAGTCCCTGAAAAAATTACATTTATTAAATTGAGTTTTCCTCCCAAATAAAATGGCTAGTGCTTCAGAGATGTCGAGGGAGATATTATTTATTCTACTGCAGGCTTTCCATAGGGCTAATGGTGAGAGTCCTTTGCTTCCTTAATACAAGGTGTCATGGAAGAACATGGTGGATGAGAATGAGCAGTGGCTTCTTCACCTGTGAGTAGACATGCCGGTCCAAGTCTGCTTTAGCGATCCTGAGTCAGGCTGGTTTGTGGACTTAAATCCTGGCGATTATGGCTGCAAGAGCATTGTGGGAGATGCAACCAGGTAGTAGAATGCTGCACACTGGTATCTTTATACACCGGAGCACCGTGGGGAAGGTCTGCTGGCCCCCAATATAAATCCAGAAGTATAAAGCCACAGACTACGGGGTGAAGAGTCTGTATACTGTACATGTATAGGCTACAAAGTATTTGAGGTACGTATCTGTAATAATCCACAATGCTTCACTACAACCTAACAATACATCGCCTGCAGAAATACGCTTAGTAGTTTGGTATCAACCTCCATGCATTTTCAGAGCGCAGTATATTCCACAGTAATTCTAGCCTTTATGAATACATGTATGACCAGCTTGTGGATGACTGTATGAATAATTTTTTTAAGAACACATGCAACAAAAAGTTTGTTATGCAATGCATAATAAAAGATCATAGTAAAATAAAGTGTCTATATGATAGGGATTTTTGTCTAGTTTCTAGATGAAAGAAGAAACATAAAAAGGAAGAAGACGACAAAGAATAGAGAGATTGAGAGCACAAACAGAACAGAACGTACTGTTATTTGCACTGGGCAATCAGTGATAGGCTGAAAGAATCAGCTGATGCCTATTAGACTTGTACAAAGATGGAAAGTTTGGTTACTCCAAAATAGTTTTGCCAAAAAAAACCTTAAAGGACCTCTATATTGCCAGAAAAACAAACTTGTTTTCCTGGCACTATAGTGTTAATAGGTCCCCCCCCCCCCACCCTCATGGCCCCCCTCCCACCAGGCTCTAGGGGGAGGAAGGGGTTAAATGCTTACCTTTCTCCAGAGCCAGGCTCCCTCGGCGCTGGGGACTCTACTCTCTCTTCTCACCGAATGCACATGTGCAGCAAGAGCCGTGTGCATATTCAGTCAGCCCATAGGAAAGCATTCTCAATGCTTTACTATGGACGCTGGTGTCTTCTCACTGTGATTTTCACAGTGAGAAGCGCAGAAGCACCTCTAGCGGCTGTCAATGAGACAGCCACTAGAGGCTGGATTAACCCTAATGTAAACATAAACAAGCAGATGGTACGCAGAATTCCTGCAAATATTTGACATCATGTGCCACAGTATTAGAGAGGCTGGGAGGAATGGCAAAAGCCACCACACGATGCCCGCATCCAAGGTGCAACCTCCAGATGGTGCTCCGGTCCCTGTAGTCCCGTTCTGAGATGTGACACCATCACCCGGGACTCTGAAGCCCTTTTCCAGGAACAGTGAGAAAGGCTTATGGACATGGGGAACTGGGTCCTGAGAATAACCGGGGCTGTTGTGACGCTGGACGGTAACACAGGAGGCAAGAATTCCCTGCTGCACCTGCATGCAATCGGGCTGACCATCACAGGCATAGGGTGAGAGGACTCTTTTCACCCAGTCTGAGCATACATCCAGGCTATGCACTTAAACATAATCCTGTCATTTCTGTTTTCCCCCAGTAACTTGATTTTAATATAATTTGCATTTTATAAGCCCCTTCACTTGCAACCAATGTTGAGGTTTGAATATAATCCTAGTATTTACATAGCTAGGTGGCCTTACTTTTAAGCACACAGGCATGGTTCCCAAACTACTACTCATGGGCATAAGGCCCTTAATCTAACTAAGTCTCTGCGACAGTTTTTAACCTCCAGCACTACCACTATGTCTTTCTAGCTTGCATAATTAACATAAAATGTGCTGACTAAGCTCTACTGCAGGGGTAGGCAACCTTCTGCAGTACAGATGTTGTGGACTACATCCCCAATAATGCTCCTTCACCCATAATGCTGACAAAACATCATGGGACGTGTAGTCCAAAACATCTGGAGTGCCGAAGGTTGCCAAGGCCTGCTCTACTGTTTCGTTCTCTCAAGACATGTTTATAACAAAGTATGTTGGTTAATAGTATGAATTGCTGCCATGTACCATCCATGCACACCAAAAAAAGAATTATAAAAAAAAAAAATAATAATAATAATAATAATAATATATTAAAATGTCAACATACCTTTAAAGTTTCCAATGAATAAACCAGAAAGAATCTACAAGAAATAAAACACAAGGTGAAGTATTGGAATTTGGAAAAAAGTGACATTATTACCACAATGCTATACAGACATCCCTCACTTACTGACCGGGTTCCGTTCTTACGACTCAGTCGTGGAACAAATTGGTCGGCAAGTGAGGAGTTAAGGGACTCCCTGCTCTGCTGCATTCGTCTATATTCAGGGAAGTTTCCCCGAACATAGACTAACGCACCAGAGCAGGGAATCCCCACAATGGCTCGCACTTACCCCTGGTCGTAAGTGCGAGCCGTCGTAAAACAGGTAGGTCGCAAAACGAGGACCACCTGTAATAATATGCAAATCTGCACTTACACTATAACTTTAGATTTCTGAGAACACCTTACAAACATGTATACACACACACACACACACACACACCCTCTACTTGTTATGTTCTACAGGAGAAGAGATTTCAAACATTTGTCCATGAGCTCACAGACTATTAATACATTGTATACACTATCAGTTTGTGTAGCAAGGCTGGACACTTCCTCTAGCTGTAGCAACATTTTAATATCCTCGCAACAGGGTCAACAAGCAGAAGAGGAATGCTTTCAAGCCTGTCATAGTATACAGATGATTAACTGCTGGGTGAAATAGAGTAAGCTATTTTGAAAACTTCATCAGGTATTTGATACAAAAAAGCAAGGTGTGAATTTGAAATGAAAGAAAGTGCTTAAAGGACAGATTAAACTAGATTTAATACTGCACCATGCCAATACTACAGGTGCACCATCAGAGGATCAATGAAATATTACTATTTCAACTGCTGGCATGAATTACCATAGGTAGGACCCACGGGGATATGCTTACTTAAAGTAGGGGGTAAGCCAAGAGCTGTGCCTACTCTACCCAAATACAGTGTCCGGCAGCAGGCTGTAGCCACGCACCCCCCTGTGGTGATGCTGGGACCCGGGTTATGATATCACTCCAACCCCAGCATCCCTATACAGCTTGTCAGGGAGCAGAGTAAGAAGATCATGAAGATGACAGTAGTCAATCTTGAACCCAGGAAAAGGATACACCCCCAGATATGGGGAGGCTGGGTGGAATTAAATAAAAATTGTAAACAAATATAATTTGTGAGTGTGCGAGAAAATGTGTATGTCTCGGTCATTGAGTGTCCGTCAATGTATGTCAAACCAGTGTGAATGCGTGTTTCAGTAAGAGAGTCAAATCAGTGAGTGTGTGTCTGTGTCCTCTTTTTTTTTTTTACAAACATGTCAGTATCAGTGTCCTCTGTGTGTAACTATTATGTGTGACATAAAATAGAATAATCACCACTCTCAGTCTGAGAGACAGGATGTTTTGATTAGTCAGTTCAGATAGTACCAGTGCTATCCTGGTCTTGTACCCTCAGGGCTGGTGGAAAGCTATTGTACACCCTAGGCAAAACCAGCAACTTGCACACCTCACCCCAATCAGAAAAATGCCAACTTTGTGTGGCTCTTTCTCCACCCTCCCCTTCCCCCTCCCCCCACCCCCCCAAAGCTCCTCTGGGTGTCTCTTTCTTCCCCCACCCAGCCCCTCTGGGTGTCTCTCCCCCCACCCACAGTGTGTCTCTTTCCCCACCACAGCCCCACTGCTGTCTCTCCCCCACCAAAGCCCCACTCGTGTCTCTCCCCACCAAAGCCCCACTGCGTGTCTCTCCCCCACCAAAGCCCCACTGTCCCCCACCAAAGCCCCACTCTCTCCCCACCAAAGCCACTGGTCTCCCCCACCAAAGCCCCACTTTCTCTCCCCCACCAAAGCCCCACTGCTTGTCTCTCCCCCCTTCATATTGTGTCTTCCCCCACTGCCCCACAGTGTCTCTTTGTGCACCCAGGCCCTCTGTGTGTCTCTTTGTGCACCCAGGTCCTCTGTGTCCTATTCTCCCCATAGTGTATATTTGTCCTCCACAGCCCCACTGTGTGTCTCTTCTCCCCACCTCAGCCCCTCTGTGTGTCTATGTCCCCACCCAGACCCTCTGTAGGGGCCTGGATAGATGATAGCTGGATAGAGGTTCCAGTAGCTCAAGTCAGTGGTTCGACAAAGTTGCATACAGTGAGCTACAGGAGGGGAGTGCTTTTCATGCTTTGCACTCCCCTTCCGCCAGTCACCCGGAGACTGCACCCCCCCATGCAGCTGCTTAATCCACCTAGCTGTCAGGCTGGCCCTGTGTACCCTTTGAATAATTTTACAAAACTAATGCGTCAAACATAATCCCACTGAAGGATCACCTATCTGGTAATGAAAAGGACTACACACTATAGATCTAAAAGGCCTGAAGGGGTAGGCAACCTCCTGCACTCCCCTGAATAGTTCCCAACATCTTGAGTGCTGAAGGTTAGAGTATTGTTATTGGGCTAGAGTATGGTTATTTGTTCCTGTTGTGAATAACAATACTCTAGCCCAGGGATAGGCAACCTTCGGCACTCCAGATGTTGTGGACTACATCCTCCATAATGCTCTTATACCCATAATGCTGGCAAAGCATCATGGTAGGTGTAGTCCAAAACATCTGCAGTGCCAAAGGTTGCCTATGCCTGCTCTAGCCTTTTAGATATATGGCATTTTAGTTCTATACTGTGTAGTCCTTTTCATTACCAGACAGGTGATCCTTCAGTGGAATAATTATTATGTATGGATTATATTTTAATTTTGTGACTTTCATACTTCAGATTAATAGTTCATACACTCCTCATTACAAACACATTAGTCACATTATGTGATATTCCTTTTAAAGAAAAACTTTAATCAGGCCTGTTCTGCAATATGGGATTAACATAAAGATACACTCTAGTGACTAAAACAACTTTAGTTTATTAAAGCAGTTTTGGCGTATATATCATGCCCCTGAAGTCTCACTGCTCAGTTATCTGCCATTTAGGAGTTCAATCACTTTGTTTCTGCAGCCCTATCCACATCTCCCTGCTTGTGACTTACATATTCTTCCTAAACAACTCCTGTAAAGAGTTAACTAATGTTTGCACTTCCGTTATTGTAAATTCTATCACCTGTTCGGTTAATGTAATAGCTTGCTATACGCTGCAGAAGCCTCTTGTATGTGATTAAAGTTTAAGTTACAGAGCAGGAAATAAAACATGTAAGTTATATCTGAGTGATAATGAAAATATTTAGCTTTTCATGCAGACTGTGTCAGTCACAGCCAGGGGAGGTGTGGTTAGGACTGCATAAACAAAAAACAAAGTGCTTTAACTCCTTAATGGCAGAGAATTGATCAGTGAGACTGCAGAGGCATGACCTATACACAAAGTCTGCTTTATTAAGCTAAAGTTGTTTTGGTCACTCTAGTGTCCCTTTAAATAACAGTGTCTACAGATTTCATTTGGAATTTAAAATCAATAAAAATTACTTTCTCAAGGCAGGGGTACTTAGGGATTTCTTTTTCCATAAAAGGTTGAGAAACACTGATCTAGGACAGTGGCTCCCATTTGTTTTTCTCTTGACCAATGAGAGAAAAATTCCCAAAGTATCTTTCTTTTACCTTCATCAGCAGTTTATAAAATGTCATATTTACTTGCATGCAGAGGCATACCTTCTTCCAACCAACTGACTTCAATTAATAGCCAGATGAGAATGCCAATTGTAACGCACTCAACAGAAAGCAGACAAATTATTTCAAGGTTTCCTTGTAAGGGATGAAGACTGGACAATTAAATGAACATGAAATGAACCATAACCATTTCACAATATTATAGTGGTCATGGTATTTGTGGGCATTGGGTCCCTCATCACTGCTGAATGGTTTACACCCCATTTAGTAGAGATGCTCAGTCCTTCATAGCCTATAACCTTACTACCAATGACAATATGGCAAAGCTATGCTTCTGCCTTGAGCCATATCAATTCATGCTAAGGAATGAGGCAATGACTGACTAAGATCAGCAGTTGCTCTCAGCCAATCACTGCCCACTATCCTTGGTATGGTGTGAAGCAGAGCAGAGCTCTGCATCACCATTTCATCAGTGAATGCTGGGCTTCAGCCTAGCAGGGACTACTAATTTATGCTAAATGGTGAATAAACAGTTAAGCAGTAATGTGGAACCTGGCAGCACAACATCTCAATCTGTTGAAGTTGTTTTGGTGCCGACAAACACCATGTAATACTATGCGTCATCTGCACAATGATTTTCTACAACATAAAAGTAATGTTTCAAAACAAACTGTGTGTTTAGCTTAACATCAAACCCATCATTCAGCATTTGTTTATTGTATTAGATATGACATTAAAGGTCTACTCCAAGCAACATGACCACATAACATAAGCGCATTTTGCTTTGAAATTGGGAGGGGGAGTGGCATACCACCTCAAAACTGGTTACTCTCTAACTAAAACCAGTGTTTTATGAAAACACTAGTTTTCGGTTGGAATAAACCTTTAACCCCTTAAGGACCAAACTTCTGGAATAAAAGGCAATCATGACATGTCACGTGTATTTAAAGGACCACTCTAGGCACCCAGACCACTTCAGCTTAATGAAGTGGTCTGGGTGCCAGGTCCCTCTAGGAATAACCCTTTTTTTTTTATAAACATAGCAGTTTCAGAGAAACTGCTATGTTTATAAATGGGTTAATCCAGCCCTCAAATCCTCTAGTGGCTGTCTCACTGACAGCCGCTAGCGTGATTCTCACTGTGAAAATCACAGTGAGAACACGCAAACGTCCATAGGAAAGCATTATGAATGCTTTCCTATGAGACCGGCTGAATGCGCGCGCAGCTCTTGCTGTGCATGCGCATTCAGCCGAATGGGAGGAGAAGAGAAGGATCGGAGGAGGAGAGCTCCCCGCCCGGCGCTGGAAAAAAAGGTAAGTTTTAACCCTTTCCTCTCCCCAGAGCCGGGCGGGAGGGGGAACCTGAAGGTGGGTGCACCCTCAGGGCACTATAGTGCCAGGAAAACAAGTATGTTTTCCTGGCACTATAGTGGTCCTTTAAGGGATTAAAGGGAACGAATACTTTTAGTTATTTCAAGTTCTGAGACATAAACCACCACATAATGACACCCCACATTGTATTGTATTCAATGCTTCTCTACGAGAAACACCTGACTGACTGTGTGCAGAATTTACTATAAATAGTAGGTCCCCCATACTTCTATGAGGAGCATTGAATTAAGCCTGAGATCATCTTTTCCGGATGGATAATCTCAAAAAAGCAATGGTGGCTACTAGGAGGTGATAGCTCAGCATAACATTAATAATGAGTTTAACTGCAGCAAGTTGTTTTGTATATTTTCCCCAAAATTGTAATTTAAGAGGAGATCCATGAACATAAACAAAAGAAAAAGCACTGCCAGCAACTATATTAAATGTTGAGCTAAAATAAGCCTAGGGATTTTGTAAATTGTTCCAAAATCATATCAAGTTTGTGAATAGCCAGAGTAAAATAAACAAATATGCATGCAGTTACCGCCACTTAAGCAGCATATGTGTACATGATTAGCAAAAAAAAAAAAACCTCTTAATGATACCCATCCCCCGACCATCCCCCGAATCCCATGTATAGTAATAAATCACAATTTACACCATTAACACACATTTTAAGAAATGAGTGTAAAAAAAAAAAAAATACTATAAAGCACTGCTTAAGTTAAAAACCAAACAAAATAACTTTTATCCATAGCAGATGCTATAGTCAATAACTGGGTCTTTTACAGTTTAAAAAATTACCATTTTGTGTAAACAAACAAAACAAGCGTTTGTACAACCACAAATACCCTTCAAATCCTCCTGACAATTCATGCAAAGTATTTTTTTACTGAAAAGGAATTTTAATCTGTAAGAGGTAGCAATGTACGTAACCGACATGTGGCGTGGCAGTATTTACATTCCATGTCACTTTTAACAAATGGTACTGAAAGGTTTGGAAGGATGGCTATGCCATTATATTTAACTGCTTAAGGGACCAAAAGCATGCCAGGCATGTGATGATATAAAGAGACCAACATAATCCCTACTCTGTAAATAACTACAGTGCACTTAGAAAGTAGTTATTTTTGATTACTTAAAGGAACACTGTAGCCTTAGGAATACATATCAGTAATCCTAACGATACAGTCCTGGCACCTCTTCTCATTTTGCCCCACTCCTATCTATATAAAAATGAAAAAAAGAAAGAAAAGAAATAAACAGTAATCAGCGCAGAGTCTTCCTCGACACTGCTGCAATCTCCTCCTCGGGTTGCGTCATCCCACCCCTTTTCTAACCAGGTCCACCCATTATGGCAGTTGCTAGTGACAAAGGCGCCATTTCGCCCTCAGGGCCATGCTTACCCCATCATGACTCCCCAGACCAGATTGTTGGAAGGTATGAAATTGTACTTGGTGTTTTTAGAAGCTATTTTATATTTTTTTCAGATCCTACTGAAAAATTAAAAATAAGATTTTGTTTGCAGATGCCATGCGCTTTTTAAATGCCATTTTAAAATCGGAAGTGTTAAACTATTTTAACACTTCTTCGATTTTTGTCTCATTTAGATTATTTTATGACGGCAGACTTGTCGCATCCTAATTTTTCACAAAGATGGTATCTTTAGGAAAAATAGTCAGCACAAGGTGTTGCAATTTCACACTTCCCAACAGTCCTGATTTTTGACAGGACAATACCACGGTCTTGATTTTGTTCCTTGCTGAGCGATCACATCTAATAACATCAACAGGCACTAAGACAATGCACTGTGCTCTTCACCAACACTCTCTGCGTGATCTTGTATGTTGAGGGCTGGCCAAACAGGCAGTCGGTAAGTACGGTGTAATTATTTTTGGAAACATTTCCAGTTACCAAAAAGGGTGATGTGTGTTGTCTAATCTGTAGACAGTTCTCTATTTTGCGGCAAGGAGATTGTATTCTTGAAGTCTAAGATTTGTAAATTATCTGGTAAACAAACTTAGACTGGAACTGCTGCAAAGCCACTGCCGCAGAGACATACTAGTAATGGCAAATGGATTACTGTAGGATCTGGTAGACTTAGAATTGTGGATAAAAGGCGTATTGCACAGTCTGTTGCTCTACATAATTTATTTTCTGTACTTTCAGAGTGTAATGGTGTTGTGGAGAGAGGCACTGAGGCTAGTGGTGTTGTGGAGAGAAGCACTGAGGCTAGTGGTGTTGTGGAGAGAGGCACTGAGGCTAGTGGTGTTGTGGAGACAGGCTTGGAGACTATGGTGAGGCCTAATAGAAAGCAGTTGTTGTTGGGGGATTCCATCATAAGATGTGTGGAGATGGACAATGGTGGTCTTGTGAGGTGTCTTCCCGGAGCTACTGCTCACAGAGACAGGAGACGTATCTGTAATATTGTTAAGCAAGCAAAGCAGGAAGGGAATTGGATGTACTTGTCCATCTAGGGACAAATGACTTGGCTTGCAATGAGGTTTCAGAGGTTAAGGAAGTTTTTAGTGTTTTTGCCAATGATATACTGCAGGTTGCTTCCACACTGTCATTCTCTGAAGTTCTTCCTGTGCATAACACTCAGAACAACAGGCGGATGCGTATTAGGGACTTTAATTTGTGGCTTGGTGAATGGTGTCGGGAGCAAGGATTTGGCTTCATTTCTCATGGTAGCTCTGTTTGGAATGGAAATAACCTGTACAAAAAAGATGGTTTGCATCTTTCTCAAAAGGGAACAAATGTTCTCAGTGAGCAGTTCAGAGGTTTTGCTAGGATGTATTTAAACTGGCGGGGGGGGGGGCAAAAGGGTGATAAAACATCAATCCAATTGTCCCCCAAAACAAGGACAGAAGGTGCCTGTAGCAAGTGTGTTAAATGACAAACTTAGAGTCATGTCTACAAATGCTCGCAGTTTAGGGAATAAGATCCATGAACTTGTGGCAATAATGGCAATTGATAGTGTAGATTTAGTCGCTGTTACTGAGACATGGTATAATAAGAAAAATGACTGGGACATAGTAATACCAGGGTACTCTTTATATAGATAAGACAGGAAAGGCAAATTGAAGAGTTAGATAATCTACTAGTTGAGGAAATAGCTAAAATGACAATAAGAGGGGAAGTTATCATCATGGGTGACTTTAATCTTCCTGCTGTGAATTGGAAAACAAAAATAGCTGCTTGTGCTAGGAGCACATATATTCTAAACTCCCTACTGGGATTGTCTCTAAAACAAGTCGTTGAGGAGCCAACTCGTAAAGAGGCCATACTAGATTTAGTGTTAACAAATGGAGATTTGGTATCAGATATTACTGTAGGTGAAACTTTAGGATCCAGTGATCATCAGTCAGTGTGGTTTAATATAAGAACAGTGACGGAGTCACACCACACAAAAACAAAAGTTTTAGACTTTATAAAAACAGACTTTTCTAAAATTAGAATATGTGTAGATGAGTCATTATCAGGCTGGAGCAATTTAAATGGAGTCCAAGAGAAATGGGATTATTTAAAAGTTGCACTGCTGAAGGCAACAGAAAATTGCATTAGGCTTGTCAGTAAAAGCAAAACATTCAAGAAACCACTGTGGTACTCCGCAGATGTGGCCAAAATAGTTAAAAACAAAAAGTTAGCATTTAGGAATTATAAAAAAACCCAGAGTGAGGAAGACAAAATTATCTATAAGATTAGGCAGAAAGAGGCTAAGCAAGTTATAAGAGCTTCCAAATCACACACAGAAGAGAAAATAGCACAGTAAATAAAAAAGGGGGACAAAACTTTTTTTAGATACATATATGAGAAAAGAAAAGTAAAACAAGGATTAGTTAGATTAAAGGTGTAGCTGACTGCCTCAATTAATATTTTTGTTCTGTATTTACAGATGAAAATGAAGGAAAGGGACCTCAAGTTAAGAAAAAGGACAAATGAGCCATTTATTACTTGTGAGTTTACAGAGGAAGAGGTTCTATTTCAACTGTCAAAAGTAAAGACAAATAAGTCAATGGGACCTGATGGAATACACCCAAAGCTATTAAAAGAGCTTAATGGTGTACTAGCAAAACCATTAACAGATTTATTTAACCAATCATTGTTAAGAGGAGTAGTCCCAGAAGATTGGAAGTTAGCGAATGTTGTGCCCATTCACAAGAAAGGTAATAGGGAGGACTCGGGCAACTATAGGCCAGTAAGCCTTACTTCAGTAGTGGGGAAAGGGATGGAAACCATGTTAAAGGATAGGATTGTTGAACATCTAAAAACACATGGATTTCAAGATCAGAGACAACGGGTTTACTTCAGGGAGATTATGCCAAACTAATCTTATTTATTTTTCTGATTGGGTAACTAAAATTATAGATCAGGGTGGTGCAGTAGACATTGCTTACCTAGATTTCAGTAAGGCTTTTGACACTGTTGCATATAGAAGGCTTATCAATAAACTGCAATCTTTAAGTTTGGATTCCAATATTGTTGAATGGGTAAGGCAGTGGCTAAGTGATAGGCAACAGAGGGCTGTAGTCAATGGAATATATTCGAAGCCTGGACTTGTCACCAGTGGGGTACCTCAGGGATCTGTACTTGGACCCATTCTCTTTAATATTTTTATTAGTGATATTGCGGAAGGTCTTGATGATAAGGTATGTCTTTTTGCTGAGGATACAAAGATATGTAACAGGGTTGATGTTCCAGGAGGGATAAGCCAAATGGCAAATGATTTAGGTAAACTAGAAAAATGGTCAGAATTGTGGCAACTGACATTTAATGTGGATAAGTTCAAGATAATGCATCTTGGACGTAAAAACCCAAGGGCAGAGTACAGAATATTTGATAGAGTCCCAACCTCAACATATGAGGAAAGGGATTTAGGGGTGATTATTTCTGATGACTTAAAGGTAGGCAGACAATGTAATAGAGCAGCAGGAAATACTAGCAGAATGCTTGGTTGTATAGGAGAGGTATTAGCAGTAGAAAGAGGGAAGTGCTCATGCCATTGTACAGAACACTGGTGAGACCTCACTTGGAGTATCTTCAGAAGGATATTGATACCTTAGAGCAGGGGTTCTCAACGTTAGTCCTCAGGACCCCCTACCAGTCCAGGGTTTAGGGATTACCTGGGTGTGTCTAAGGTGTTTAGAAAAAAAAAACACCTTAGAGTTTAAGGTGTTTTTTTCCCTTTTTCTAAACACCTGAGACACACCCAGGTAATCCCCAAATCCTGGACTGGTAGGGGGTCCTGAGGACTGGGTTGAGAACCCCTGCCTTAGAGAGAGTTCAGAGAAGGGCTACTAAACTGGTTCATGGATTGCAGGATAAAACTTACCAGGAAAGGTTAAAGGAACTTAACATGTATAGCTTGGAGGAAAGACAAGACAGGGGTGATATGATAGAAACATTTAAATACATAAAGGTAATCAACACAGTAAAGGAGGAGACTATATTTAAAATAAGAAAAACTACCACAACAAGAGGACATGGTCTTAAATTAGAGGGACAAAGGTTTAAAAATAATATCAGGAAATATTACTTTACTGAGAGGGTAGTGGATGCATGGAATAGCCTTCCAGCTGAAGTGGTAGAGGTTAACACAGTAAAAGGAGTTTAAGCATGCGTGGGATAAGCATAAGGCTATCCTAACTATAAGATAAGGCCAGGGACTAATGAAAGTATTTAGAAAACTGGGCAGACTAGATGGGCCGAATGGTTCTTATCTGCCGTCAAATTCTATGTTTCTATGTGTGAAGCAAAAGTGCAATGGTATTTCTCCTTTTTTTTTGTAAAATACATACGGCTGGCATTGTTCGAATAAAAATGAACAAAAAAATAAATAAATCAGAATGCATTTTTGCTTTATTATACCCAATATTCACCTCTGGCAACTGAAGTCTGATTTGTGCACAAACCAATAGCTATCATTTATGAGGGCTGCTCATACACTGGACACTGCTGTAGCGTTTGTGTGTGGGCTTATAGTGTATCAGTCATGGTATGCACAGCTTGGGCTAAAATGTTAATGCAATTTAAAGCATAGGCCCATGCCTCATCTTTCATTTATTCCTCAGAATAGACATCTCTATTCTGAGAACTGAATGACATGGAGACTAGAAACTTTCTATAGTGGTTCTCCTCTTCTCAGTAGCTGTGCGACAGTCCCAGCAAACATTTCCCATGTAGGATGCACTGATGCAGATGTGCTGGCAGTGAATCCGGCAATGCCATTAGAGAGGATTGCACACGTTGTGGAAGTGTCCACGATCAGGGCCAACGAAGCAGAGATGGTGCAGCAATTAATGTTTAGTGGAACCTGTATAGACCTCCAAGAAAGGCGGAGCTGGAATGAGAGGCAGCAGATAAGCAACACAATAAATCAAGCATGTCAAACTCAAAGGCTAGCAAGAGCCAAATAAACACATAAATTTATGTGGGCCGCAAAAAAACAAAAGTTATTTTCACCCACTCTACTAAACTCCAGCCCCCAAGGGTCTACTAAACTCCAGCCTCCTCTCGTCTACTAAATCCCAGCCCCATCGTCTACTAAATCCTTCTTCTACTAAATCCCAGTCCCCTGTCTACTAAACCCCTACCCCATTAAAAAAAAAACAGCCAACAAGCAGTGTCCGGAGTCCGGCCTCTGACATACCCCCAATGGCCCCATCCGCACCTTAAAAAAGTGGATCCTCCCGTTATAGTAGGGATCAACCGATATTGATTTTTTTTAGAGCAGATACCGATAATCTGTGAACTTTCAGGCCGACAGCCGATAACTTACCCATATTCTGTACATTTACCATTTTGAAAAAAATAAACAAACAATTTCTACACAAATCTACTGTTAACTCATGCCAGTCAGAATTTTTTATGTTTTCAAGAATATATGTGTGGATGCAGTGAGAATATTTGTGTAGTGGATGCAGTGGATGTTTGTGTAGTGTGTGTTTGTGTAGTGGATGCAGGGTGTGTGCAGTGTGTATATAATGAATGCAGAGTGTGTTTGTGTAGTGTGTATAGTGAATGCAGTGAATGTTTGTGTAGTGTGTGTGTAGTGAATGTAGTGTGTGTGTAGTGAGCGTAACGTGAATGCAGTGTGTGTAGTGTGAATGCAGTGTTTGTGTAGTGTGTGTATATAATGAATACAGAGTGTGTGTGTCTTTGTGTAGTATGTGTATAGTGAATGCAGTGTGTTTATATTATGCGTGTGTATGTGTGTGTGTGTAGGTATGTAATGAATGTAAAAAATTCTAAGACCATTTCCTTTTGTTATGAAGTTTTAAGAATAGACGATAAAGATCAAAAACCTAAAGCTTTGTTGGAGTTTTAAGCGCTGTACTGGTAGCTCGAATCATATTTGTTGGGCCTGTCATCTGTTGAATACGATATGGAGTAGGATAATAAAATAATTAGATAAGTTAGTGGGCCATGAATTGGGGAATTACCTAAGTTATGTTCTATTTTAAGCTTTCAGGTATACCGACTCAAAAAATATATTTACCAATTCATTTGACTATGGCTGCCAAAGTCACAATTTCTAGATTTTGGCTAAAATAAAAAACCTCTTCCTGGCCTTATATCTTAAATATCAACAATACACAATAGAGAAGGGAATGCATAATGAGAAGTATGAATGGTATAAAAAAAAACAATGGCAACCTTGGTTGGGTACCTTAATCACACATTGAACTTGCCATACTTAGCTCTTATTTGTTGGTTTGTCTAATTCACAAAGTGAAGCTATGTAGTTTGGTTCCAAGATAAGATGTAACAATGAAGGAACTAGTCTTATTCATTAAAGGATCACTATAGTGCCAGGAAAACAAAGCAGCTTTCCTGACACTATAGTGCCCTGAGGGTGCCCCCACCCTCAGGGTCCCCATCCCGTGGCGCTGAAGGGGTTAGAATCCCTTCGGCAGCTTACCTTATTTTAGCGCCGGGCTCCCTTGACGTCAGAGAGCCGGAGGCGCATGGGCGGCAAGTGCCACGCACGCATTCAAAGTGTCCATAGGAAAGCATTTATCAATGCTTTCCTATGGACGCTCTGCGCGAAGGAGGCATAATATGCCTCCAGCGTCACAGATGCGCCTCTAGTGGCTGTCCGGAAGACAGCCACTAGAGGCTGGCTTAACCCCAAATGTAAACAAAGCAGTTTCTCCAAAACTTCTATATTTGCATCTGAAGGGTTAAAACCTGAGGGATCTGGCACCCAGACCACTTCATTGAGCTGAAGTGGTCTGGGTGACTATGGTGTCCATTTAAATTCTAATTATATGTCTCTTATTTCTAAACATCTTCCTCAACTGACCAGTGACCTTTGTCTACTCTGCTTGTCTATGTTGATGTAATTACTTCAAAGTGTTTAAATCAAATAAGTGCATTGGATAATACGATTACATTTGTGTTATTGGTGTCAATTATTGTATTGTAATGTCTGTATTTTGTAAAATGAAAATGCAATAAATAATATGCATTATTTTATTTTTTTAAGTGCAGCCCTAGCACATTTAATTATTAACACACTTTTTCTCAGTCCTCCTGACACCATATGACAAAACCACTTCAGTCATGCGACTACACAACTACCAAAAGTGTTGCAAGGAAAGACAACCAGTGAACCAGCATCAGGGTCATAGCTACCCAAGGTTCATAGATGCACATCGAGAGTGAAGGCATACAGAAGAGCTATTGTATCTCAAATCGGTGAAAAACTTAATGTTGGCCATGTTAGAAACGTGTCAAAACACAGAGTGAATAGCAGTTTGCTGCAGTAGTCGCATAACTGTTAGATTGCTCATGATAACGCCTGCCATGTGCACATGAGAACAACAACTGAACCATGGAGCAATGAAAGAAGATTGTTGGTCTGAAGAATCATGTTTTCTTTAGATCAGGTGGATGGCCAGGTGTGTGTTGCCTCTCTGGGATAGAGATAGCCTATGGAAAGAAGACAGCCTGGAGTTATGCTCTGGGCAATATTCTGCTGGGAATTATTGAGCACTGGCATTCATATGGATGTTACTTTGCCATGTACCACCTACCTAGAGAATGTTGCAGACCATGTATACCCCTTCATGGCAATGGTGTTTCTTGATGGCAGTGACCTTTTTAGTCAGGATAATGCACTCTGCCACGCTGCAAAAATTGTTCAGGACAGGTTTGAATTAGGGATAGACTGATATTATCGGCCGATATTCTGGATTTTGGCAAATATCGGTATCAGCCAATATTGACACCGATATTGCCGATGTGAGAGGCAGCAGTGGCCCAGCGCATGCAGGACCGGCTCGTACATAAGGCGGAACACACGGCGGCAATAGGGTGCACCAGCTCGGGGGGGGCTTAAGAATCGGGTGACTGGCAGGAAGGAAGCGCACAGCGCTCCCCCTACCAGTCACTCAGTGTAGTGTGGTTGAGTAGAGCAGAGCAGACCACGATGCAAGAGCTTCAGTCTCCTGTACCTGGCCAGACTGACAGGAAGTGCTCACTGAGAGAGCACTTCCTGTCAGTCCGGCCGGGTACAGGAAACTGAAGCTCCTGTACCGCGCTCTGCTCGGTCACGCTACAAGGGAGGTAATGAGGCACACCAGGGACGGGAGAGGACCACTAAGGAAGGGGGCACTAAAGGATAGAGAGGGGAGAGAAACACTAAGGGGTGGGGGGGTGGAGAGGGGATAGGAACACCAAGGGACAGGGAGTAGAGAGGTGCACTAAAGATTCTTGAAAACATTAAAAAAAAAAAATCTGACTGGCATGTATATTTTGTGCATTTACCACTTAATAAAATTTTTTTTAAAAGATTTGCAAAAATAAATAAACATGTTCAGTTAACAGTAGATTTATGTAGAAATTTTGTTTTTTTCAAAATGGTAAATGTACAGAATATCGGTATCGATAAGTTATCAGCCTGAAAGTTCACAGAGTATCAGTATTGGTATCGGCTCTAAAAGATCAATAACGGGCGATCCCTAGTTTGAAGAACATGGCAAAAAGTTCAAGGTGTTGCTCTTGCCTTCCAATTACCCAGATCTCAATTCGATTGAGTATTTGTTGGATATGCTGGAGCAACAAATCCGATCCATGTAGGCACCACCTCGCAAACTGCAGGAAGATCTGTTGCTTATGTCTTGCTAATAGAGTATTCACAAAAGTGTGACTTCTAAATAATTCAAATTAAAGTCAAAGTAATTTTTAAATTAGGCTTAAATGACCAAATTAAAACATAGATGACTTTGAGAATTTTTTCAATTTGGCTATTTTAATGTAAATTTGAAACTCACAGTGAATTCATGGCAATTTATTCAGTGAATAATCCTGTAAATATATGTATTTGTCCAATCTTTTAGTGTGCATACAGACTTGATTGTTATAAATAGATTCCAAACTAAATTTCTCAAATGATAGGTAAGTAAAGCAAACATGTAAACTGAAACGTGATAAATGAAGTCATCATTATTGTTACAGGAAAAGAGAACAAAGTGCATAAGGGTGTGTAATAGCACTGCTGTCACACATCACAACTAGATATTAACCCTGCCATGACATATCAGGACTATTTTTTCAGTGCAAAAGTGTACAACATACTTGAGGTGCCCCAACAGCAGTACACAAGCTAATCAACATATATATATATATATATATATATATATATATATATATTTGTGCACAATTTTATTATTAATAACTCATCAGGCTTGCATGTCCTAGCTGTGGGCAGGTATGCGTGTAAGTACAGTGGTAGGCTAGCTAGACATGGAAAACAGCAGGAGTAAATAATAAAGATAACAGGTTATTTGAGCTAGGGTAGTTTGCCATAAGGTGTGGGATTAGGATCTCAGAAGATAATGGCATACCATGATATGTGACCCACTAAGTTGCTTTAGCTTGATTAACCACTGGCACCCACCAATACTTGCAGCAGGAGACTAAAGCTTAAAATAAACAACTAGTATAGACATTGACAGCCATTTGTGGTTAGAGCGCAGAAGCACCTATATCACTTTGCGCCAGCCCCAGGCCTGCTGCGGAGCTATCACCGCTGCTTCTCTGTCCCAAACTTTATGGAAGTCCAGGGCAACTGTCCTTGTGTGCCGCGGTGCTGGGGGTCTATAACGCCTCTGCCGCTAAGCACTCCAAGTGTGTGGGCGGTGAGGGGTTCTTCTACACCAGTTAGCTCTAGGCCCGGGAAGGCTCTCCGTGACAGTGTGTCGTGAGTTGATGCAAAGCGTTGGTGCTGGGATAGCGGTGTCTGCGTCCCCCAGGGTCCCCTGCTTCTAGAAGCTTGCATTCAGCCAGTCATGTTTGGCTAGTGGTTCAAACTCTTGCGGACATGTTCCAGCGCCATGCGGTCTCGCGGCCATCTTGAGAAAAGGGTTGGTATGCCCAGGTGTTGCAGCCCCAGATAGGTAGTGTAGCAATTTCCTCAATGGGGACCGGGATAGTCCCCACCGGTCCAAATGGAGGAGGGGAGGGGAAACAGGACCAGGAGGACGTCAGGTATGTTGCCGATGTGTATTTGCCGGGTGATAAGCGAAGCAGTGGCCGTCCACCCCACTCTCCAATTACCTGTTTTCAAGCGCTCCAGCTGCACTAGGACACTCCAAGAGCTTGTGCTACGGGCTTCCAGCATCTTACATGCCAGGAAGAACAAGCATTTATTGCAAAATAGCAAGATTCCTCTGGATCCATAGTGACATGCAACCTGCTGGCATGGCCGTCCAGCCCCACTCCCTATGATATTATTATTATTTATAAAGAGCCAACAAATTCTGAAGCGCTGTACAAAGATGGACTAACAAACAAGTTTTTGTAACCAGACGAGTTGGACACACAGGAACAGATTGATTGAGGGCCCTGCTCAATGAGCTTACATGCTAGAGGGAGTGGGGTAAAGTGACACAAAGGTAAGGATAGAGTAGAAAACTAGGTTGCTAGGATAGTATTCACTGAGGGCTTAGCGCTTTGTTTTGTTTATTTGTTTTTTTTATAATAGTTGCAGGAGAGGAATCAGGGTGCGGGGTGGGAAATCTGTTAACAGTTTTGTTGATATCACAGGCTTTGCTTTGACCCTTGTCCTGAAGGGGTTAAAATGAACATGTAAACTGTGGCTGACACTTAAAGGACCACTATAGTGCCAGGAAAACACTCTCGTTTTCCTGGCACTATAGTGCCCTGAGGGTGCCCCCACCCTCAGGGTCCCCCTCCCGCAGGGCTCTGGGGAGAGGAAGGGGTTAAACTTACCTCTTTCTCCAGCACCGGGTGGGGAGCTCTCCTTCTCCTCTCCGCCTCCTCTTTGGCTGAATGCGCATGCGCGGCAAGAGCTGCGCGCGCGTTCAGCCAGTCCATAGGAAAGCATTCACAATGCTTTCCTATGGACACTGGCGTCTTCTCACTGTGAAAATCACAGTGAGAAGCGCGGAAGCCCTCTAGCGGCTGTCAATGAGACAGCCACTAGAGGCTGGATTAACCCATTTATAAACATAGCAGTTTCTCTGAAACTGCTATGTTTATAAAAAATAAAAAAAAAGGGGTTAACCCTAGCTGGACCTGGCACCCAGACCACTTCATTAAGCTAAAATGGTCTGGGTGCCTATAGTGGTCCTTTAAGCACAGAATTGTGGCTTTCAAAGGAACACAAAGCATCAAAAACCACTACTTCTTCATGTAATGGTTTTAGTACATAGACTGTGGGGGAGTTTATGATAGCATTTATTAGCCCCTCCCTGCCTCTATATATACACTTTATTGGGCAGCCTAGATATTGCCATATACATAACTTGTGTGCTTTTCAAAATTAGATTAGCAACCACTGTGTGGTAAAACAAACACATTACAAATGAGAAGGTGGTATTATTTAGCCACAGCTTAATAAATAATGAACACTATGAAAGCCCTTGCTATCATGACACAAAACAAGAAGAGTATTATTCTATTCCCATCAGTATATCAAAGATATTTACTAAAAAGGTTTCCCCAACCCTTTTTCTTTGTTGTTAGAATTGGTCAACCAGAGAAAACCACAGGATGGTAGCACACGGATTCCAAATTAGGACTCAACTAGTAGATTTTTTTTTTCTGAGGAATAAGATTAAATGGAAAATACAATTTAGCATGGGCTTATTGGGAGATATTTTACATGTATTTAAAGTAACACTATAGTATTAGGACTAGGCCCCTGCTGCAAGAATTAAAAGTTAGTTTATGTACCTTTTAGCTCCCTCAGTGCTGGTTTCCAGAATGCCGCTCCACCAATTTGGCTGAAATCATCAAGATCGATGATCTTAGTCAGTCCAGTGCTTTCCCATAAGAAAGCATTGGGAGGCTAGTGCACAAGGAAAATGCTGCGGTACACCAACTGTAGGTCTCTCTGAGACCATTGGATAAAAATAGTGGAGTTTCACTGCACTATTTCACATAAGTGTTTTGTGGCTGTCAGTACGACAACTACTAAAGGCAGGTTATTCCTGCAAAGAAAACATTATGTGGCTGCAGAATGGCAATGTTTTCAGCTGCAGGTTTTTTGCACCCGGACCACTTAATTGAGATGAAATGGTCTGGGTGCCTAGAGGGTTCATTAAGCTTCCTGCTAGCTGTTTCAACAATTCCACTTTGAAGTAAGAGAAAATAGTGACAAAGCTATAGTGCATTTATTTAAAGGACCACTATAGTGCCAGGAAAACATACTGTAACGGATCGCCTGGCACCCCGACTGGGTACCTCCGTTGAAAGATGCTCCTAGCGCTTCCTGAGGACTCCAAGCACTGCAGCAGACACCACAATCACCGAACCAGAGAAGCGTATACCTTCTCTCAAGCATATGAATGCTGTAGACAGTTGAATAGGAACCATGCGAATAGGTTTACTCTCCTAGCAGTCAAACTGGAACAGCATACAATAAATCCTTCCCCCAATAATGAGATGACACTTCACTTTGAGGGTTAAGCAGGAACTCCCTGTACTGTCACATACAGTCTCTTTTATTCCCAATCCACAAACATAGTACAGCCCACAGGGCGTTACAAAACAACCAATCACATCACAGTTACATCCCATATATTCCCTCCCCTTATCCTGAGAGGAAACTCAATTATACATACAGTTAAAACATACTTTCTACCCAACTTTCATAACTCCAAAACCATACATCACATTCACTTAAAATTACATATTCACAATCAATCCATTCAGGGGAACAACATATTCAAAAATGGCACAAATCAGACAAGGGGTTCAAAAGTTAGTAAAAAGTCCTTTGTGGCTAAATGAAGCATGGCTTTCTGGCCCAAACCAGTTTCAGAGTCTTCTCTCCTGGAGATAAGTAATTCAATTATCTCCCAGGACAGACACAAGACTCCATTAAGCACATGGTTGCAAAAAGACACAAAACACTTTAAAATACATAAAGTCACATTTTACACATAACACACAGACATTTCACATAACCCCAGATAGCTGGGATCCGAGTGCACATTATTAGATGAATGGCACTCAGATCACACAAATAAGCCTTTCTGCAGGGGAAATAAACAGTTTAACCTGCAGGGCCATAGTCCAAAGGGAGCAGGCGAGCAACCAGGCTTCTCCAGTTCACAGTGGCGAGGTTGGTTTCGCCACACATACTCGTTTTCCTGGCACTATAGTGCCCTGAGGGTGCCCTCACCCTCAGGGACCCACTCTCGTGGCGCTGAAGGGGAGGGAAGGGGTTAATCCCTTACCTTTTCTCCAGTGCCGGGACTCTCCTCCTC
Source organism: Pelobates cultripes (assembly GCA_933207985.1). Taxonomy (NCBI): domain Eukaryota; kingdom Metazoa; phylum Chordata; class Amphibia; order Anura; family Pelobatidae; genus Pelobates; species Pelobates cultripes. Next base: position 189,073,010 of record OW240915.1, read on the forward strand.
CTTCCGTCATCGGCTGAATGCACATGCGCGGCAAGAGCCGTGCGCGCATTCAGCCAGTCCATAGGAAAGCATTATGAATGCTTTCCTATGGATGCTGGCGTCTTCTCACTGTGAAAATCACAGTGAGACAGCCACTAGAGGCTGGATTAACCCATAGGTAAACATAGCAGTTTCCCTGAAACTGCTATGTTTACTGCAAAAAGGGTTAAACCTAGCTGGAACTGGCCCCCAGACCACTTCATTAAGCTGAAGTGGTCTGGGTGCCTATAGTGGTCCTTTAATTTTTGCAAAATAATACAAATTAATTTTTTTATTTTTTTTTAAGAAATACACAAAACATTTCATGATAAATGTCTTCATAATGCTCAATCATCACTCCAGATTCTTTTACGGTGTATTTAAATCCTATAGATGTTGAGCTTGTTTACTTCAAAGGGCCACTCCAAACACTTTAACCACTACAACCCACTGCAGGAGAAGGGGGAATGTGGCACCTTAAGAACAGTCTAAAAAAGCTGTTTGACAAGTCTCACTAAGAGGGTTCCAAGAAACAAGAACAATTACAGCAGTCTGTAATGGTTATGGTGCTTGGAATGTTCCTTTAATAAGCTATAAGTGTTCAAAAAACACAAACAAATTTAACACATACACAATCAAGAAGAATAGACAGACAAAAATGGGCAAGCCCCGAGTTGCCACATATATATATGGTAATCTTAAAAATCAGACACCTACTTGATGGACAAGTTAACGGCACAAGTCCGGAATAACACCGTAACATTTACCAAAGTATGGAAGCTATGGGAACAGTATGAGGAATAGCTAATTAGAAACATTGGATGTGACATAGTGAACCTCCTGCTCCCACCCAGCCCAAACCCTATGCCATTCACCCCGGTTTCACTCGAACAAAGAGTGGGGGACCCAACACCTCCGGTATCGCAGAGCCAGTTTTTCATATTCTATTAATACAAAAAACTTTGAGAGACTGAACAAGCCAGTCACTATTGTATGACGTAATGCATGCTTTAGCTACATATTTTTCCTTTCTGCATCGTATATACAATGTTGTATATACCGTGACGTGGCTTTTGCAAAAGCCTTATAATGTTGAAATGCCGCAGTCTGTCATTGTAAAAATAAAGAATTTTAAAACATTAAAAAAAAAAATTAAAAAAAGAACATATAGACATACAGAAGCAAATGTAACAAAGAATGTTGTTTGTGAGCATAGAGTCTAAATGTAACAGAATTTCAATTTAAATGGGCCTGCAATCAATCTGCAAGGACATAGTAAGGAGCTTGGATAAGAGGTTGCTGAGGACAGGAAGCAGTATTTGCAATAGTGTTTAGGTTATGATGTAGTTAAGGTGGTTATAAAGAATTCCCAGCACTCTGAGAGTCGTGCTATAAGTTAAATTGAAAGGGAAAGAAAGACACAGCCTGAACGAGCTCCTCTAATATTTTGATATAAATAGCAATTTGCTACCTCCTGTAGCTTGAGTGGAGGCTAATCTTGTGAAGCATTTGCTTCGCACAACTAAAGTATTGAGTGGCAGTCAGTGCAGTGTCGGGAGCTTATATACCCCTTCAAGGGAAATGCCGCCTGTTGCGCAGGGGGCGGGAGAGGCGGCCGCTCTTCTGCTCAAGAGGTGCCCAGAAGCAGAAATCGCCAAACAGGAACCCAGTTTCCAGTTGGGGTGATCCCAATCGACCCCAGGGAGGCTACCCCAACCTAGCAAACACGTGAAGTACAGCCTCACAAAATGGTGGTGTTAACCAGGGCTTACTCAACATGGCAGAGGCTTCCTGTTTCTGCAACGTAAGCAATGCCCTAAGTGATTTTGAGTCCAGGCTGGACGACCTCTTTAACAGGTTTTGGCAACGGCTGAAGAGTAAGATGCACCGACACACCCCACCGCTCTAGAAAACCCACTCAAATCAGCATCTGGCTCCAAATTGTCAAATGGAACCCTCAGTGCACCCTCCAAGGAAGGCCCTAAAATGGTGACGAGTCAGTATACTACTACAGCTCCACGGTTGCAGTTTAGCCACCATTTTAAAGGAACACTCTAATGCTATAAACAAATGTAGTTAATTAGAATGTGCAGTGTAAAAAATGCCATTAGAGAAAACAAAAAAACATTTGTCCAGAGTTGGGTCAGTCTCCTCAGTGCAGCTGATCCACCTTTCATGAAATCATCAGTTATGATGACATCTTCCAAATGCTAGCTCCACCAAGTATCCACCAGATACTTCTTATAGCCAATAAATCCAGAAGCATAAAATGCATTAAAGGGACACAGTAGGCACTATAACCAATTTATGTAATTGAATAGGTTATAGTGCCATTATTTCATGAAACCATCCCTTCATTCAGTGTTATACTATTTTTAAAGCAGTTTAATTACTAAATAAGAGTCTTTGCCCACCCACAGCCTGGCATCCAAGGGAGATGTAGCTATGGCGGAAATTACACATTTCCTTCAATACCTATTCATACTAACAATGGGCAATGTGATTGGATAAGGGTGTCACTTTCAACCTATCACAGCCACCCAATGTTTCCTCATCAGCCCAATCAGCACAGAGGGGACGGCTGGCTGGGAACTATTGATTAGCATTAAAAACATTAAAATAGCTTAATATTGAATGGAAGGACAGCAGCAGGGGACTCCAAACATTTTACCCAGTTCATTGAGATGAAGCAGATGCAGTGCCAACATTGTCGAACACATGACATATATGACCTGTCAGGATTTCCTTCTATTCCAGAAGTTTGGTTCTTAAACAGCGTTCAGCATCATAATGCAGTCTGTGAGCATGACTATGCTGAATGTGAACAAGCCATTAAAGAAGTGTTCTCTGGCAACTGTAAACAGTGTGTCTATGCAACAAAACCACTTCATCACGGTGAAGTGGACTTGCAATATAGGATTAACCATAAGGTAATCTTAGGCAGCTGCCTACGGTCGTTAGGTAACACAGGGGCCCAGGAACCATATATTTAATTGGCCCCATTCACCACCAATGAGTAATGAAAAGGGGGGGGGGGTGGAAGAAACTGGTAACCTCCCTAGGAGTCTATGGGGTTTTAATATTTGTCTGTGGGTTTGGTTCTTTGTGTGTCCCTTTAATAAAGACTATAGATGAAAAATGTAATTGTCAGCAATACCTTGTCCAACAAATCCAATAAAAAGATACTTCAGTAAGAAACATGTTGCCATGGAAATACAGCGGCTTGCGATACAAAGTTATGCCACACAGTTTTACGGTATGATAGCGGTTACAGACAAGTAAAACTACATGATGCAATGGGTTAAACTTCTCCTGGCAGCTCGTTTTGGCATAAAACTTCATTATCAAAGCCTGAAGAAAAAAAAAAAAAGGAAAATTATCCTACCATACAGTGTATATGAGGAAAAATCTTACCTTTCTGTATTTTCTTGTATTACCTTATGTATGAAAATCTCGTCTTACCAGTTAAGGCTATTTAAGGAGTGGATAGAGAGAATGAACAAGGAAGGACTTTAACATGTTCACTTTACCTCTGTCACAGACCAGAACCAAACAAAATTTCCTTGTCTATGCCTTAAAAGGACACTATAGTCACCAGAACAACTACAGCTTATTGAATTTGTTGTGGTGAGTAGAATCATTACCTTCAGGCTTTTTGCTGTAAACACAGTCATTTCAGAGAAAATGCAGTGTTTACATTACAGCCTAGTGAGAACTTCCATGGTCACTCCTCAGATGGCTACTAGGGGTGCTTCCTGGGTCATGGCTGCCTAAAATGCATCCAACATTCAGTGTCTCCATCCTCTGCATGCAGACACTGAACTTTCCTCATAGAGATGCATTGATTCAATACATCTCTATGAGGAGATGCTGATTGTCCAGGGCTGTGTTTGAATTGAGCTGGTTCTGCCCCTGATCTGCCTCCTTGTCAGTCTCAGCCAATCCTATGGGAAGCACTGTGATTGGATCAGGCCACCACACCGCAGACTGCTTGTTTTTCTAAGTCTGACAGCGTGCAGAGTTACAACTTCAGGCTTGAATACTGTAAGATTTTGCTATATTTATGGAGGCATGAGAGGCCCAGATGGTGGTGTTAACAATATAGGGTCAGGAATACATGTTTGTGTTCCTGACCCTATAGTGATCCTTTAAGTATCACACTGGCCTTGGAGTCATCAATGGTCAGCAAATGGCTCCCTAACCTACCTGTACCACAAAACTGTGCACTTTAAGAGAATTAATTGGTTTCCCAGTTAAAAGTGGCACTATTTACTTGACTAAAGTTGGGCCGGATGGAAAGCAGGAAGCCTAACAGTGAGCAAATTGAAATGTTGCTGCTGAGCCTGATGTCGCCCCCCCACACACTGACAGGTGGAGGAAGAAGAGGACAGCCCGGGCAGAAGGTAGAGCAGACAGGACAACTTTGTATGGGGAGCCTGTGATTTGCAGCTCAATTAGGTGCAAACCACATATATATAGAAATTGGATCCTCTGGAGTGAGAGTGGCCCCAGAAGTCAGACCATTGCAATGCTCCGATACTACAGAATTCCTGCCAAGAAGAGCGTGAATGCAGCAGAGGTGCTAGCAGAAGTCTTTAGTGTACCACCAAGGAATGTAGTATCCCTCCTCCCTGGTAAGAATCAGGGAGACCGGAATAAAATGAAAAAAAAATATTTATTTAATTATAAATAGAACTTTTCCCCTATCACTACGCCCAGAAAACAGATATGTATCACAAGTTAAAGATTTTAACAAGGTAACGTAGGGTAAGTTCACCGCATTTACATATATATTTAATTTTTATTCTATTTCAAGCGCTCCACTTAAGTAGGTTCTGCTTATACCACTTTACAGATTTCAAATTTTGGGTGTGGATGAAACGGCATTCCACACAAGTGTATAGAGCTGCTGTTCTTTTATTCGCTTTAGCACTTAACTTTAAACACACCTCCCAAAAACGAGGGGTATCTTGTTTGTACCCAGAAAACAGCACCTAGCTCACCCCAGAAGGTATCTGTGTGTCAGTGTATCTGTGTCAGTATGTGTGTCAGTGTGTCTCACATGAAAGGTGAGCTTACACCTAAATGTGTATAGCGATTTGGAATAGTGCGCAAGTAACCTTTTTCTTTGGTTTTTATTGCATGTGTATCTGTGCCAGTACGTGTGTGTCAGTATGCAACTGTCGGTGTCTGTGTGTCAGTGTGTATCTGTGTCAGTATCAGCTATGTATTTATCACAAGGCTAACAAGGAATGCCCCAGCAAATGCTTTGTTAGTCTTTGTCTGGGCCTCCCCACCACTCGAGGCAGGCAGCAACAAGCGTTGTGGGCAGGCAACGAGAGAGCGTTGATCTCAGAGCTCTTCTCACTCCACTCCCTTGCGTGCCCTTCTGTGATGCCAGGAGCCGGAATATGAATTCACTCCGGCATCAGTAAGCATCGCAAGAGAGAGAGAGTAGGGGGAGTGGAGCAAGATACAGCTACCTCGCCGCCTCCATTCCATGCTCAGCAGCCACAGGAGCTCCCTCCCCAGCAGAACAGGAGCCCTACTCTCTGACCGCCCTCCCCTCAGCACTGGAGCCCCCACTCACCCCCACCCCCCTCCAGCAGGAGCACAAGAGCCCACACAGCAGCTCCCCCCCCCACAAACAGCGCATAAGCTAAATTAAAATAATAATAAAAAAAGTAATTTTTTTTGAGTGTATGATAAAATGTGTGTGACTGTCTGTGAATGTGTGTGCGTGTGTGTATGTCAGTCTGTCTTTCAGTGAGTGTTTCTGTGTGTGTCTGTCAGTGAATGTGTTTGTCTTTCAGTAAGAGTGTGTGTCTGTCTGTGTGTGTTGGTTAAACAGTGTGTGCCAATTACTGTTTCAGTCAGTGAGTGTATGTCAGTGCATGAAACCACAAGGACGTGTGGTGGTCTTAAATAGGAAGTTGAGGGGGGGCAAAATTAGATCAGGGAGGTGCCTGAGTTTAGTCCTGCCACAAATCTAAAATACATCACTGGCTAGAATGTGTGTGTCAGTATATATATGTGTATACCTATGTTGGTGTGTACGTGTACCTCTGTCAGTGTGTGTGGATCTGTCAGTATGTGTGTGTGTGTGAGGGGAGGGGACGGAAGAGGATGGGACGGAAGGGGAGGGGAGGGGGGAGAGAGAGAGAGAGATTCTCTCTCTCATATGATTTCATTCTAGGATAAAGTGGTTTAACCAATAGCTAGAACTAGAAGGAATCACAAGATCAACTAAATAAATTCACAGAATTATCCAGGATTGTGTTGCATTCAGTGCGATACTAGATTAAGCTATTTATGGACACTGCATTATTGCCTTAACTTTATCCAGACACAAGATTTATTTTTAAATAATCAAACTGTTCAGCAGAATTAGATCCGGGAAGGCTCCTAAAAAAAAAACAAAAAAAAAAAACAAGGACCTTACATTTTATTTGAATGGAGGAGGATGATCAGTAGAGTTGCTGTTCTGGCTTAAAATCAATATTGAGCAGAAGCCAATACCAGCGGCATATTGTGAATGGAATGGGGATAGTAAATATGATACGTGCTTAACCCTACAGTTTGCTTCATTCGCATACAATATGAGTCAGTGCAGTCTCTGAGGGAAAAAAATCCAATAGAGAAAGGGGGGGGGGGGATGATCACACTCATGCATCATCATATTTACTGGACACTTGTTAGCCCTTAAAAGCATTATGTTGCAATACAATAGTATTTCTGGTAGATACTTGTAAAGATCCATGCATAAGAACAATTCACAGATTCCTAATAAAAAAAATCATATATCAAAGAAACATCTGACTTGCATTCACCATCTAGCACTGTAAGTACTACAGCAAGTGGTTATACCTGTACTTTTAATTAATATTAAAAGGACACTCTGAGCACCATATACTCATGGCTCATTGCAATTAATAAGAGGTACGAATCTATGAGCACAGTTCCCTATTTTTATATCAAACTGTTAGGAGTATTTTCCCCCAGCAGCCATAGCCTAGCCTGTCCCTGGCCGCATGGATAATGCAGATATTACAATTTTGCATCATCTAGATTAATCTGTCCAACGTCGGATGACAATAATACATTCAGAGATCAGAGGGTTGCCATGGCTCTCAGACTATCAATGCCATCTAAGAATTTGACTACTGTAGTGGTTATGGTGCTTAAATTCAATTAGGCCTCTGTTCCAGCATTTTCTCTCTCAAATGGATACTATAGGCACGTCTACCACTTCATCTCATTGAAGTGGTCTGGGTACACTGTCCCCGTCTCCTTAACCCTGCAATGTTTATATTGCAGGGCTAAGACTGTTTTTAATAGTGGTCTTTCAGACAGCCACAAGATACGCTTCCTTAATTCAACAGAAACAGAAAAAACAAAGGGTTAACTGTACAAAAGAACACCCAAAATTTAAATATATATAATTGAATAAATATGATAAATGCAAACCTATCAATTAAAATTACTTTTTGAGAGTGGATTTCCCCCATTACTCCTGGATGTGAAGATATGCATCTAGATATCTACTTTCTTGTAAGTGCAATACTTTATCAATAAATAGCTAAAGTTTATACTATCTGCAGTATTCATTTGCTATTTTCTACATGTCTCAAGAGGATTAACACACCAGATTACAATTCTATCTTCCATTGATTATCCTCTTTGAAGAGAGACCAACCTGAATAGTATTTAATTCTGGGAGTTCTCTACCAAATCACAACCATCACTTCTGCCCTTTCTAAATCTAGTTATCACCACTGAATTTGACTACATAGGCCACTGGTGGATCCAGGGGGGGGGAGGGTTGAATTGGGGCAACGGGGCTCTCCCCTGCCAGCTAATGCAGGGCCTGCACTGTCCAAGCGCCAGCCCTGCAATGTGCTTTTACAGACCGGAGGGGAGATCAGTGATCTCCATCCCCGGTCCGCAGGCACCGTGCTGGCGGTTGGCAGGAGAGGGAGAGAGGACCCGGGAGCTCAGCCTGCAGTTCCTCCTGGTCCTACTCTTGTGAGCACAGAGCACTGCCGTGGCTACCATGGCAACGCTCCGGATCTTGCGAGAGTGATCTCTAGCCATGGAGCTAGTAGCATTTCGGGTGGTAGCAGACCTGATTCTGTTGTTGCCTGGTAAACCTTCAGAAGCTGTGGTGCAAGTGTAGTGCTGAACATTTTATGATAGAGATTGGAGAGGCCATCTTGGATGGCAATAGGTTGTAGGAGGGATTGTGTTTGTTCCTCAGTGAGTCTAGCAATCTTGCGCCTTTGTGCTTCCAGCATGTCATCCATCACTTGGAACTTGTCTGCCAGGTCATTATTGGCTATTGCAAAATCATCCAGCCTCTGTTCTGCTTGTGCTGTTCTGTGCACAACAGAGCAGTTCCCTACGGAGGTCGGTGGATTTGCTTGGTGATAGTGGCCTGCATTTTGTCTGTGAGTTCAGACATTAAGGTCCTTAGCCCTTTGGCAGTGAGGTGTCCCTCTTCTGAAACGGAGCTTGGGGAGACTGGAAAGAAGGGATTGGGGCCCTCGAGCGGTAATTGCCACCATCTTGGATCGTACTGCAGCCTTCCCTGCCAGAGCTTGCGCCAGGAAGAAGGAGGTTTTGTCCATCTTGGCATGCTTGCCTTTCTCCTCTGGGACATCAGAAAGGTGTGTATCAGTTATAGTAGCCCAATGAGACTCAGAACTCCGTTTATTTTTAGCTCGTTAAGCCGTGATCCGCGGGAGCTTCACATGTGTGCGGCTGGTCCATTCAAGTTCCAAGCCACGCCCCCTCAGTCTGCTTAATTTTTAAGAAGAGTAAAATGTTCTTGTTTCAGCTTTAGGCTTTGCATGTTTAAACTTGGACCAAGGAAAGCTTTTGTTTAGGTTTTGGGAAGGGTTACATTTAGGGTTAGGGAAAAAAACATTTTTTAGGGTACACGCATATGATATATGTACTGGCTGTATGTAATGTGTGTGGTTGTGCTCTGTGTAGTCTCATCCTGCTTGGGTTTATTAAAAAAAAAAAAAAAAAGGGACTATGATCCATGGAGGTCTGAGTCGTACTTCCTGGATGTCCAGCAGGGGTTATCATTGCCTGGTGATCTACTGAGGGTCCTGAGTCCTTGATGGTTTAGCTGGGGAGCATGAGGTTTGCACCATCGGAGGATGCTGACCTCAGTAATCGCTCCTTCGCAGTTTGGCACTCAGCAAGTCAGAGTGAAAGCTTGAAACATCCTTCAGCAGTGCTTTGATTCAATTGAGAGAATTGGACCACAAGGAAGCCATTGCTGAGGTCTGCACGTGACGGAGGTGCAAACCTCACACTGCCAGCTACGGTCCACCAAGTCAGTCCTGCCACCTGCCTTCAGCAGGGCTAATATAATAAAACAAACTCCCTGCCAGGTCACTACTCGTGACCAATGACTGACTGGACCCAAGAGGACACTGGTCAAAGCTCTTGGTACTTCTCTACCCTCACCAGCACATCTAGGCTCCGAAACAGCACATTATAATTGTAAATAGGTGCCCCCTAGAGGACAGGTGCCTGTAAGCAGATGCCTACTCTGCCTAATTAGAAATTTGTTCCCGTCTACAGCATATAAGCTGTAAAGGACAAGAAATATTTTAGGAGTGATTCTTTAATTGTGAATTTTAATACCTAAAACAAATTTGCAAAACGACAATGTCTGTTGGGCTGAATTTATTTCCAAATTTTTCTCAGAAATGCAAAAAATATAAACCAAAGTAAAAAAAGCCTGAAAAGTTTTTATTTAGAAAATGCAAATATTCAGATCAGCAAAAGGTCTGCTGTGTATTTTTGCTAAACAAATGTTGATTTGGCTATTTTGAATGTAATGATAAAAAAGACTATCAGAAATCTAAGAGCTACCTGATGTGTTCACTAAGCATATACAGACCACATTACAGAGCTAAATTGACTCACCATTTAAAAACAATAAACCTAATTTTGGAAGAAAAAAATAAAAATAAAGCAGATGCGCATTAAAGAAGATATACTAGCTATTCAAAAAACTAGATCCGTGCTCCCAAAGTCACTAAAAGTCAGGAAACCTAAAAATGATTTCTAACTAATTCTGGCAGTGTTTTAGGATCAGGAGAAAATTAGCCATTCAATAAGTCCTCTTATATATGACCCTAAGCCTGATCTAATACGGTGCTAACTTCCAGAGGTGACAAAAACACACAATACTCATAAAACATTGCTTGCAGTCCAGTTTAGAGAGGTGACAAAAGATTTGTAGTAAGATGAAAGCGCACCATTTGTGATTTGGACAATATCATCCTTGGAAGCCACAATATTTACTAAAACTATATGTCAAAGCCGCAACTTCATATATTATACGTGCTGCAAAAAATAGCAGTGGTCAACATTATTAACAAATACTAACCAGAAAAAAAAAAAAAAAAAATGGATGTCACTTTTGACTCAGAACATTAAAATTGTTCCATGACATACGCCCTTCTCTCATTCTATTGTTGTATCCACTTGTACATGCCCGGGTCATTTCCTGCCTCACCTATTATTACCTAATAGATACATACTCTTCCTGCACGTTATCTTTCTCTTCTTGACAATCTAATTTCAACAGTGAAATACTTTCATATGTAAATATGGCTCTAGCAATTCTGGTTTGCAATATAAATATATTTCCTGTGTACATATCCTCACAGTAACTATAAACCTAACTCAAGATGTACCAAAGAAAAAAACAATTATTGTGGCAAAATGACCATTTTATTTTAACTATTACTCCATCAATAAAGCTTACAGATGTATTGCTGTTTTATGATTTAGTCAGCTCACAGCCGATCAGCCTGGGGAATGCAATGACAATAACACCCAATCAGCAGAAGCTACTGATAACGGATGCTAAGAGGCACAGAGTGTACCATGTCAAATTTGAGAATCATTAAAAAGGTACAGCCTATGCAAGAATTCACTTAATCTTAAAAGACCAAACCATACACATAAGAAACGTCACAAAAAACAACAGAAGTTAAGCGCTAATTTATACACACTATGTTGGTAGGCAGCAACCTTAAAGAAGGGAATCCCTCAAACCCTTCTAAGAAACAGGGAATAGTTCAAAGGCAGAAAAGGCTTTGCCAATAAGAAAAAAGTCTCACTAATGTAGCAGGATAAAATAGGGTGCAATCCTTAGGAGTTGATAGTTGAGAAATTAAAATAAAAGGTCCACTATAAAACAGGATAAAAGTGGGGGTGTGATCCTCAGGAGTTGATCCATCCGGATGGTTAAAATATCCGTATATGTGAAGAGACAAAGGGAGATAAAACCAACCAATAGTGCAATACGCCAGAGTCTAGAAGTAAATACTGTAGCAAAAGCAGGTAACACACTCACATTTAGTAGAGCTATAACCAGCTCTGGTGTGGAGGGCATGCAGTGGTATGATCCCCACTTAAAGGATATACGGAAAGGGTGTGGTCATCAGTACAGTCTTGGTATCCATGGCTCCGAATAATAGTAAGAAAACAACAATAGTGCTCTCAATATGGTAAAAATAAAATAAAAAAATGAGATATAAATAATTAAATTTATACTCACAAATATAGAGCAGACAATACTGCTCTATTGATAAGGCGTTGGTGGAATAATCCCCACCTAGGATTTCTTTGAGTACAGGAACAGATAAAATTGCCAGGAGGGGTAAAAATAAGAATATATGTAATATACAATGAAAAGAAAATTGGTACAACTTAGGTGACCAAAAGACTTTTATTGCTAAAACACATAAATCCTAGGTGGGGATTATTCCACCAACGCCTTATCAATAGAGCAGTATTGTCTGCTCTATATTTGTGAGTATAATTTTAATTATTTATATCTCTTTTTTTTTTTTTACCATATTGAGAGCACTAGTATTGTTTTCTTACTATTATTCGGAGCTGTGGATACCAAAAATGTACTGATGACCACACCCTTTCTGAATATCCTTTAAGTGGGGATCATACCACTGCACGCCCTCCACGCTAGAGCTGGTTATAGCTCTACTAAATGTGAATGTATTGCCTGCTTTTGCTACAATATCTACTTCCAGAATCTGGCGTATTACACTATTGGTTGTTTTTATATCCCTTTGTCTCTTCACATATACAGATATTTTAACCATCCGGATGGATCAACTCCTGAGGATCACACTCCCACTTTTATCCTGTTTTATAGTGAGACTTTTATTTTAAGTTCTCAACTATCAACTCCTACGGATTGCACCCTATTTTATCCTGTTACATTAGCAAGACTTTTTTTCTTATTGGCGCAGCCTTTTCTGCCTTTGTACATAAGAAACTTCAGCTTGCTGAAGTGCTTTATGGGTAAAGAGCAAACCATTTTAGTGGCTCTTCATAAAGCGGTCTATTTCTATGAGAAATAAATAAATAATGAAGGTTTTCCCCCTGCTTCCGTTAGCTCCACCAAGCTATCAGAAGTGGCAACAGCATATCCTTGTCGTAACAGCGGCCTCCTCACTGGGCACAGGGAAGTGCACTCACTGTGAAGCTTCTAATTGGTTATTTACCCAGCACAGGCTGAAAGCTGGGGGGGGAGGAGAGGGGATTTCTGCAATTCCCACACCTCTGCTGGCTGTCAATCAGGACTAAAATAGACAAACCGATTAAATAATCTATTTTATGTCAGGCATCAAACATGTTGCAGACACCCAGTTACTGAAATATATCACTATACAGCTATGCTTTCTTGTTTCTGTCAAGTAGCTCTTAAATTGCTGGCCCTGTTAAAGGAACACGTTAAGGTTAAAAATAATTATATTTATTTTTAACCTTCAGCTGTTCTTTTGTTTCAGACTCTCTCCCACCTTTAAAAATTAAGTGAAACTTTAAACTTGCCTGTAATCATCCTTTATGATTTTGGTGCAATCCAGAAATCTACTGCACACACACGATAACTATCACAGTTCACAAATCCAATGCTTTTCATAGAGACGCACTGAATTTATTGATACGCTATGACAGGGCTTGACAAATCCAAGACACCAGTTCGCCATGAGGACTAGGAGTTTTGTCCTGGTGCCTGAGTGTCTGTCGCCTGTTCAGCCCCCGAGGTGAACGGCGTGTGGCCAACTGAGGGAGAATGGAAGTGGCGCGAGAGAGCTGTAATAGTCTTGCTCTGCTACCTCGCACTGTGATGATGCTGGGAGCCGGAATAGGACATCACTCTGGCCCCAGCACTAATCAGCGCGCGAGGGAGACGAGCAAGAAGACTAAGATGATCAGAATAGCCCCACTGGACCTCAGGGAAATAATCCACTCCAGTTCTCCAAAATGTAGGGAGGTTGGGCAGACTCAAATTATAATAAAACAAATTATTTGTGTTAGAATGTGTGTGAGTGTTGCAGTATCAGTGTGTGTGTGTGTGTGTCTCAAATCCGTGTTTGTCCATCAGTGTGTGTCAAATCGGTGAGTTTGTGTGTGTGCCAAATAGTGAGTGTGTGTTTAGGTGACCAGCCCTCCTCCAAAAGGGTTTTAACTTACCTTTTTCCCCCACGCCATGCGGGTCATAGAAACATAGAACGTGCCGGCAGATAAGAACCATGCGGCCCACCTAGTCTGCCTGATTTTCTAAATACTTTCATTAGTCCCTGGCCTTATCTTATAGCTAGGACAGCCTTATGCCTATCCCACGCATGCTTAAACTCCTTCACTGTGTTAACCTCTACCACTTCAGCTGGAAGGCTATCCCATGCATCCACTACCCTCTCAGTAAAGTAATACATCCATGCAGAACAGGGGTTCCCAACCCAGTCTTTAAGTACTCCTTAACAGCCCAGGATTTAAGAATGTCTAAAGTGGTATTTTTTTCTTTTTTATAAAAACACCTTAGACACAAATGGGTAATCCCTAAATCCTGGACTGTTAGGGGGTACTTGAGGACTGGGTTGGAAACCACTGATGTAGAAGGTAAAAGAACACAGAGCGTGGAGACGCTGAGCCTAGATGCTGAACATTGTGCAGCACTGGACTAGGAAGCACCTCTAGAGGTCATTTGAGAGTGTCTGTCACTAGAAGTGTTACTAGGCAGCAATGTAAACTCTGCTTTTTCCTTGAAGAGGCAGTATTACACTGATAAGTGTGCAGGAATGGGTTATAGATACCAGAACAACTAGTAGTGGCTCCGGTGATAATAGTGTCCCTTTAAGAATTGTATTTTTGTTGCTGAAAAGCCTAGTTCCTACATTTTTTAGCTGGCTCCTAGATTCCAAGTAGATTTGTCAAGTCCTGCTCTATGAGAAGCGATGAATGTTTTTAGTGGCTGCGAGATACATTTTTTAAAAAGTGAGACAGTCTGAATACTCCCTGAATGTTCTGCTCCCACTAACTCTAGTGAATTAGCAAGAATTTCAGGAGGAGAACCCATCCTGGTGATGCAGAGGGGAGCATAGAAGATTGTTAGTGCTTACTCACAGTATCCTGATACAGTGTAGAACAGAAACATAGCTAGACTATCAGGGGTTATCACTAAACTCCAAATGTTGGCAAATTAAGTCAGAATGACAAAATTGAGGTTAAAATAGTTACTCTGGAAAAAATTTCCAACGCTATTTAGATTTAATTTACTAATATCCCACGTTTGGAAAACAATCCTGTATGAGGGAGTCCTAGAAAAGCTTTTTGCCAGTGCAATCACAGTTAGGCTACCTGGCAGTTTTGGTGAAACTGGAAAGCGGTCCCAAGGCATTCCATGGGCCCCTGTTATACAATTGCACCCCCAAAACTCAAAAAGAGATATCCTGGCAGCACAAAGGGAATAGAGTCCCAGAAAAATAAATCTCCCCTCCACCTACTAAGGTCCCACCATGGGGACACTAGAAAAAAACCACAAGGTAACTGATGTATAATCTTGGGGGACGAGGGGGGTCACGTTGCAAAATATTAAACACCTTAACAAGTGACAATCCTGTTTTAATCAATGATTCATATAAGACCCTACTGTTAACTGGGGAAGCACCCTGGTATTGTATTAAAAGTTTTCAATAAAAAAAGGAAGAGTGCCAGAAATTACTAATATATATATATATCCTTAATAAGCATTCCTATTTAAATGACCAATTATCTGAAGAATAACAAAAATTAAAATGGATACTAGGAAACACATCACATCACATCACTTTACATTTATAGATTTAATGAACCAAATTATTTGAAACATAATGTTTGAATAAAAATTACCAAGTGAACCATCTGCTATACATATCATTAAGTCTCATATACCACATAAAACTAAAAGAAAAATACATTCAAATTGCTTGTTTCAGAAGGGGGTTTCTGTGGGTTTTATGTAAATAATTAACCAATGGGGGTGGAAAAGAAACCTAAAAAAAACCCTATAAAATGTGCTGCTAGTTGTATTAACCAAACCCTGTCATCATTAGCTCACTCTTTGTACATAAAAAGCACGAGGAAACTAACCACCAATAGGAACCTGGCTGTGCCAGTCACCAAGCATGTCTGCAAGTCACACCCCTCACTAAGAAATGCCTCTGTCTCATACCACCAGCTAGTTACAATGTAAAAATAATGTCACATGCACAAAGAGGCGATGAAGAGCAGCCTTGTCTGTTATTATCCCCGAAAATACTTGTTATTATCCACCTCTCAGTTTGTGAAGAGGAGGAAATCAAAACACACCAACACCACATTCCTACAGCATTAAAACATGCACCTGCTGCAGAATGAGCCCTTTAACAGACAGCATGCTGCCTGGCTATTTAAACTAGTTATATCACTACAAACACTGGGATTTAGACCAGGTGGGGCCTCATTACACTACAGGGCTGGCTAGGCAGAACTAATGTACCTGAAACAGAACAATAAGGAGTTAAAAGCCATGCAGTGTACAGTACCTTGTTCATTCCATTACCCATTGCTGTTAGCTGGGTTGCAACTTATAGCACAACAGGAAGCAAGCTTGCACTGATACAGTTCCTAAGGTCAGTTTCCTGTTAGAACACAAACACGCAGTTGCCTATGCTCAGGGTGACTGTCGTGTAAAGGGGGGTTCTAATGTGTCAGTCGGTTTCCTTGGGATGAGGGAGGTTTGCTAGTGCTGGTTCAGGGACTTGTCAATGACCAGTAACAGCTGGAGCTGCTCTCTGCCTAAGCCGGATCCGCCTTGCTCTGCGACTGTCTCCTCCTCTGCTGTTTACAGACTGCCTCATGTCACATGAAGGCTCTATTCTTTAGTGACATCTGCTGGACAATGGCCTGTCTTATTTTCCCCCAAAAAACTTTTGATCAAGTGTTATGTAATATTTTTCAGGAACATTTCAGATTGGGTGGGGGGGAGACCATAAACGTTCTAATTATTATTATAAATTACTGTTTGCCAGCAGAGCTTTCTAGAAATGTCTTATTCCCCAAACTGTGATTTTGTGCAGCATGACACAAAAAATAAGGCAAATTTAAGGCCAAAATAGACAAGCTGGTATAAGAATTATCCTTGAATGTCACATTTAGGTTCAAATACCCAAATGATTATTGGAAAGAGCAGAGTTGGAAATGTGTTACCAGTTCAGTTATTTATTGTCTTGGGTTCCAACCGTTTGGCTTCCCCAGGTCACATTGAGCAAAGAAAAATTGTCTTGGGTGGCACATAAAATCTATAATATCATTAATTTATATAATACAACTTCAAAAGTCCTTTTCTTGATGTTGATATTTCATTTGTTTAGTAGATAACTCACTTATTTTTTATCCTTATGTGGGATTTCCATAGTTAAGGATACCAAATTAGGGAACGATCTTCTAAACATATACACATGTATATAATATGCACACAAAACCACAGATATACACATTATTATTATTGTTATTATTATAATACACACACACAATAACAGAAAAACACATAATCACAGACCTGGACATACACACAATCACAGACATACACAATCACAGACCCCCACACGTACACATAATCGCACACAAAATCACAGACACACATAATTACTGGCTCACAAATCACATTCACACACACACATTTAGTAATTACTCCACCCAGGTCCACCCAGCCTCCCTACCTTGCTCTGGGAGGGCTGTAGTGGTTCCTCCCCCTGGTGGACAGTGGTTGCTGCTGTGATATGTGATCACTGCGCTCTTCCTGTAGAGTTTGCACGTGTACCCAATAGTGATGCCAAGATGACGTCATATCCCAGCTGCCGGCTCACTGCAGGGAGTTGTGCAGAAAGAGCGGAGAAAGCAATGCGCTCCCTGCATTCCACGCTGTCCGGACAGCAACTGGACCGTGGGTTGGACACACCTGTCTTAAAGGTTACATTTAACTTTCCGCTAACACAATGGTTCCCAACCTTTTTTCACTTGTGTACCCCTTGGCAACCTATTTCCATAAATTGTATCCCTCATATAAACGAAAGGATAGTAATTAATATAGTTGCTGTTATTTCAAATGTATCTGTTTTTTATCTGTCCCATCTCCCATTTTTCTATGCCCCAGGCTATCCCTACTTCTCCTCTGACCCAGGCTTCCCCTGCTTCTCCAGGCAGATATATAATATACACACTGACACACATGCAGATACACACACACATACAAATGCATACACAAGGATACACATACTGACAACATGAAAATGCATACACAGATACAAATACAAATACTGACATACATACAGATACAGAAACACACACAATCACACAAATACAGAGATCTACAAACACTGATACACATGTAGATGCACAGACACACTGATACATATACAGATATACACACTGATACACATACATATTTGCAGACACAGAGATACCAAAATGGCACATGCAGATACACAGGCATACAGACACACACACTGACACACGTGCAGATACATAGACCTACAGATACTGTTACTGATACAGATACAGACACATAGATACAAACACTGACACAAATGTAGATACAAAGATAAACACACTGACATTCCTTGCAGATACATAGACACACTGATACACACAAGTAGATACACCGACACAGGTACAGATAGACACACTGACACATACAGATATACAAACTGACACACATACAGATGTACAGACATACAGATACACACACAGATACAAACATTGCCACGCATGCAGATACATACAATTACACACACATACAGATACAGACATACAGATACACGCATTGACACAGATACATGCATTGACACGGATACACACTCTGACACATACACAAAATGACATTCATACAGATGCACACACTGAGACAAATACAGATACATACACTAAAACACATACAGATACCTACAATGACTCGCAAATACACATACCTGATACAGACATACAGGTACACACACTGACACACATAGAGATACATAAACATACAGATACACACAGATCCAAACAATTTGTTTGCTGAGATATGTGATTTTAAGTTTAAAATTAAAAATTTTATTTTTATGTGTGCACTGTTCTTTAATCTGTATTACAGATACAAACAATGCCACACACACAGATGCACAATTATACAGTTACACACAGATACAAAAACTACATACATACAGATACAGACACACAAACAGGTACAAATTTTAGCTACCCTCTAGTTACCTACCTTTTTGGAGCAGGAGGGTGGCTTCTGCTTGCTGGGGCTGATGGAAGTTTGGGTCCACAAGGTTGACCTTCCTTTCCCCCCCCCTTCCCCCCCCCCTTTCCCCTGCATGGCTCAGAGTGTTTCAACTGACCAGTTTTCACTTCCTCCTATCTCTCCTTGCAGAGAAGAAGAGGCCCGGTCTGTTAAAGCGCAGCAGCGCACAACAGGGCACCTCATGGCATATGTCATGCATGGGCCACCCAACAGCCCGTCATTCTGCGGTTCCCAATATGTGTTTGCAAGCTGTCGTATACAGCAAACACAGATTCAAAGGAATGAGGCAAAAATGTGATTCTTTGTTGAATTAATTTGCATATGCCCACCCAGAATCCTTTGCGGTAGTAACATCACTGCAAATTTGTGATTTCTGTGGGAAAAGCAAGTCTTATGGCTTGACTGGTGTGCAGATTTTTGTTTAACATTGTATTGACTATCCACAGACTTCAGGTGGAAGGGGATTGCAATCACAATTGTTACCCACCATAACTTTTTTTGGTTTTTGCTATATATTTATATGTAAAGATAGCACTTGGGCACAAATTCTAGTAGCACAGGAACAAGACGTTAAGGATTGCACACATTCAGTTCATGAAATCTTACTTGGTGCCTCATGGACAAACCTTATTTCCAATAGCAATTAAAAGAAAGGTCCGGTATATTGGATTCAATGGGCAACATTTTGACTCAGCAAATTGGTTTGATAAAGACTCTGCTCAGTCAAAAATTGCCCTTCGAATAGATCTCTTTCAGCAGCAGATGAATAGGCACTTAGATCACCAGATCAATAGAAAAGAGGACAATAACCAAAGTGTGGACAGGGCTAAAACGTATACAATGTGTTGCACAAATTCAATGAGTGATGGTGGCAAATCCAGCTGCACCCACCCCTAAAAAGTGAGATAAAATCAAATCCATAAAATGGTGTTGCGCTAAAAATTATTATCCATAAACAATAAATGGTAATACTTTACCATAAGTAACAATAAATATTGTCAATCACTCTGTTAAAACACACATATAGTGCAGACAATCTGATATAGAAATATGCTTGTGCACACATACATACAGTGAAGGAAAAAAGTATTTGATCCCCTGCTGATTTTGAACGTTTGTCCACTGTCAAAGAAATGATCAGTCTATAATTTTAATGGTAGGTGTAATTTAACAGTGAGAGACAGAATAACAAAAAGATTTGGAAAAACGCATGTCAAAAAAAGTTATAAATTAATTTGTATGTCAATGAGTGAAAGAAGTATTTGATCCCCTATCAATCAGCAAGATTTCTGGCTCCCAGGTGTCTTTTATACAGGTAACGAGCTGAGATTAGGAGAACTCTCTTAAAGGGAGTGCTCCTCTTCTCAGCTTGTTACCTGTATAAAAGACACCTGTCCACAGAAGCAATCAATCAATCAGATTCCAAACTCTCCACGATGGTCAGGACCATAGAGCTGTCCAAGGATGTCAGGTACAAGATTGTAGACCTACACAAGGCTGGAATGGGCTACAAGACCATCGCCAAGCAGCTTGGTGAGAATGTGACAACAGTTGGTGCGATTATTCGCAAATGGAAGAAACACAAAATAACTGTCTCCCTCGGTCTGGTGCTCCATGCAAGATCTCACCTCATGGCATTTCAATGATCATGAGAACAGTGAGGAATCAACCCAGAACTACACAGGAGGATCTTGTTAATGATCTCAAGGCAGCTGGGATCATAGTCATCAAAAATAATTGGTAACACACTATGCCGTAAAGGACTGAAATCCTGCAGCACCTGCAAGGTCCCCCTGCTCAAGAAAGCACATGTACAGGCCCATGTGAAGTTTGCCAATGAACATCTGAGTGATTTAGAGGAGAACTGGGTGAAAGTGTTGTGGTCAGATGAGGCCAAAATCGAGCTCTTTGACAGCAACTCAACTCGCCGTGTTTGGAGGAGGAGGAATGCTGTCTATGACCCCAAGAACACCATCCCCATCGTCAAACATGGAAGTAGAAACATTATGCATTGGCTGTGTTTTTCTACTAAGGGGACAGGACAACTGCACCGCATTAAAGGGACGATGGATGGGGCCATGTACCGTCAAATCTTGGATGAGAACCTCCTTACTTTAGCCAGGACATTTAAAATGGGACGTGGATGGGTATTCCAGCATGACAGTGACCCAAAACACACAGCCAGAGCAACAAAGGAGTGGCTCAAGAAGAAGCACATTAAGGTCACGGAGTGGGCTAGCCTGTCTCCAGACCTTAATCCCATAGAAAATCTGTGGAGGGAGCTGAAGGTTCGAGTTGCCAAACGTGAGCCTCAAAACCTTAATGACTTGGAGAGGACCTGCAAAGAGCAGTGGGACAAAATCCCTCCTGAGATGTGTGCAAACCTGGTGGCCAAGTACAAGAAATGTTTGACCTCTGTGATTGCGAACAAGGGTTTAGCCACCAAGTACTAAGTAGAAGGGGTCAAATACTTATTTCACTAATTGACATGCAAATCAATTTATAACTTTTCTGACATGTATTTTTCTGGATTTTTATTTTTCTTTGTTATTCAGTCTCTCACTTTTAAAATACACCTACCATTTAAATTATAGGCTGATCATTTCTTTGTCAGTTGGCAAACATTCAAAATCAGCAGAGGCTCAAATAATTTTTTCCCTCGCTGTAGACAGATGTAACACTCACATTTCCCAGAAGTTAGATAGGACTTAATTGATAACAGATAAGTAGATGATCTAGAAATGTTGCAATGGGAGACAAAAGTGAATAAATGATGACTGGACTCCCAGTAGAGTTGACCAACGTTCTGTATACTTTATAAAGGACCTAAAAAAATTTGACAATGAGAAGTTCATATGTTTCTTTCTCATTGAATCTGTGTATTTTAAACATCAGTCAATTCTCTCTCAACCTCTTTTTTTAATCTCATTGCTGGATTGTTTGGTAGTTTAACCCCTTAAGGACGGCGGGGGTTCTATGCTTTCCTTTTCGGGGCAGTCTTAAATCCTGGCGGGTGGCATAGAACGGCCCCGCCGTCCTTACTACTAACCGGGTACCCGCCATTCCCCCAACGGTAGTCACGATTCTGGGGTCTGCCTGGGAGTCCAGGCAGACCCACTCTACCTGATCCACCCCGGCCATGTGATCATGGGGTCCTCGCGATCACATGGCAGGAATAGCCGGCTTATGCAGTGCCTGCAGGGGGCCTGCCTGAGCCCTCGGGCAGTCCCCCTCATGCCTGCAAAAAAGTTTTAAAAAGTTAAAGTTATGAAACATTTTTTTTAAATTAAATAAAAAGTACTTAGATCATATATTTATATGGTGTGTATATATATTGTAACAGAGTGTTGGGGATGGTGGTCAGGGGTGTATATCTGGCACCCAGACTTTTGCACAGCCACTATCCTGACATGTGGGTAAGCACATGCAGCCCCAGGGAAAGTTAAGTTTAAATGTAGTTTTTTCCTCTGTTGTTATTTGGGTCCCTGGGGTGGAGTATTCGGAAGAGCAGGGTGGGCCGATTCTCCACCCACTGTCAGAGTGGTTGTGCATGAGTCCAGCCCAGGTTTCCCATAGAGCTCTGGCTCACTGCCTAACGAGGTCATTAGCCTCACCTGTAGGGGCTGTGAGCAGCTATATAACTGCAGTTAAAGCAGGGTGAAGTGAGGGAAGTGTTTTGGAGGAGAAAGAAAGTGTTTTGTGGAGAAAGAAGATTTGCTGTTCATTGTATCCTGTTACTTCACAACAACAGAAAATAAACAGGCCAGAGGCCCTTTTGAAACTGGACTTTGTCTTGACCTGGTTTTCTTACCCTAGAGGGCTGTGCGGTTGCCAAAAGATCCTGGACAAACACACACAGGAAAGTAAGTTTGTCACTATATATATATATATATATATATATATATATATATATATAATATTAGACATGTGCAATTCGTTTTGGATGCTTCCGAATTTCGGAAATGCCGAACTGAATTGCCGAAGTGCTTCAGATTTCTGAAAAGTGGCAAAACAGGAGAGGGAGGGAAAATTAAGGGAATGATGACAGGAATCTAACCCTAACCCTACCCCTAAGCCTACTCCTAACCCTAGCCCTAAAGCCACCCCTACCCCTAACCCCACCCGTAACCCTACCCCTAACCGTACTTTTTTATAATTTAAGATCCAAGTGGATTCTGCACCTGTGCTGTGGAACAATATGTACTTTGGACAATTTCTTGTGTTCACTAGGGTTTTCTCTTGGTGGTAGGGTCAGTGTGCACTTTATGTATTTTCTTTGTTTGTACATTGATATATCTTACACATTTTTAAAGGAACACTATAGGGTCAGGAACACAAACATGTATTCTTGACCCTATAGTGTTAAAACCACCATCTAGCCCCCTGACCCTCTCTTGCCTCCCTAAAAATAGTAAAATCCTACTTGTATTCATGTCTGCAGCTGCTGGCTCTAGCCATGTCTGCCTCTGACCTGCCTGCTGACATCATCAGAGGTGGTGGTCTGAGCCAGTCACAGTGCTTCCCCACTAGAGACTGTCATGGAGGCAGATCACGGGCAAACACAGCCCTGGCCAATCAGCATCTACTCATAGAGATGCATTGAGTCAATGCATCTCTATGAATAAAGTTCAGTGTCTGGGGCAGTGTCTCAATGTGCAGCACTGCCCCAGGAAGCACCTCTAGCAGCCATGTGGGGAGTGGACAGTGAAGCTATCACTAGACTGTAATGCAAACACTGCATTCTCTCAGAAAAGAAAGTGTTTACTGCAAAAAGCCTGAAGAGGGTTATTCTACTCACCAGAACAAATACAATAAGTTGTATAATTGTTCTGGTGCCTATAGTGTCCGTTTAATTATATATGTGTCATTTAAGAGAATGCAGATAACCTCTTCATTATATGCCCTCTGATAGCATGCTTAAAATTTATTGCATTTCACTATTCACTGCTGCACTTATATTTTCAACATTGTCACGTTATTGTGAACCCAACGCATTTTCTTGCACTTGTCACTTTAACACGAATTGATGTTAATGCTAATAATGTTTGATTTCCGCTTAGTATAGGATGAAACAGAAAGTTTATACTTTGCACTTTCAATTTCTTGAGCTCCTCTATTTTGGTAATGTACCTTCTTTTAGGAAACATGTGATTTTTATAATGCCAGTTTTTACTTCCACTCTGCTGGAATACCCTAGATGTGCTATGGCTCCACTGTTGTGTACTGACAGAGCTACCCATTAGTGATGTAAGCTGAGAGAACTGTTTTCTCCCTTATAGCCAGGCAATGTCGGCAAATTTTTTAAGCATATTTTTGGACCTATAGAATGGCTTTACGATTGCCTCTCCACCCATCCAATGTATCTTGTCTCCAGATACATTGGAGACAAGATACACTAAACAAGGTAAAAAATCAAAGGAGGGAATACGAAACATTTAAAAAAAAAAAATCACAAGAAATTCAAAAGAGGGTTAAAAGAAACTCAAGAGAAGATGCATTTTTGTGTGTGTGTTTGTGGGGATGCAGTTTCGCCTGTGTCTCCAGCTCTCCCTGTTACTCAGTTCTTCAGCACAGGCAGGCTAGGGACATCCAATCAGAGCTTGCTCCTATAACAATGTTATTTTAATTATGATTCCCATTTGTCTGATCAGGTCAATATTAGAGTAAATATTGACTCTGATCAGTATGGATCTCCCTCCCTCTCTTCACTTGTGTTTTAGAGAGAGAGAGATCTGTGTTTTAGGTAGAGAGATTTAGGTAGTTTTAGGTAGGGATTTGTAAAATTGTGAGACCCAAAAGTTCTTTTCAGAGCTATTAACCCCTATCCTGCCAGTGATCACTGGATCTTGCACATCATAACTTATTTAGCTGTCTGTGCATTATTTTAGGGGTTAATTATTTTTGTGGGGTTTTTTGTGACAGATCACTAAATAAAGTGATTGTGATCATATCACAGAGGTCACAGAGGTCGTATAGCGCAGAGGAGGTGTATGCCATCCTTGCATTAGAGTCTGATGCGTCTATGTCTGACTCCGACCCTGATTTTAACCTGCCAGGTGCCCCCATTGATGTGCCAGAATTTAGAAAATTCTGGGCATTGACTATTGTGATGGGCATCATAAAGAAGCCCTCCATCCGCTCCTACTGGAGCAGTAGCCCCATCTGTTCTACCCCCATTTACTCCCAGTGTATGTTGAGGAAGAGGTATGGAATGAATATACATTTAATGCACTTCAACAACAACAGCCTGTGCACCCCTAGGGAGCATCCCCAGTTTGACAGGCTGTATAAAATCCACCCCCTGATTACCCACTTTGCTGCCAGGTTTGCAGAGGCTTTTTTCACATGGAAGGAATATATGCATAGATAAATCCCTGATGAAGTATAAGGGAATGATAGGATTCAAGCAGTATATTCCTTCCAAGCGCTCCAGGTATGGTGTAAAGGTGTATAAACTCTGTGAGAGCGAGACTGGGTATACTCAGGCCTTCCGGGAGTACAAGGGAAAGGATAGCCACTTTGACTCTCTAGGTTGCCCAGAACATATGGGAACCAGTGGAAAGATTGTCTGGGACCTGATATTCCCCATGATGAACAAAGGGTACCACTTGTACATAGATAATTTTTATACCAGTGTCCCTTTGCTCAAGCTACTGTATTGTTTTCATACAGTAGCTTGCGGTACAATCAAAAAGAACCGCACAGGTTTCCCAGGACAACTTGCACGCCCCCGGCTACGAAGGGGGGAGACCTCAGCTCTGTGCCAAGACGAGCTGGTGGCAGTTAAGTACAGAGACAAGAAGGATGTGTACCTTCTTACCACCATCCACACTGAGAGGACTGCGGAGGTCTCTGTACATGGCAGAGCTAAGAGCACAAGTGTCACGTATTCACCCGCTTATAAAAATGTTGTTAATGGCATTAACTGTCCACAGTTAATGCCATTAACTGTGGACAACCAAATCCACAGAAGAGTTAATGCTGAGCAGCAATTATGCAAATGTTCTCATCCTGTTCAGTGCCCTGTCATGGTTTCCCTTGTGGTTGTCCGAGAGCTTGTTCCTGATTCGTTTCTTCTGGTTTTTGACTTTGGCTTTGATTTTGACTTCCCTGTATTCTGGTATCCCTGACTTCTGGCTTTCTCTTATCATTGTGTCTCTTTCTGTATCCCCTGACCTCGGCAAGTATCCTGACTATTCTTTGGTACATTAAGTCTGGCAATTCTAAGGCACAATTCTACGTGCTGTATCAACTAGTAATCCTGACGTTACGACATGGCCATAGATCCTGTAGAATTGTGTCAGCACATAGCTGCTTGCGAGACAAAGCTAGTGGAGAATGATCACCATATGGATCAGTTTGCCCAGGCTTTCAGTACGCTCCTTACTCGAACAGCGCATCTGCAACCTGCGGCTTCTCCAACTGTGTCACCTCCACCTAATGTACCTCCTGTAGTACATAAGGCACCTACTATCTCCCTATCTTCTCCCCTGCGTTTTGATGGTAATAATCAAGAATGCTGGGGATTTATTAACCAAGTTGAGTATCATTTTGAGGCATCACCAGGATCTTTTCCCACTGATAGAGCTAAAATTGGTTACCTGATGAACCAACTTAAAGGTAAAGCTTTAGCTTGGGCTAATCCGTTATGGGAGAGTAGTAGGAGCATTGCACACAATTACCAGGAATTCCTTGCGGAATTTAAATTTACGTTTGAACCATTAGGCAGGGAGGATGACACCTCCACTGCCCTAAT
Source organism: Pelobates cultripes (assembly GCA_933207985.1). Taxonomy (NCBI): domain Eukaryota; kingdom Metazoa; phylum Chordata; class Amphibia; order Anura; family Pelobatidae; genus Pelobates; species Pelobates cultripes. Next base: position 189,099,427 of record OW240915.1, read on the forward strand.
GCATATTAGACAAGGGAACCGGTCTCGGAGTATGCCATAGAATTTCGCACCTTGGCTTCCGAGGTAGACCGGACTAACAGCGGATTAATCTCAGCATTTAATAAGGGATTATCTGAGACTATGTTGGATGAGATTGCTGCCAAAGAACTACCCAAAAAACTCCATGAGTTTATTACGTTTATTATGCTAATTGATAATAGAGTCAGAACCAGAAATAAAACCAGACGTATGGCTTTGCCATTAGCACCTCATTTCTTCAGACCAGTTGTTCCTGACCTCTCTATACAGTCCGAAACCGAACCTATGCAGCTGGGGGTCACTAGACTGTCCGAGGCCGAAAGACAACATCGGGGAATAGAGGGTCTATGCATATACTGCGCTGAAAAAGGACATATGAGGAGCACCTGTCCCATAAGTCCTGAAAACTACCACACCTAAGAACCTTAAGGGGACAGGTCTTATGTGTAATGGATACGTCCTCTGGGAATAACAATAATAGATTTCTCCTTGATATTACGATCATTGTTGACAAAAAGAACTTTTCATGCAAGGCCCTGATGGACTCAGGTGCAGCAGGAAATTTCATTGATGTTCATTTTGTTAAAAAGAATGCTATACCTATCAAGGAGAGAATATCACCTCTGGCCGTTGAGGCTAATGACGGGAGACCACCCTCTCAATCCTTAATTACCCATGAAACCTTGCCCATTAACATGTCTATTGGTACCTTACATAAGGAAGATATAAAATTCCAAGTTATTGCATCTCCTTCTTGCCCTATCATATTAGGCTTTCTTTGGCTTAGTAAGCACAACCCTCATATTGACTGGGCTAATGGGGAAATATTGGAATGGGGCAAGGATTGTAATGGGAAATGTATGTTACAACTCACCAAGAGAGTGGGTACCATTAAATTACCCACTACTACACCTCAAACCGCCGAAGTTCCCATACAATACTGGGAGGTTAAGGGAGTATTTAGTAAGAGTCAGTCCAATATCTCTTACCTCCTCACAGGTCATATGACTGCTCCATAAATCTGTTACCCGGCGCTATGCCACCTAAAGGGGCAGTATATGCCTTAGCGCCACAGGAGAGTAAAATAATGGAAGAATATATCAAAGACTCACTAAACAAGGGCCATATACGGAAATCATCCTCACCTGCTGGTGCAGGCTTCTTTTTTGTAGAAAAGAAAGATGGAGAATTATGTCCATGCATTGACTAGAGCATTAAATAAAATTACTGTTAAGAATGCCTATCCTATTCCTCTCATTTGTTTGATAGACTCCAGGGTGCTAAGATCTTTATCAAACTGGATCTCAGGAGCGCATACAATTTGGTAAGAATCAAGGAAAATCATGAGTGGAAAACGGCATTTAACACTAGATGCGAGCACTATGAGTACCTTGTTATGCCTGTTGGGCTATGCAATGCACTGGCCGTATTCCAGGATTTTATTAATGATGTACTCAGGGATTATATCTATTCTTTTGTCCTGGTTTATTTGGATGATATCCTTATTTATTCCCCTGACCTTCCTCTCAGTTTGTGTCTCGGTTTTAGAGGGCGTTGAGTAAACAGTTGGGCATTGAGTTGTCTTTTTCTTCTGCTTACCATCCCCAAACTAATGGCACAGCTGAGAGGGCTAACCAGTTATTAGAGTTATATCTGCGTTGTTTTGTAAATAGCACTCAAGATAATTGGTCCGCATTACTACCCTGGGCCGAGTTTGCTAGGAACAATGCTACCCATGACTCTCCCGGTCACAGCCCATTCTTTGTTAATAATGGTTGTCATCCTACTGTCCTGCCGGCTGTTTTCTCCGAGACAACTATCCCTGCTTTAGATGATCGCCTTTCTTCTATCCATGATACTTGGACCAAAGTTCATTCCGCTCTCAAAACTGCGGCCGATCGCTTCAAGTTCTATGCGGATAAACGGCGGGGTGCCAACCCCGTTTACCAAGTGGGTGACAGGGTATGGTTATCATCGCGCAACATCAAATTGAAAGTTCCTAGTATGAAGTTTGCACGCAGATTCCTGGGCCCCTTTCGTATCCTTTGGAGGATTAACCCTGTGTCATATTCTCTGGCCCTCCCGGCCTCATTACGTATTCCAAATACCTTTCATGTGTCGCTACTCAAACCTCTTGTTTGCAATAAATATACTGTCTCAAGTGTCCCTCCTCCTCCTTTAGTTGTTTCTGGACAGGAAGAGTATGAGGTCTCTTCCATAATTGATTCCAGGTTTTCTCGGGGCACTTTACAGTACTTGGTGGATTGGAAAGGTTATGGACCAGCTGATCGTTCTTGGGTTCTAGCATCTGATATACATGCTGGCCGCAAGATTCGCTATTTTCACACCATGTTTCCTCTCAAGCCTGGTCCTGCCCACCCAGTGGGCGTTCTTCAGGTGGGGGGGTAATTCACGGATTCATCCGCTTATAAAAATGTGGTTAATGGCATTTACTGTCCACACAGGAAAAGTTGTGCCGAGCAGCAACCAAATCCACAGAAGGGTTAATGCTGAGAAACAATTATGCAAATGGACACCATAGACACCACTGTACTATATTATTTTGTATCCACATCAGTGTTAAAAGATGGCTACTTCAAATCACACTATTTTTAATAATAAAAACTTGGACAAGAGACTGTCAGAGAAAAATAAAATCACTACTTTCACAAAGTGACAGTGATTTTGACTTCCCTGTATTCTGGTATCCCTGACTTCTGGCTTTCTCTTATCGTTGTGTCTCTTTCTGTATCCCCTGACCTCGGCAAGTATCCTGACTATTCTTTGGCACATTAAGTCTGGCCATTCTAAGGCCCAGTAATACGTTACCTATTAGTCATCTGTTTGACACAAATTTACGTGCTGGATCAACTAGTAATCCTGACAACAAGGAAGCCAGTGTGCATCAAGGCCTATAACCAGTATATGGGTGGGGTTGATCTGGCAGATCAGTTGCTGCAGCCCTACCTCATTATATGGAAGACAAGGCGCCTGGTACAAAAAGGTTGCAATTTACTTAATGCAGATTGATACCTACAATGCTTTGTTTGTTGTGTAAAAAAGCAAACCCTGGAATGAAACAGACTCTTACAGTTTCAACTCCAGATCATTTGGGGGATTTTGTACCAAGATGCACCTGTACCCCAGGTGGTGATGGGAGATAGCAGAGTTGGGGCTACCCACTTTATTTTTAAAATCCTCCCTACTGTGGCAAAGCAGAATCCTCAAAGAAGATGCAGAGTCTGTTTTTAAGAGGGGGCAGAGAAGGTACACCGTCTGTTACTGTCCTGCTTGCCATGGACAGCCTGGACTCTGCATTGGGGACTGCTTCAAAAATGGTCCATTTTTATTTTATTTTTTTAATTTGCTGTTCAGTTTTTTATTTTTATTTTTTGGTTACGTTTACTGTTCCTGAGTTTGTTTTTTTTACTTTTACTGTCCCAAACTATTTTTATGATCAAGTTCAACCTGTGCACAGGGGGCATGAGTGTACTCAGGTCATGCAGAAAACAACCTGGAGTGTTTTCTTGTAATAACCAACAACAGGGTCTCCTAAATCACAGTCAAATAGCAATACCTCGGGGTGTCTATGTTTCAAATATATACACTTTCATTGCAATTAATAAAACTGGGGTATGTGATCGGCCCCAAACTAGGCCTAGCAGAAGAAATACTCTCAATTTCAACTCAAATTACTCAGGAGATGTTGTACTTATTGCTCTTTAACTTGCCAAAAAAGCTAAGAACATGTTAACATTGGGTATTTCTAAACTCAGGACAAAATTTTGAAACTATTTAGTATGGGTGATTTTGGCGGTTGTAGATGCATTACAGATTTTGGGGGTCAAAATTAGAAAAAGTGTATTTTTATTTTTTTTATTTTATTTTTTCATCATATTTTATAAAATTTTATTGTAAATTAAGATGATATGATAAAAATAATGGTATATTTAGAAAGATCATTTAATGGCGAGAAAAACAGTATATAAAATGTGTGGGTACAGTAAATAAGCAAGAGGAAAATTACAGCTAAACACAAACACAGCAGAAATGTAAAAACAGCCCTGGTCCTTAAAGGACCACTATAGGCACCGAGACCACTTCAGCTTAATGAAGTGGTCTGGGTGCCAGGTCTAGCTAGGGTTAACCCTTTTTTTTTTATTTTTTAATAAACATAGCAGTTTCAGAGAAACTGCTATGTTTATGTTAGGGTTAATCCAGCCTCCAGTGGCTGTCTCTTGACAGCCGCTAGAGGCGCTTGCGTGCTTCTCACTGTGAGAATCACAGTGAGAAGACGCCAGCGTCCATAGGAAAGCATTGTGAATGCTTTCCTATGGACTGGCTGAATGCACGCGCGAGGAGGAGGAGGAGAGCTCCCCGCCCGGCCCTGGAGAAAGAGGTAAGTTTAACCCCTTCCTCTCCCCAGAGCCAGGTGGGAGGGGGTCCCTGAGGGTGGGGGCACCCTCAAGGCACTATAGTGCCAGGAAAATGAGTATCTTTTCCTGGCACTATAGTGGTCCTTTAACGGTAAGAAAATTGAAAAATGGTCTGGTCACTAAGGGGTTAAACAAAAATAAAATACAAACCACTCTCCACAGTATACAACCACTCTCCAATTAACTCCTGGTTTTCTAACTCCTACTTCAAAAAGTTAGCATTCAGTAATTATAAAAAAAAAAACCAGAGTGAGGAAGTCAGAATGATCTATAAGATTAGGCAGAAAGAGGCTAAGCAAGTTATAAGAGCTTCCAAATCTCACACAGAAGAGAAAATAGCACAGTCAGTAAAAAAAGGGGACAAAACATTTTTTAGATACATAAATGAGAAAAGGAAAGTAAAACAAGGATTAGTTAGATTAAAAACAAAAGAAGGAAGGTATGTAGAAGAGGATAAAGGTCTAGCTGACTGCCTCAATGAATATTTTTGTTCAGTATTTACAGATGAAAATGAAGGAGAGGGACCTCAGTTAGGAAAAAGGACAAATAAGTCATTAATTACATGTGAGTTTACAGAGGAAGAGGTTCTATTTCAACTGTCAAAAGTAAAGACAGATAAGTCAACGGGACCTGATGGAATACACCCAAAGTTATTAAAAGAGCTTTGTGGTGTACTAGCAAAACCATTAACAGATTTATTTAACCAATCATTGTTAACAGGAGTAGTCCCAGAAGATTGGAAGTTGGCGAATGTTGTGCCCATTCACAAGAAAGGTAGTATGGAGAAGTTGGGCAACTATAGGCCAGTAAGCTTTACTTCAGTAGTGGGGAAAGTAATGGAAACCATGTTAAAGGATAGGATTGTTGAACATCTAAAAACACATTTATTTCAAGATCAGAGACAACATGGGTTTACTTCAGGGAGATCATGCCAAACTAATCTTACTGATTTTTTTGATTGGGTAATTAAAATAATAGATCAGGGTGGTGCAGAAGACATTGCTTACCTAGATTTCAGTAAGGCTTTTGACACTGTTGCACATAGAAGGCTTATCAATAAACTGCAATCTTTTTAATTTTGGATTCCAATATTGTTGAATGGGTAAGGCAGTGGCTGAGTGACAGGCAACAGAGGGTTGTAGTCAGTGGAGTATATTTGAAGCTTGGGCTTGTCACCAGTGGGGTACCTCAGGGATCTGTACTTGGACCCATTCTCTTTAATATTTTTATTAGTGATATTGCAGAAGGACTTGATGGTAAGGTATGTCTTTTTGCTGATGATACTAAGATATGTAACAGGGTTGATGTTCGTGGAGAGATTAGCCAAATGGCAAATGATTTAGGTAAACTAGAAAAATGGTCAGAGTTGTGGCAACTGACATTTAATGTGGATAAGTACAAGATAATGCATCTTGGACATAAAAACCCAAGGGCAGAGTACAGAATATTTGATAGAGTCCTAACCTCAACATCTAAGGAAAGAGATTTAGGGGTGATTATTTCTGATGCCTTAAAGGTAGGCAGACAATGTAATAGAGCAGCAGGAAATGCTAGCAGAATGCTTGGTTGTATAGGAAGAGGTATTAGCAGTAGAAAGAGGGAAGTGCTCATGCCATTGTACAGAACACTGGTGAGACCTCACTTGGAGTATTGTATGCGGTACTGGAGACCGTATCTCCAGAAGGATATTGATACTTTAAAACTTACAAGGAAAGGTTAAAGGATCTTAACATGTATAGCTTGGAGGAAAGACGAGACGGGGGGGATATGATAGAAACATTTAAATACATAAAGAGAATCAACACAGTAAAGGAAGAGACTATATTTAAAAGAAGAAAAACTACCACAACAAGAGGACATAGTCTTAAATTAGAGAGACAAATGTTTAAAAACAATATCAGGAAGTATTACTTCACTGAGAGGGTAGTGGATGCATGGAATAGCCTTCCAGCTGAAGTAGTGGAGGTTAACACAGTAAAGGCGTTTAAGCATGTGTGGGATAGGCATAAGGCCATCCTAACTATAAGATAAGGCTAATTAAAAGTACTTTGAAATATTGGGCAGACTAGATGGGCCAAATGGTTCTTATCTGCTGTCACATTCTATGTTTCTACTTGAAAGAGTCTACTTAATAGTCTGCAATGTGAGCTTGAATGTTTTTTTTATTTTTTATTTTTTATTTAGTGCATAGTTTTTCATTTTCTAAGATATATCACTGTCGATTATTTATAGATTCCAACCAACATTTCTATTGCTGAGCATGTCCGAATAGATGAGTTGCCGAAGTCCCGTAGTGGCCGAAGTTCCGAAGCACAGTATTGCCTAAGAACTAATATACTTACCCAGTATACAAACATAGCCAGGATTCAGCTGCAACACTCAAGTAACATACATTCATATAAAATGTAAGTTACTTAGCCAGTCAATGTAATGACAGGAATGAATGAGTAGATAACTCCCTAATTCCCACGGTATCTACTAAAAGGCAGAAAGACCTAAATTGGTCTTTCAGCCAAATTTACTAATACTAAGTAAAGACTAATAAGGGGGGGACCTAATGAGCGGTGGGTGGGGGCCCTAAATACTGATAAGGGGTGGGGGCCAGGGAGCGGAAATTAGGTCCCTTCTTATTCTAATTTAGGGCCCCCACACACCGCTCATTAGGTCCCCCCTTATTAGTATTTATGGCCCCCGGTCCCCACCACTCAGGGGTGGGGACCGGGGGGGAAGACAATAGGTCCCCCCACATCATATTACTTTAGGGCCCCCACCTGCCGCTCAGGGATGGGGGCTGGGGGTGAGGACCTTTTTTTTTAACAGTGAGCAGCCACAGGCTTAATAGGTTTAATAGGCATGCCCCTACTCGCGGTATAGCGAGTTGGGGCAAATTTTACTTATACTAAGTAATTTTTACTTAGTATTAGTAAATTTGTCTGAAAGACCAATTTAGGTGTTTCAGCCTTTTGGTAGATAACTCCCTAATACCGTGGGAGTTAGGGAGTTATCTACTAAGCGGCTGCAAGAGAAATGCCGAACTTCAGAAGTGCTGAATTGTCGAAGTCCCAAATTGCGGAAGTCACGAATTTTGGAATGCTGAACCGAACCGAAAATTTTCCCCATGCACATGCCTATTGTATTCCAATAATAAGGTTTGAATTGTTTTGCAAGATGAAGCCACTTAGGAGCCTTGCGGAATTTGACCTCTCTACACTTTATCATATTAACGGTCTCTGTCTCTAATCTGAATAAAATTATTGAGTCCATATGGTAATCAGTGATACTTCACTGTAAAGGAGTCATGTTCATACATATCAATGTCTCTTAGCTAATTACAATGAAAAAGACATGTGTTCGTTATAGTCATCCTTGAAGGGTTTACTTGACAGATAGTAAATGTCATCATACTAGGACTCTCATGGATCTAAGTACAATAACTGCATGTCGTTTGGTATTTGGTGTGTTCAGTTATTATGTTCTAAAGGTGGAAATCATTTTGCAATAGGTAGAACAAATAAGGAGAACAGAAAACTGTACTCCCTATATATGGGTGCCCTACGTCCCCTAATGAGAGAAATAACCCTCTAATATTAACACAGAGGATACAGTAGATAAGTGTTCTATTCTCTCAGAGGGGAGAGTAGAACACTAAGAGGCAAGTAATCTTAAAGCGGAACTGTCATGCCGAACTTACCTTTCTTTAATCACTTCCTCTTCTCTTCCTCTGTCAGGATCTGTTTTTCATTTCTTACTGTCTGCTCTAGTTTTCTTTAAAACATAGGATAAAGTAGGGACTACTATATAAAATAAATAACCCTCCCCCCCCACAATAAATGGCCCCATGGTGGGGCATCTCTTAACTAGCCTGGGGGGAGCATAGTGTCCCCCACGAGCCCCCACTCATGCCTGGCAAGTGGGGGCTATTCAAGTGAATGGGGAACCTAGGGTGCCCTTTGGCCCCCACCCATGAGCGGCAGATGGGGGCCCTAAATAAAAATGGGGGGAGATGGATCTATTTCCCGGACCCCAATCAATGAGGGGCATGTTGGGGCCCTAAATGAAAATGGTCCTATTGTCCTCCCCCCTGGCCCCCACCCCTGAGGGGCAGGTGGGAGCCCTAAATTACAATAAGGAGGGTCTATTGTACTCCCCCCCGGATCCCACACATGAGCGGCGGGTGGGGGCCCTATATTATAATAAGGAGGGGACTTATTGTCCTCCCCCCTGGCCCCCACACTGACAGACACAGTTACTGTTGTGAGTATGAAATTCTTAATTAAATGATTTTCTGTCATTTTAATTGCTAATGGTTCTGAAGCCTAGATGTATAGAACCGACAAAAGTGGACAGCCTTGCCATGTTCCATTATTAATAAAAAAAAAAAAAAAAACTTTCTGAAATAAAATTTAGACCGCTCACTATAGTCATTGGACCTTCTTATAAAGCCATGAGTGCCTGCATCATTACATAAATTCCAATCCCAGCCTACCAAAAGCCTACTCGGCATTTATTGACAAGATGGTCAGGGGGATCTTCATTTTCTCAGAACCATCTAAGATATTTATGATCCTTCTTATATGATTAATTAAAGATCTTCCAGGAACAAATCTTTGATCTTCTCCAATCAAGGTTTGTACTACTGCTTTTGTCTTTTTGGCCAGTACCAATGAGTACATTTTAATATCTGTATTTAATAATGAAATGGGTCTATAATTGGTAACCAGTTGTTCATCTTTATTTTGTTAGGGGATATAAATGATGTTTGCAATCAATAGCCCTTTTTACCAAGTTGCTTAAACTTATGAAAGGTTTTTGTCAATTCGGTAATAATATTTTCCGTTAGGAATTTTAAAAAGAGATTGCTAAATCCATCAGACCCAGAGGGATTTCCTTTGTTTTAATTCATTTATACATTGTATCACCTCTTCCTCCTTCGTACATGCAACATTTCATTTTGATCTTCCGTTATTTGAGGACATTTTTTTTTAAATAGTCATCTATTGGTAAACCATAACTATTAGATAATTATTATAATAATTATTTGATAATAATTAGCAAATATAATCCTTTAATTTTATCCAGAATTTATCTTTTCCGCTTTCTTTTTCCTTTGCTATTTCTAAATCCGCTTAGCTGATTGAACTTAATGCTTTAAGGTCGGAAAAGACAAAAAAACACATTTGTGTCTTCTTTAAAAAAAAAAAAAACACCTATCTCTCATTATCCCTATATATATATGTAGAAAGGCCATTAGGCCTGAATTTGTGGGAGGAGTAAGTCCCCTACTTAAGCTCCCAGCCCCTACTCACCGCTGCCGCTCAGCTGATTGTCCTTAGCAACCAGCACTTCCGGTCCAGCTTCCCGCCAGAACTGTACCTGTTTCCAGCAGCCAGACGCCCTGTGCAATCCTCCGTCCGTCCGAGGTCCTTCCACTCCGTTTCCCTCCGGTCGAGGTACCCGACTTCCGGTCACGAGACCGGCGCGTTCACGTAAGCAAGGCGTGGGAATTAGCGTTCGCTATTTCCCCGCCGTTCGGGCCTAAAAACGTAGGGGTAGGCTCCCTCTTTCGCATTTTCACGAATACACGCTTTCGTTAATATCTCCATTCGCGCCAAAAAAACGCACGAACGTTCGGCTCATTTCGCTATAATTTTATGCTTTTTCGTACGGAAACAACCGAATAAATATTTCATGTTTAAGCTCATTATTATCTGTATTCACTTTTCCATTCGGTTATTTCTGCACCAACCTATTCGTATGGTCAAATTCACGTACACCATCTTACTAATTTACATTCGGTTATTTCTATTCTTTTAAGCTAAGCTTGCATAAGTTCTAATCACAGTCCTACTATTATTTATTCCTTCATATGAGTTTGCGGTTACATTATATGGTTAACTACCAGCCCTGTGTTTTTCTACCTTGTTAAACCATTTAAAGTATTTTTCTGTAATAAACAAGTTATACCCTTTACACATAATCCGTACTATTCCTTGCACATAAATCACGCTGTCACATCTTTTGGCTTTTACAGATTGCATCGGTCTCTTGCTTTTCTGCATTAAAAGTTGTTATTTCAAGGTCCTTTTATTACAGGAACAGGTATGGTTTTTTATCACCTTGAGTTATCAGGTTTTATCAATTATCTCCACACCTATTGCTAACTATGGAATTTGTCTTGGTTAAACCCTTAGATCCTTGTATTAATCTAAGCTTCCACCGTTTCTACGCAGTTAACCTGCCACGATTAAACAATCTCTGTACTTTAAACAAAGGTATAGTTCACTCTCTTTTCAATACTAGACCTCACGCGGTCTCAACTCCATTACTACCTTCCCTCAGGCTTACGCCCAGGATACGTTATCTCTTTACTACTTGTCTACACAGACTTTCGGTCATACGGCCACCAGGCTCAAGAAGACACCAAAAACCTGACACGGTACTCAGCCATACCTTCAGGTACTTACATCCTTACTCAAGTACGTCCATTCGCTACCCCAAGGCCTCATTCTGCCTTCTCACTCATATCCAAAATCATCCCATTCCTACACCTAAACCTCCCAGATCCCTCAATGCAGGATCTCACGTCGTGCCCCTTACAAACCTTCTCCCTATACTATTCATACGACATCACTATACGTATAAACACATCAAACATCTGTCTTAAACCCCCAGGATGCTTCCTCAAAGACAACATTTAAGACAGACTCTCTACACTTACCAGGAGGCTCCAGATACCATTTGCGACCAGTCAAGGTTAGTATCCACACACCATTCCAGTCCTCTAACTTTACCCTTTAGCATACTATCGAACTGGCTATACGGCACAGGCTAATGCCTTAGCCCACCCTATCAGGAAATCTGATCCCGCGAGGCCTACCACCCCCACCCCACCTCAACACGGAGGTACGGCCCCACGCCCAAATCATAGTTATAAGCCTCGCATGCCTTACTACAGGGCTCTAGTTAGGGCCTCACCTGTCACGGCCACACGTTTTGATTTCTCTTATCGTCACCGAGAGGCCAACATCCCGCCACCACGTCTGTGGCACCTACGTCATAAGCCAAATCATAGGTAGAGCCTCTCATCGCCACTTGGCATTAGCAGGGCCTCACCTATCCAGTCATTCAATAGTTAAGTTTTTCGCCTCGGCATCTAGCATTAAAGTCCAGTTCTTCAAGACACACCACTCCCCATACCCCCCCCCCTTCTTACCTCACTCCCCTTCTAATATATCTTTCACATAATCATTCCTTTTTAGAATGTCCCAAGAACCAATTCCAACCGAAGAACTGACAGAAGAAGCACCATTCACGCCAATCAGACCCGTGTCTCCAGGCGAATCACTCACTCTTTCAACCCCCACGTCCTTGAGAGCATGGACTATTCCCAAAATCACAGCCGAGCTTAGGCTCAGGGGAATCCCCTTTCCGGCCACAGCTAGAAAGGCAGAACTTTACAGGCTGCTTACCCACCAAGTCCCCGAGCCTCGGCCGGAACTAGCTCTCAAGGACAACCACCAAGTAACAGCACGGCCACCCAGGATACCCTGGCAGATATCTTGGCCAATCTACAGGCCCTCAATAGCAGGCTGTCTAAGGTGGAGAGCGCCATCTCCTCCTCAGGTACTAACACCGTAGTCCCAGTCTCTACCACGGCTGTACCTGCCATACCTTCATGTCCCTCTATACTCCCCCCTCCAGCACCTGGCACAGCCATCACACCTTTCGAGTCACCAGCACACTCCGTCCCAGATTCTATCAGGAAAGATATCCTTGACGGGAAGGATGTGTGTCTGGTGTCTTTACTCATAGCCTCTCAGGATGTACTCGAGAACAAGGCATACAATTATGGTGACATCTCTGTTGTGCTTAAAACGAGGGATCCCAGGCTTAATAAAAAATTGTCTATCCCACAGTTTGTGATAGCTTTCGGGATATACCGCGACGTCATTTGCACGGTGTATCCCCATAAGAGAGAAGAGCTAGACAAGGTAGTGGATCTAGGCATCAAGTACGGGGGCTCTTCCTTCTATGACTACCACAAGTCAGTCTCAGCGAAGGCGGCGACCCATCTCAAGCAGTTCAACATTAGAATGAACTGGGGTCAGATGGACACTGAACTTTTCTGTCGCCACTTCGCCGGACTCAGGCCCCCGGCTTGTGCCATCTGTAATTCCACATCCCACATGGCGGACTTATGTCCCGTCGAACCAGATCCCACCACCTCCCCTCACCCCTCACCCCACGTTCACACCTCACTCCTCTTTCACCCCTCACAAGCCAGCGGGTGGTCTCCGGGATAAGCTGGGTAGGCCCATCTCCTTTTTAGGTAAAGCACAGGTGTGCAATAATTTCAACGCAGGCTCCTGCAGTTTCAGCGCCTGTAGATTATTGCACATCTGCTCCATATGTTTCAGGGCACATACCAAGACCATGTGTCCAGCCAGGTTGTCACCAAACAAATGACTAACCGACATAAATATCGACAACCTGGTTTTTTATCTAAGGTGTCACCCCAGCAGGCACTTAGTGGATTTTCTCACCACAGGTTTCTCACAAGGGTTTCACACAGGCATAATAGCCATTCCCCCAGGTACACTAGAATGTCCTAATCTCCAGTCTGCACGTTTAGACCCAGTCGCTGTAGACACTCTCATTTCCGCAGAAACCACAAACGGTTTCATGATCGGTCCTTTCACCTCTTCACCGTTTTCCTCCTGGCGCACTAACCCTATTGGTATTGCTATTCACAAATATTCTAATAAAAAACGTCTCATTATCGATTTATCAGCACCGCACTCCTCTTTTGTTCCAAGCATAAACGCACTCATTCCAGCAGACGAATTCTCTCTGCAGTATGTCACCATCGACGACGCCATACAGTCCATCATGACATCTGGTAATCGACCCTGGCTCAGCAAAACAGACATCACTAACGCCTTTAAATTACTGCCCATACACCCTTCACTCTGGCACTTACACGGTGTTAAATGGTGAGGGTATTATTACTTCTCAACACGACTCACTTTTGGTTCCCGGTGTCACTCCGTTATTCACTATCTAGATGACTTTCTACTGATAGAGCCAGGGTCATCAACACCCACAGCAATCAATAATACTACCGCACTTTTTTCCACACTGGGAGTCCCTTTATCCCCAGCCAAAACTATAGGACCCACAACAAAGTTGACCTTTTTAGGCATAGAGCTCGATTCTGTCAAACTCAGAGCTAGCCTTCCACACGACAAACTTTCACGATTGAGAGGGGAGATAGACACGTTCCTGCGGAATGACGTTTGCACCAGGAGAGAACTTCAGTCCCTTCTTGGATCTCTGAACTTCGCCATGCGCATCATTCCGCAGGGAAGGTCTTTTATTTCCAGACTTCTTTGCCTGCTCCATGGAGTCCCGGACTCCGGCACAGTTTCTTTGGACCCCCACGCCAAGGCTGACTTAGCTATGTGGGGGAAGTTTTTGAAAGACTGGAATGGTATCTCCATGTTTATCCCCCCTCTCTCCACCTCTTCACCCATCATCCACACAGACGCAGCAGCCAACACCGGTTTCGCAGCCATTTTCGGGAACCACTGGTTTAGGGGCCACTGGCCCACTGAGACGGATGCCTTGCCAGGATTCAGGGAGACCTCAGCCCTATTTGAAATTTACCCCATTGTGGCGGCCGCACACACCTGGGGTCATCTCTGGTCCGGCAAGGCAGTAAAATGCTACTCAGATAACTCGGCAGCTTGCGATATTATTAACAAAGGGCGCTCATCATCCCTGACCATCATGCGGCTGATTCGCAAGTTGACCTGGCTGGCAGCATCCAATCAGTTTCACTTAGTATGTTCTCACATCCCGGGTATTCACAACACCGCCGCTGACGCTCTTTCTCGTTCTCGATTCCAGGCATTTTCTCAGGCACTCCCAGCAGCTCACCATCAGCCATCCAGGACACCACGGTTTCACGAACTAATATTGGATTAAGCACACTCTTGCTTCATGCTAGATCACTCACTCACCAAGCATTATCACCCAACACTGCTATCACTTACAATAGGGCACTTAACATATTTAACAAATTCACTGCAGAATTCGGGCTACAAGGTAACTTTTCTATCCAAACCATGGTGTCTTTTGCCTCTTTCTGCCACCTACACCTTAATCTGTCACACAACACCATTAAACTTTACCTCACCGGGGTTCAGCACCACAGCCTCACCAATTTTCCTAACAACACCCCCTTTTTGTCTTCATACCCCATAAAAAAGGTCTTGAAAGGTATATCAAAGGTTTCACCACCACTCGCAAGCACTAGATTACCCATAGACGGGCCTATCTTCAGGTCTCTTAGCAATCTCCTTGACACAGCCCCATTTGATAGCTACACCAATACGGTGATAAAATCTGCCATATATCTCGCTTTCTACGGTTTTCTCAGACCTAGAGAGTTCACAGTGATTTGTCAAGGAGATATCGCACAATGCCTTAAAACTTCACACCTCACCAAGGTAGAGGATCACTACCTCCTTTCTATCCCTACCACTAAAACCAACCGGTCAATACATCCTACAATAATTCCTCTCTTCCCTACTGATAATGCCTGGTGTCCGGTGAAAGTTCTCGACCAACTACGGTCAACTTTTCGCACTCACCTGCCAGACTCTCCGCTCTTAACATTACAAGGGCACCCGCTTACCACGGCAAAATTGATGTCACATGTCAGAACCCTGTTATCTAAGCTCGGACACAATCCGGCTGCATTCTCCGGGCACTCCTTCCGCATAGGAGCCGCCTCAGCAGCCTCAAGCACAAACGCACCGGTCCACATCATCAAAAGGCTCGGGCGATGGAAATCCTCCATATATAACGCATATATTCCGCAACCAGAGAAAGAGCTTCGCCAAGCTTTCAGAAACTTGGTCTTGTAAAATGCAATAAAGTGTGTATTTTCTCGAATTTATCTTTTGCCCTCTTTTATTTACAGGCCCACTCGTACGTTGGTTTCGGCACACCACAACCAACTTTGCTCACAGTTACTATCCATCACGTATTTAAATTCCGAGCACAAGTAGAAAGGCCATTAGGCCTGAATTTGTGGGAGGAGTAAGTCCCCTACTTAAGCTCCCAGCCCCTACTCACCGCTGCCGCTCAGCTGATTGTCCCCACCCACCTACACCCTGTTTTAACTACATTATCCTTGGTGGGCCCTCTTTTATTTACAGGCCCACTCGTACGTTGGTTTCGGCACACCACAACCAACTTTGCTCACAGTTACTATCCATCACGTATTTAAATTCCGAGCACAAATATATATATATATATATATATATATATATGTATATATATATATATATATATAATGTATGTATATTTACAATGTGCAACTTATATTAATCTACTTTTGGTTATAGAGCCTATGTTACCTTTCAAACTGAGTTATCCATAATAAACTCCAAATTACATGAGCAGTGTTTATAAATTTAAACATGTTATCTATAGAGTTTCAACAAATTAAAAATATAAACCTATATCATAATATAATAATATCCATATATCCAATTGTCAATTTTTTGATAGTAAGTGTAATAATTTGTGACGGTGCTCCCCCACAACCTTATTTTTTTTTTCAATAATAAATGACTCATCTTGTACAAATAACATATATAACATTAGAAAAAACACAAAAATAATTATTGTGCCGGCCATAATAACCAACTAATAAATATAAAGCCTTCAATGTCATTGGAGCCTACTTGTTCGGATCTTTATCCCCTAATATAATCCAAAATATCACTGCCACAATATTATAGAATTTGAATATAATTAAATCTGTATAATTTCAGCAGCCAAAATTGTTCAACCTTGCTATCTTACAATAACATATCCCCATATATCCTAACTACGTAGCTTCTATTAGTGTACATTTTCACATTTTCCCCAAATAGAATTACTAATTATAATAACCGTGCTCTAGTACATCTTGTACTCTTCCCAATAGTAAGTGATTCATTTTTAAGACTCAGTAGTATTATACAATAAGTACAGAATCTCTCCTCTTCATGTGGATATTCTGGTTCTTTAACAAGATAATTCCCATTGAGTAATTCAGACTAAACTCTAAAGTATTGGAAAAAAAAGAAAAAAAATCCCCATCCCACACAGTCCCATTTTTCTATTTTAAGTCCAACTGTTAAGAGTCTTGAACCTTAAAGATATCCTGGTCTTGGATCCATTGTTTCAACTTTAATGGCGTTTCAAACATGTATCTTTTGCCTTTATTTGTATATATTATTCTAGTATTTGCACTAGGCAATAATTCTTTCTTGTGCTTCCTGGTTTGGAATAAAATATCAGAGAATATCTTGATAGATTCATATCCAGATCCTTTTGGTATCTTCTGGGCTAATGAGATTATGTTCTGTTTGAATCTGCATGATTGACAACGAACGGTGACATCTCTGAGTAGGTGCTCAGGGATATTTGCAGGTTCCATAGGTCTGTGGAATCTCTCAAATGAACGTGAATAATTGTCCATATGGACACTCAAAAATGTGAGAGTCCACTAAATATTTTTCTAGTTGATTGTTTAATTCATTTTCTGGAATTCCTCTAATTCTTAGATCGCATCTCTTAGATCTGTCTTCATAATATTTTATCTTTTGTTCCATCATAACGATTTTCTAACTTTCTATTAATCGCTCTCTGATCAGTGAATTGTCTCTCAATATATTCTATTTTTTCTTCCATCTGTTTCAATCTTTTACCCAATTTCCTGAAATCTGATCTTAAACTTTCAGCACTCATCTCCCTTTTCTCATATTTTCGAAATGTGAGTCAAAACACTTTGAAGATATTCGGTATTTTTTTTGTTCCACGTATTTGATTGGTGAAAACTATAAGGCGAGTCCTCTATATTGTAATTATATTAGATTATCTACTGATATAAAGGTATCTTTATCAGTCTTGGTGTCAGCTCCTGTAAAGAAATGTAGTAATCTTTTTTTTTTTCTGACTTTTATTAATGTTTTTCTCCTTTCTTTGTGTTTGTTTTGGTCCATGAATAGTTTTTTTTTGTTAGACAGTAGTGACAAGAACTAAGAGGTGAGAGGAAAAACAAAAACGTCTTCCTCAATGCAAATCAACTGTTGCTTGACCTTTTGACTATCAGGTATTTAAAATTAACCCGATATTACAGTGAATCTTTGAATAAAAGAGATTGTCATGCAGTAGAGAGGCAGAATCTTCCCTTGCCTTTACCTTCCTCCCTCCTTCTCTTGTAGGTGGAAAGATATTGCTACCAGTTACCCTATTGCAATCTCTTTGGATAATTATCTTATGGTCTTGAGAGATAATATGGATTAATGTTTTTTTTTTTTTTTTTTTTTTTTTTTTTTAAAGTCAGGTGCCAGTAATGAAAATTTATTTTAAAAAATCATGCTCTGCGCTGGTGCACCTCATGGCATGTTCATAGTCAATCGGTCCTTCAAAAGTTCCTAATCTTGTCTCCTCTAGCCCTCATCACATGCACTGGACCCAATGCGTGTCCCTATGTCATCAGTCCTACCTCCCTGACAAGTGATGCCCTGTTGATTGAACTTTAATCACACACAGGCTATTAACTGAGCATGAGATAAATTCAACATAAAATACACTGCACAATTAAGGATTTAATGTTTAAACATTAAATCTCTTTTTACAGGATATGTGTAGGGAGACTGTGGAGGTGTGACTAGGGATACATAAATAAAGTGACTTACTCCTAAATGGCGGATAATTGAGCAGTTAGACTGCAGCAGCATGGGGAAAGATTTACACACCACAAATACTCCAGAATGTTAAAGTTGCTTTGGTGCTTACAGTGTCCCTTTAAAGGTAAATAAATACAACTATTTATTTAGGATACATTGAGATCTTATTTTCAAGTATGTCCTGGGTCCATAAAACATTGCATTGTTATAATAGGTTACTGACACATCCTGTTCCTGTCTGCAGATCATTTCTGGCCTTGTATTCTGATATCCAGTACTCTTTTTACAATTCTTGTTTAGTTTTTCCTGCCCTGTCCATGTCCTGCTCTTGTTTCCCTTGTCTTGTGTACATGTTCTGCATTTTGTCCTGCTCCAGTTCTGGGTTCTTCTAGTCTTGTTATCTTGTTTTGTGATTGTTCTAGTCTTACCTTGTTTCTAGTACTCGATACATATCTGCATAATATCAAGCTCCTGGGATCCACAGAAGCTGCATCACGGCCCTGGTATGTGGCCGCACAAACCCTGGCCGCCACCCGTGACAGTTACAATTACAATATTAGTCAACCAGTGGGCTAATTCTCCCACCCATGTAGCTGGCAATACCCTTGACCTCATAATATCCGCAACACTCCATTTCCTCTCTCTGATCACCACCTCTTATCATTTGCTCTCGAGTACCCCCTCACCCAACAACCACAGCCTAACCCCACTCAACTCAGGAGGAACCTTAATTCTATTGACCTCCAGCAGCTGTCAGCTGATATTGATTCACAACTGTTATCCATCCCTTCCCTCTCCTGTCCCTCACTAGCCATCTCCACATATAACACTACCTTCACCTCTGCCTTGAACACTGCAGCCCTGCTCCAAACATGCCATTCAAGGAGGGCACGCACCCAACCATGGCGTACTAAATCAATACGCTACCTGCAAAGATGCTCCCATTGTACTAAACGCTTCTGGAGGAAGTCTTGCACCTATTCAGACTTTCTCCATTATAGATTCATATAGTGTTCATACAGCGCAGCCCTTGCCCTCACCAAACAGTCATACTTTCCCTCTCTCATTAGTTCATGCTCCCGCAATCCCAGGTGTCTCTTTGACACCTTTAATTCTCTTCTTTGCTCTGCTGTGGCTACCCTCCAAACTAACCTCACAGCTGATAGCTTTGTATGTTACTTTCCCGACAAGATTAAACAGCTAAGGAAAGTGTTGTAAATAAAATGTCTCAATATGTAACCTATGTATAAGGATGACTGTGGCAGGGTGATTGTGACAGAGTGACTTTGTGTGAGGAGTGGGTGTGGGAGGTATCTGTGACATGGTGACTGAGTGTGGGGAGTGGGTATGTGTGTGTGTGCATGTGTAATGTGACAATGTGAGTAGCAAGGTACATTGTGTTTGGAGAGCTGTATTACTCTGTCCAGCCTCCCCACACAGAGTTGCTGGTTTATATATATTTATATATACATATACACACACAGACACACATTTTCAGCTGAGCCCACCTTCTACTTACCTTTTTGAAGTGAGTATGGCTCTATTTTTCATTTCCTTTTGGTCCAGCAGTTTCTCTGGTTGTCCAGTGGGCTGCTAATGTGATTTGTACCACTTACTGGGTGCAGACCAGGCATTTTGGATGTTGGATGCCCCCTCCTGGACCAGGATGAGGAGAAAAGCTTTCAGCCAGAGGTGCCGCCTGCTCTGTGAGTAGCACAGGGCCGCGGAGGGCGAAATGTAGATCTCTCCATCAGCCGATGTAGCTGTGCCGGGCTTAGCAGAGCTGGCTCTATAATGGTAGAGCCGGCTCTGATGTCCTGACAGCCATTGCAAACAACATTCGTTTGCAATAAACTAACTTCATTTGGAATAGTTAAAATCATGTATTCACGAATTGCAGCATATGACTGTATACACTGGAAACCATGTATACACGATTGGTAGCATTAACCTCTTAAGGACACATGACGGAAATATTCCGCCATGATTCCCTTTTATTCCAGAAGTTGTGTCCGTAAGGGGTTAAGGGGGTTAAACAAGAGGTCATTACAAAGGGAGCCAACAAAAATGTAGTTAAGCAATCTGAAAATGTGATTGTTCTATATGTACTATTATTATACCTTATATTGTATTCTGAAAAAGTTGTTATGCTTTGTTTGTTAATATATGCTATGCAAATCCTTCCAGTAGTATATTTGATTAGTGATATTCCTGTCTATCTATCCTCTACCTACCTTTTTCTGTCTAAATATCTCTCTGCATGTATGTCTATATTTTTCTTTGCCTGTTTGTTCTCATTCTGTCTGTTTATATGTCTGTCTTTGTTTCTCAGACATTTTTCTCTGTCTGTGAATCAATCTACCTTTCTACCTTTGTACATGTATCTATTTCTCTGTCTGTCAATATATATGGATGCTACACTTTTGTCAGTGATTAGTAGTTAACTCTCCGTAATTATGTGTTGATTGTACTTTATCGTGCTTTGTCAGTTTCTCAGCAGAGTTGAAACAGTGTGAAGTTTCCATTAGCTGGACAAACCCCTTTCTGCTGTCAGCCTGCTATTTAATGTGTCACCAGGCTAAACTGCATTTCTTGTAGCATGTGTCAGCAGTGGTTTCGTGTTTTATAAGTGTATTTTGAGGGGGCGCTTACTGGAAAAATGGGGAGCGTTGTTACACTGAGATATCTTTTTAACAATGTTATACTGTGTATAGTCATGTTCATTGACAGGAAAAAATTGCATACATATACACGCATCACACGTTTTGGCCAAGAGGCAATGTTTTTTTCACGGAAATAGAGACTAAAAACTTTTTTTAAATTTCATCTCGTACTATTAAGCTTGGGAAATGAATGTATAGAAACAAATGTGTGTACATATTTATCTGTAATATTAGTATTGAAAGGATTTCTGAAATAATAAATATTGTAAACCAAAATATCGATCTCAATTTGTATATACAAATAAGTGTGTACATGTGTCTTTGGCTTTAATGTAACAATATTGTGTATTATTCAAAGGTTAACATAACTATACAAGTTCATTTTTAAAATGAGATACAGATTTATATATCATTTTTTATTTTGGTTTTTCTACATCATATCTGTAGTTTGACACACTCACACTTTGCACCATTCATGGCAACATACATTCTCAATATTTCAAATGGACAAAGATGGACACTTTCATCTTAGGGTTGTGAGTTGGAGTGTGGCCATGAGTGGGGATGTTCTGTGAAATTTTAGGTTTCTTATTAATTACAATTTGCGCAATTAAAATGTAGTTTAAACACATTTATTGTTGTTTAACGATACATGGCTTTGAGTAATATTGCTGTGGAACTTTGTTATACACTCAGACAAACCACCAATATGGAGTTCATAGAGTAGAGGGACATAAGGATAGAAAAGAGGGAAAGATACATTTTGGCCCAAAATAGGGACTGTGCTTCTAAGGGACACTTGGGATGCATGCACCTATTGAATATTCAAATTTTTCACATGTAGGCACTATTACTTGACACTTTGTCTGTTTAGAAATTCGACGTAGGATATAATATTTTTGAAAATAACATTAATAAAAGGAACATCCAGATTTTTATTTTGGTTTTTCTACATCATATCTGTAGTTTGACACACTCACACTTTGCACCATTCATGGCAACATACATTCTCAATATTTCAAATGGACAAAGATGGACACTTTCATCTTAGGGTTGTGAGTTGGAGTGTGGCCATGAGTGGGGATGTTCTGTGAAATTTTAGGTTTCTTATTAATTACAATTTGCGCAATTAAAATGTAGTTTAAACACATTTATTGTTGTTTAACGATACATGGCTTTGAGTAATATTGCTGTGGAACTTTGTTATACACTCAGACAAACCACCAATATGGAGTTCATAGAGTAGAGGGACATAAGGATAGAAAAGAGGGAAAGATACATTTTGGCCCAAAATAGGGACTGTGCTTCTAAGGGACACTTGGGATGCATGCACCTATTGAATATTCAAATTTTTCACATGTAGGCACTATTACTTGACACTTTGTCTGTTTAGAAATTCGACGTAGGATATAATATTTTTGAAAATAACATTAATAAAAGGAACATCCAGATTCAGATGAAACAAAGGAATAAAAAAAAATTAGTTTTACTTACAAAATGCAAACAGAAATAGTGTTTGTGTTTTTGTTTCTCTTCCTCCCATACAAGGTGTGTCCTGACTATGCCTGGACTGAACGGGATTGTGATGTCAATTGTTACATTTCTCACATTCAATTAAAAGAAAAGAAAAAAATCACACAAATAGGTTAACCTAATGTAATGTAGCTAATGTAAGAGAGCTACAAATGAACTTTGATGTTAAAGGACCACTATAGTGCCAGGAAAACATACTCGTTTATCTGGCACTATAGTGCCCTGAGGGTGCCCCCACCCTCAGGGACCCCCTCCCGCCGGGCTCTGGGGAGAAGAAGGGGTTAAACACTCACCTTTCTCCAGCGCCGGGCGGGGAGCTCTCCTCCTCCTCTCCGCCTCTTTTCCTCCTCTTCGGCTGAATGCGCATGCGCGGCAGGAGCTGCGCATGCATTCAGCCAGTCTCATAGGAAAGCATTCATAATGCTTTCCTATGGACGCTTGCGTCTTCTCACTGTGATTTTCACAGTGAGAAGCACGCAAACGCCTCTAGCGGCTGTCAATGAGAAAGCCACTAGAGGCTTTATTAACCTATTTATAAACATAGCAGTTTCTCTGAACCCTAGCCCTAGCTGGACCAGGCACCCAGACCATTTCATTAAGCTGAAGTGGTCTGGGTGCCTAGAGTATCCTTTAAATCCAGATATTTAACACTATATTTAATGGAGTTAAGTTTGTATACATTTTTTTAAAGGATTAGAAAGGCTAATAATAAGTTTAAGATTAAAACATCAAATGTGTTATTGAGCCTTCATCAAAAAGTTACAAAGTGGTATAATAAAAATAAAATAATCACCTTACACATTCTGTCAGTGATATTTTTGAGTGATTATTATATTGTTATATGATCCGTCTACTGATGTTTACAATTGGATGTATTACTGCACCTTAAATATCTGGTTTACTAAAGGGAAGTTTTATTGTGAAAGTGTTACTCCAAGTATCATAGACACTTTAGACCACTGTAGTGATTATGATGCCAGGAGTACCCGGTCCTCATTTCCCATTTTGCAGTGGGTTGTCCTTTAACATGGTTCCTTGCCGGGCACTAAGGGTCCATTGTGGTCAGTGCCGAGCATCAGGTTTCTTCATAGCTGACCGCTCTCTGCCATCATCACTGAAATATTAACTTTTTTTTTTTTTTTAAGTGATGTCACAAACAGAGGCAGAAATAAAAAAAACACTTTGGAGTAGTTTTTTGAGCTTTAAAACTATACATAGTAAATATGAAACATATCAATGTGAATTTCTCCTAATAGTTCGTCTTTCACATTAGATATTGAGAATAAACACTTGAGTGTTTTGATATTCCCTATTAAAATATAAACTTTGCTTATAAAATTGTACTTGTTTCCCTCGGTATGAAAAGTCCATTTGTACCAGATGTTTCTCCCATTGTACTTTATTTAACTAATGCATACACCTACCACTCCATGTCTACGCCTCTCAATCTTGCCCACGAACTGTGCACATTTTTCCTTTCTTTCTAACCTTTTTATGGATGTGTAATATGCAGTCTAAAAAACTTCCGATGTCAATGTGGCCAAATCTGATATATTAATTTCCTTTTCTAGAAACTGTAAATTGCATAAGTAGCAACTATAATAAAGTGGGCTGTAACATATGTTCTGAAAGTCTAGAAAGCCACCACAAGTTTGTGTTCTGAGCTCCCCCTGGTGTGAGTAATCTAATACAACAGCTAAATTAGGTTAACTGTTCAACTGCATAAACATAATACCAAGTAAAAACTAAAAAAAATTATAATTTCATAATATATGCTTCAGCATTAAATATCTTTTCTATGCCACATTTTGTAAAGTCTATGGTTTGGGCTAGAGCTAAGTTTACAAATACAGAAAGATAAGTTCTGCACTCACTCCCATCATTCCTTGGCGGCAGCAATGACTACAATACACATCAGCCCCAATATATGTAGTAAAAAAACAAAGAAAATCTTGTTACCTGCGCTCTCTCCTTAATCCCTATGTATATTTAAACAAATGGAGGTCATTTAGTTACTCCAATGGCCATTGGAGGGAATACCTGCCTACCTGCCAACGTCAAGGCAGACCTCCCTAAGCGGGTCCTACACTGACCCTTCAGCTTGCTTCCTTGAGCTTCTGGCAGAGAAATCTCAAATGAGACAGAGGGGTATTTTTTATATACATCCCTATATATTTATTAACCCTTAATAGGGAACACATGGGATGGGCGGCAGCATTGTAACAAAGCTGTGTGATACAAAAAGTGAATACAAATACAGAAAGATAAGTCCTGCGCTCACTCCCATCACTCCTGGGCGGCAGCAATGACTACAATACTCATCAGCCCCAATATATATATAGTAAAAACCAAAAATCCCTATGTATATTTAAACAAATGGAGGTCATTTAGTTGCTCCAATGGCCAATGGCCATTGGAGGGAATGCCTGCCCACCTGCCAACATCAAGGCAGCTAAGCGGGGGTTTTTCTTTGGTTTTAGAGCTAAGTTTACTTTAATTTTAGTGCAGCACCAGAACATGTATGTCCTGTCTACCTGAGATTGGTGGGATTTACCCTCTCAGTCAGGAGGTGTCCTTAATTCTGCCCTCTATCATTAACGACATACTAATGACATTAATGATATGAGAGTATCTCAATGTCTATGTCTCCCAACCTACTCTCCTGGCATATTAGTGATGGGAGGGGGAAGTAATTAATGACAGCAGATGTAAATAACTGCAGCTCTCCAGGATTGTAATTTTGGGCAGATATGATCCCACCATGCAATGTGCAATTTGAAAAGATGATCTGTCCAAATATTTGTGCAGTGATGTTTAAATAAAGTGATTTGTGATCAATGTGCATTCAGGATCGGTGGTACCATAAGAAGTTAGGGGCATGAAGTCAGGCATGAACTCCTTAGGGAGCATGAAGTCAGGCATGAGAGGGGGTGCTACAGTGTTCCCCTTGCAGCTGGTCACTCTTATGTAGCCTGGCCTCGTAGACCACGGTAGAGTATCTTCTTTATCCTCTACCTGTCCTTCTCTGACTGGATACAGGATAAAAAAAGACACAAAAGGAAGCTCCTGCTCTGTCCGTGAGGGTACCAGTTCTGGGCCGGCCATCAGGCAAACCAAACAACTGCCTGATGGGCCGCGATGACCATGAGCCGAAGGCTCACAGGGGAGATCAAAAGATGTTCCCTTCAATCCCATGCAGACTTAAAGGGACACTCCAGGCACCCAGACCACTTCTGCCCATTGGAGTGGTCTGGGTGCCAATTCCCACTACCCTTAACCTTACAACTGTAAATATTGCAGTTTTCATAAACTGCAATATTTACCTTGCAGGGTTAACTCCTCCTCTAGTGGCTGTCTACTAGACAGCCACTAGAGGGCACTTCCGGGATTATAGCACAGATCTGTGAGGATCTCCAGCGTCGCTGAAATCACCACAGAAAAGTATTGAAAGCAACATGGGATGGGGGGTGGGAGGGAGGACCTGCAGTGCCAGGAAAACGGTTTGTTTTTCTGGCACTAGAGAGTCCCTTTAAGGCTGCATTTCATGCAAGCTCTGGCCTGTACGCGCATTGCTGCGAGTTACCATTGGGCAATGCAGTGCTCCGACGTTACAAGTCTCAGCTTGTATCCAGCAGATGTGCAGGCTAGGGAAAAGCACTGCCAGGTCAACTACATGGCACAGGGTAATAAAAAGGGAAGGGGATACTTTTTTCTCTTTTTAATAAAAATTAAAAATACATTTTACAAAATGTGTTCATCCTCTCCCTTAAGCCCCAATACATGCCCTATCCAACTCCACACATACACAATAGCCACTGTACATACACACTGGATCCATTATACACACTACAATGACTATATACACACATTGGAATCCCTATACACAAGCACACTACAGCCACTCTACACGGGATCTCCTACACACTACTGCTACAGCCACTGTACACACTTACTGGATCCCCTGCACATTGGATTCCCTATTCACACTTATAACACCCACTGTACACATACACTGGATCTCACACAAAACACTATATCACCATACACTTGAACACTTCACCATCCCCGTACACACTCACATCCCCTATACAGACTAGTATAGGGGGTGTAGCGAGTATCTGTTTATAGGGGATCCAGTAAGTGTGTGTACAGTGGATGTAGCGGGTGTGTGTAGGTTATCCCATGTGAGTGTACAGTGGCTGTAGTGTGTGTGTGTGTATAGGGAATCCAATGCGTGTGCGTGTACTGTTGTTGTGTGTAGGTGATGAAGTGTATATGGTTTGTAGTGTGTGTATAGGGTATCCAGTATGTGTGTGTAATGGATGCAGTAAGTGTGTGTGTGTGTACAGTGGCTGTAGCGAGCTTGTAAAAGAGATCAAGTTTGAGTGTATACACAGGCACACTGAGCCTACCCTAACATACAGCTCTCCACACACATTCTATCTGGTGTATTTTTTTTATTTTTTTTACTATTGTTAGGGACTAACCTCAGGGGTTAAGAGATGAGGAGTTCCATTGTGCTTTAAACATAAGATATGGAACAAGATCGGTTCTGTAAATGAAAAAAGTAGATTTTTTTTAAATATTACTAATTTTATTTGACCGTCTTAACTTAACACTAAGCTTTAGATTATCATAAATCTAAAAATCAAATTACAAAGTTTAATCTAAAATATCTAAACTGCACGACCCTGAGATGCTCGATCACTATGCTTAAAGCATGGAAGACCTGGTGTCCGAAGGTGCTGGACCCGGTACGATTATTTAGGGAGGCACCCATCACAACACTAGCAGCCTACTCCCCAGGCATACAGGTGGGCAAATGGCTCAACAAGGGAGCGAGATTAGTGAGGGATTTAATGTCAGGAGACGCGGTGAAACCATTCCCTGAATTGAAAGAGGAACTGGGGTTAGACTTGAGAGATCTGTACCTTTATTTAAGAATCAAAAACATAATACTAACCCATGGTAAACAAACAGCCGCTCGAACTGACTCTCCGGTACTCCAACCTAGCCACTTATCTCTGACAAAAGCAGTAAAACCACTCTCCCTATGCTACAATGCGTTGGTCACAGATAACACCCCAGATAAACTGAAATACATGGCAAAATGGGAGCAGGACCTGGGACTTCATATCTCCCAAGCAGACTGGCAGTCTGCAAGGGCAAATACAAAACAGGCATCGAGTAGCCTCTCGCTATGGGAGGCCTACTGCAAGATAACTATGAGGTGGTATCTGGTACCACAGAGACTAGCGAGTATGTACTCAGGCGCTACGAACTTGTGCTGGAGATGCGAGTCGGACACTGGAACCATGTTACATGTGTTCTGGAAATGCCCGTTGCTAGACGGATTCTGGAAACAAATCCAAACCCTGATCTCAAGTACGACTGGCACCTCCATCCCATTGCGACCGGACAAGTACTTATTACATGTTATACCAGACCTAGACACACACCCTCACAAAAAAGTGATTTTGAATATACTGACGGTAGCAAAAGTAGCCTTAGCTGGTAACTGGAAAAGCAAACAAGTTCCTCAGATAGAGGTGATTATCAACAAAATGAATGTGATTAGCATATACGAGAAAATGGCCAGCAAGCTAAAAGGATGCCTAGGAAAGTATGATAAAGATTGGGTATGTTGGGCGGCTACATAGTCACTGAATGACAACTAGGACAAACCGACTGCTCGAACCAAATGGTTAACCCCCATAGCGGGCCAGTAAGGAAGCACACAGGCGCAAACGTTAGGGGACCAAAGGGGTCAGGGCGTTGAGGTGCTCAGGCGAATATATAGCCTCATCAATCTCACAAGTTACACAAGGAAGGTGATTTATAATGTACTGCAGGCTGTGGCGTGAAGCTGTGCTCAGGGACTTCCCCCCCCCCCCTCTTTTCCTTCTGTATCCCATCCCCTCCCTAGTTAAATTTAAAAAATGTACCGCATGCTTTGAAGCTGTATGCATCACATCGAACATCGCCTGGCACACGGATTATTTGTATATTTAATTGGTTACTTGATCAATTGAGTGAGAAGTATGGCTGGATACAGGGCGAAATGTAGAATGTTATCCGCAAATGCTGTTGTAAAGGCGGACTGTAATTATGTACCATGTTATGTGTTGCAAATGTCATTTAATAAAAATGATAAATGAGAAAAAAAAAAATATCTAAACTGAATATAGAGTTGGAGAAATATTTGGGCATTTTAGTAATTCACTAAATGAAAGCTATATGTACTATAGCATAAAAGAGCCTGTTAAGGAACAAAAAGTATTTTCACTTGTCAGTAAATTGCATTGCAGTTGATCAACTTACTAAATTTTCTTGTTTTTTTCTATTTTGGTCTCCATTTGTAAGTCTGTTGTCAACTCTGTTAAGTCAAAAGACCCCAATATTTCTAGCAGTATGGACAGGAAAGATCTGTTGGGTGCCCAGGAAGTATAGGGTGGAGGAAAAAGCAGTGGAGGAGAAAAAAGTGAACTCTGTAGAGGGGAAGTGATTTTAATAATGACCAGGTGCTGCACTATGCGGTGGTGGATCTGCATGAATGGGTAACACTTTTGGGGAAATCCATATCCAGTAGCTGCGTGGGCTTATTCTAAATGTATGGGTTGTCCAAGAGCTGTAATGTTGCGTAGGGAAACTGAGAGGTTAATGTTACCTTAATGAGACTAATTAAAACAATATACATACAGTAGTTTTTTTAAACTTGGATGTGCTCATTTACTAGATTACATTAAATAAAGGCAGCTATTTTAAAAGTCAGTTAAACTTCCCAATGTTTCTATATGAAGTCATCAACCTTAATTTTTATTAAATGCTTCTCAAATAGAAACAGACATATGATGCATGTGTGGCCAGTGGTGTATTTAGGATTTGTGCTGCCCTAGGCAGGATGGTGTTCCGGCACCCTAGTTTAAATTTTCCACACCACTTCAAGTCAAGGCTGCACTTTGACTGGACACACACACCCATTCACTCAGACACACACACATTTACTCACAGACAAACAGACATTTCCCCCAGCACTCACAAATTATTATTTTTTCATTATTATTTTAAATCCACCCAGCCTCCCTGGGAGAGCTGGAATGGATTACTTACCTTTCCAGTGGGGTTGCTGGTCGGGCAGGCAGCGGGTGGACAGGCTGAGTAGGCAACGAGGGGGCTTTAATCTTCCTGCTCAGCTCCCTTGCGCGCTGCTGATATATGCTGGGAGCCGGTCTGACGTCATATTCCGGCTCCCGTGTTCATTATGTGCTGCGGAGGGAGCGGAGCTGGAATAGCTCAGCTGAGTATGCTCCTTTGCTGCCCGCCTCGGGGGTGGGCGTGGGCTCAAAAGTAGCCAGCCGGTAAGCTCTTCAGCCCCCCCAGGACACTAGGCAAGCAAGGGATCTGCCTGGGTGTTTGGGGTGGCTTTTTTTGCCACCCCCTGCAAAGTTCCGCCCAAGGCAGATGCCTTGTTTGCCTCCTGTAAGATATGTCCCTGTGTGTGGCAATTGCCTTGATTCAATCCTGTCCTCATTGGACACACAAATGTAAGTTGTGCCATTTTACAGAAACAGTACTGTTTTCATCAGCAAGGCTGAGAGGGCAGAGTCTATGCCCCAAAGTCACTTTATTAAGATGAAGTGATCTCAGTGTCCTTTTAATGTTCTGGTGTTTACAAACAGCTAGAGAGTGCTAACAAGGTACTAAGGATCACATTCAAATATATCTTTCAAGTATGAAAACCTAAATACTTTGAATTATTAATAATAATATTTGCAATCCTTGTAGCTTGATTGTGATCAAAACTGGCGCGTTCGAATAAAGCCGGAACCGGACATGAAGGTAGTTCCGTACTTCTGCCTTCCAACTGCGTTCTACATGCGTTCCAAATATGTCTCGCTTGCGTTCCACTTCTATTATGTTGAAGTTCATAGGGTGCAATACTCTTTTCCCATATATCCTTACAAATAAAAACGCAATTATGTGTGTACATCTACCAAAGAGAAATAAGTTAGTATAACAATCATTTTGAAGATGATAATTCAATGAATGTCATAACAAAGATATTAAAGTGTGTAGCATCAATTTTTCTTCTATATTCAATTGTATTGGTATCATTAACATTTTTAAAGTGATAGTTGTGTGGATATCATAACAAAGTATACAACATCTGTTTTTTCACAGCCAAATGTATATGATTAGATTTACATTTGGAAGTGAAATGTTAACGACAATCTTAAAGTGACGTGTTGAAAAGTAATCATGAATAATTAGAGCAACAAGTTCAATTTAATTTGATTACCATTCTTAAAGTGATAGTTACATGAATGTCATAATAAAGTATAAAACATCTGACTTTTCACAGTCAAATGTACAAGATTACAATTAGAAGTGAAATGTTAACGACAATCTTAAAGTGACATATATTCAAAGATAATTGTGAATCATTAGAGCAACATATACAATTTAATTATGTTCCCCAAAAACAATTAAAGAATTTCCATTTATTGGAGTAGCACACATACCTATATAATAGAGGAAATAGAATCCTCATATATACAAATAGAGGTCAAAAAAGAGGTCAGGAAAAAGACAATCTACTTTTATTTTAAAGCAATGTGCAATATAGAGATATTATATATATTAGATGTTAAAGGGATATACCACTCTTAAATTATTAATAACATTATATAATATAGAGACCAATTAGATAGATAAGCCCAATATAACTTCTCAGGAGAGCTACATGTATTCTAGTAGAGAACCATGAAAGATGGAGAGGTGACAATACATATTTTCATAACCAAAAATAAAATATAACAGGGAAAAAAACATTAATCCAAAAAACAAACCAAATCAATACCTATATTGAGACCCCTAGGTTCCAAAGTCTTCAATTTGTGTATCCAAAATGTCTCTCTTTTAGACAATTTTTTCACCCTATCACCTCCATGCCAATGAGGTAAAACACTTTCAATACCCATACATTTAAAATCCCTAAAAGTAAATAAAGAGCAGTTGGCACAATGGGCTGGTACAGAGTGAGTGGTGAGTTTCTTTTTAATATTACTTAGATGTTCCATTAATCGAACCTTGAGGGCTCTCTTAGTTCGGCCTACATATTGTTTGCCAC
>OW240915.1:189131057-189220692 GCA_933207985.1 Pelobates cultripes
GTATTACTTCACTGAGAGGGTAGTGGATGCATGGAATAGCCTTCCAGCTGAAGTAGTGGAGGTTAACACAGTAAAGGCGTTTAAGCATGTGTGGGATAGGCATAAGGCCATCCTAACTATAAGATAAGGCTAATTAAAAGTACTTTGAAATATTGGGCAGACTAGATGGGCCAAATGGTTCTTATCTGCTGTCACATTCTATGTTTCTACTTGAAAGAGTCTACTTAATAGTCTGCAATGTGAGCTTGAATGTTTTTTTTATTTTTTATTTTTTATTTAGTGCATAGTTTTTCATTTTCTAAGATATATCACTGTCGATTATTTATAGATTCCAACCAACATTTCTATTGCTGAGCATGTCCGAATAGATGAGTTGCCGAAGTCCCGTAGTGGCCGAAGTTCCGAAGCACAGTATTGCCTAAGAACTAATATACTTACCCAGTATACAAACATAGCCAGGATTCAGCTGCAACACTCAAGTAACATACATTCATATAAAATGTAAGTTACTTAGCCAGTCAATGTAATGACAGGAATGAATGAGTAGATAACTCCCTAATTCCCACGGTATCTACTAAAAGGCAGAAAGACCTAAATTGGTCTTTCAGCCAAATTTACTAATACTAAGTAAAGACTAATAAGGGGGGGACCTAATGAGCGGTGGGTGGGGGCCCTAAATACTGATAAGGGGTGGGGGCCAGGGAGCGGAAATTAGGTCCCTTCTTATTCTAATTTAGGGCCCCCACACACCGCTCATTAGGTCCCCCCTTATTAGTATTTATGGCCCCCGGTCCCCACCACTCAGGGGTGGGGACCGGGGGGGAAGACAATAGGTCCCCCCACATCATATTACTTTAGGGCCCCCACCTGCCGCTCAGGGATGGGGGCTGGGGGTGAGGACCTTTTTTTTTTTTTTTTTTAACAGTGAGCAGCCACAGGCTTAATAGGTTTAATAGGCATGCCCCTACTCGCGGTATAGCGAGTTGGGGCAAATTTTACTTATACTAAGTAATTTTTACTTAGTATTAGTAAATTTGTCTGAAAGACCAATTTAGGTGTTTCAGCCTTTTGGTAGATAACTCCCTAATACCGTGGGAGTTAGGGAGTTATCTACTAAGCGGCTGCAAGAGAAATGCCGAACTTCAGAAGTGCTGAATTGTCGAAGTCCCAAATTGCGGAAGTCACGAATTTTGGAATGCTGAACCGAACCGAAAATTTTCCCCATGCACATGCCTATTGTATTCCAATAATAAGGTTTGAATTGTTTTGCAAGATGAAGCCACTTAGGAGCCTTGCGGAATTTGACCTCTCTACACTTTATCATATTAACGGTCTCTGTCTCTAATCTGAATAAAATTATTGAGTCCATATGGTAATCAGTGATACTTCACTGTAAAGGAGTCATGTTCATACATATCAATGTCTCTTAGCTAATTACAATGAAAAAGACATGTGTTCGTTATAGTCATCCTTGAAGGGTTTACTTGACAGATAGTAAATGTCATCATACTAGGACTCTCATGGATCTAAGTACAATAACTGCATGTCGTTTGGTATTTGGTGTGTTCAGTTATTATGTTCTAAAGGTGGAAATCATTTTGCAATAGGTAGAACAAATAAGGAGAACAGAAAACTGTACTCCCTATATATGGGTGCCCTACGTCCCCTAATGAGAGAAATAACCCTCTAATATTAACACAGAGGATACAGTAGATAAGTGTTCTATTCTCTCAGAGGGGAGAGTAGAACACTAAGAGGCAAGTAATCTTAAAGCGGAACTGTCATGCCGAACTTACCTTTCTTTAATCACTTCCTCTTCTCTTCCTCTGTCAGGATCTGTTTTTCATTTCTTACTGTCTGCTCTAGTTTTCTTTAAAACATAGGATAAAGTAGGGACTACTATATAAAATAAATAACCCTCCCCCCCCACAATAAATGGCCCCATGGTGGGGCATCTCTTAACTAGCCTGGGGGGAGCATAGTGTCCCCCACGAGCCCCCACTCATGCCTGGCAAGTGGGGGCTATTCAAGTGAATGGGGAACCTAGGGTGCCCTTTGGCCCCCACCCATGAGCGGCAGATGGGGGCCCTAAATAAAAATGGGGGGAGATGGATCTATTTCCCGGACCCCAATCAATGAGGGGCATGTTGGGGCCCTAAATGAAAATGGTCCTATTGTCCTCCCCCCTGGCCCCCACCCCTGAGGGGCAGGTGGGAGCCCTAAATTACAATAAGGAGGGTCTATTGTACTCCCCCCCGGATCCCACACATGAGCGGCGGGTGGGGGCCCTATATTATAATAAGGAGGGGACTTATTGTCCTCCCCCCTGGCCCCCACACTGACAGACACAGTTACTGTTGTGAGTATGAAATTCTTAATTAAATGATTTTCTGTCATTTTAATTGCTAATGGTTCTGAAGCCTAGATGTATAGAACCGACAAAAGTGGACAGCCTTGCCATGTTCCATTATTAATAAAAAAAAAAAAAAAAACTTTCTGAAATAAAATTTAGACCGCTCACTATAGTCATTGGACCTTCTTATAAAGCCATGAGTGCCTGCATCATTACATAAATTCCAATCCCAGCCTACCAAAAGCCTACTCGGCATTTATTGACAAGATGGTCAGGGGGATCTTCATTTTCTCAGAACCATCTAAGATATTTATGATCCTTCTTATATGATTAATTAAAGATCTTCCAGGAACAAATCTTTGATCTTCTCCAATCAAGGTTTGTACTACTGCTTTTGTCTTTTTGGCCAGTACCAATGAGTACATTTTAATATCTGTATTTAATAATGAAATGGGTCTATAATTGGTAACCAGTTGTTCATCTTTATTTTGTTAGGGGATATAAATGATGTTTGCAATCAATAGCCCTTTTTACCAAGTTGCTTAAACTTATGAAAGGTTTTTGTCAATTCGGTAATAATATTTTCCGTTAGGAATTTTAAAAAGAGATTGCTAAATCCATCAGACCCAGAGGGATTTCCTTTGTTTTAATTCATTTATACATTGTATCACCTCTTCCTCCTTCGTACATGCAACATTTCATTTTGATCTTCCGTTATTTGAGGACATTTTTTTTTAAATAGTCATCTATTGGTAAACCATAACTATTAGATAATTATTATAATAATTATTTGATAATAATTAGCAAATATAATCCTTTAATTTTATCCAGAATTTATCTTTTCCGCTTTCTTTTTCCTTTGCTATTTCTAAATCCGCTTAGCTGATTGAACTTAATGCTTTAAGGTCGGAAAAGACAAAAAAACACATTTGTGTCTTCTTTAAAAAAAAAAAAAACACCTATCTCTCATTATCCCTATATATATATGTAGAAAGGCCATTAGGCCTGAATTTGTGGGAGGAGTAAGTCCCCTACTTAAGCTCCCAGCCCCTACTCACCGCTGCCGCTCAGCTGATTGTCCTTAGCAACCAGCACTTCCGGTCCAGCTTCCCGCCAGAACTGTACCTGTTTCCAGCAGCCAGACGCCCTGTGCAATCCTCCGTCCGTCCGAGGTCCTTCCACTTCGTTTCCCTCCGGTCGAGGTACCCGACTTCCGGTCACGAGACCGGCACGTTCACGTAAGCAAGGCGTGGGAATTAGCGTTCGCTATTTCCCCGCCGTTCGGGCCTAAAAACGTAGGGGTAGGCTCCCTCTTTCGCATTTTCACGAATACACGCTTTCGTTAATATCTCCATTCGTGCCAAAAAAACGCACGAACGTTCGGCTCATTTCGCTATAATTTTATGCTTTTTCGTACGGAAACAACCGAATAAATATTTCATGTTTAAGCTCATTATTATCTGTATTCACTTTTCCATTCGGTTATTTCTGCACCAACCTATTCGTATGGTCAAATTCACGTACACCATCTTACTAATTTACATTCGGTTATTTCTATTCTTTTAAGCTAAGCTTGCATAAGTTCTAATCACAGTCCTACTATTATTTATTCCTTCATATGAGTTTGCGGTTACATTATATGGTTAACTACCAGCCCTGTGTTTTTCTACCTTGTTAAACCATTTAAAGTATTTTTCTGTAATAAACAAGTTATACCCTTTACACATAATCCGTACTATTCCTTGCACATAAATCACGCTGTCACATCTTTTGGCTTTTACAGATTGCATCGGTCTCTTGCTTTTCTGCATTAAAAGTTATTTCAAGGTCCTTTTATTACAGGAACAGGTATGGTTTTTTATCACCTTGAGTTATCAGGTTTTATCAATTATCTCCACACCTATTGCTAACTATGGAATTTGTCTTGGTTAAACCCTTAGATCCTTGTATTAATCTAAGCTTCCACCGTTTCTACGCAGTTAACCTGCCACGATTAAACAATCTCTGTACTTTAAACAAAGGTATAGTTCACTCTCTTTTCAATACTAGACCTCACGCGGTCTCAACTCCATTACTACCTTCCCTCAGGCTTACGCCCAGGATACGTTATCTCTTTACTACTTGTCTACACAGACTTTCGGTCATACGGCCACCAGGCTCAAGAAGACACCAAAATCCTGACACGGTACTCAGCCATACCTTCAGGTACTTACATCCTTACTCAAGTACGTCCATTCGCTACCCCAAGGCCTCATTCTGCCTTCTCACTCATATCCAAAATCATCCCATTCCTACACCTAAACCTCCCAGATCCCTCAATGCAGGATCTCACGTCGTGCCCCTTACAAACCTTCTCCCTATACTATTCATACGACATCACTATACGTATAAACACATCAAACATCTGTCTTAAACCCCCAGGATGCTTCCTCAAAGACAACATTTAAGACAGACTCTCTACACTTACCAGGAGGCTCCAGATACCATTTGCGACCAGTCAAGGTTAGTATCCACACACCATTCCAGTCCTCTAACTTTACCCTTTAGCATACTATCGAACTGGCTATACGGCACAGGCTAATGCCTTAGCCCACCCTATCAGGAAATCTGATCCCGCGAGGCCTACCACACCCCACCCCACCTCAACACGGAGGTACGGCCCCACGCCCAAATCATAGTTATAAGCCTCGCATGCCTTACTACAGGGCTCTAGTTAGGGCCTCACCTGTCACGGCCACACGTTTTGATTTCTCTTATCGTCACCGAGAGGCCAACATCCCGCCACCACATCTGTGGCACCTACGTCATAAGCCAAATCATAGGTAGAGCCTCTCATCGCCACTTGGCATTAGCAGGGCCTCACCTATCCAGTCATTCAACAGTTAAGTTTTTCGCCTCGGCATCTAGCATTAAAGTCCAGTTCTTCAAGACACACCACTCCCCATACCCCCCCCCTTTTCTTACCTCACTCCCCTTCTAATATATCTTTCACATAATCATTCCTTTTAGTATGTCCCAAGAACCAATTCCAACCGAAGAACTGACAGAAGAAGCACCATTCACGCCAATCAGACCCGTGTCTCCAGGCGAATCACTCACTCTTTCAACCCCCACGTCCTTGAGAGCATGGACTATTCCCAAAATCACAGCCGAGCTTAGGCTCAGGGGAATCCCCTTTCCGGCCACAGCTAGAAAGGCAGAACTTTACAGGCTGCTTACCCACCAAGTCCCCGAGCCTCGGCCGGGAACTAGCTCTCAAGGACAACCACCAAGTAACAGCACGGCCACCCAGGATACCCTGGCAGATATCTTGGCCAATCTACAGGCCCTCAATAGCAGGCTGTCTAAGGTGGAGAGCGCCATCTCCTCCTCAGGTACTAACACCGTAGTCCCAGTCTCTACCACGGCTGTACCTGCCATACCTTCATGTCCCTCTATACTCCCCCCTCCAGCACCTGGCACAGCCATCACACCTTTCGAGTCACCAGCACACTCCGTCCCAGATTCTATCAGGAAAGATATCCTTGACGGGAAGGATGTGTGTCTGGTGTCTTTACTCATAGCCTCTCAGGATGTACTCGAGAACAAGGCATACAATTATGGTGACATCTCTGTTGTGCTTAAAACGAGGGATCCCAGGCTTAATAAAAAATTGTCTATCCCA
The DNA here is from genome assembly GCA_933207985.1 of Pelobates cultripes. Taxonomy (NCBI): domain Eukaryota; kingdom Metazoa; phylum Chordata; class Amphibia; order Anura; family Pelobatidae; genus Pelobates; species Pelobates cultripes. Next base: position 189,137,075 of record OW240915.1, read on the forward strand.
CAGTTTGTGATAGCTTTCGGGATATACCGCGACGTCATTTGCACGGTGTATCCCCATAGGAGAGAAGAGCTAGATCTCTATCTCCACAAGGTAGTGGATCTAGGCATCAAGTACGGGGGCTCTTCCTTCTATGACTACCACAAGTCAGTCTCAGCGAAGGCGGCGACCCATCTCAAGCAGTTCAACATTAGAATGAACTGGGGTCAGATGGACACTGAACTTTTCTGTCGCCACTTCGCCGGACTCAGGCCCCCGGCTTGTGCCATCTGTAATTCCACATCCCACATGGCGGACTTATGTCCCGTCGAACCAGATCCCACCACCTCCACTCTCACCCCTCACCCCACGTTCACACCTCACTCCTCTTTCACCCCTCACAAGCCAGCGGGTGGTCTCCGGGATAAGCTGGGTAGGCCCATCTCCTTTTTAGGTAAAGCACAGGTGTGCAATAATTTCAACGCAGGCTCCTGCAGTTTCAGCGCCTGTAGATTATTGCACATCTGCTCCATATGTTTCAGGGCACATACCAAGACCATGTGTCCAGCCAGGTTGTCACCAAACAAATGACTAACCGACATAAATATCGACAACCTGGTTTTTTATCTAAGGTGTCACCCCAGCAGGCACTTAGTGGATTTTCTCACCACAGGTTTCTCACAAGGGTTTCACACAGGCATAATAGCCATTCCCCCAGGTACACTAGAATGTCCTAATCTCCAGTCTGCACGTTTAGACCCAGTCGCTGTAGACACTCTCATTTCCGCAGAAACCACAAACGGTTTCATGATCGGTCCTTTCACCTCTTCACCGTTTTCCTCCTGGCGCACTAACCCTATTGGTATTGCTATTCACAAATATTCTAATAAAAAACGTCTCATTATCGATTTATCGGCACCGCACTCCTCTTTTGTTCCAAGCATAAACGCACTCATTCCAGCAGACGAATTCTCTCTGCAGTATGTCACCATCGACGACGCCATACAGTCCATCATGACATCTGGTAATCGACCCTGGCTCAGCAAAACAGACATCACTAACGCCTTTAAATTACTGCCCATACACCCTTCACTCTGGCACTTACACGGTGTTAAATGGCGAGGGTATTATTACTTCTCAACACGACTCACTTTTGGTTCCCGAAGCAGCCCCAAACTTTTCGACATTTTCGCAGAGTCACTATGCTGGCTGCTTCTGAACGTCATCAGGTGTCACTCTGTTATTCACTATCTAGATGACTTTCTACTGATAGAGCCAGGGTCATCAACACCCACAGCAATCAATAATACTACCGCACTTTTTTCCACACTGGGAGTCCCTTTGTCCCCAGCCAAAACTATAGGACCCACAACAAAGTTGACCTTTTTAGGCATAGAGCTCGATTCTGTCAAACTCAGAGCTAGCCTTCCACACGACAAACTTCACGATTGAGAGGGGAGATAGACACGTTCCTGCGGAATGACGTTTGCACCAGGAGAGAACTTCAGTCACTTCTTGGATCTCTGAACTTCGCCATGCGCATCATTCCGCAGGGAAGGTCTTTTATTTCCAGACTTCTTTGCCTGCTCCATGGAGTCCCAGACTCCGGCACAGTTTCTTTGGACCCCCACGCCAAGGCTGACTTGGCTATGTGGGGGAAGTTTTTGAAAGACTGGAATGGTATCTCCATGTTTATCCCCCCTCTCTCCACCTCTTCACCCATCATCCACACGGACGCAGCAGCCAACACCGGTTTCGCAGCCATTTTCGGGAACCACTGGATTAGGGGCCACTGGCCCACTGAGACGGATGCCTTGCCAGGATTCAGGGAGACCTCAACCCTATTTGAAATTTACCCCATTGTGGCGGCCGCACACACCTGGGGTCATCTCTGGTCCGGCAAGGCAGTAAAATGCTACTCAGATAACTCGGCAGCTTGCGATATTATTAACAAAGGGCGCTCATCATCCCTGACCATCATGCGGCTGATTCGCAAGTTGACCTGGCTGGCAGCATCCAATCAGTTTCACTTAGTATGTTCTCACATCCCGGGTATTCACAACACCGCCGCTGACGCTCTTTCTCGTTCTCGATTCCAGGCATTTTCTCAGGCACTCCCAGCAGCTCACCATCAGCCATCCAGGACACCACGGTTTCACGAACTAATATTGGATTAAGCACACTCTTGCTTCACGCTAGATCACTCACTCACCAAGCATTATCACCCAACACTGCTATCACTTACAATAGGGCACTTAACATATTTAACAAATTCACTGCAGAATTCGGGCTACAAGGTGACTTTTCTATCCAAACCATGGTGTCTTTTGCCTCTTTCTGCCACCTACACCTTAATCTGTCACACAACACCATTAAACTTTACCTCACCGGGGTTCAGCACCACAGCCTCACCAATTTTCCTAACAGCACCCCCTTTTTGTCTTCATACCCCATAAAAAAGGTCTTGAAAGGTATATCAAAGGTTTCACCACCACTCGCAAGCACTAGATTACCCATAGACGGGCCTATCTTCAGGTCTCTTAGCAATCTCCTTGACACAGCCCCATTTGATAGCTACACCAATACGGTGATAAAATCTGCCATATATCTCGCTTTCTACGGTTTTCTCAAACCTAGAGAGTTCACAGTGATTTGTCAAGGAGATATCGCACGATGCCTTAAAACTTCACACCTCACCAAGGTAGAGGATCACTACCTCCTTTCTATCCCTACCACTAAAACCAACCGGTCAATACATCCTACAATAATTCCTCTCTTCCCTACTGATAATGCCTGGTGTCCGGTGAAAGTTCTCGACCAACTACGGTCAACTCTTCGCACTCACCTGCCAGACTCTCCGCTCTTAACATTACAAGGGCACCCGCTTACCACGGCAAAATTGATGTCACATGTCAGAACCCTGTTATCTAAGCTCGGACACAACCCGGCTGCATTCTCCGGGCACTCCTTCCGCATAGGAGCCGCCTCAGCAGCCTCAAGCACAAACGCACCGGTCCACATCATCAAAAGGCTCGGGCGATGGAAATCCTCCATATATAACGCATATATTCCGCAACCAGAGAAAGAGCTTCGCCAAGCTTTCAGAAACTTGGTCTTGTAAAATGCAATAAAGTGTGTATTTTCTCGAATTTATCTTTTTGCCCTCTTTTATTTACAGGCCCACTCGTACGTTGGTTTCGGCACACCACAACCAACTTTGCTCACAGTTACTATCCATCACGTATTTAAATTCCGAGCACAATATATAAATATAAATATATATATATATATATATATATATATATATATATATATATATATATATATATATATATTGTATGTATATTTACAATGTGCAACTTATATTAATCTACTTTTGGTTATAGAGCCTATGTTACCTTTCAAACTGAGTTATCCATAATAAACTCCAAATTACATGAGCAGTGTTTATAAATTTAAACATGTTATCTATAGAGTTTCAACAAATTAAAAATATAAACCTATATCATAATATAATAATATCCATATATCCAATTGTCAATTTTTTGATAGTAAGTGTAATAATTTGTGACGGTGCTCCCCCACAACCTTATTTTTTTTTTTCAATAATAAATGACTCATCTTGTACAAATAACATATATAACATTAGAAAAAACACAAAAATAATTATTGTGCCGGCCATAATAACCAACTAATAAATATAAAGCCTTCAATGTCATTGGAGCCTACTTGTTCGGATCTTTATCCCCTAATATAATCCAAAATATCACTGCCACAATATTATAGAATTTGAATATAATTAAATCTGTATAATTTCAGCAGCCAAAATTGTTCAACCTTGCTATCTTACAATAACATATCCCCATATATCCTAACTACATAGCTTCTATTAGTGTACATTTTCACATTTTCCCCAAATATAATTACTAATTATAATAACCGTGCTCTAGTACATCTTGTACTCTTCCCAATAGTAAGTGATTCATTTTTAAGACTCAGTAGTATTATACAATAAGTACAGAATCTCTCCTCTTCATGTGGATATTCTGGTTCTTTAACAAGATAATTCCCATTGAGTAATTCAGACTAAACTCTAAAGTATTGGAAAAAAAAGAAAAAAAATCCCCATCCCACACAGTCCCATTTTTCTATTTTAAGTCCAACTGTTAAGAGTCTTGAACCTTAAAGATATCCTGGTCTTGGATCCATTGTTTCAACTTTAATGGCGTTTCAAACATGTATCTTTTGCCTTTATTTGTATATATTATTCTAGTATTTGCACTAGGCAATAATTCTTTCTTGTGCTTCCTGGTTTGGAATAAAATATCAGAGAATATCTTGATAGATTCATATCCAGATCCTTTTGGTATCTTCTGGGCTAATGAGATTATGTTCTGTTTGAATCTGCATGATTGACAACGAACGGTGACATCTCTGAGTAGGTGCTCAGGGATATTTGCAGGTTCCATAGGTCTGTGGAATCTCTCAAATGAACGTGAATAATTGTCCATATGGACACTCAAAAATGTGAGAGTCCACTAAATATTTTTCTAGTTGATTGTTTAATTCATTTTCTGGAATTCCTCTAATTCTTAGATCGCATCTCTTAGATCTGTCTTCATAATATTTTATCTTTTGTTCCATCATAACGATTTTCTAACTTTCTATTAATCGCTCTCTGATCAGTCAATTGTCTCTCAATATATTCTATTTTTTCTTCCATCTGTTTCAATCTTTTACCCAATTTCCTGAAATCTGATCTTAAACTTTCAGCACTCATCTCCCTTTTCTCATATTTTCGAAATGTGAGTCAAAACACTTTGAAGATATTCGGTATTTTTTTTGTTCCACGTATTTGATTGGTGAAAACTATAAGGGGAGTCCTCTATATTGTAATTATATTAGATTATCTACTGATATAAAGGTATATTTATCAGTCTTGGTGTCAGCTCCTGTAAAGAAATGTAGTAATCTTTTTTTTTCTGACTTTTATTAATGTTTTTCTCCTTTCTTTGTGTTTGTTTTGGTCCATGAATAGTTTTTTTTTGTTAGACAGTAGTGACAAGAACTAAGAGGTGAGAGGAAAAACAAAAACGTCTTCCTCAATGCAAATCAACTGTTGCTTGACCTTTTGACTATCAGGTATTTAAAATTAACCCGATATTACAGTGAATCTTTGAATAAAAGAGATTGTCATGCAGTAGAGAGGCAGAATCTTCCCTTGCCTTTACCTTCCTCCCTCCTTCTCTTGTAGGTGGAAAGATATTGCTACCAGTTACCCTATTGCAATCTCTTTGGATAATTATCTTATGGTCTTGAGAGATAATATGGATTAATGTTTGTTTTTTTTTTTTTTTTTTTAAAGTCAGGTGCCAGTAATGAAAATTTATTTTAAAAAATCATGCTCTGCGCTGGTGCACCTCATGGCATGTTCATAGTCAATCGGTCCTTCAAAAGTTCCTAATCTTGTCTCCTCTAGCCCTCATCACATGCACTGGACCCAATGCGTGTCCCTATGTCATCAGTCCTACCTCCCTGACAAGTGATGCCCTGTTGATTGAACTTTAATCACACACAGGCTATTAACTGAGCATGAGATAAATTCAACATAAAATACACTGCACAATTAAGGATTTAATGTTTAAACATTAAATCTCTTTTTACAGGATATGTGTAGGGAGACTGTGGAGGTGTGACTAGGGATACATAAATAAAGTGACTTACTCCTAAATGGCGGATAATTGAGCAGTTAGACTGCAGCAGCATGGGGAAAGATTTACACACCACAAATACTCCAGAATGTTAAAGTTGCTTTGGTGCTTACAGTGTCCCTTTAAAGGTAAATAAATACAACTATTTATTTAGGATACATTGAGATCTTATTTTCAAGTATGTCCTGGGTCCATAAAACATTGCATTGTTATAATAGGTTACTGACACATCCTGTTCCTGTCTGCAGATCATTTCTGGCCTTGTATTCTGATATCCAGTACTCTTTTTACAATTCTTGTTTAGTTTTTCCTGCCCTGTCCATGTCCTGTTCTTGTTTCCCTTGTCTTGTGTACATGTTCTGCATTTTGTCCTGCTCCAGTTCTGGGTTCTTCTAGTCTTGTTATCTTGTTTTGTGATTGTTCTAGTCTTACCTTGTTTCTAGTACTCGATACATATCTGCATAATATCAAGCTACTGGGATCCACAGAAGCTGCATCACGGCCCTGGTATGTGGCCGCACAAACCCTGGCCGCCACCCGTGACAGTTACAATTACAATATTAGTCAACCAGTGGGCTAATTCTCCCACCCATGTAGCTGGCAATACCCTTGACCTCATAATATCCGCAACACTCCATTTCCTCTCTCTGATCACCACCTCTTATCATTTGCTCTCGAGTACCCCCTCACCCAACAACCACAGCCTAACCCCACTCAACTCAGGAGGAACCTTAATTCTATTGACCTCCAGCAGCTGTCAGCTGATATTGATTCACAACTGTTATCCATCCCTTCCCTCTCCTGTCCCTCACTAGCCATCTCCACATATAACACTACCTTCACCTCTGCCTTGAACACTGCAGCCCTGCTCCAAACATGCCATTCAAGGAGGGCACGCACCCAACCATGGCGTACTAAATCAATACGCTACCTGCAAAGATGCTCCCATTGTACTAAACGCTTCTGGAGGAAGTCTTGCACCTATTCAGACTTTCTCCATTATAGATTCATATAGTGTTCATACAGCGCAGCCCTTGCCCTCACCAAACAGTCATACTTTCCCTCTCTCATTAGTTCATGCTCCCGCAATCCCAGGTGTCTCTTTGACACCTTTAATTCTCTTCTTTGCTCTGCTGTGGCTACCCTCCAAACTAACCTCACAGCTGATAGCTTTGTATGTTACTTTCCCGACAAGATTAAACAGCTAAGGAAAGTGTTGTAAATAAAATGTCTCAATATGTAACCTATGTATAAGGATGACTGTGGCAGGGTGATTGTGACAGAGTGACTTTGTGTGAGGAGTGGGTGTGGGAGGTATCTGTGACATGGTGACTGAGTGTGGGGAGTGGGTATGTGTGTGTGTGCATGTGTAATGTGACAATGTGAGTAGCAAGGTACATTGTGTTTGGAGAGCTGTATTACTCTGTCCAGCCTCCCCACACAGAGTTGCTGGTTTATATATATTTATATATACATATACACACACAGACACACATTTTCAGCTGAGCCCACCTTCTACTTACCTTTTTGAAGTGAGTATGGCTCTATTTTTCATTTCCTTTTGGTCCAGCAGTTTCTCTGGTTGTCCAGTGGGCTGCTAATGTGATTTGTACCACTTACTGGGTGCAGACCAGGCATTTTGGATGTTGGATGCCCCCTCCTGGACCAGGATGAGGAGAGAAGCTTTCAGCCAGAGGTGCCGCCTGCTCTGTGAGTAGCACAGGGCCGCGGAGGGCGAAATGTAGATCTCTCCATCAGCCGATGTAGCTGTGCCGGGCTTAGCAGAGCTGGCTCTATAATGGTAGAGCCGGCTCTGATGTCCTGACAGCCATTGCAAACAACATTCGTTTGCAATAAACTAACTTCATTTGGAATAGTTAAAATCATGTATTCACGAATTGCAGCATATGACTGTATACACTGGAAACCATGTATACACGATTGGTAGCATTAACCCCTTAAGGACACATGACGGAAATATTCCGCCATGATTCCCTTTTATTCCAGAAGTTGTGTCCGTAAGGGGTTAAGGGGGTTAAACAAGAGGTCATTACAAAGGGAGCCAACAAAAATGTAGTTAAGCAATCTGAAAATGTGATAGTTCTATATGTACTATTATTATACCTTATATTGTATTCTGAAAAAGTTGTTATGCTTTGTTTGTTAATATATGCTATGCAAATCCTTCCAGTAGTATATTTGATTAGTGATATTCCTGTCTATCTATCCTCTACCTACCTTTTTCTGTCTAAATATCTCTCTGCATGTATGTCTATATTTTTCTTTGCCTGTTTGTTCTCATTCTGTCTGTTTATATGTCTGTCTTTGTTTCTCAGACATTTTTCTCTGTCTGTGAATCAATCTACCTTTCTACCTTTGTACATGTATCTATTTCTCTGTCTGTCAATATATATGGATGCTACACTTTTGTCAGTGATTAGTAGTTAACTCTCCGTAATTATGTGTTGATTGTACTTTATCGTGCTTTGTCAGTTTCTCAGCAGAGTTGAAACAGTGTGAAGTTTCCATTAGCTGGACAAACCCCTTTCTGCTGTCAGCCTGCTATTTAATGTGTCACCAGGCTAAACTGCATTTCTTGTAGCATGTGTCAGCAGTGGTTTCGTGTTTTATAAGTGTATTTTGAGGGGGCGCTTACTGGAAAAATGGGGAGCGTTGTTACACTGAGATCTTTTTAACAATGTTATACTGTGTATAGTCATGTTCATTGACAGGAAAAAATTGCATACATATACACGCATCACACGTTTTGGCCAAGAGGCAATGTTTTTTTCACGGAAATAGAGACTAAAAACTTTTTTTAAATTTCATCTCGTACTATTAAGCTTGGGAAATGAATGTATAGAAACAAATGTGTGTACATATTTATCTGTAATATTAGTATTGAAAGGATTTCTGAAATAATAAATATTGTAAACCAAAATATCGATCTCAATTTGTATATACAAATAAGTGTGTACATGTGTCTTTGGCTTTAATGTAACAATATTGTGTATTATTCAAAGGTTAACATAACTATACAAGTTCATTTTTAAAATGAGATACAGATTTATATATCATTTTTTATTTTGGTTTTTCTACATCATATCTGTAGTTTGACACACTCACACTTTGCACCATTCATGGCAACATACATTCTCAATATTTCAAATGGACAAAGATGGACACTTTCATCTTAGGGTTGTGAGTTGGAGTGTGGCCATGAGTGGGGATGTTCTGTGAAATTTTAGGTTTCTTATTAATTACAATTTGCGCAATTAAAATGTAGTTTAAAAACATTTATTGTTGTTTAACGATACATGGCTTTGAGTAATATTGCTGTGGAACTTTGTTATACACTCAGACAAACCACCAATATGGAGTTCATAGAGTAGAGGGACATAAGGATAGAAAAGAGGGAAAGATACATTTTGGCTCAAAATAGGGACTGTGCTTCTAAGGGACACTTGGGATGCATGCACCTATTGAATATTCAAATTTTTCACATGTAGGCACTATTACTTGACACTTTGTCTGTTTAGAAATTCGACGTAGGATATAATATTTTTGAAAATAACATTAATAAAAGGAACATCCAGATTCAGATCAAACAAAGGAATAAAAAAAAATTAGTTTTACTTACAAAATGCAAACAGAAATAGTGTTTGTGTTTTTGTTTCTCTTCCTCCCATACAAGGTGTGTCCTGACTATGCCTGGACTGAACGGGATTGTGATGTCAATTGTTACATTTCTCACATTCAATTAAAAGAAAAGAAAAAATCACAAATAGGTTAACCTAATGTAATGTAGCTAATGTAAGAGAGCTACAAATGAACTTTGATGTTAAAGGACCACTATAGTGCCAGGAAAACATACTCGTTTATCTGGCACTATAGTGCCCTGAGGGTGCCCCCACCCTCAGGGACCCCCTCCCGCCGGGCTCTGGGGAGAAAAAGGGGTTAAACACTCACCTTTCTCCAGCGCCGGGCGGGGAGCTCTCCTCCTCCTCTCCGCCTCTTTTCCTCCTCTTCGGCTGAATGCGCATGCGCGGCAGGAGCTGCGCATGCATTCAGCCAGTCTCATAGGAAAGCATTCATAATGCTTTCCTATGGACGCTTGTGTCTTCTCACTGTGATTTTCACAGTGAGAAGCACGCAAACGCCTCTAGCGGCTGTCAATGAGAAAGCCACTAGAGGCTTTATTAACCTATTTATAAACATAGCAGTTTCTCTGAACCCTAGCCCTAGCTGGACCAGGCACCCAGACCATTTCATTAAGCTGAAGTGGTCTGGGTGCCTAGAGTATCCTTTAAATCCAGACATTTAACACTATATTTAATGGAGTTAAGTTTGTATACATTTTTTTAAAGGATTAGAAAGGCTAATAATAAGTTTAAGATTAAAACATCAAATGTGTTATTGAGCCTTCATCAAAAAGTTACAAAGTGGTATAATAAAAATAAAATAATCACCTTACACATTCTGTCAGTGATATTTTTGAGTGATTATTATATTGTTATATGATCCGTCTACTGATGTTTACAATTGGATGTATTACTGCACCTTAAATATCTGGTTTACTAAAGGGAAGTTTTATTGTGAAAGTGTTACTCCAAGTATCATAGCCACTTTAGACCACTGTAGTGATTATGATGCCAGGAGTACCCGGTCCTCGTTTCCCATTTTGCAGTGGGTTGTCCTTTAACATGGTTCCTTGCCGGGCACTAAGGGTCCATTGTGGTCAGTGCCGAGCATCAGGTTTCTTCATAGCTGACCGCTCTCTGCCATCATCACTGAAATATGAACTTTTTTTTTTTTTTTTTTTAAGTGATGTCACAAACAGAGGCAGAAATAAAAAAAACACTTTGGAGTAGTTTTTTGAGCTTTAAAACTATGCTTAGTAAATATGAAACATATCAATGTGAATTTCTCCTAATAGTTTGTCTTTCACTTTAGATATTGAGAATAAACACTTGAGTGTTTTGATATTCCCTATTAAAATATAAACTTTGCTTATAAAATTGTACTTGTTTCCCTCGGTATGAAAAGTCCATTTGTACCAGATGTTTCTCCCATTGTACTTTATTTAACTAATGCATACACCTACCACTCCATGTCTACGCCTCTCAATCTTGCCCACGAATTGTGCACATTTTTCCTTTCTTTCTAACCTTTTTATGGATGTGTAATATGCAGTCTAAAAAACTTCCGATGTCAATGTGGCCAAATCTGATATATTAATTTCCTTTTCTAGAAATTGTAAATTGCATAAGTAGCAACTATAATAAAGTGGGCTGTAACATATGTTCTGAAAGTCTAGAAAGCCACCACAAGTTTGTGTTCTGAGCTCCCCCTGGTGTGAGTAATCTAATACAACAGCTAAATTAGGTTAACTGTTCAACTGCATAAACATAATACCAAGTAAAAACTAAAAAAAATTATAATTTCATAATATATGCTTCAGCATTAAATATCTTTTCTATGCCACATTTTGTAAAGTCTATGGTTTGGGCTAGAGCTAAGTTTACAAATACAGAAAGATAAGTTCTGCACTCACTCCCATCATTCCTTGGCGGCAGCAATGACTACAATACACATCAGCCCCAATATATGTAGTAAAAACCAAAGAAAATCTTGTTACCTGCGCTCTCTCCTTAATCCCTATGTATATTTAAACAAATGGAGGTCATTTAGTTACTCTAATGGCCATTGGAGGGAATACCTGCCTGCCTGCCAACGTCAAGGCAGACCTCCCTAAGCGGGTCCTACACTGACCCTTCAGCTTGCTTCCTTGAGCTTCTGGCAGAGAAATCTCGAATGAGACAGAGGGGTATTTTTTATATACATCCCTATATATTTATTAACCCTTAATAGGGAACACATGGGATGGGCGGCAGCATTGTAACAAAGCTGTGTGATACAAAAAGTGAATACAAATACAGGAAGATAAGTCCTGCGCTCACTCCCATCACTCCTGGGCGGCAGCAATGACTACAATACTCATCAGCCCCAATATATATAGTAAAAACCAAAAATCCCTATGTATATTTAAACAAATGGAGGTCATTTAGTTGCTCCAATGGCCATTGGAGGGAATGCCTGCCCACCTGCCAATGTCAAGGCAGCTAAGCGGGGGGTTTTCTTTGGTTTTAGAGCTAAGTTTACTTTAATTTTAGTGCAGCACCAGAACATGTATGTCCTGTCTACCTGAGATTGGTGGGATTTACCCTCTCAGCCAGGAGGTGTCCTTAATTCTGCCCTCTATCATTAACAACATACTAATGACATTAATGATATGAGAGTATCTCAATGTCTATGTCTCCCAAACTACTCTCCTGGAATATTAGTGATGGGAGGGGGAAGTAATTAATGACAGCAGATGTAAATAACTGCAGCTCTCCAGGATTGTAATTTTGGGCAGATATGATCCCACCATGCAATGTGCAATTTGAAAAGATGATCTGTCCAAATATTTGTGCAGTGATGTTTAAATAAAGTGATTTGTGATCAATGTGCATTCAGGATCGGTGGTACCATAAGAAGTTAGGGGCATGAAGTCAGGCATGAGCTCCTTAGGGAGCATGAAGTCAGGCATGAGAGGGGGTGCCACAGTGTTCCCCTTGCAGCTGGTCACTCTTATGTAGCCTGGCCTCGTAGACCACGGTAGCGGATCTTCTTTATCCTCTACTTGTCCTTCTCTGACTGGATACAGGATAAAAAAAGAAGACACAAAAGGAAGCTCCTGCTCTGTCCGTGAGGGTACCAGTTCTGGGCCGGCCATCAGGCAAACCAAACAACTGCCTGATGGGCCACGATGACCATGAGCCGAAGGCTCACAGGGGTGATCAAAAGATGTTCCCTTCAATCCCATGCAGACTTAAAGGGACACTCCAGGCACCCAGACCACTTCTGCCCATTGGAGTGGTCTGGGTGCCAATTCCCACTACCCTTAACCTTACAACTGTAAATATTGCAGTTTTCATAAACTGCAATATTTACCTTGCAGGGTTAACTCCTCCTCTAGTGGCTGTCTACTAGACAGCCACTAGAGGGCACTTCCGGGATTATAGCACAGATCTGTGAGGATCTCCAGCGTCGCTGAAATCACCACAGAAAAGCATTGAAAGCAACATGGGATGGGGGGTGGGAGGGAGAGGGGACCTGCAGTGCCAGGAAAACGGTTTGTTTTTCTGGCACTGGAGAGTCCCTTTAAGACTGCATTTCATGCAAGCTCTGGCCTGTACACGCATTGCTGCAAGTTGTGTGTAGGTGATGAAGTGTATATGGTTTGTAGTGTCTGTATAGGGTATCCAGTATGTGTGTGTAATGGATGCAGTAAATGTGTGTGCGTGTGTGTGTACAGTGGCTGTAGCGAGCTTGTAAAAGAGATCAAGTTTGAGTGTATACACATGCACACTGAGCCTACGCTAACATACAGCTCTCCACACACATTCTATCTGGTGTATTTTTTTATTTTTTTTACTATTGTTAGGGACTAACCTCAGGGGTTAAGAGATGAGGAGTTCCATTGTGCTTTAAACATAAGATATGGAACAAGATCGGTTCTGTAAATGAAAAAAGTAGATTTTTTAAAAATATTACTAATTCTATTTGACCGTCTTAACTTAACACTAAGCTTTAGATTATCATAAATCTAAAAATCAAAGTTTAATCTAAAATATCTAAACTGAATATAGAGTTGGAGAAATATTTGGGCATTTTAGTAATTCACTAAATGAAAGCTATATGTACTATAGCATAAAAGAGCCTGTTAAGGAACAAAAAGTATTTTCACTTGTCAGTAAATTGCATTGCAGTTGATCAACTTACTAAATTTTCTTGTTTTTTTCTATTTTGGTCTCCATTTGTAAGTCTGTTGTCAACTCTGTTAAGTCAAAAGACCCCAATATTTCAAGCAGTATGGACAGGAAAGATCTGTTGGGTGCCCAGGAAGTATAGGGTGGAGGAAAAAGCAGTGGAGGAGAAAAAAGTGAACTCTGCAGAGGGGAAGTGATTTTAATAATGACCAGGTGCTGCACTATGCGGTGGTGGATCTGCATGAATGGGTAACACTTTTGGGGAAATCCATATCCAGTAGCTGCGTGGGCTTATTCTAAATGTATGGGTTGTCCAAGAGCTGTAATGTTGCGTAGGGAAACTGAGAGGTTAATGTTACCTTAATGAGACTAATTAAAACAATATACATACAGTAGTTTTTTTAAACTTGGCTGTGCTCATTTACTAGATTACATTAAATAAAGGCAGCTATTTTAAAAGTCAGTTAAACTTCCCAATGTTTCTATATGAAGTCATCAACCTTAATTTTTATTTGTGTGATAAAATGCTTCTCAAATAGAAACAGACATATGGTGCATGTGTGGCCAGTGGTGTATTTAGGATTTGTGTCCGGCACCCCCCTTAGTTTAAATTTTCCACACCACTTCAAGTCAAGGCTGCACTTTGACTGGACACACACACCCATTCACTCAGACACACACACATTTACTCACAGACAAACAGACATTTCCCCCAGCACTCACAAATTATTATTTTTTTATTATTATTTTAAATCCACCCAGCCTCCCTGGGAGAGCTGGAATGGATTACTTACCTTTCCAGTGGGGTTGCTGGTCGGGCAGGCAGCGGGTGGACAGGCTGAGTAGGCAACGAGGGGGCTTTAATCTTCCTGCTCACCTCCCTTGCGCGCTGCTGATATATGCTGGGAGCCGGTCTGATGTCATATTCCGGCTCCCGGGTTCATTAAGTGGCGCGGAGGGAGCGGAGCTGGAATACCTCAGCTGAGTATGCTCCTTTGCTGCCCGCCTCGGGGGTGGGTGTGGGCTCAAAAGTAGCCAGCCGGTAAGCTCTTCAGCCCCCCCAGGACACTAGGCAAGCAAGGGATCTGCCTGGGTGTTTGGGGTGGCTTTTTTTGCCACCCCCTGCAAAGTTCCGCCCAAGGCAGATGCCTTGTTTGCCTCCTGTAAGATATGTCCCTGTGTGTGGCAATTGCCTTGATTCAATCCTGTCCTCATTGGACACACAAATGTAAGTTGTGCCATTTTACAGAAACAGTACTGTTTTCATCAGCAAGGCTGAGAGGGCAGAGTCTATGCCCCAAAGTCACTTTATTAAGATGAAGTGATCTCAGTGTCCTTTTAATGTTCTGGTGTTTACAAACAGCTAGAGAGTGCTAACAAGGTACTAACGATCACATTCAAATATATCTTTCAAGTATGAAAACCTAAATACTTTGAATTATTAATAATAATATTTGCAATCCTTGTAGCTTGATTGTGATCAAAACTGGCGCGTTTGAATAAAGCCGGAACCGGACATGAAGGTAGTTCCGTACTTCTGCCTTCCAACTGCGTTCCACATGTGTTCCAAATATGTCTCGCTTGCGTTCCACTTCTATTATGTTGAAGTTCATAGGGTGCAATACTCTTTTCCCATATATCCTTACAAATAAAAACGCAATTATGTGTATATATCTACAGGGAGTGCAGAATTATTAGGCAAGTTGTATTTTTGAGGATTAATTTTATTATTGAACAACAACCATGTTCTCAATGAACCCAAAAACTCATTAATATCAAAGCTGAATATTTTTGGAAGTAGTTTTTAGTTTGTTTTTAGTTTTAGCTATGTTAGGGGGGTATCTGTGTGTGCAGGTGACTATTACTGTGCATAATTATTAGGCAACTTAACAAAAAACAAATATATACCCATTTCAATTATTTATTATTACCACTGAAACCAATATAACATCTCAACATTCACAAATATACATTTCTGACATTCAAAAACAAAACAAAAACAAATCAGTGGCCAATATAGCCACCTTTCTTTGCAAGGACACTCAAAAGCCTGCCATCCATGGATTCTGTCAGTGTTTTGATCTGTTCACCATCAACATTGCGTGCAGCAGCAACCACAGCCTCCCAGACACTGTTCAGAGAGGTGTACTGTTTTCCCTCCTTGTAAATCTCACATTTTGATGATGGACCACAGGTTCTCAATGGGGTTCAGATCAGGTGAACAAGGAGGCCATGTCATTAGATTTCCTTCTTTTATACCTTTTCTTGCCAGCCACGCTGTGGAGTACTTGGACGCGTGTGATGGAGCATTGTCCTGCATGAAAATCATGTTTTTCTTGAAGGATGCAGACTTCTTCCTGTACCACTGCTTGAAGAAGGTGTCTTCAGGAACTGGCAGTAGGACTGGGAGTTGAGCTTGACTCCATCCTCAACCCGAAAAGGCCCCACAAGCTCATCTTTGATGATACCAGCCCAAACCAGTACTCCACCTCCACCTTGCTGGCGTCTGAGTTGGACTGGAGCTCTCTGCCCTTTACCAATCCAGCCACGGGCCCATCCATCTGGCCCATCAAGACTTACTCTCATTTCATCAGTCCATAAAACCTTAGAAAAATCAGTCTTAAGATATTTCTTGGCCCAGTCTTGACGTTTCAGCTTGTGTGTCTTGTTCAGTGGTGGTCGTCTTTCAGCCTTTCTTACCTTGGCCATGTCTCTGAGTATTGCACACCTTGTGCTTTTGGGCACTCCAGTGATGTTGCGGCTCTGAAATATGGCCAAACTGGTGGCAAGTGGCATCGTGGCAGCTGCACGCTTGACTTTTCTCAGTTCATAGGCAGTTATTTTGCGCCTTGGTTTTTCCACACGCTTCTTGCGACCCTGTTGACTATTTTGAATGAAACGCTTGATTGTTCGATGATCACGCTTCAGAAGCTTTACAATTTTAAGAGTGCTGCATCCCTCTGCAAGATATCTCACTATTTTTTACTTTTCTGAGCCTGTCAAGTCCTTCTTTTGACCCATTTTGCCAAAGGAAAGGAAGTTGCCTAGTAATTATGCACACCTGATATAGGGTGTTGATGTCATTAGACCACACACCTTCTCATTACAGAGATGCACATCACCTAATATGCTTAATTGGTAGTAGGCTTTCGAGCCTATACAGCTTGGAGTAAGACAACATGCATAAAGAGGATGATGTGGTCAAAATACTCATTTGCCTAATAATTCTGCACTCCCTGTACTAAAGAGAAATAAGTTAGTATCACAATCATTTTGAAGATGATAATTCAATGAATGTCATAACAAAGATATTAAAGTGTGTAGCATCAATTTGTCTTCTATATTCAATTGTATTGGTATCATTAACATTTTTAAAGTGATAGTTGTGTGGATATCATAACAAAGTATACAACATCTGTTTTTTCACAGCCAAATGTATATGATTAGATTTACATTTGGAAGTGAAATGTTAACGACAATCTTAAAGTGACGTGTTGAAAAGTAATCATGAATAATTAGAGCAACAAGTTCAATTTAATTTGATTACCATTCTTAAAGTGATAGTTACGTGAATGTCATAAT
Source organism: Pelobates cultripes (assembly GCA_933207985.1). Classification (NCBI taxonomy): domain Eukaryota; kingdom Metazoa; phylum Chordata; class Amphibia; order Anura; family Pelobatidae; genus Pelobates; species Pelobates cultripes. The sequence goes on from OW240915.1 coordinate 189,154,158, forward strand.
AAAGTATAAAACATCTGACTTTTCACAGTCAAATGTACAAGATTATATTTACAATTAGAAGTGAAATGTTAACGACAATCTTAAAGTGACATATATTGAAAGATAATTGTGAATCATTAGAGCAACATATACAATTTAATTATGTTCCCCAAAAACAATTAAAGAATTTCCATTTATTGGAGTAGCACACATACCTATATAATAGAGGAAATAAAATCCTCATATATACAAATAGAGGTCAAAAAAGAGGTCAGGAAAAAGACAATCTACTTTTATTTTAAAGCAATGTGCAATATAGAGATATTATATATATTAGATGTTAAAGGGATATACCACTCTTAAATTATTAATAACATTATATAATATAGAGACCAATTAGATAGATAAGCCCAATATAACTTCTCAGGAGAGCTACATGTATTGTAGTAGAGAACCATGAAAGATGGAGAGGTGACAATACATATTTTCATAACCAAAAATAAAATATAACAGGGAAAAAAACATTAATCCAAAAAACAAACCAAATCAATACCTATATTGCGACCCCTAGGTTCCAAAGTCTTCAATTTGTGTATCCAAAATGTCTCTCTTTTAGACAATTTTTTCACCCTATCACCTCCACGCCAATGAGGTAAAACCCTTTTTAATACCCATACATTTAAAATCCCTAAAAGTAAATAAAGAGCAGTTGGCACAATGGGCTGGTACAGAGTGAGTGGTGAGTTTCTTTTTAATATTACTTAGATGTTCCATTAATCGAACCTTGAGGGCTCTCTTAGTTCGGCCTACATATTGTTTGCCACACAGACATCTCAGTAAATAGACTACAAAGTCCATGTGGCATCCTATCTCTGTTTTGACCTTAAATACCTCTCTCGTCACCATACTAGAAAACTCATCAGTTTTCTCAATCAGTGCTGTAGTGCAGGCCTTGCACAAACCGCAACCCCTAAAGGATTTAGAGTTAACCTGTCAGGATTACAGAATGATCCAGCACGTGGTATTGTATAACACAGAGGACTGATAGGTAACATATACCGGACCTTAGAATGGCCGAACTAACATACCAAAGAATAGTCAGGAATAGCCGAGGTCAAGGGAAACAGAAAAAGACACAACGATAAGGAAAAGCCAGGAGTCAGGGATGCCAGAAAACAGGGAAATCAAAAACAATGCCAAAGTCAAATAACCAGAATTACCAGAATCAATAACACGCTCTCGGACAACCACAAGGGAAACCACAACAGGGCACTGAGCAGGATGAGAACTGGGCCTAAATACCCCTCCTCTAGATCTGATAGGCTGTAACCGGCCTTTGACCCCAAAGTCAGTTACCAGGTTCCCATTTGCATAATTGATGCTCATCATTAATCCTTCTGTGGATTTGGTTGCTGCTCGGCACAACTTTTCCTGTGTGGACAGTAAATGTCATTAACCACATTTTTATAGGCGGATGAATACGTGACATAACCAGAATATCCTCTTTATGGGGTTTGATGGCATAACTAGGAGCTAACATATTTTTTAAGTTCCTTTTTTTTTTAAGTCCCTATTTTTTATGTTATGGCTCTCCAAATATAAAGTGAATATAAATTGCATAGAGCTCATTAACCCCCTTCACCACCAAGCCCTTTTTAATTTAAAAATATTATAACCTTTATTTTATATAAATCATGGTTATTGGTTTTCACTGATACTAGGAAATAAAGAACTCATGAGATGCGCAGGTCTCCCAAACTGAACAGAAAGTGGTCTCGCAGGACCCAGCAGGCGAACAGTATCTGAGAATCAGCATATAAATCATTCAAGAAACATTAGTGCACACCCACCACTCCACAGTGCTCAAAATACAGGGTTACCAGGCAGAGCTCTTCTGGTAGCCCTGAATCACATCTGGCATTAATATTATGTCTTCCACAGCTATGTGTGCAGGAGCCCAAGATAATGCTAATGTCCTTAAAAGGATGACTATGGCAGGTGCCATGGGTTAGGGTCTCATTCCCCGGCATCAGTAGTGGCAAAGTCCACTCCATGAGTTAGTTACAAACCTCCCACGTATGGTGTGAAAATGTTTATTTACACAATTTTATATTTTTCATTTATTCTTTTATCCTTAGATGTTTTGTTTCTAGAAGGAAAAACTTTAGACAGTGTAGAGTATCCTTTAGCTAGTGGAAGCCATGTAATTTGGTCTTGCCACGCTCTGTAAACTTTGCCCCTAATATGCTGGACTTCTCATTTATAGGGAGATTAATTACGCTTGAGTTGTTTCAGTGCTTACAAAGGACCACTAAAGGCTCCCAGATCACTTCAGCTCAATGAAGTGGTCTTGGTGCCAGGTCCCTCTAGTTTTAACCTTGCAGATGAAAACCAACCTCATGCTGAAGAGTTGCATTAACAACGAAACAGCTGTCCATGAGTGGTTCACTGGTTTTGCATCTTTTCCTAAATTGTGTTCCAAGCAGTTGTATACTGCAAACACAGATTAAAAGGAATCCATGTTTAAAATGGAATGAGGCAAAAATGTGATTCTTTGTTAAACTAATTTGCATATGCCCACCCAGAATCCTTTGCGGTTGTAATATCACTGCAGATTTGGGATTTCTGTGGGAAAAGCAAGTCTTATGGTTTGACTGGTGTGCAGATTTTTGTTTAACATTGTATTAACTATCCACAGACTTCAGGTGGAAGGGGTTTTCAATCACAATATTTTCCCCACCATAACCTATTTGGATTTTGCTTCCCAAGCACTACCAAGCCTCAATAAGCAAACCAGTAACCAACCTCATGCTGAAGAGTTGCATTAACAATGAAACAGCTGTCCATGAGTGATTCACTGGTTTTGCATCTTTTCCTAAATTGTGTTCCAAGCAGTTGTATACGGCAAACACAGATTAAAAGGAATCCATGTTTAAAATGTAATTAGGCAAAAATGTGATTCTTTGTTAAACTAATTTGCACGTGCCCACCCAGAATCCTTTGCGGTTGTAACATCACTGCAGATTTGGGATTTCTGTGGGAAAAGCCAGTCTTATGGCTTGATTGGTGTGCAGATTTTTGTTTAACATTGTATTAACTATATATATATATGCATAACAAACATACATTAAAAGAATTGCGGCATCCATCAGATATTACTTTATACTGATTAATACACCCCCTTTGGTCTTTTTGCACTCCACCATCCCCTATTTTTCCTGTATACATATGCAGCAAAAAATGTCAGGAAATAGAAATACATAAGGTAAGATAGACAAATAGAGAGGGAATATTATAATATAAATAAATACATGACTTTATATTGGCAAAATCTTGCAATTTGATAAAGACAAGCATATAACAAGCAATAACAGCAGATCCAAAATGTGGTGTAGGTCGAAAGTAATATTCACAGAAAGTAGATTCTCGGGACCAGTCTGGCCTTGATCCTCCAAGGGGCAACCCAATGAGACCACTTTAGAAGCCATAGCTCCCCTGGTGGAATGAAGTCGAAAAATAGATACTGATACATGCAGCATCTAGGCAAAGAAGTATAGAGCATTTCATTAAATTGTTTATTAGACTGAAAAGGAAAAAAAATAAAAATCATTCCAGAAATTTGAGGCACTATGTGTTCCTTTTTCCTCATGTGACCATTCCCTGCTTATGGAGATATATCTGCAGCATTTGCCCCAACCAGTTGAACATGCGTTCCATTAAATGACAAAGTCCAGGGTGGTATCAAAGACTGTCCTGCCGTTCCATTCGTCAATATGCATGAGCTCTTCTGCAACTTCGCAGTCTATTAGAATGCCATGATTCCCTAATGAAGAGAAAGGTACTTTAGGCATTGGAGAGCACGATAGTGTAAAGCAAGAATGTCAAACTCAAAAGCTAGCAAGGGCCAAATAAACTAGATTTAGTATACGTAGGCCACAACATTTTTTTTTTTTTAAAGTTCGACCAAGAGAAACAAACTAAAATTACTTATATTATTCTCATGCAAACAATATGTAATATGTACATATAAATATAAATAATTTACTCAAAAGTTTCACCTCACGTTACTTACGGTCTCAGTAGAAATGCCACTGTCTGGAGTGTCGGCTCCGCTCACTCCCCCAGTCCCTCTGCAATCTCCAGGTAGAGTAAAGTATGGCTGCACACTACGCTTCTACCCCCCTTCCATCCATCTCCCATATGTCTCTCTCCCTTCCATCCATGTCTCTGTTCCCCTCCATTCCATGTCTCTCCCACATACATGTCTTCCTCTACCCTCTTCCATCCATGTCTCCTTCTCCCCTCTTCCATATCTCTCCCCCTACATCTGCCTTCCCCTTCCATTCATGTCTCCCTCCCTACCCATTCCATCCATGTCTCTCTTCCATTCATATTTCCCTCCACCCATATCTCCCTTGCCCCATCCAAATCTCTCTCCCCATGTCTCTCCCTAAACATTCCATCCATGTGTCTCCCCATCCACATCTCCCACCCCCACATGTTTCCCCTCCTCTATTTTCAGGCTGCTGTACCCCACCTTGGGCGCCGGCTTTGCCCTTCCATTTTACTTGACAGGGGAGCATCTCACTCTCCATCGGCACACTGACAAATTAAGCGCCGGGTAGTCACATGACACCCAGAGCTCATATGCAGAGCATGTGGGGGAGGCGCTTCCCCTCTTAGTGTACTGTGCGTGTGGTTCCCTTATGGATCCACACATAGCCTTGAGGCGCAGGCCAAGTCAAGTGATTTGTGCCCCCTTGACCGGCACTCCTGATTGGCTGGGCCAAAAAAAAGTTGTGAGCCTCGAGTTTGACATGCTTGGTGTAAAGTCCCTGGGGAAATGGCATTAATGGAGACCGACAGCAGGCCAATCATTCTCATGATCATTGGTCAAGACAGTACTCAACTGATTTCTTTATTGATGTTCTTCACTCTGGAGGGAGGTAAATGAAGAAAGCCTTGAATGGAAGCTATGGTGAACCCCAGGAATACCATACGCTGCAGTGAGAATTGACTTTACATCCTAATTGGTGGAGCATAAAAGGTGTAGTTTGATGATACCTTTCCCCATCCCAGAGAGTTGGTTAACGATGATTCAGCATGCATTTTTAAAATTCATATGGCAAGGTAAAAAAATAAATAAATAAAATTTAAAAAAAACAAGAATGGCTAGTAAATACTCAGCCACTTTATTCCATAGTATTATCACATAAATGCCTTTATCCAAGAAAGAACGCTGGTATGAGTTTGAGCAGGGGCTTTTGGAAGAAAGTAAAATGGTTAAATTGTTTTAGTCCGTGCTAGAGTCTAAGTCTTCATTTCTCAAATTAAGTGCTGGAAGTATTGTAGTAAACTCTATTCTGAAAATGTGGTAAAGATAAAATAAAATATGAAAACGAAATAATTTATAATTAAAACTCTACTCTTTAAAATTCTTGCAATATTAAAGACTTAAAATTAGACCGATGGACCAATGCTGGTATTGAGAACATTTCAGATGTAATGGTCCTAAGATTATGACATTTGAAACTATCAGAGAAAAATGTACTTTACTACTCTGAATACTTGAAAATTTACAAGGATTAAAACAAATTTGAAATTTTTGCCTTGCAGAAAATTTTTAAATGTATGAGGCTTGGCGTAAACTTGTAACAAGTTATGTGATAAAAAAAAAATATAAACATTTTCTTAAAAAAAAATGTGCTGATATTCTGAGAATGTCCGAACCACGTTTAATATTTCCAGCATTTAAAAAAAAATAAAAAATTTAGGAACAGAATGGATTTATGCATGGAATTTAGTTTTGAAAACCATAAACTGTTTGAAGTTAACAGAACTACAACTCAAAATTATCAATAGACTTTATTTAGTACCTAGTCTTTTAGCCAAGATATACCTGAATGTTGATGTGTGCTGGAGATGTAAGGCCAATAGAGGGGATTTTATACACATCTGGTGAAACTAATTTAATACAATTTTACATTCTCAGATCCAAATTATTACAGAAGTAAATGTACCTTTTAGCCCTGAAATATATTGAATTTTGAATTAATTAACGCCAATAAAAGTCTGAAAATATTCCCAATACATATAATGGTGACAGCAAAAATTATTGTTGCCAGATACTGGAAACAAGATGTACTGCCAAAACGGTTCTTAATAAAAGAATAATTGTTTCAGTTAAAGGTGGAAAAAGGACTAGTTAATCCTACAAGATAAAACTGAGTATATTGTAAAACTGGATAGACAAAATTACTCTATCAATTGACGCAAAGTAATGGATCTCTTTCTCGGTTAAAAAGTCCCTGCAAAACAAAGGCTTTCTGCTTTTGCTTGGACTGTATTCCTATTCTCATTTATCTTCAATAAAAGAGATAAAAAGTATAGCTAAGGTTGGACTAGAAGGTACTCATCGCTCAATGTTTTTATGTAGATGTTTGTAACTAACTCTAAAGAATGATGCATTTGTTAAAAATATGTCAATGTGATCTGCATGTGTTTTCTGGAAGAAAAAAAATTAAAACCATTAATAAAAAAAAAAAGTAGTGGGGGCGGAGCCTAACCACGGACCCGATTTCCAAAAGCTCCTAGGCCCACAACTCTAATCCTGCCGATATCGGCAATATTAAGCACAATCCAGCCACATCACCCACTGAACCGGACCCAGTAGGGCAAGAGGAACCGACTGATGCCTTTTTTCCAGGCATCAAAACCAACGAGGAGGAAGCACAGGCCTGAGGCCTACCGAGCACTCCACAGCCTGGAAGGAATCCTGGGTAGCCTTACCGCAAGCGGAGCAGACACCCCGCAATCCCAGGAACCACCAGCCTCACCAACACCAATGACAGGCAAAGGTAGGCGCTCTCAAAAGCCCCAAAACCAGGCAGAAGGTCGGGATATCGGGGCCATGCTACAGAGGCCCGCCCAACACAGGCCCACTCCTGCGGAAGATGTGCAAGTTAGGGACATGGGCACAGCGACAGGCCATGATAGGCCTGGGAACTCACAATCTCCGCACACCCCTCAAGCTGAGCAGCATGAACAGCCAGATGACTCAGCACCCACTACAAAGAGGGATTTAAAACTTCTTCTGGCAGAAATTCACAAGTTACTGGCGGCAGACTCCGCATTACTCAAAAAGGAGGTACAGGCAGTCACTGCGAGAGTTCGCACCTCGGAGGAGGAAATACAGACAGTACAAACCCACCTAACCTCCGTGGATAACTCCATACAAGAGCATCAAGCCCAAATCCAGACCTTGTCTCTGAGACTTGCCACCCTGGAAGACGGCCAGAGGCGTACTCACATCAAGATCAGAGGCATCCCCTCAGCGGTCACAGCGACAGAACTGCCACACTACATCAGAAGACTGCTGACAACAGTCATGTCTCACACAGTGGCCAAACGGATAAACATAGACAGTGTATTCCGTCTTCCAAGCCCTACTCACCGCACAACAACATTGGCACGAGACGTCATTCTAAGGTGCGCCACGCTACCTGACAAGCTTCAAATCATGGCGGCAATAAAAGACAAGACACCACTCGCATTCGAGAACTCAAACCTCGCTTTCTTCCAGGATCTCACAAGGGCCACTCTCCAGATCCGCAAAAGTTATAAACCTGTCACGACCCAGCTGAGAAACGCAGGACTGGCTTACCGCTGGGGAGCAAACGGCTCCTTAGTAGTGACTCAAAATGGGACTACACATACGATACCGAATCTGGGAGCTGCGCACACTTTTTTGGGCACCCTGAGTAGTGAGCACACGACAGCACCTTCAAATCCCGAACACCAGGCGACCTCATGGGACCCCGCTTCCATTCCACCATTCACCCCGAGAGAGAGGAACCCACGGCCAGAAACACTGTGACTGAAGGGTGCAACCCCCCCGAGGACCACCTTTTCATCCCAACTTTATTGTAGTTTGTGTTAATAGTAGATTTACTTGTTTAGAATGTATTGTACTCTTCCAACCAAAGTCAACTACACCACACAGCGCCCACACGGGCCTGAGCTCAGCACAGGCAGGAGCAGATTAGGCTGGCAAGCATACACACTAACATCAAATGGCGTACTTTTCCAACGCACACCTCCACCCCCCCCCCATGGCCCCCCTGGGTCAGGGGCCCACAGCGTGGTGGCATATCTTTTTACCGCAACACTACACTACCAAGAGCACACATGCTCACGGTACTCGCGATCAGCTACCACCTTTACCACCTGTAACAAACATGACACATTATAAGTTCTATTTTATATTTTCTATATGACAGAATGCCTGTAACCCGCACAACAGAACCTAAACACATACCACTCCAGGGCATAGGTCATAAACAAAGCACACAGGGACCGCACTTAGAGCAAACAGTAACATAAACTCATTAGTGAGAGAACCCTACCTAGCAGTCCCTGGACAGAGTCTAAGCATGTATTAAAAATAAAAAATTGGATGCTGTTTCTCAAAGCAACACTAAACTCCACATTGTACATGTAATTGTACCTTGCTTTTTCAGTATTCTTGTATACAATCATACGAAATATGCCAATTATCTATTGAAATGTTGTTAAAACGAAGCATCTTGAAAAATAAAGAATTTAAAAAAAAAAAAAAAAAGTAGTTTCAGAGTTAAGACGTCTTGAGACTTAATCTACAAGTCATCGAAATAGATAATGAGACAATCACTTTTTCTGTAAAGGTTTTAGGAGCTTGGTGAAATACCATGGGGCTGATAGGGCGAATGGTACTCTGGTGACTCACCACTTCGTCTATCCACAAATTACAGGTAATCTTGATAATCCTTTGCTATGGGGATTATGAGGAAGGCATGCTTTAGGTCAAGCTTGACCATTCAGTCCCCTATGAGTAACAAATCCCATAAGCAATGAATGCGCTCCATTTTCAAGTGTTGATATACAACATACATATTCAAAGGCTGAAGGTTTATCACTGTGCAAAATCCACCTCCTTTCTTGGGCACCAGAAAGAGGTTGCTGAGGAAACCCGGAGATTGCAGAGGAATGTACTTCCTGAAACACTAGAATTCCGTTGTGTTTTGAAAAAGTAAATGTGTGTGGCAGTTGTTTGAATTGGAGGTATCAAGAACCCTATTCAATATCCCAGCATGATCTGAAGAACCCAAGCATCAGTGGTCAAGGACCACCATGCTCTGGAAAAAAAGCATTAGTCTGCCCCCTACTTTTGGGAAGGAGGGTGAAAAAAAAGTTTTACTTACCATAAGGTCATAAACATGAGGAGTTTGCTTGGTGCCATGAGCTTGCCAATGGCAAACTCTATGGGGGAAGGAATGTTTTGTCTCTTTGAAGGACGTTGTAGAAAGTCCTGGTAAGTAAGAAACATGGGCAACACTCAACACAATGGTGAAAGTATTTTACTTAGGGGTAAGCCACCCCAATAATATAGCAATGTTTTGGCTCCTTGGAGCCCTAATCATGCATAAAATACATCAATACAAAAGTGATTATTGGAACTGCACTCAATCACAGCAGCCACCGGTGCTCCGGAACAGGACCAGCAATCCCAACATGTTAGGGCAGCAAAGAGATTCCCAGGCACTCAGAGTGTTAAAGCCGCAGGCAGATTTATTGAAACAAAAAAGGCAGCAACGGTTCGACCTACTAAGAGGTCTTTTTCAAGCTTGAAAAAGACCTCTTAATAGGTTGAAACATTGCTGCCTTTTTTGTCTTTTTAAGCTTGAAAAAGACCTCTGAGTAGGTCGAAATATTGCTGCCTCTTTTGTCTTTTTAAGCTTGAAAAAGACTTCTTAGTAGGTTGAAACGTTGCTGCCTTTTTTGTTTCAATAAATCTGCCTGCAGCTTTAACACTCTGAGTGCCTGGGAATCTCTTTGCTGCCTTAAAGTACATAAATAATCAAATGTGAATTCATAGTCCCAAGATTCAAATTCAGTAAGCGAAAGAAAGTGTTATGGAATACTGTTAAAAACAAAACATGTCATGGAATATATCCACAGCAGAGAAGAAATTAAATGAAAGGCTGACATGCGGATTTCAATAATCATGAAAATGCCAATTATTTCAAGCCACATAATAGAAAAAAGGCAGAGCAAAATTTCAAGCACATAACCTCCATAAGTATTATATAAAGATATATGTATATCAGCACTTTTTTTAAAGTTACAAAAATTGTACATGTAGAGTTAAAGTTAAGATAAACAGCAAAGATAATATGCATTCAAAAGTCACAAAATTATAATATAATGTAAATAAAAAAAATTACAAAATGGAAGGCCAAACTGTACCCATGTGTGTCAGGGTCTTACCTGAGGTTGCAGTCTGTAGCGCAGATATGTTTGCTCACCCTTGCAGATAGACACAGTCCAAGGTGACCAGGTAAGAAGACACCTGGACTGTGAATCTGTGCACGGGGCTGTGCAGAAAAGGTGTTCCAAAGCAGTACTGACAAGGTCACAAATAACAGCCGAAGTGATAGCCGAAGTCAAAGGATGCCAGAGGTCAGGATAAACGAAGTGTAGCCAAAGTCAAGGGATGCCAGAGGTCAGAATAAACTAAGTGTAGCCGAAGTCAGAAGCCAGGGTCAATATGAGATACAAGTGGAGACTAGACAACAGGAACTGAACACATCCACCAGGATCAAAGACTTGATAATGTTCTCATGGAGGGGCAGTTTATATACCCAGCAGATGAATGATCAGTCTCAGGTGAAGCACAGCAATGACTATAGAATAAGCCCAGCCCCCAGTGCTGCAGACATAGCCAGGAATAATAGGGCTAGAACAGCTTGAAGGAATCGGAACTGCTGTTGCCCAAAGGCAGATAGCAGGCCCAGGACAGCAAAGTACCCAGGTTCAAATCCCTTGTTTGGCACTTGTAGGATGGCCACGTCTGGCCATCTGTATGGCACGGTGAGAACCATGATAATGTGGGATCACCACAGTCCAGGTGGGCATAAGTCTCCATATACAACTGTTTGTCAACAGGATAATGTCTGTCAACACGGCTATTTGTTTAGAATCTGTTCAAATCTATGTCAAAATTCAGAATTTGCCCACCTGGAAAGCCGCCCATAGGAAAGCATTACTCAGTGCTTTCACAGTGAGAATCGCAGAAGCACCTTTAGCGGCTGTCAGTGAGACAGCTAGTAGAGGCTAGATTAACCTTCAGTGAAACATAGCAATTTCATAGAGTTGGTAAATAAGGTAGGTCTCAGTCTAATACGTAGACCACGTGTATACGCTTAACTTTTAAATATTCTGCCCATGTAACCTACAATTAGTCTCTTATGGCATTTCTTTAGCTTACTTGTAAGATTTTTATCCATTGATGAATTCAGGAAATCTGTTGATAAGATTCTGCAATAAGGCCAATCATAATTGTCAGCACTAGGCCCAATGGGCTCTTAATCCGGCCCTACTTGAAGTAAGTGTTTTCTTTTTTACTTTATCAATCTCTTGCATTGTTGTGGAGGGATTTTGGCCCACTCTTATTTACAACATTGCTTCAGTTTATTGAGGTTTGCATTTCATTTGCTTATGCACAGCTGTCTTCAGGTCCCAGCACAGCAGTTCAATTGGGTTGAGGTCTGGACTTTGACTGGGCCATTTTAACACCTTGATTCTTTTCTTTTTCAACCATTCTGTTGTAGATTTGCTGGTGTGCTTGGGATCATTGTCCTGTTGCATAACCCAATTTCAGCGGGGAGAAAGAGGGCATAACTTTCTGGTTTAAATTTTGGTAGATCCAGAGTCAGTACTGCCAAAATTCAAGCATACAATCTAGGTGTCCACCTAACAGTCGAACCATACAGTCTTCGCATATCTTGTACCCCAAAATAAGTAATGATACCAAATTAATTGAACTTAAAATACTATCATACACTAGTATACCTTATCACATTTTCTATAGTGGTGGGAAGAATACATAAAAACATACCACATTTTATATGACATATTCCCTATTATTCTATTGTTTTCTGGGGTTTTCTTTTTATGTATTTTTCCACTCTGTGGAGGTGTACAGCTAAGATGTTCAAGTTAAAATTGTGAATTTGAATACCTACATAACATTTATGCTTAGAGTGGGAGTTAAGGGTAACTCTGAGATAATGTGTTCTGTTATTTAACCATAAAGGGAAAGTGAGATTAGGAAGCAGATACAATGTGGGGACACCATGCACAAAGACATGTTCATACCAGATATATGTATGCAAAAAAAGACAAAACAGTGATTTCATGTTTCTGTATAAATTACAATTCAGGAGGAAGTAATGACATATTTCAAAGGGTGTTTCTAGTTCCCATTCTGTTAAATGTATTTCTTCTACTAATTGCACACTTCACTACACATTGAGGTGGTTTGTAAAGTAGGAAGTCCCAGGTGTCCCCCGGGTAGGTTGCATATAGTTTTCTTTACTTCCTTTGCCTCTATAAATACATTTAAAAAGTAAATTGCATAAATATTAAATACATTTCAAAAACAGAAACATTAACCATAACATTATGGCTGAAAAAAAATAATTAAACACGTTTACAACTACATACTAATGTTTCCTTAAAGGGACACTCAAAGTTTTATAACCTCTGCAGATTGTTGTAGTGGTTATGGTGCTAGGAATGCCCTGGCTCCCCCGCATTGTCAAACCATTTTAGTCCTAATACAGGACTTATAAAATCATTACCATGCTATTTCCCAACAACATTTCCATATATTGATACTGTACTGCTACTAAAGAGGGGAGACATAGGGTCAAGCTACTTAAAAGTAGAGAACATTTTTGTATCTAAACATGGAATGCCCTACAACCTAGAGGTCAAAATAAAGAGTTTGCTTTACATGCATTTGTTATGTTATACGTCTTGTTTTTTAGGAATTTCAAATATTGGTGTGTGATAGGATGTTCATCTTATCAATAGTGAAGCATCTTACCTGGCACAATGTATTATTGATCTATTTAATGAACATTCTATTGACACCTGCAGGTATCCCCATCACATAGGATCTTATGCAGATGTACTCAGTGAAACAAAATTATCCTTTTGTTGTGTGTACTTGATTTTTTATTTTAAATATATATTTTTTAAATAGTTTATTCATTTCTCTAAATGTAGTTGGTAGCTTATTCACTGGTGGCAGACTGAGGCAGTGGTTATGACTCTTTATGTGATACTATCAATCTAAAGCAGGGATAGGCAACCTTCGTCACTCCAGATGTTCTGAACTACATCCCCCATAATGCTCTTACATCCATAATGCTGGCAAAGCATCATTGGAGGTGTACTCCAAAACATCTGGAGTGCTGAAGGTTGCCTATGCCTGCTAAAGGATAGCATTGTTAAATAATCTGCACTTATAAAGTTAACCACTTAAGCACCAAAGCGTTTTTGAGCTGCAGCACATTTGTGACCAAGGCTTTTTTGGCACTTTTGCCATGCGTTTAGTCTACCACATTTGCCCCCTTTCTGTTTTATTACACCCATACAATCATTTGGTAAAGGAGAAATAGGGCTCTCTTTTGCTACCATATATGTTTACATAACACAATATTCAATAGTAATAAAATATTTTAAAAATATACAATTAAAAAAAAAAAATTCTCACTTTTACATTTAATATTTTAAACATACCAAGTGCAAATAAAGACAACTAACTGAAAATATATTCACTAATTAGTCCCGATTGTTCAAATGTCTAGGATTTCAGCTACTCTGGACTCACTATTAGCTCTGAGCACATAGTGTACACAAGGTTAAGGCAGCAGGTTTCTGATCGATTCCTTTATAGTTTTGTAACTGAAAATATAAATTAAAGGGACACTCTAGGCACCCAGGCCATCATCTAATTGAAGTGGTTTAGATGCAGTGACCCCGTCCCCTTAGTGCTGAAATATTGCAGTTTCAGAGAAGTAAAGTAAAAGTAACACAAGAAATCCCTTCAAAATGGAAATTGGGCTTGTGAACGAGCAAGAGAGTTCAAAAAGCAATACTACATCAGGGCTTGACAAATCTGCTTGGAATCTTGGAACAGCTAAAAAAGTTAGGAACCACGTTTTTCCAACGTGAAACATACCATTATTAAAGGGACACTACATCCCTTTAAGAACCATTACAGCTTAATGTAATTGTTCTGGAGTCTATACTATGTACTTGCATAGTTTTCAATGTAAACACTGCATTTTCACTTCAGTGAAAGAGATGACAAACACCCAGGTGCCTGGACAAAATTCTGGGATTTGTTTCCTTTAAATGGACATTCCACTGTCCAAATAAATCCACACTAAACCATGTATGCATTTAATTATGCATTTATTTTTCACTGGGGTCAATCTAAAAACAGTTTGCAAAAGTTGTAGATCTCTTACCTGAAGCCTTTGCAAACCCTCCCATTCTAACCCCGCCCAGACTTTCTGTGACTGTCCAATTACAGACTTCCCAATGCAAGTATTCTGAGCAATTACTGCCTCTTGAGTTTAACTCCACTGAGCTAGACAACCAGGAAGTAACAGGACTGGTTATATGGTTGACAACAAGGGCGTGTAACAAGGTCAATTTATAAATGTGCCAATTTCTATTGAAACCATCTTCACACATAAAAGCCTCCAGCAAGCTAAAGTGTTTTAGGAGTCTGGAGTGTCCTTTTAAATGACAACAAAACAGAGCACAGTAACATGGGGCAGTGAAAGCACATCAAATTAGAAGAAACGATCCACTTCTAGACAATACTGCCATGTCCAGGTGCAGCACAGACCTAAAGAGTACCAGAGCCTAAACAATGATTATTGCCAACTTGTGCAAAAATGTAGACTTCTAGAAATAGTATGGATATACATGAAAATATGCAATGTACTCAAAAAAAGTAGAGTATTTAGAAGATAGAAGGTGCAGCTATCCCCAAGCAAAATACATTTGCTTCCCATGGCAGAAATTATTCTGATTACATTGAGTTTGTAACTATTTAAAATTCCATTCCAGGCTAATGAAAATAAGGTGGTCTCTTTATCATTAAAGGACACTGTGTCATTTATTGTGAAACAAGATCTTCATCAAAAAGTTTTATAACCGTGAGAACACTAAAATCTTATCGCATACAGCCCTTAAGATGGGCCTGCTATATTGCTAGTAAAGAAGCATATAGTTGGATAGAGGAATTGGTTGTAATGAAAGTGAAATTTGTTTTCTAAGATTTATCAATTTGTCTTGTTTGTCGTTTTTTTTTTTTGTAGATGCTACAGTATATAGTGATGTTTCCATCTTGTAAACTGTTATTTTGAAGGTATACAATTTCACCAGTGACCCTACTTTATCAAGGAAAAACTGGATCTCCTTGTGGCAAAGTCCAAGTTTGCTGCAACCATATGAAATATTTTAATAAAAAGTTGATAGCATTACTTTGAATACTATTCTCCCACGTTTTCTTTTTTTTTACCTTGAAAATAATGGATCATTGTGTGTTATATTTCCCACTTTCTATGTTCTACAACGTTCAATTTGAAATTATAGTATTTCTTCTAAAATGAATGTGAGTTTATGGCCTGGTTCTAAATAATGAACTGAATGGTATGTGGATTTTTACCACTAGATGGAAGTGGTGTAACAAACAAAGTGTCAAATTATTATAACATTTAAAGGAACATTATAGTATTAGAAGTACAAATTCGTAACACTATAGTGTTCTACTCACTAGTTCGATTATTGCCCACCCCAAACCATAAACACAATATTACTGCACCAAGACCAATTTATATTGCTGTTAATTATTGTGTTAATAATTAGTTTATCACAAACTGATTAACAATTAATCCCATTCACATAGATTCCTCTCACCCCTCTCTTCCAAAATTCTTTGAAACTTTTCCCGGCTAAAAAAAAAAAATTTGCTAGCATGTACATTTTTAAAAAAAATTTACAGGAACTAATTTCTCTGCTATTGGAAAATTTCCCATGTGATGCAATAATTTACATTGTGTGGGAAAACCCTTATAAGTATGGTTATCATATACACCATGTTTTCAGTGACACTTATCATGTATACATACTGATGGGCAGCACATAAGAAGGGTTGCCCTGTAGCATGTAGTATTCGGAAGTATGTGTACAAACATAAAGGGAAATTATAGTGCCAGGAAATCAAAGTTGTTTTTCTGACACGATAGCTCCCTATAGTGCCCCCTACCTCGCGATGCAGAAGGGGTTTAAAAAAAAAACACCTCCCTTATTCCAGCGTCGATGTCCCTCAGCTCAGGTTCTGCCTTCACTCCTACTCTGCCGATGTCAGCCAGTGGGGGGGGCCTAATGTGCACACGCAGCCGGTGCCACATTAGGACTACCCCCATAGGAAAGCATTATATAACACCTCTCTGGCATTATCTTTGCCCTACTTAAAGGTATTGCAACATCTAGGCCAAAACAATATATATTGGATAATATAGCTGGTCTGAAAATAAATTAATTGGATATTTTTTTTTTTACCAGTTCAGCTGTTTTGGAATAGGTTAGTCCTTACCATGCCATTAGATTAGAATCTAATTACTTCACAACTCCTCAACCCCTGATACAATTTTCCTGATTCTCCATGAATGTCTCTCCCAATCCCCTCTTTCCACCTTCTGTGTCTCTTATTTTCTTTTACCATCTTGTCTCTTAACCCACTGTTACTTCTTGTGGGAAATGCATAGGGAAAGCATTGGATTGGCTAAAATCGTCAAGGAGGTGCATCTCTATGATCGGCAAGGAGGTGCAGCTCTATGAGGAAAGTTCAGCGTCCCCATGCAGAGCGTACAGACGCTGAACAGCAGTGCTGCCTACTGTGTAGCACTGCTCCAGGAAGCACCTCCAGTGGCCATCTCAGGAGGGGCCACTCAGAGGTGTCCCTAGGGGCAATGTAAACACTACCTTGTCTCTGAAAAGGCAGTGTTTGCATGAAAATGCCTGAAGGCAATGATTATACTCACCAGAACAACTACATTAAGCTGTAGTTGATCTGGTGACTACATTGTCCTTTTAATGTATACAAGAGGTGCTTTAGTTTATGGTAACTCATAAGCACATGTAGTTATATGCTTAAAGCGGCACTGTCATGGCCAAATCCCATTTTTTTTTAACCCCCCTCCCGACTCCACTACATCTAACTGACCCCTTAGTCATCCCCAAATGCCCACAAGCCCCCCATATTACCTATTTTTTATCTTTATTTTCTGCCCTGATCTATATTCTGGGTGCCGCCATCTTTGTGTGAGTAGAGGAAGTCCCTGTGGGACACGTCATCTGCTCACACTAGATAGCGCTGTGAGATTCTGGCACATGCCCAGTGAAACACTTGGGCATGCGAACGGGAATTTCATCCATTCATTCGTCAGAAAGACAAATGAATGAATAGAAATGTCAGATGAACAAACAAACACTGAATATCAGTGTTCGTTCAGTTTATTACCAGGAGGGAGCTACCGGCGGGCAGCTTCCTCCTTGTAATATGTTAAAATAGAAGCGGCAGGGAGCCCCCAATATCTTCCCTCACTCTATGGGGGTCAATATGACCCCCATCATAGCATAAGGGAGATTTAAATCTCCTGAATGCCCCTACTCGCTATACCGCAAGTAGGGGCATGTCTACTAAACAGTGAGCAGCCTGCGGCGGGTGGGGGCCCTAAATAACAATATTGTGGGGGGGACCTACTGTCCTCCCCCCCGGCCTCCACCCCTGCACCCTAAATAAAAATGAGGGGGGACCTACTGTCCTCCCCCCGGCCCCCACCACTGGGTGGCGGGTGGGGGCCCTAAATGACAAATCCCCCCCCCCCAAGGTGACTAGGGGTCCCCAAGCTCCTAGTCAACCCCTCCACCCAAATAAAAAATTATTCCTACCTACCCCCCTCACCCTAAAAATTGTGAGGGGGGGAATAAAATAACTAACCTGTAAAGAAAAAGAAAACTTACTGTAGCGGAGTGGTAGGGGTTAATCCACAGTATCTTCACTGGTACACAGGATAAAGCAGGTAAAACACAGACGACACATAGCTTAGAGGTCAACTGAGGCTTTAATCCAATGTCTCACAATTTATACAGGTCCCCATGCAAGGGGTTTCTGGACTGGTGTTACAAGGGTTTTAATCAAGGGGACTGTGAGGGAAACTGACCCTGCAAGGTCTTTTCCCATCAAGCCATGCTGTACAGGAGAGATAATTGTGTAAGAATGTACTGATAATCACATTATCTCTCTGTACAGTAAAACATACAATTGTACATTAAAATCCATAACTTGTAAAATAGTGAGCGTAATTAGTCAAATGACCCTTTTTCATAGCTGGGATCTGAGCGCATCGTCTTGTGAATTACCGCTCAGATCCCTGTATAAACAAACGAACGCCATGCGAAATACAACTTTAGGTGAACAGACATTGTACCTGGAGAATATACGAAAAGCTTTAATCTACTGAATTAATTATTTGCACGAACAGCCTGGAAGTCCAACGGTGTTCGGTAAGTCGAGTAGCCGATTTTAGTTCCAGGCACTCGACGACCAAACACCGCTGTGCTTTCGTGAACAAAGATGGCCGCCGCCACGTGTTTTCAGTATATGAATGGCGGCCACCCACGAAACACATTAATAAACTGGAGATACATTGTTGCAGTAGTTAATGGGAGACACACGACCCCTGTTGTGTGGTCTCCCATTTGGCAGTTTGTTTGTTTCACGAACAGTGTTTGAAAATCACTGTTTGTGGAACTCCAAGCGGAACGCTGGCGGCATTCTTATGCTGCAAGCACACGAATGCTCTATACATATACATGTAATAAAAAGGGAAGTAAACGAAAAATGAAACATTTTACACACATACATTTCTTAAGTGGCTAGTTTTGCCACAATGCTCCCCCAGAACCAAGCCGGAATACACAGTCTGATCTTAACGGATGTCCGAAGTTGTACTCACAGATTACTTTTCAAGTTCAGTTTGTCTGGATAACCCGTCGGCGTTGCCATTTTGCTTCCCAGGACGGTAGTGGATTGTAACGTCAAAAGGCTGCAGCGCCAAACTCCAGCACAGCAGCCTGGCATTGTCTCCTGACACCCTGTTCAGCCACACCAACAGGTTGTGATCTGTGAGTAGAGAAAAGGGTTGCCCGGGTTCTGGCTTTTGCTGGCCACTTCCTACCCGGTGTCCTAAATACTGAACTTCTGCCATTCCTATATGGCATTTACTGGGCTTAAGGGTTAACCCTGCCTCCCTAATGCGGTCTAGTACTGCTCCTACGTGGGTCAGGTGGTCAGTCCAGGAGTAACTGAAGATCGCTATATCGTCTAAACAGGCGCAAGCGTACTCCTGGAACCCAACCAATAGCCGATCCACCATCCTCTGGAAGGTAGCCGGAGCGTTTTTCATCCCGAATGGCATGACCTTAAACTGGTAGAGGCCAAATGGGGTGACAAACGCTGACTTCGGAATGGTGTCTTCGGCTTGGGGAATTTGCCAGTACCCCTTACAAAGGTCTATTGTGATGAGGTACTGGCCCCTGGCCATTTTGTCTAGGAGCTCGTCTATTCCGGGGCATAGGGTAGGCGTCAGATACGGTCTTATCATTGAGCCTCCGGTAGTCTATGCAGAAGCGGGTAGTTCCATCCCGCTTCAGCACCAGAACTACTGGAGAGCTCTACTCGGTAGGTGGCTTACGGGGTATACCCAGGGAGATTAGAAAAGGTTTTCCCTAATTAAGCTTTGGGCCTGGGTTCGCTCTTGGGGACTCAAGCGCTCCCCTAGCTGCACTGCTTCCATTCCTCGTTCTCGTTCTCTTTCTCTAGGAGGTCTGGGAGCAGTAAATTATCAAAATCCTCTGCGGCAGAGGTGCAAATAGCGGTCACTTCTTCTATGCGCTCGTAGTAGGGCTTCAGCCTGTTCACATGGAGCATGTGTCGGCCCCCTCCTCCAGCAAACGGGCCGATCATAAAGGTGGTATCGCAGGTTTGCTCTACCATCTTGTAGGGGCCCTGCCAGGAAGCCTGCAGCTTGTCATTCTGGACGGGTCGTAGGATTAACACCTTCTGCCCGACCTGAAAGCTGCGGTCCCTGGCCCCCCTATCATACCATCTGCGCTGTCGTTGCTGGGCCGCCTGGAGGTTGGTACGCACGGTCTGGGTCAAAGCCTCCAAGCGTTCCTGGAACTCCAGCACGTATGGCACAATAGGGGTACCATTAGCTGTTACTCCTCCCTCCCAGTGCTCTCTGATTAGATCTAGGGGTCCCCTCACTCTCCTTCCGAATAATAATTCAAAGGGAGAGAACCCAGTGGATTCTTGGGGTACTTCCCTGTATGTGAAAAGCAGGTGGGGTAAAAATCTTTCCCAGCCCTTCTGCGTGTTTATGAATGTACGGATCATCTGCTTAAGTGTTCTGTTAAACCGTTCACAGAGACCGTTGGACTGGGGGTGGTAGGCTGAGTTATGGATAGGTTTTACCCCACAGACCTTCCAGAGATGGTGGGTGACCTCTGCAGTGAACTGGGTGCCCCTATGCGAAATGATCTCCTGGGGAAATCCCATGCGGGAGAAAATTTGCATAAGGGCATCCGCTATGGTCTCTGCATGTACATTAGTCAAGGCCACCGCCTCGGGGTATCTAGTGGCGTAGTCCACTACGGTTAAGATGTACTTCTTGCTGGAGGGATTGGGCTTTGCTAGGGGTCCGATTATGTCTACTGCCAACCTATTAAAGGGCTCTTCAATTATGGGCAGGGAAGTTCTGCGTCAGCCAATGCTTAGTTCAGCTGATTCCTAAATGACCGGATAAGGGAATGTCATGCGCTATGCGCAGTAACTCTCGTTTATACTATCGAGGCACAATTAACTGTTTTATGGGTATGGGAATAGACCCGGCTACTACCTTCTCTGCATGCCGGTATAATAATCCCTTGTCCCAGGCGTATCTCTCCCCCTCCAGCCCGCCTTGGTCCTTAGCTAGCTTACCCTTGTACACCAGCAGGGAAGGGTCTAAAGCTACCTCGCTGCCAAATTCTAAGTGTGCATCCCAGTGATTAACAGAAGGGGTGTGGGGCACATTGCTTACCTGAGCCTCAGAGTGATCAGATGGAGCCGTGGAGCGAGCCTGCTGCCGAGTAACCACCGGGTATGCTGCTTGAATGGTGGGTTGGGGAACAAAGGTGGATTTGAGCTCCCCCAAGTCGTTGCCCAAAATAACATCAGTGGACAAGTCCTACATAATCCCCATCTCCACATCTCCATGCCCCACTCCCCAATCCAAATGTACCTTGGCTGTAGGTACCTTGTAAATGGACCCCCCTGCCACCCGCACGGCTACACAATCTCCAGTGAGGTTGGTTTTTGGCACAAGGTGGGTCCGGACCAGAGTCAAGGTGGCCCCAGAGTCACGCAGCCCCTGCACACCTTTCTCCTACATGTGTACGACTTGGCAATGCCCCTGTCGGTTGTCTGAGGCAGCCTGGATGGGGTTCACCTCATGCAGGGTTCCCAGGGGTTCTTCCACGGAGGTAGTTGGGGTGTGAGAAACCAAGGATCCTTTTGGTAACAGTGTACCGCAGCTCTGTAGGAGGTGATGGGCCCTGGCTATGCCAGTTGGGTAGGTGCCTGTTCCTTGGGCAGTCCTGCTGGTTGCATGTATGGCAGCGGATTGGTGGTCGGGTATTGTACTGGGGAGTGTATGAGTTGTGGCTTACCCCTGGTCGTGGATGAGCTGTAGTGGTCACTGCCGGTGGAGGTGCTGTATATCCATGGGCGGCCCATTGTTGGGGTCGTTGCTCTCGCCTAGTGTCCTGGAACTCGTCCACCAACTTGGCGGCCTCTGGTAGGGTACGGGGTTTTCGGTCTCTGACCCAATTTTGCAGCTCTGTGGTCAGCCAGTCGAAGAACTGTTCCAGTACGACTAATTGGAACAGATCATCTAGGGTGGTGACCTGTGTCGCTTCAATCCATCCCTTGGCGGCTCGTTGTAATCGGTGCGCCCATTCTGTGTGTGAATCTTTTGCTTGCTTTTGCTTTTTGCTCTGAATTTAAGTCGGTATGCCTCTGAGGTGATGACATACCGGGATAGGATGGCTTGTTTGACCTTCTGATAGTCTCTGCTGTCCTTGTCTGGGACTGCGCGGTACGCCTCTTCTGCGCGGCCCGATAGCCTACCCGCCAGCAGGGGTACCTGGTCTGCTGGGCTGATGTCACGCAGCTGACACAGCCTTTCAAAGTCCTGTAGGTAGTCATCTACCTCTCCGTCTGCTTCGGTATAGTTTTTGAAGGCCAGTTGGTGATTTAGACTTTCCCCTGGGAAGGATCTGGGGATCCTTCTTGGGATCGCCGCGTGGTTGGTTGTCGGGCCAGTAGGTACTTCTGCACATCCGCCATGATTCTTTCCACTGTTGCTTGGGATGGTGGTTCAGGTAAAAATGCCAACCTGCTCCTGAGTTCCTTTCCAAATTCAGTCTGATCCAGCTCCATTGGAGGTGCTGCAGCAGCTGCTCTGTCTCCATCCATGAGCTCGGCAATAAGGGTAGCCTTTGTCTTGTTGCTGGCTGTGGTTCCCCTTGCCTCTAGTAATTCCTTTAGTGAAGTCCCTTTCAAAATGTTATAATTTGTTTCCATTCGCAGGCTGTTCGTGTAATTCCACTTATTCCTGAACTCCGGTTTCATATGAATGGTTGTTTCACGAATTGCTGTTTCCTTTTCCTCTGTTCGCATAAATAACTGCCGAACGCTGCTTTGCTGTGCGGTTTGAATCCCGTCGCTGCCACCAATTGTAGCGGAGTAGTAGGGGTTAATCCACAGTATCTCCACTGGTAGTCAGGATAAAGCAGGTAAAACACAGGTAGCGTAATAACATTCCCTTCCTCCCAAGAACTAGACGACACATAGCTTGGAGGTCCAATGTCACACAATTTATACAGGTCCCCATGCAAGGGTTTTCTGGACTGGTGTTACAGGGGTTTTAATCAAGGGGACTGTAAGGGAAACTGACCCTGCAAGGTCTTTTCCCATCAGGCAATGCTGTACAGGAGAGATAATTGTGTAAGAATGTACTGATAATCACATTATCTCTCCGTACAGTTAAATATACAATTGTACATTAAAATCCATAACTTGTAAAATAGTGAGCAGAATTAGTCGATTGACCCTTTATTTCATAGCTGGGATCTAAGCGCATCGTCTGGTGAATTACCACTCAGATCCCTGCAGAAACAAACGAATGCCGTGCAAAATACAACTTTAGGTGAACAGACATTGTACCTGGAGAAAATACGAAAAGCTTTAATCTACCAAAATAATTATTTGCACAAACAGCCTCGAAGTCCAGCGGTGTTTGGTAAGTCGAGTAGCCGATTTTAGTTCCAGGCACTCAACGACCAAACACCGCTGTGCTTTCGCGAACAAAGATGGCTGCCGCCACGTGCTCGGTATGCGAACAGCGGCCACCCACGAAACCCATTTATAAACTGGAGATACATTGTTGCAGTACTTAATGGGAGACACATTCGGCAGTTTGTTTGTTTCACGAACAGTGTTTGAAAATCACTGTTTGTGGAACTCCAAGCGGAACGCTGGCGGCATTCGTATGCTACAAGCACACAAATGCTCTATACATATACATGTAATAAAAGGGGAAGTAAACGAAAAATGAAACATTTTACACACATACATTTCTTAAGTGGCTAGTTTTGCCACACTTACCATTTGATGTATTCTTTCTTCTAAAATCTTCATTTTTTTTAGCCCCAAAAAAGGACAAATAAAAAACCATAATACCCGTCAAACTTAAAGGGACACGCCAGTGCCAGGAAAACAAATAGTTTTCCTGACACTGCAGGTCCCCTCTCCCTCCCACCTCCCATCCCATGTTGCTGAAGGGATTAGAATCCCTTCAGTGACATACCTGAGACCAGCACCGATGTCCCTCGGCGCTGGTTTAGGGTCCGCCCACGCTCCCCCCCCCGGGGGGAGACTGGCGGGGAAGACGTAATGAGCATGCGCGGCAATGCCGCACGCATGCATTAGACCTCTCCATAGGAAAGTATTGAAAATGCTTTCAATGCTTTCCTATGGGGATTTTAGTGACGCTGGAGGTCCTCACATAGCATGAGGACGTCCAGCGACGCTATTGCACAACCTGTGCTATAAACAAGGAAGTGCCCTCTAGTTGTTGTCTAGTAGACAGCCACTAGAGGAGGAGTTAACCCTGCAATGTAATTATTGCAGTTTATGAAAACTGCAATATTTACGGTTGCAGGGTTAAGGGTAGTGGGAGTTGGCACCCAGACCACTCCAATGGGCAGAAGTGGTCTGGGTGCCTGGAGTGTCCCTGTAAAATAAAATAAAAAACTAGAGCGCAAAAAAACTTGGGTTTTTCCTCCCTCCCCCTCATTATCCTTAATGGCCCCCACCCACCGCTCAGGGGTGGGGGACGGGGGAGGACAGTAGGTGTCCCCCCCGTTGTGATTTATGACCCCCACCCACCGCTCAGGGGTGGGGGCCGGGGGGTAGGACAATAGGTCCCACCTCTCATCCTTTTAGGGTACTAGGGCTTTTAGTTTTTTTTAACAGTGAGCAGCCATTTTTTTTAACAGTGAGCAGCCATTCAGCAACATGGGATGGGAGGTGGGAGGGAGAGGGGACCTGCAGTGTCAGGAAAACTATTTGTTTTCCTGGCACTGGCGTGTCCCTTTAAGTTTGACGGGTATTATGGTTTTTTATTTGTCCTTTTTTGGAATGAAATTCCGATATGAACAAAGTCCCGAATTGCGTTCTAACACGAATGGACAAACTGTTCTCATTCTGTTCAGCAGTTTTGCCGATGTTCTGTCTAAGTGACAAGACGTTCGGCAATACTGACAGGAAGCATCGTGGGAACAGGGAGGAAAGCTAAGGATTGTGGGAAAATTTCTCTGACCACCGGAAACGATGCACACTTTGCTCCTCCGCTGGTCATGGCTTTGTCTTAAGTTTTAAAGAAAACTAGAGCAGACAGGAAGAAATGAAGAACAGATCCTGAGAGAGGGAGAGAAGAGGAATCGATTGGGGAAAGGTAAGTTTGGCATGACAGTGCTGCTTTAATGTAATCTTATTGCCTCTTTGCTACTGTAAATGAACAAACCAAAAAACTTGTTTACATTAAAAAATATCATGTTTCATGGTGTGCTCGTACAGGTCTTATTGGGGACGTTAAATCATAGAAATGGGCCTCGACACTATTAAAAAATATTTTCAGCACAAAAAAAACCTGTTTAATGGCAAGCAATTCTAACTCTGTTTATTAGTAGTAATTTTTATACCTCTCTATGTCCTCCATCAAACATACACACATGCAGAACTAATAGTGCAACTTTTAAAAGAGTGGATTTGTGCACACACACAGCTGTATGGAAACTGCTCACACAAGTTAATCTTCTTCGAGAACAAAGCAAAATGTATTGAAAGAGCCTTTTGCACCATACTTTTGTTTGGTGGGATTAGACTATTTTATTTGTTTATTTTATACATTCCAAAAGGTCCATAGTGCAACGATTGGCTGAAAAAGGCCTACTTGGTTTTACTTGTGATATTTCAAACACTGCCGAGTCTGCCATAATTATTTACTAAAGTGAGAATTAAAAGGGAATTTCAAATTCAAGGTCAAACTAGTTGGAATGGAAAATAAATCTTTAAATCAGCTATGATTTCAGTTCGGCTACTCTTGCCTTGCATTTGAATTTCTCCTTGAATTCTCACTTTAGTGGATAACCCTGATAAACTCTTGAATTCTAACACAGCATGGATGTTTTCAGTAGCTCTTCATTGACTAAAGATTTCTAGAATCAAATGTGACCAAGAAAGTGGAACTACTGTCAACTGTTCTTGTTTCCTAGGGGATCGGTTTGAGCATGGCATGAACAATACAAATCAACTACAATACCAGGGTATTCTTGCACACTGAATGAAGGCCCCAAGCTGTCGCACAAAATCTCCAAGCTATGCACGTGTATGCATCTAGTTCCGTGCTGACAGTGCTGCTGAATCTCTCTGTTCATGTGAGCTGACCAGCCTGCTCTGTCTTCTAAATTGAAAATACTGCTGCACACTGAACAGCTCAATAAAGCCCTTTCTGAAACCCATTAACCGTACTCTTCAGGATCTCAACTGTCCGTTCTGTTAAACGGTTTCATTGTATGTAAACATCAACAAGAATACAGAATGCCAGGTAAGATCATTTATCGCTTCATACTGTGCAAGTATTTAGCTAATCTGCTTCTAGGTTTGTGAAATGCACTTTAAATAAAGCTTGAAAATCTAATTTATAGTTCAGATTACCTCAGGGATTTTTGGATGGAATGACTCATACTGGGCAGCAGGAATTCTGATGAATAAGGCTGACAATATCTGTATGGAATGGTGGTAATAGATATTATTTTCCAGTATGTGACAGGAAACATGAAGATGCAATTTTAAGCATTCATCTACGAAACAAAGACAAAGGTTGTCTTGGGCCCTTGGCAATCTTCTGTGTTTGTGTGTATTTTTATTAAAAAAAAATGTATTATTATTATTTATTTTTTTATTATTATTATTTATTTATTTTTACATACATACTTGAATAGTGAACCAAAAGTAGGTATCCAATTGAATCCATGAAATTCATAACAACAGATTATATGGGTACACAGGTGGTATAGCTGCCCATTCGTCTTGGCAAAATGTCTCCAGGTCAGGCAAAGTCTTTGATCATCTTGCATGAACCGCACGTTTGAGATCTCCCCATAGTGTCTCGATGTCACATTCGCTGACGGTACTCACTACAGATCAGTCTGCATCGGTTATAGTGCCTGTGGATGCTGCACCCCAGTCTGCATCCTCTGTACCTCAATTCACAGCCAGGAAACTCAGAGTGATTGCTCCGCCATTCCAAGTTGGCCGCCGCTGCAGAGGAGACTGGTCTGCAGGTCACAGGTTGGAGGAGGTGTGGCTGAGGGGCGGAGCCAGGACAATGATGCATCCAAGATGGGTCTGAGTCCCACAGTCTGTCACATTGACCTGAGGTAACCCCTTCAACAGGTGAGACCTGGTTATGTGATTGAGACACTCCTTTATAATCAGAGCACAGCTTTCAGTCAGTGCTTGGTTGTTTTTTTGCCTGTCTCAGAACTCCTAGCATTTGTTTCCCTGTGTTTCCTGTCCTTGCTGGTTTCCTGACTTTGCATGCTCTCTGGATTTTTCTGATTACCGCCCGCCCTAATCTCTGGCCCGTCTGACTCTGATTTCTGCCTGACCCTTCTTCAGATACCTTGGCTTGGATTTTTTTCTGTTATTTTATTAAAGCCCCCTGTGCCATCACTGAACCAACAGACTGCTGTTCTCAAACTCATGCTCTCTGTGTATCATGCTTGCAAGGGAGAACTGTTACTGCACCTAAGTTCCAGGACTGAACATGACCACAGTGGTTTGTTACAATCGATGATATTAAGGTCAGGAGACTATGATGGCCACTCTAGAACCTTCACCTTTTTGTGCTGTAACCACTGGAGTGTAAACTTGGTCTCGTGCTTAGGGTCATACACTGTCATACTGAAAAGTCCAAGAGCGTCCCATGTGCAGCCTTCTTGCGGAAGAATGCAAATTGTCTGCCAATATTTTCTGATAACATGCTACATTCATCTTGCCATCACTTTTTACAAGATTCCCCATGCCTTAAGAGCACACCCCCTAAAAAACATCAGTGAGCCACAACAATGCTTCACAGTGGAGATGGTATTCTTTTCAGTATAGGCCTTGTTGACAACTCTCCAAACATAGCGCTTATGGTTGTGACCATAAAGCTCTATTTTGGTTTTATCACTCCAAATTACAGTGTGCCAGTCAAAAGCTGTGATGTGTGTCAAAGTGTTGTCGGGCATATTGTAACCTGGATTTTGTGGCATTGGCGCAGTGAAGGTTTCTTTCTGGCAACTCGATCATTTTTGTTCAAGTATCATCGTATTGTGCTCCTTGAAACAAACAGAGCAGCCTGTATTTCTCCTGAGGTTACCTGTGGGTTCTTTGTATCCCAAACAATTCTTTGGGCAGTTGTGGCTGAAATCTTTCTTGGTCTACCTGACCTTGGCTTGGTATCAAGAGATTCCTGAATTTTTCACTTCTTAATAAATGATTGAACATCTTTTTATATCATTTTCCATCCTTATAAAGTTCCATTACCTTGCTCTGCAGGTCTTTTTTGACAGTTCTTTTCTGCTCCCCATGGCTCAGTATCTAGCCCTCTCAGTGCATCCATGTGAGAGCTAACAAACTCATTGACTATTTATACACAGACACTAATTGCAATATAAAAAGCCACGGTTGTGGGAATTTAACATTTAATTGCCATTTTAACCTCTGTGTGTCACCTTGTGTGTCTGTAACAAGGCCAAACATCCAAGGGTAAGTAAACTTTTGATCAGGGCTATTTGGGTGATTTCTGTTATCATGATTTAAAAAGGAGCAAAACAACTATGTGATAATAAATGATTTCATATGATCACTACCCTTCAATAAAATATTTTCTTTGCAGGATCAGTCATATTCTCATAATCAATGCCAAAATTTTAAAATTTCTGCCAGGGTATGCAAACTTTTTTAGCACAACTGTGTGTGTCTGTGTGTGTGTGTCTCTGTGTGTGTGTGTGTGTGTATATATATATATATATATATATATATATATATATATATATATATATATATATATATATATATATATATTAGATATAGATATACACTGCACATGTGTATGTTGCCTTTACTTGTTATATTTCAAACACTACCAGATCAGACAGGATTATTTACTTAAAGGACCACTATAGTGCCAGGAAAACATACTCGTTTTCCTGGCACTATAGTGCCCTGAGGGTGCCCGGGTGCCCGCCGGGCTGGATGGCAAG
Source organism: Pelobates cultripes (assembly GCA_933207985.1). Lineage (NCBI taxonomy): Eukaryota > Metazoa > Chordata > Amphibia > Anura > Pelobatidae > Pelobates > Pelobates cultripes. Next base: position 189,183,027 of record OW240915.1, read on the forward strand.
GAAAGGGGTTAGACTTACCTTTTTTCCAGCGCCGGGCGGGGAGCTCTCCGCCTCCGATCCTCTTCTTCGGCTGAATGCGCATGCGCGGCAGGAGCTGCGCGCGCATTCAGCCAGGCATAATGCTTTCTCTGAAACTGCTATGTTTATAAAAAAAAAAAAAAGGGGTTAATCCTAGAGGGACCTGGCACCCAGACCACTTCATTAAACTGAAGTGGTCTGGGTGCCTAGAGTGGTCCTTTAAGTAAGGATTCAAAGTGAAATTCCAAGTTAAGATCTAAATAGTTGACATCTGTCTGGAAAATATCCAGCCATGTAATATGTAAAATAGAGACATTTTTTGAAAAAGATTCAAGAAGCATTGTACATGGGAGAATGATGCCTCAGTCCCCTTCAAAGAAGGCACTTTGGGACCTCACACATTTCTCCCAGCATCTCTTGATTACAAAACTCTGCAAAATCCTTTGTTGGAATTGCCATCAGTTGCTTTGTCGTATTTACCTAAATCTTATTGACGGTCTGAAATCTCTTTCTTTTCAAAGGTAATTTTAGATTTGGGAAAAAAATGCCAGAAGTCTCATGGCACCAAATCTTTCAACAGATTCTCCACCATCTTTAAAGCATTTGTGCCACATTTTTATTAGCTCTGCAATAATTCATTGTCCCCAAAAGCGTTCTGGATCATCAGAATAGTTTTTGCGGAAGAATGTTCAAGCCAGGCCCGGACTGGCCATCGGGCATACCGGGCAAATGCCCGGTGGGCCGCGATGGCCGTGGGGCCGAGGCCGGCAGGGGAGATCACAGGATCTCCCCTGCCAGCCCGTGCAGGGCCAGCGCTACCCGAGCGCCGGCCCCGCTGTGTGCCTCCATGGGCCGGTGGGGAGATCAAAGATCTCCCTTTACCGGACCAGAGACACTTCCAGGCGGCCGCTTGCTGGGGTTTGAGGGAGGGAGGAGAGGACCGGCGGAGCTCTATCCAGCAGCTCCGCCGGGTCCTCTCGCGGGATTCTGAGCGTTGCCGTGGTTACCGCGGCAACGCTCAGATCTCGCGAGAGTGAACTCTAGCCTACAGGCTAGAGTTCACGCTCACCACTAGGACCACCAGGGATCAGGCAGCATGGCTCTCCCATGGCAGAACGGCTCCCCCCCGTCCCAGGCAAAACGGCCCCCCCCCTCCCAGGCTAAAGGTAAGAAGGGAGGGGGGGGATATAACTTTTTTTTTAAAATTATTATTATTAATTAAAAAAAAAAAAATTTAAATTAAAAAAAATCACACTCACACACATCACCCCCAGACACACACACATCACCCCCAGACACACACATCACCCCCAGACATACACAGCACCCAGACACACACAGCACCCCCAGACACACAGCACCCCCAGACACACAGCACCCAGACACACACAGCACCCCCAGACACACACAGCACCCCCAGACACACAGCACCCCAGACACACACAGCACCCCCAGACACACACAGCGCACCCAGACACACACAGCGCACTCAGACACACAGCACCCTCACTCACACACAGCACCCTCGCTCACACACACACACACATATATATATATATATATATATATATATATACATATATATATATATTTACAGATATATATATATATATATATATAATATATAAAATAACCCTCAGTGAGTTAACAGACAAAGAAAATTAGAATGTGACGGCAGATAAAAACACCCTCACACACAGCACCCCTCTTACATACACACACACTGCGCCCCTCACACATACAATACGTCCAAATATATATATGTATGTATATATATATATACACACACACACACACTACAGCACTACATACATTACGCTCCAGATACACGCTAGATCCCTTACCTTATATGCACTCTTAATCCTCTATACACACACACACACACACACACACACAATCTCCTATACACTCTGGGTCCTTTACACACTAGATCTCCTACACACACACTGCACCACCTACACACACACTACATTCCTTGTCAGCAAACACATACAACATTCTCTAAACACACCCTCTCTACAACCCCTACACACACTACGTCACATATACACACACACTACAGCCCGTATGCACACACTCGCTACATCCCCTATAACACTATGCCACCTATACACACACTCTCTACAGCCCCTAGCCACACATATTACACCACAAACACATATGAAATTGACCTATTTACACAATACCACACCACACTCTACACACACGCAATCCCACAAGCAGGCTCCAAACACATGCACCATACACTTTCCTGGCCTTTTTGTCCTCTGGTATCCCACTTGTTGAGACACCAGAGACAATTTAAAAGCAAACACAGCGCAAGCATGTTATTAAATTTGCTTGCGCTGCGCAGAACAAATTCAGGGCCTTTTTCTAATGCCAGAGCTCTTCAGCAGGGCTCTGCGCATTGAACCAACATTCTCACTTTGAGAGGGGCGTGCTTGTCATTAGTGATGACAAAACACACCCTCTCTGGCCCCGCCCCCTTCTTAGGGGGCCGCTCTGATTGAAAAATGCCCGGGCCTAATTTTTTCCCCAGTCCGGCCCTGGTTCAAGCTTACGATTTGATGCAGATTTGTTGCTGTACTCACTCAGTAATTTTGAATACGACAGCAACAAAATACACATGCTCACGGGTGCAGAGTCAACTGAGGACCGGAGCGGACACTCTTGTCAGAGCTCTATACCTAGCCCAGCCTTAAAGTTAAATAATTGGTGGAATTTATGCACTCACCCACCCACAAATCCTGTTAATGGGGCAAAAAAACAAAATGGCAAAGCCAGACAAGGTCCCTACAAACAGGAATATTGGAGACTTCCTACGGGACTCACAAAAGCATACCTGGGACAAAATGGCCCTGGGGAAAGAGGACTCCTCTTACACCTTGGAAGACTGGAGCAGAAGTTGTCAATCTCCAAAGATAACAGCTCTTGACCTCAGAGGGTGGATGCACTAAAGGACCTGAAGCGCAGGTATTAGCTGAAGATTCGGGGTATCCCGGAAACAGTGGGTCTCCCCAATCTGCCACATCATCTGTTCAGCTTTTATTTGCAAACTTACTACCACCTAAACAGACGAAGCAAGTGAAACTGCATGGAATGTTCAGGCTGCCGAAACCAGAAAACGCAACAACTACCGCAACCGCTCACAGCTGAAGGTGCTCCCAGAACTAATCAGAAATTCACTCACCTAGTGCAAATCTCTACAACCCCTCCTGCAGCACCTCCGTGCTAAAGACATTCCCTAATTCCCTACAGATGGGACGCACCTAAACAGTTGCTGTTCATTCACTCGGGGACTGTGCATAGAGCTCGGAACCACCCAGAACTAGAGAATCACCTATACAACCTTGGCATAATGGAGCCCCAGGTGATGGACATAGCGGACCTCTCTCGCTTGGATCTCTTTGCAGTCAAGTAATTCACTCCCTGTGCCTCACAGTGCATAGTACCTGCTGGAGAGCCGACCTGAGGTGGTACAACATGAAGCAAGAAGTATCCTGTCTCCCACTATGGGAACACCCATTTTCCACCATTAAGCACAGTTGAAATTTTTTTTTATTTTATTTACTTTTCATTCTTTTAATTTACTTTTAAACTCATTTGCCTATGTTATAGATCTTGACAGGTTTATAGACTGTATATTCTAGTTAACACGCATAGTATATGTGCAGTAGGACAGAGAAGTCTACTGCCTGCATCAAGTCCAATGCATAATACTATCTACCTGTAGACCCCTACCCCCTCCATCTACTTAATAGAGCATGCCTTTTTGGTAGTTCAGGTTATAACGGAAGGCAGTACATCCCCGAGAGTGCATAATATTTGCTGTGTTAGCTTCCTACTAGGATTGTTACCATATGCCTACTGGAGAATACTCGTTGATATTGTTCTTAATTGCATTACTCTTGAATACATAAAAATTTTATGTGACATCCCTGAAACATGTACTTACCTCTGCACTCAAAAATAAAGATTTATTTTTTTAAAGTACACATGCTCACTCAATAGCGTCTAGCACCCGCACTGACTAGAACAGTCAAGTTGTCATCGTTCATACATTCACATTCAAGTCCACTCTCCTTGGCTGCCAGGTTACATCAATATCGTTCTTACTCTTCTCATTATATTAACAGTAGATGGACTTTTGATAGACAGACCTCAGGACTGCTCAGGACTTTCCTCAGGACAGCAGGGACTGAAACGTCAATCATCTGTAGCACTACAAGCACTTTGTGGAAGTGTTTTTTATTAAGATAAAGAAATAAATGCTAACTTTTAACATGGAGACCGTGAATGCAGACTACCTTTTGGCATATTTTTTTTTATATACATCTGACTTAGGTCTGACACCTGGCAATAAACTGTTGCAATCTATTGGAGCATGAGCGCAAAAGACATTTATTGTTTTATATATATACAGTGGGACCTCGCTTTACAAACGCCTCGGTTAACATAATTTTCAGTTTACAAATGAAAATCCATTGAAAATCCAAATTATTATTTTTATAATTTACAAAGTAGAAAGAATATGTTAGAGATCTTGTCATTTCATCCTCATCAAAAAAGTCATTTTAACATTAATTAATTCATTATAATATTTATTTAAAGAAACATTCATTATAGTAAGCTTGCATAATTAAAAAGACATCCATTATGATAAAATAGCATAATTTTGATATTTTAATAACATCAAACATTCTATAAAATTATTGGGGAATACTGGAAGGTTCTTAATTTCAAATAATACTGGGATATTTCAAATTAGGCTAAAAATGATAAGTTCCTTAATATTTAAAATTCCAAAAATACATAATTGCTTAAATATAAAAATAAAATAGTAAGGATATCAAGACTACATAGGCTAATGAAAAATGAGAATGTGCATACTTTTAAAAATTTATTTATATTTTAAACCTAATATGCATAAAAGGAATATAATAAAATAAACCTAATATAAAGTAAAATAGGTATTTATATAGTAAAATAGGTATTTGTATAGTAATACATGAACATGACAAGTAGGGATTTTTTAAAATATCAAAATTATGCTATTTTATCATAATGGATGTCTTTTTAATTATGCAAGCTTACTATAATGAATGTCTCTTTAAATAAATATTATAATGAATTAATAATGTTAAAATGACTTTTTGATGAGGATTAACTAACAAGATCTCTAACATATTCTTTCTGCTTTGTAAATTGTAAAAATATCGCTGAGTAATTAAGGACAGACAGTGGAAAGCACTGTGGAACGCACAGCCCTGAAAAAGCCGAAACCGGAAGTGACATATCGGCTTGTAATAAGGAAGTAAACAGACTCAAAGGAGGCTTGAAACACAGGGTATCTCCGTTGTTATGGAGAATACCCGCGAAAATTCAAGCACATACAGCTGAATATACAATCAAGAAGGGGATTTAAAGCAGGAAAGAGGTCCACAGGAGCAACACAGATTTTTCCAGCTGAAGAAGCCTTTTGGTGAAACGCGTTCTGGAGGAAAAGTGAGCACAGAGACTTTTTGGGACTTTATTGGACTTTTAGCCGAATAAGTGTTATGTTATATATTTTTTTATAAGATTTTTTACTTCTGTTGAATAAATTTTAATATAGTCAATAAATAATATTATTTGATACACTTATGGCTTTTTTCCTGCTAATATAAAGAAGGAATGTGGTCCTTAACCACATATGCGCATTGAAGTGAGCCTCTTTGTTTGTGAGTACCTAATTCACTATTTTATATGTTCTATTTATAATACAGATGATACTGGGCTATATACCCCCGTCTATACTCATATAGGATTGGATTGCAGAAATACGAAGAAGGGAGAGGGTCGCCTACACGGACCCTAAGGCGCAATAATCTGAGCTAGATTTAATAGCTCAGAAAAGTGTGAGTTGCCAATTGGCATTCTTTTAAAAAATCCTTTTTCCTTTTAAAAAATAGTTTGCACTATGTTGTTTATCTCTTTTTGTTTTGTTTAAAGGTTAATACGAAATTATTGACAACGCAAAAAGAAATTATTATTATTTAAAGGTATACTTGTATTTATATTCTTCCATATCTATTTCATTTTACATATAAGCGCTTCACCGGTACTCCTTTCTATTTCTTACCACCTTTGTTTAAATGAATGGTTCCTGTCCAACTTTTGTAGTTGTGATTTGCGTATTTACATCCTTGAGTTCATCTATGCCATACACTGACAAGGATGTGAAATTTATATTGCCTGATACCCTGGACATGTAGTTAACTTTTAGCCCTGCTGTAAGCCAGGGTAGGAAGCAAAAGGCTTTACTTTTGGTGGGTGCAGACCTCGGTAAATGCCCTCTCACTTTCATGTGTTCTCCAATGAGTCAGAGCCACCAGGATTCTAAGCATCCACTCTGACTCACTGAATGCTGCGAAGACCATGAAGGAGTGATTACTGTGGAATACACCTACCGGATGTGCAGGTCTCACTCTCTCACACTAATCCATCAGGGATCCTGGACTCCCACTATACCACTAGGGATCCAAAGTCCCCAGTGGACCACCAGGCTTTCAGGACCCCCACTGGACCGTCAGGAATCCAGACAAGGAAAGGGTAAGATAGGTGCAGGTGCTAGCATAGAAAATCAGGAGAAGTAGCTGCTAGAATGCAAAATCAGGAAATCAAAGTAGTCAAAGTAAATATGCTAGTTACAGTATGCTAAATTATGTCATAACGATTCAGAAAATTGTCTGAACACCTACACACTTATTAAACTTTAACAGGTTAGACATGGGGTGGGCGATGAGTACTTCAGAAAAATATTAATATTATTTAAAATAAAAAATCAGTTTAAGAAAAAGAAGAAACATTTATTCTTCATTCCATTTTGTTACTTTTGATCTCCCCACCGGCCCATAAAGGGACATAGTTACTTTTTGGACTGAGCCTGGCTCAAACAAGTGACTAATGGATCACTGAGCCACCTGGGGAGTTCTTTTGATGCCCACTGGGCATATGCACAGTCTGAGCATGCTCCGATGGCAACAATAACCTAAACCAAGCATTTTCGGTAGCTGTGGATTAAACCTGCACAATGCTGAGGAAGAACTTTTGGCCACTCTTCCTTACACTACTACCTCAGCTCAGCCATATTCTTAGGATGTGAACAGCTCTCTCTATTCTTAGGATGTGGTGTGAAAAGTTTTCTTGAGGTCATTACACAGCATCTCTAAGGGTTTATGGTCTGGGCTATGACTGGGCCACTCCAAAAGGTAAATGTTTTATTTGTTTCATTCTGTAGTAGATTTACTTCAATATTTATCATTGCCTGCTGCATCACCTAACTTCTACTGAACTTCAGTTGGTGCACAACCACAATGAAATTATCCTGTTGGATATCTTGATAAACTTGGGAATTTGTTTTTCCCTTACTGATGGCAAAAGGTCCAGGCCCTGTAGCAGCAAAGCAGCCTCAAATCATGCGACTCTAGGGTTCTTTTTTGCATCATTGAGAATTATGCAATGTGCGCCTTCATCTTGGCTGGACGACCACTTCTAGGGAGATTAGCCACGTTACTAAATCATCTTCATTTATAGACAATTTGCCTAACAGTGGGCAGATAAATAAAAAGTTCTTTGAGAAAACGTTTAAAATAATTTCTAGTTTTATGCAACGCAACAATTCTTGATCACAGGTATTGTGAGAGCTCTTTTTCTTGCGAGGCATGGTTCACATCAATATATGCTTTTTGTAAAAATCAAAAAAAATGTGTGAGTGCTTTTCTAAAAGTCAAATCAAAGTAGCTCTAAACCACACCTCCAATCTTGTTTCATTAATTGGACAGCAAGTTTGCCATTTTCGAACTCGAATTAGCTTTTGTTGAAGTCATTAGCATAGTGTTCAACATACTTTTTGCAACCTATATAGTGATTATTTGAATGATATATTCTGTATGTATAATAACAGTACAATAATTTGTGTATTACTTAAATCATTGTGTTTGTTGATTACTGTTAGCTCAGATGAACATCAAACCAAATTTTAAGACAAATTTATACATAAATGCAATAATTTCTAAAATCATTTCACATACTTTTCTTGTCAGTGTAGTTGATGTGAAGCACAGTTATGGGTAAGCAAAAATAACTTATTACGGTTATTGAACAATTTATTTTCATTCTAGGCAAAAATGTTCTAATAGTGTATGCGCACCAGGAGCCAAAGTCTATGAATGGATCTCTGAAAAACATTGCGGTAGATGTATTACAGAAGCAAGGATGCAGCATCATCATATCAGATCTCTATTCCATGAATTTCAATGCAGCAGCAACCCGAAATGACATTACAGGTACAATCCTGAAACTCTCTACTTTATGAATGACTGTGAGAGATGATTGGAGAATGGAGACACATCAAGTGATGTGTGTGTGTGCCTGTGTGTACCTGCCAGTGCCTATCTGAGTATGTGTGTCTGTGCTACAAAATAGAGCTTTATGGCCACAACACCTCTTAGGTCAGTATCTAAGCGAAGAGACGGTAGGAAAAAAAACAAAAAAAGAAAGATAAAAAACAATATTAGTGATCTAAAAACATGGAAAGCTAGTAGAGGTGGATATATGGAGAATAAAAACACAATGATCCGATTGCAGGGACTATACCTGTGAATAACAGGAAAAAAAATTACTTGTGTAACATGGAAGCAGAGACCATAACTGATATGTTATTAAGTAATACCAAAATAATACAAAAAACTTATTATATTAGTATATATTATATTATATAACATATATTATTAATATATCTCAGTGGAAGCAGGAAAAATCCCTATCTATATTAAGGCCATTAGGGTAACGATTATCAAGTTTGTAACTCCAGAACAACTCACATTGTTAAGTCTCCTGTTCATGTCTCCCCCTCGTGCAGGTGTTTTACATGTTCAATGGCCATGCACCACAATTGGGCCACTTAGTGCCTATGTGTGCCTCAAACTGTGTCGCAACTGCTGAGAGCTGATTACAATAAGAGTGTATTGCTCTTGTGCTTTCCTACCCTCACTGAGAGAGCACAACTGGTTTTCCCTTTGTAGGCTAAGCCATATGGGCATTTTAGTATATATTCCACATCCGTAGTTTCACAGTTTAACCTGTCATGGAGGGAATATTTTTTGCCTGTCCTTGGGTGGAAGATGTTTGCCGAATCTCTACATACCCTTAATGTTAAAAACACAATTCCCAGTGGACTGTGAAATAAAGGGTATACCTGCCTGCACTAAGGATTCTGATTCTCTTGTAAGATTTAAAACTGTATTTTTTATTTTGTGCACTGTTCCTTAATCTGTATTTCAGACCTGAAATACAGGCACGTTTTCTGAGCACAAGAGATACAGAAAACCCAGAAAATAGTTTTGTTCTTCATTTTGCCTCGTCAGTAAGGGTTAGTCGATATCCCCAATGCATAGTGAGCAAGGAGTCCATGTCTGGATTACCATTTTTACTTAGGTATACCCTAGTCATTTCTGTATACATTAGCCAAAAAAACAAGAGTTAGAAGAAACTGAGCCAGTCTCATATAAGACTAATCCCACCCACAAGGGCAGTCCATACCTGAAATACCAGCAGGTACCAAAGACATAGTGGAGACATAACCGAAGGTTTGCAAACATTGGAGAAGATGGGATACACACTAGATGATTGGGATACAGAAGGTGAGTGGGGATGAAAACACAGAGTATGTCATATAAGTGTAAGAAATTATGACCCTCTTACAAGGATATTCTTTTAGGGAATGTGTGACAAATAAGACATAAACACAAGTGTATAATAAAATGTATTGTAAATATTCATTTAAGGATACTGTTAGATTTTAAAAGGATATACACAATATACATTATACATTATATCCGGTACATAATCAAAAGCTACATAATAAAAAGGCAATACTTAAACATTTAAATGCAGGTCTTCCCCTTGCGCCTTCATCTTGGGTAATCTGGGACAGCCTCTCTTAGTTCACCATGGCCCTGCTTGCTGCGTTGTCCTCTCCAAAGAGAGAGAGAAAGAGAGAGAGCCTTCCTTGGTTGTTGTCCTTTTAAAGACTGATTCTTGGAGTAATAAACTACAAGTCCCAGAATCCCTTTTCCCTCCCAAAAGTGGTTTATCCCACCCTCTTTCTCCAGAGAGTTCTGTCTTTACACAAGTCTTTCCCTTTGATCTCTTCCCTCCAGCTATACTGTAATATTGGAGGGAAGTAAGCTTTTGTTTTAGCTGGGTGTTGTAAAATGCAACTGAAAGCTTTGATCCTTATCACACTATTATCAAGGAAATGACCCCCACTTGTGAAACCAGTCACATACACAGAAAGTTATATACAATATTGCAGTTTGGAATATCAATTTCTTACAGTCCCCACCTAGAGGGCGAATGACTCAACAAGAAAATGAGCCCTCTCAAAGAAATACAGTATTTGTATTATGTGTGTTTTAAATGATTATGTGTTTTACTGAGACACAAATGACTTGACAACCACATATTTATAATTTAGGGTACTGCAATGCATAATTTAGCCAAATCATTGAGGCACTCAGTTATCATTTTTCACCATTAATTTGAACTCCTTCAGCCATATCCGTAACCTTTCATTACCCTCATAGGCTCAGCATCACTGCCACCATTAGATTTCACTCCCATCATGCTCAGTTACCTGTGCCACCAGCACTGCTTCCACCACACTGGTCCTTTAACCCTGGCCTTGCTTACTTTGGGCTAATAGGCCTCTGACCTCTGCCCACCATGACACCTGGTGTATTTTCACATCAACAGCAGTTAATTTGCTGTTCACTTACATAGTGTATTAAAGAGACCACACAAGGGAGAAACACAGTTTATTGTTTGGAGTGGGGATCTGAGTGAAGGTGTTTGTGCACGTTTATTGGGAGTTTATTAAAAGTTGTATAGCTGAAGTGGGTTTGTGTTTGAGCCCTTGAGGATGTTTAATAAGTTTTCGATAGGCCCTTGGCTTCTGGAAATTAAAAGATTCTTAGCACAGAAAGTGCGCAGTGTTACATTATGCAAATCACTAGTGGTTTAATTATCATCCTTGTCTCAGTATTACCGTCTGGATTCACAAGTGGTCATCTAAAACATTGTAAACACAAATGTGAGCAAAATGCAACCAATATTAATGTGTACTAAGGGATACATCCTCATAACAGTATAAAATAATTTACTATAACTTTACTAAAACCATAAATATTTAACCCCTTGTGGAAAACCAAACAGAGCAAATAGAAAATGCAAAATCATATATTGTCAGTCACCCCACCTTGACTCAAAACAATATAAAATACAAAATTGTCTAATTTGTCTATATGCTATACCCCACCTTGAGAGTATAATTAAAACAAAAACAAACAAAAAATAACCATTATCATTCTATTGTTCACCCAACCTTGACCCAAGGAAATGTAAAATATATGCAATTATCCGTTTTCCCTATATTCCCTTTAGATTGTGAAATACAATAAAAAGCATTAGAAAACAACAAAATCAAAGAAGATGGAGAGAGAAAAAAAAGTAGATTGAATGCTACCATTACCTTCAGTCATTGAACTGTATACAAAGTTTGGCAGCGTGCAATCTAAAAGAAAACTGACAATGGTCTGTTGCCTTTCAAAGATTAAAATCAAAAATCGGCTTGAGGCTATTTGTGTTGGTAACCAAATGAAAAAAAAAACAAAAACAAAAATATTTACTGTTGTAAACCAACAGACAGTTACACTATCACATCTCTCCAGTGTGATCAACGTATAAGCCTCACCTTGGCAACAATTCATCTAATCTAGAAATATATAAAATTAGTATTCCAGTATCAAAATACAAAAATAAAACATAGCTGGAAGTGCAGGTGTGCTAAACTAATAAAAACAAAAATAATTTGGAATTTGGACCACCTGACTGTAATGAATGAGTTTAGAGGCTTATCCTTAATATGAAATAAAATATCATAAAACTACATATTAAGGTCCTCTATAAACTGGAACTGTATTTTTCCTGAAATAAATAAACATGTTAAATGGTTGGTCTTCTCACAGGTCTATATTTGTCTTCCTTCTCAAATGGCATCATCTCCGTAGTTTTCTAAAAAAACAAACTTAAAGAGAAAGTTAATAACACACAACTAGAATAGGTCATTCAAGAAAAACTGTATCTGTTATCAGATTCTTTGTATTAACCATATCCTCTAATGTACTTAATTGTGCCTTGAGACAATCCAGTTTTTCAAGGAACTCATTTCGTTCACATGTTAGAGAAAGATTTTCTGCCTTTAGTTGTCTATTCTGTGCTTTAAGCACATGGTAGGGAATCCAAGGTCCTGTGAGGGAGATACCATTATTATCTTTTCTCTGGGATCTCCACCTAGGCTGATTATCTTTATTTCCCAGAGTCCATCTATCACACATGGGCCTTTCATGATGAATATGCACATCTGATTTACAAAATTTTTCAATATGTCCCATCCTACCACACCTAAAACATGTAATGGATTTTATATGTGGGGACTTTCTCTGATTGATATATCCGTGAGGTTGGGGACTTTGTATCAATGACACTTGTCTTTTATTTACTTTTTCTTGATTTAGTAAAATTGCTTCAGCCCTTTTTAAGCAATTCTGTATATTTACAAAGGTGTCCTGTGGGGACACAGTTAAACCAATTAACTCTCGAATATCTGGCAGTGTCCTATTAAGTAATGCTTTCTTATATGCATATTCATTGTGATCAGCATGTGCTCCAGGTGGAACAGTCAGTTTGAATAAAACAAATAACCTATTTACAAACCCTTGAACAGACTCCCCTCTCTTCTGAGCACAATTACCAAAAGCAAAATGATGATTTACTTCCTCTAGACCAAGTGCGTTTAATAACTCTTTGATAAGCTGTTGCTTGGTTCTAGGTTCTATAAATATCTCATGTGGCAGACTTGCTCTTAGTGAATGGTCTGTACTAGCAATTATAACATCAAAAATATCCAATTCATTTAAGTTTCTGTGTATTATTTCAAATTGATCAATTTTTAACATTATATCTATTGGATCATCATCCAAGCTTATACATCCCAGTTCTTTGCTCAGTGCAATAACCTCTGTATGTTTTTTTTTTTTATCATTCTTTATTTATTGGTTTTGTGTTGGTATCAGTAATCAAGGGAAGGGGTACAGAAAATAAAAAAAGGGGGGGGGGGTACAACAGTTCCATTCAGACAGGTTTGTACCAACGCAGGGTACGTTTAAAAACATGGTAGTACAATGGTGAACAGTGTGCGTTAGACTATAATGGCTACCAGTTATCGAACTTGTGTTGATGTGTAATCTAGTACCCTCTCGAAGCGGTGGGGTCACCGAGGAAGGGGTAGAGAGTCCGTGCGGGTCGAGAGTGCGGCTGGCGTTGGGGTGTACCTCTGTATGTTTTAAGGAATGGGTCACAGTAGTTTTATGTAGTACATTTCCCTGTGCATCCACCATGTGCTCTGTAGAGACTGGTGACATTTTAGCAGGAATACTGCACTCACAATTACTATAATTATTATGAAACACCTCCATTTTTTTGTACACAAACCTCCACAATTGGTTTTCAGCCCATATTTAGTAGCAGCAAAACCATTTCTTTTTGTTAGTTTACATTTTAAATCATCAATTTCTTTAAGGCACACAGAATGATCAGCCTCTTTCTGGCTGCTGGAAGCAAGGATTCTAATAGCACCCTCTGCATCCTTCAGCCTTTCTACAAGCTGCTCATTACAACTGTGCAATTCCTAATTTTCAAGACGCATTTGCTGACTACCTACACACAAAGCAGCAGCATTTTGCGCAGACAGTTTAAAACCTTCCACTTCATTCTTTAAACTCAAAATGTCTGCCTCTAATTTCTCTTTTTGCCTATTTAAAGATTTATACTTCTCCGCAATCCAACGGGCAGCATAAATCAAAGCAATTTTACCACTCGCTTTGGACAATTTCTTTTCAATAATTGCCCTGGCCACATAATCCTGAGCATTAAGCCACGGATCTAATGCACCATCCATACATTTAATTATTGCTTCTGGATTAGACACCTTAGCAATCTTTTTCAATAAACTCTCCATCATTGAAAGCGCACAATTCACTGAAATGTCTATACACAATATCTGAACAGTATCCAAAAGTAAATATACAATCTATACAATTATGAATATGCTCATAAATCACACTAAATCCCTCCTACCTGGCTCGCCAATTTGTAAGAAATTATGACCCTCTTACAAGGATATTCTTTTAGGGAATGTGTGACAAATAAGACATAAACACAAGTGTATAATAAAATGTATTGTAAATATTCATTTAAGGATACTGTTAGATTTTAAAAGGATATACACAATATACATTATACATTATATCCGGTACATAATCAAAAGCTACATAATAAAAAGGCAATACTTAAACATTTAAATGCAGGTCTTCCCCTTGCGCCTTCATCTTGGGTAATCTGGGACAGCCTCTCTTAGTTCACCATAGCCCTGCTTGCCGCGTTGTCCTCTCCAAAGAGAGAGAGAAAGAGAGAGAGCCTTCCTTGGTTGTTGTCCTTTTAAAGACTGATTCTTGGAGTAATAAACTACAAGTCCCAGAATCCCTTTTCCCTCCCAAAAGTGGTTTATCCCACCCTCTTTCTCCAGAGAGTTCTGTCTTTACACAAGTCTTTCCCTTTGATCTCTTCCCTCCAGCTATACTGTAATATTGGAGGGATGTAAGCTTTTGTTTTAGCTGGGTGTTGTAAAATGCAACTGAAAGCTTTGATCCTTATCACACTATTATCAAGGAAATGACCCCCACTTGTGAAACCAGTCACATACACAGAAAGTTATATACAATATTGCAGTTTGGAATATCAATTTCTTACATAAGGAAACATGGACAAAGCCCATTTCTAATTCAGAACAAAGAAAAATGCTGAACTGGATCTCACGGAACATGAACCTTTATTGTCTGGCTCTTTACTTGTCTGTGTCACTGAGGCCTTGCTACTCTATCATTAACTTTGGTTGATTTTTTTCCATTTATTGTGTTGAAATTGTGAATTAAAAGAGCTGCATGTTCAATAGTAGAACAGTCCAGATTTCAAGGATCCTGTATCTCTTTAGTTCCCTGGTGTCCCTGATTGGAACTGTCTCCAGGCAGCACAGCACTCACTGTGCAGAAGGCATAAGCCACATATAGAGAGCACTTTAAAAGTGTGGTCCTCTATGTAGGTTGCTGGCCCGGAGTACATGTTATCCTAATTCTGCTTTATCTTTGTAGGAGAACTATGCAATCCACAGCACTTCCGCTATGGAGCAGAGACAATGGAAGCATTCAAGAAAGGTGTTTTGTGTGAAGATATACTCAAAGAACAGGAAAAAGTTAAAGTAGCCGACTTAATTATATTTCAGGTAATCAGCTTAAAATTGTTAATTGCAACAAAACAAGGAAATATGAGAACTCTGAGAACTGCCCATCGATAAATCATCACTCACTTGTGCCATTACAGAGAGAACCAGTTCCAACGCATATTAGATTAATCCCATTAAAAATGTTAATTGCATGAACCACAGCCAGTTGAATACAAAACTGTACCTCTGCATTTCAATTTACCTGCTTTATGACTAGTCATATTTACGACCAGCTCTCTAACGTGTGGATTCGAGGAATCATTAGAAAGCTGGTTTATCTTTGGGGAATTTTTCCCAAACATAGATTTCAGGGATTCCCTGCGCTAGTGAGCTAATCTATGTTTGGAGAATTTTCCCCCGAACATAGATTCATGGGATCTTCCCCAAACATAGACCTGTTCTCTAGTGCATGCACTTTAGCACATCCTCGCTTACTGACCAATTAGTTTTACGACTGAGTCGTAAGAACGGAACCAAGTCGGTTTTTGGAATGTCTGTGTGGGTCAACTGGAAATTTTTATATATATATAAATATATATATATCTTCCAACAATGGACAAGAATAAATATATTCTATATATATTTTCCAACAATGGACAAGAATAAAGGGGAGCCTAACATTACCTTTAACCACTGGTGCTGTCTCCATACTGAGTTTTTATTATCTGCAGTTTTTGACTGGATTTGGTTGATTTAACTTCTAGACTTTCTAGGAGGGTGTATAAGAGATGTTGTGTGGGAGGAGTTCCTAAAAGAAATGTCATGAGCTGTTCAACACCTTAAAAGAAAGAAATATCTCAGGCACTTGCTGTTATAAATTTAAGCAGATTTAATGGACAGCGCAACGTTTCGACATGTACCCAGTTCTTTATCAAGCTTGACTGAGTCCCTGAGATCCATACTCAGTCAGCACCCTGTAATTTTTATGATTGAGTGCAACCCTCTTTTCTCTTGTGATACCTGTTCAACACCTGAAATCTGTCTAAATTGTAAGTTATTTCAAGGAGGGTCCTCAGCAACCTATTGCTTCTGTTATAATTTGTGATTGTCTCATTTATTGTTAACTGTCCCCCTTTATAACATCGCAAAGTGCTGCTGAATATGTTGACACTATATAAAAAAAAATAATAATAAATATATGTATTTTGGAAACAACATCAACACCCTAGAGGTCTGAGTCCATCCTTTAAAGGAACACTATGTATTCCTGACCCTATAGTGTTTAATCCACCATTTAGGTGGTATGCCCTCCTTAGCCCCCTTAAAAATGTTAAAACTCCCCTTATTTCCAGCGCTGCATGAGTCCGCTGATGCTGGCCCTGCATGAGTCCGCTGACGCTGATCCGCCTAATTGATGACATCATCAGAAGTTCAGATTTGTGGAAAGCATTGGATTGGCTGAAATCGGCAAGGAGGCAGGGTTGGGGTGGGGTCAAACAGCACCTCCTCATAGAGATGCAGAGCGTGGAGAAGCTGAAAGGCAGTGCTCCCTACAGTGCAGCAGAGAGTGGCCACTTGGAGGTGTCCCTAGGGGGCCACTTGGAGGTGTCCCTAGGGGGCAATGTAAACACTGCCTTTTCTCTGAAAAGGCAGTGTATGCATGCAAATGCCTGAAGGCATGATTATACTCACCAGAACAGTTCCATTAAGCTGTAGCTTGTAAGCTGTAGCTGTAGTTGTTATGGTGACTAGAGTGTCCCTTTAAATCTTTTACTCAATGACAGCCCTATAAGACAGGGTAAAACACAGGCCTGTCTTTTAGATTGCCCAGAATCTTATGGCCCAATGCCAAACCAATGGAAAGTGTTAAAAAAAAATCTAGTTAGAGCAGACTAAGCATGTCTGAGGGGTATATACCTAGAAAATAATGATTTTTTTTCTAAAAAAATAAAAAATTTCCCAAAACCTTGACATCATTAGTTGCTCTGCAGTATCTCCAGCCATGACGAATCAATCAACACTCAAAAGACACAGATGTGTCATTAGTCTTTACTAAGAACATTGGATTATTTTTTTCAACAAAAATTGGGAGGTTGCTGCGCCTCCTGCCCCTTTGGAACCTCCTCCACTGCTTTTAACAGAGTTCAGTAGGAAATTAAAGGCACATACTTTTAAATGAGCAAATAACACATTGCAAGCAAATATAGACTTGAAAAAGCTAAATTGTTTCTTATCACCATTAGTGAAACTGCTGCATAAACTGTATGGTGCCCCCCATTATTACACAGATCAGTCAGCCTAATGCTACATCACAGTAATTTCTGTTAAAGGGATACTATAGTGCCAGGTATACAAAACTGTTTTCCTGGCACTATCACTCCCCCTGTTTTCCCACTCCCTCGCGCCCCTTCCCTCCCTGGTGAATAAAGGGCTAAAAACCCTTTATTTACTTACCTGATCCCAGCACCAATATCCCTTGACGGTAGGTCAACGCACCCCCTCGGATATCCCACAATGAGTGGGCGCTATTGCACATGCACAGCAAATGCCGCACGCATTATACCTTCCTGTAGGAAAGCATTGAATCAATGCTTTCCTGTGGGAAAAATCTTACGCTGGATGCCCTCATGTAGAGCTTCAGATACTGGAGCAAAGGTCCGTTTTGATACAAGAAGCACCCCCCCAGTGGCTGTCTGGCAAAAGGGACACAGCACACAGACCACTTCAATGAGCTGAAGTGGTCTGGGTGCCTATAGTGTCCCCTTAAAACACACATGATACTATATTATATAAAATGTAATAATCACTTCTGTGAGCCTTCCCTAATTTTCTTATCTTTACTTTTTCCACCAGTGGCACTGTACTGTTTTAATGTTGGCAGTCTTTGGTTTTGGCTGCAGATTGGCAGTCCTAGGTGATTTGGCTGTAATGTTGTCACTGTTCAAAAATGTTCAGCTTAACATATCATCCTGGCATGCTGTTAGTTATATCCTGCTTTGTTTTTGTTTTTTTATAACAACATAAATCTGAATTTACTTTATTGCAGTTCCCTTTGTATTGGTACAGCTTTCCTGCCATAATGAAGGGCTGGATAGATCGAGTATTTGTACAGGGCTTTGCCTTTGATTTTCCAGGTTGTTATGATACAGGATTACTGAAGGTATTTATGCATACATTATACATTGAAATTTTTTTTTATAAATACTATAAATTAAGAAAATAAAAAGCATTATTCCCACAATTTCATTCTGTCTGAAGACACTGCAATGTCAGTGTATAACAGATTTCTTTTATAAATGTGAAAGGATAACCTTTTTGCATCTGTCTGCAAACCATAACCACTACAGCCCAGTTATGTACCATATCATACCATTTTTAAATGGTTGAACTAAAACAAGGGTTCCTTTAGGTACCCAGAGATTACTCGTTCATTTGTTGTACTAAAGGGTTAATACAACTACCATCGCCCCTCCTGCTTTTAGAACTAGTGTGGTGGTAGGAATGTGTATCGCAGAATATCTGCTTGAAAAGCTGCACATACTGAGATAAATGCACTTGTGTGCCGGGGGCTAGTAATACCTCCAGCACACATGACTCTGAAACTCTAAAATAAGTCCATCCTCAGTGCAAATTGTACATTGCCAATGGACATAATTAGATTATCCATTGCGGGCAGAGACAGCATTTGTCTCCCCTCCCTTCTTCCTATACAGAAGCTTTCCCGCCTGCTATACCCTCAGTTATTCTTCATTTTACTAACAAACTTGCCTTGTGAACCAGTTAAAAGATAAATTAAAAGGCTTCTCTATGAGAAACCTTTGATTGGAACCTGGGATGGCTGCCATCCGAAAGGGAGTGGAAAGTCAGGCTGGTAGGTTCATCCAGCACTGGATTTCAGGTAAGTTATTGAATTATTTTATTAGTTATTTTATTGTTTTTTGGGGGGGGGAGGGGTGAAACCTAATAAATAGTAATGCCCTTCAATAAATTATGAATTAAATTAATAAAGTGGCAAAAATGATTGGAGTAAACCTATAGTAATGTAGAATTACACTTCCTCATTAGCAATATCAGTTTTGTCCATACTTGGATAGCAGTGATAAGCTGATAGATACAGGAAATCCTAGAGATTGAAATATGAGGAAGTAATGAGTAAAGGAATGCATCCTGGGTAGAAAGAACAGTGTAGGTGTGTAAGCACGTGTATGCTTTATATGAAGGGTCAGAAATGTCAGACATTTTTTGGAGACTAATTAATTATGTTATAATGTTAGAAATGACTGAAAACTGGAGCTGTTCTTAATGTCTTCAATTATGGACTGAATGTGGTGGGAAAATGAAAAAAAGAGAGAAATTGCCAAGAGAGTGAACCAAGACACATGTATCAGGCACTGTAGATGGAATTTGTAAGTGCTGTGAAATTTGTTGGCGCTTTATAAATACTAATAATAATAATAAAGAAACACTATTGGGTCAAGAACACAAACATATTCATGATCCTATACTGTTAAAACCACCATTTAGGTGGCTTGCCCTCCCCCAAGCCCCACAAAGAAGGCTCATAAAACCTACTTTATTTCCAGCGCCGCGGGTGTTTGCTGCTGCTGGCCCTGCCTCCGATCTGCCTCTTTGCTGACATCATCATAATTTATGATTTCAGCCAATCCAATACTTTCCCATAGTTCTGAAATCCCATATGGCTGAAACTGGCATAGGCGTGCGCAGCCTATTGCATAAGGGTGTGCACCCTAAAGCACAAACACACACGCCGCGTATATATGTATATATATATATATATATATATATATAAATAAAAGAAACCAAGAGGGCTGCACTCACTTGAACCATTTAGTTAATAGCCCCCGTCCCTTCTTACCTTTTGTAGGGAGGGGGGACCGTGCTGCCGCCATCCCTAGTGGTCCAGTGGTGAGTGAACTCTAGCCTGCGAGGCTAGAGTTCACTCTCGCGACATCTGAGCGTTGCCACGGCAACGCTCCGACCTCGCAAGAGGAACCCGGCACAGCTGCTGGTAAGAGCTCCCCGGGTCCTCTGATTCCTCCCTCCGGCTTATGGCACATAGTGCGGGCCGCGGGGATTAGGGTGTGCCCAGGCACACCCCATGCGCACGCCTATGGAAACTGGCAAAGAGGTGGGATGGGACGGGCCAAACTCTGGCTTGGCCAATCAGCCCCTCCTCATAGAGATGCATTAATTCAATGCATCTCTCTAAGGAAAATTCAGCATCACCACACTCTGCATCTGAGGAGTTGCCACTGGAGGTGTTCCTAGAGTGCAATGTTAGCACTACCTTTTCTCTGAAAAGACAGTGTTTACATAAACATGCCTGCAGGGAATGATTATACCCACCAGAACAACCACATTAAGCTGTAGTTGTTCTTGTGACTATAGTGTCCATTTAAAGGGACACTATAGTCACCAGAACAACTACAGCCTATTGAATTTGTTCTGGTGAGTAGAATCATTACCTTCAGGCTTTTTGCTGTAAACACTGTCTTTTCAGAGAAAATGCAGTGTTTACATTACAGCCTAGTGATAACTTCACTGGCCACTCCTCAGATGGCTGTTAGAGATCCTTCCTGGGTCATGGCTGCCTAAAATGCATCCAAACATTCAGTGTCTCCTCCCTCTGCATGCAGACACTGAACTTTCCTCATAGAGATTCATTGGTTCAATTCATCTCTATGAGGAGATGCTGATTGGCCAGGCTGTGTTTGAATTGTGCTGGCTTTGCCCCTGATCTGCCTCTTTGTCAGTCTCAGCCAATCCTATGGGGCAGCATTGTGATTGGATCAGGCTACCACTTCTGATGATGTCAGCAGGCAGTGGGCAGGTCTAAAGGAAAGAGTGACAAAGTAAGCAGCTCCAGACTTGAATACAAGTAGGATTTACTATATTTAGGGAGGCATGAGGGGACCAGGGGGGCTAGATGGTGGTTTTAACCCTATAGGGTCAGGAATACATGTTTATGTTCCTGACCCTATAGTGCACCTTTAAAGAATATAGATTAATAGCATTTCAGATTTTAACATTTTAAGAATTAAGTTGCTGGGTGCTGTGTGTTTGTGTAAAACTCCTTAATGATTCTTGTAACATAGTTTCATACTTCCATATTTGTTTTTTTGCTCTTTTTCTAATAGAAATTAAATATATATCTAAGTTCTAAAGCTAGTTTTCAGTAAAATACATTAAGTTTATTCTAAAAGCTTGTTATTCAATAATTTAAAATCAGTATTCAGTTATTGTTAATTCCATTATTTTGACATTCAGGATAAACTAGCTCTACTCTCATTCACTACTGGTGGAACAGAGGAGATGTTTTCTAAGGATGGGATGCGCGGTGATATCCGGTATTTGCTTTGGCCCATGCAGGTAATAGCTTCATTGCTGTATACATAAATCACTATGTGCTCATGTTCATATGATACAGTATTTGATATTGATTACACCTAGATGTTAAAACATTTGTAAAGTGTGTCAAAAACATTTAACAAGTGTACTTTGATTTAGAAAAGTGGAGACAGTTTGCTTGTAAAACTGCAGTCGTAATAACATTTCATTTTATTAAGATGAGCTACATGAAAAGAGGCAGTGTAGCCCTTCAAGTTCAAGCAATCATATATCACATGCCATTATGGAATTGTACTATTGGCAAAATGTATACTAGCTAGCAATATGTAGTACTATTTTTAGAATTTAAGCATATAAATATATATATACTATTTTAGGAACAAAAAGGGTAACTTCAAGCATCATTACCAGTACACCCATTACAGCGCTGGATTAACATAGGGGCTGATGGAGCTGCAGCTCCAGGCACATTCCTATGGAATAGGCCCATTGCTTAAATAAAAAAAGGGGGGTTTTTTTGTTTGTTTTTTTACTTCTCTTCACATGTAGATGTAGGGAAACAAAACTTGTGTGGACTGGCTGACAATGAAATTAGTTAAGGTAAAGTTGACTTTGCGCTCTATGCAAATGCTCTTGCTGCTTCTGTCTATTAAGAAAGTTAGGAAAGGAGGGGACAGGTGAATGCTAGGGGACAGTCCTTTGAAAGCATAGACCTAGCGCATAATTAGACACATTTATGCCAAGCTCAGGGTGCTCTCTGCACAGTATGCCCCTAGTTGGTCATCCTGCATGATTGGCAGGCAGCCTGACATGCATTCCTACCAAGCTGACCTAATTCCTCGGGCAGATTTTTTGGGACATGTTTGCCCTTATGTGATTCTGGTTACGTGATTCACGTTAGTGGCCCACCCTTATACCCCGCCCACCGAAATCCTGCTTCAAAAGACACTGCTATTAGGGGGTTTGAATTTACTTGAACGATGAAATCGAGAAATTAGCATAGGACATGTGTTTTCTGATAGCTATATCCTGCTTTTTTTTCCCCTCCAGCACCACCTCCACCAGATACATGACAATTGGGAGGTATTTTAGTGTTTTCTGTCGATACGATTCTATAATTAGGCCCATCATAATTGTCAGCACCAGGCCCAATGGGCTTTTAATCTAGTCCTGCCACTGTAGTGGTAATGATACCAAAAGTACTGAGTACTTGGGTGCCATTTCCCAGTAAGTGCACAAAGTGTTCTGCAACAATTTGCTTCTTATTTGGGTCCTGCTGTGCGCCAAGTCTCCTTCAATACCGGCTGATTTTCACTAAGCATCTGTAAACCCGCAGCAGCCAGATTCTAAAACCACTGAGTATTCATTGGCTGAGAGCGTCAACTAAACACTGTCGGCCAATCAATGAATCTGTATGCATGGGACGGGCATAGAATTGACATTAGCCAGCCTGGAACATTCATCCGGTGCTGGCTAATGACACCACTGGAGGTGGAGTTGCACTTCTGGCAGGAATTAGATATCTAAGTATGAACACTGCACATCCTGGGTTGTTGCACCATGGCCACTTCAAAATGCTGAAATGGTCATGTTGGAGTAACCCTTTAAGTTAGAGCAGGTTCTTACATTTTTCTTTGTACTCATTCTGAAAGATACAGTCATATGGTGTCTATAAAGTAAAGTGTTTTTTGTTTTTTTACAAAAGATATACAATTGTAGCATTCAAATATATAGATATATAGGTGCGTTGTCATAAAATAGTACTTTATCAAATTTCAATCATTCATACGTGCTTTCATACAAAATAAAGGAGATAAAAGAAGTAAAGTGTTTTTTGCAAAGTGCACTTACCAGAATTTTGACTAATTTGTCACTTTCAAAAAAAATATTCTTATTCAGAGGTTTTTGTTTTTATTTGAATTTAGTTAGACTGTACTTTTTTGAACTATTACACTTTTAAGGTGCTGCTTTCTTATAAAATATAAAAAACTGTCCTTTTAAATGTTATAGGATATTGTTCATCACCTTATTTACTTGTTTTTTGATTTTTTTTGTTTCTCAGCATGGCATAATGCATTTCTGTGGTTTCAAAGTCCTTGCCCCACAAATTACTTATGCACCAGAATATGTTGGAGATGAAAAAAGGAAAAACATGCTGCTCTTATGGGCAAGGAGGCTGGAGGCCATCTGGGATGAGCGGCCTATAGAGTGCACTCCACCATGGTACTTCCAGTAGAGAACCTGGATGAACCACTGCACATCATAGCTATTTGATGACACAAGCTCAGATTGCTCTATGAAAAGTTGCACCACAATTTCTCTATTGTGTGCAGTGTGTTATAACTTGTATCAATAAAATTGGTTATTGATCCTGCGGCCTTTGTTGTTGTTTCATTCAACCTTTTTTTTTTTTTAAATAGGCTATACTCAAATTGTTTCTATCCAAGTAAATAAGAAAATTAAGCAAATATATATATCAGGGCATAAGATGCTACAAGTCAGTCCTCAAAAAAAAATCCTCGCCACTGCTATCCATAGTATACCCTGAAGAGGTGTGAAGTTCTAACTATCCAACTCATACAAGTAATGATAGATCCCTTTTTTTTTTTTCCATAAAAATATGTCTGAATGTAAGTTTATGACAAAATGCAGGTAACCACCACTTTTAGAATCACAAGATTGCAACTCTGAACTGGAGAATGTCTGCAGAAAATGTTTGCGATGTGCTCTTAAAGTTTTAATATTGGTATGAGCATCTGGTTGGGCAGGCCAAGGCAAAGACTCTTCCTATGTACTGGTATGCCCAAAGAATTGTAGCACTTTCTTTAGAAAACAAATGCAGTTTTCAATGTGATTAATATTTTATATATTTTTTTTATTATAATTAATTAGAAGAAACCTCTCAATATGTTATCTGTTGTAGACTATTTCAGAAAATTTGATAAAATTAATACACAAAAATCAGTATTTCTGAAACTAAAAAAAATATATATAAGGAAAGCTAAAAAGCACTTGACTACTTTAAAGATCTGAGAATTATTTTATCTCATCCTTTTTTCATTTAGTGAACCAAGTCTAATCAGCCTAGAAAATACAAAAAGTGGAGTAATATAGTAAACACACAGTACCTAAAAAGGATATCTATATCTGAGCTCAGTTCTAATGTGATGCCACTATATTTATTCTGCCCTCATTTTACACTTTTCTTTTTGTTTTTGTTTTTTTGTTACATTTCTACAGTTTGCCTTTCTTCAGCTAGACAGATAACTCACCCATACACCTCCGTATTTGAATGGCTTTATTGAAGCTTGTCATTCGCGTGGACAGTGTAATGCATTGAAATAAATGCAAATGTATATAAGGCAAACCACATATGAATATGAAAAATGTAATACATTTTCCAACCAGTCAGTTAATTTACCTGAATTGTCCTTTAACATCAGTAACCATTTTCTGCAACCTTGCAGGGTCAAAATCACCAAAACCAGCCAAACAGTCCGCACTCATAAAGATCTCAGAATAATCCACCGGGGCGATTATGGAAAGTGCATACTTTATTGTAAAAAAATGGTTAACAACATGTCATAAAAATATGTGCAGGGAGGCGTGGCCAGCACCAAGCATGAACAGACGCATATCGGCAGAGCTCTGTCCCAACCTAGCAAAAAACTGCAAAATATCCCAATAACCGACACCTGCTAGTCGGACAACGCCGAACCCCCGAACAGAGACCACCATGGGGTGCAAGCACAAAAAATCTTGCCCTCTAGAGACCCAGATAATGCCTGATATCAGGCTTTCTTTTGAGAGGCCCGCGCAGACGGACCGCTCAAAAATGGCGCCCGCGGCTCAGAGCAAGGAGGAGGAGAGAAAACACCCGCAAAGACAGAGCGAGTCTAACTCAGACTCCAAATTAGACCCAGACTCCGCACCGGTTACAAAAGGGGACATGAAGCACCTTCTGCAAGACATCCGCAAGGTATGGAAGGCAGACCTCAAAGAGGAGCAATCAGAAATAGGGGAGCTAAGAAAGAAAGTTCTGGACGCTGAGAACAGAGACAAAACCAGGGAGAGCCAAATACAGGCTACCCCGGGACAAGTAACCAAACTGGCACAGCTGGTGCAGCGACTTACCCGCTCCGTTACCTCACTGGAAAATAGACACAGACGGCAGAATGTCTTAGTGAGGGACGCCCCGGAACAAATTGATGGGGAGCGACTGCTTCCCTATATACAAAGCCAAGTGGCCTCGATGGGCCTGAAAGAAAGTGACCCCAAGGGGATAATAATATCGCTTTGCATCAGAAAAGCGGCAACTGTCCCTCCAGGAGCAACCAAAGACGTAATAGCGGTCACAATAGATGTACCAGCCAGAAATGCCATCATAAAGAGATCCAGGGAACTAGGCACAATCCGGTTTGAAAATAGCTCAATAGCCATATACAGAGACATACAGTTCGAGGTACTACTGGCTAAAAGGCAACTAGCTCCAACAGCCAAGGCACTGAGAGAAGCATCGATTTGCTACAGATGGGGAGAAGAAGGATCCCTTATAGTCACGCAGGGAGCCGAAACCATCACCCTGACACCCAAAGAAGACCCAAAGACCCTTTTCCAGGGATTGGACAGAGTTGCAGTGGGCACAGATAGCAAAGAGACTTGAAGCTGCCAAGACAGGGAGAAATGTACCCCCCACAGACCAACCCATCCATGACACCCCAGTTAGCTTATACCTACTCATATTCATTTCTATTAGAATTGCGACCCGCTAGATGACTCCTGGGGCACGGGCTACCGCATTGCCAAGACACAGTCACCCCACACTCATATGACTAGTGACCAGGAGACAACACAAACCAGCTGCACAGAAAACCAGATACAAGCACTAAAGCCCTGCAAAAGCCAGACAGCAGGACTATTCAGAGGCCTGCCTGCCCCAGCAATAGAAGCTCTCGCAGCTGGATACCAACTACAAAGAACCGAGAGACAAGACAACAAGTGCAGGACTCAAGCCAGTGGACGTGAACACCAACCTGCTACCCTACATATGTGACGCTCCTGAGGCCTGTTACCGTACATATTTGTAGCTCATAATATATGTTGATATGTTGACATAACTAATACATTTATGACATGCGTTGATATACATGTATACTGAGTAAAACAATTTCAATAAAATATAAATTGGAAAAAAATATGTGCAGACCTCATTAGTGTCAGGCAATCCAAAATCTTCAAGCACATTTCAATTAATGCAGATTCTATCTCCCTTTGTTTCAGTCCAAATGTGAATTAAGATGGATTTAGGGAAATTCGGACATTTGGATGTTTCCGAATGTTAAAAGTGCCGAACCGAATTGCTGAAGTCCCGAATTTCGTAAGTGCCGAAGTGCTTCGGATTTCTGAAAAGTGGCAAAAAAAGAGAGGGAGGGAAAATTATGTGAATGATGTTAGGGTTGGGGTAGGGTTAGGGTATGGGGTAGGGTTAAGGTTAAGGTAGGGTTAGGTTAGGGCAGGGTTAGGGTAGGGTTGAGTTAGGGGGAAGGTTAGGGTAGGGTTAAGGTAAGGTTGGGTTAGGGTAGGGTTAGTTTAGGGTTAGGGTAGGGCAGGATTGGGTTAGGGTAGGGTTGGCTTAGGGTTAGGGTAGGGATGGCTTAGGGTCAGTGTAGGGGTAGGGTAGATGATCTCAGGCAAGCAGGCAAAGCTTCCCCACTGAGACCGGCATTTTGCGGGGAAAAGGTAAGTAAGCTATGTTTTATTTACTCCTTTCAGGTGGGGGGACAGCCATCTAAACAGTCACCAGGGTTCTAGAGCGCTGGAAATCCACACTTGTATTCCTAGTGCTATAGTGCTCTTTTAATCTTCCACAGTCCCTTCCTCTATCTCCTTTATTTATTTTTATTTTTTTTATTCTATGCAAAATAGATGTTATTGTTTTAATATTGTGTTTTCATGGAGATCATATTTCTATATTTTACATTCATTGATACAAAATATGTAGCTGGCTTTGTTCTGTGATACAGAAATGCTAAAAGTAGTTAAAGAATTAAAAAAAAAATATATATATATATATGTTTGACCACAGCAAGATGATTGGACCAGAGCATCATGAGATCAACACAAAACAATGTGAGGTATTAAGCTGATGTGACTTACAGCCATGTACTACATACATTGTAGATTTAGGGTTTTGGGCTAAGATTACTCAACAGTTAGGGTTCTGGAGTACCCACTTCCATGAAGCTGATAATAAAACTAATTTGATTGAAAATCTTGGGAGTTACTGTTCACAACATCACAATGCAACCCAATCCTAAATACCCCATAATCTTAAACCAACCTAGCTCTAATTATAGTCCAACCCTTAACCCCCAAAACCTTAAAGTTCTACTCCATTCTTAAACCTCCCATAATCATAGCATTACCTTAGTAAAAGCTATTTAAAACTCCCATAATCATAACATTATCTTAGTAAAAGCAATTTTAACACAGTAGGTTACAACCATTCACCTGTGCCTTAAAAGCACAGAGCAAGGATATGGCTAGATATATTTGCACTGCACGGCATTGAGCTGATACAACAGTACTTCAGTTGTGCATCAGGACAGGAGAACAATTAAAACAACTAAGCACACTCTAACTGCCATTGCCATAGCATGAAAATGGGTATTTCCATGTCCAAGCAGCAAGTCTCAGATCAACAGTCACATTATCAAACGATAGCTGGAGTGGTATAAAGCACCCCGCCAGTGGACTCTGGAGCAACGATAATGTGTTTTGAATTTCGGTGTGGTGGATTCCAAGAGAACCTACCCTTCAGGGTCCAATTCAAACTTCTAACTCTAGCCTACAAGGCCCTCACTAACTCCACTCCTCACTAGATTTCCTCTTTCTCAATTACACCCCTTCTCATTCCTTTCTCTCTGCTAACGACCTTCTCCAGACAACTGCTCGTTCCTGCAACTTATGTACAGGATTTTTAAAGGGCTGCCCCATTCCTTTGGAATTACTTATCCCATCAGACTCTCCCTTAGCTTCCAATCCTTTATGAAGTCAATAAAACACACCTAATTAGGAAAGTTTATAATCTACCTGGATGGCATCTCCTCATCTCACACTTGCCGCCCTCTGCTCCCTTGACTTGATATCCCAACTGACTCTCTTCTTCCACTGTTCGCTTGTCCCTCACACCACTTTGACTAGCTTATTTCAACACAGTCATCTTATTCATTAGTCTTTTCTCCCCTCTGACATGCTATTTCTCTTTCGTGTTTTACCCCTTCCTCATAGATTGTAAACTCATTTGAGCAGTACTTTCTTTTCATCTTGTCTTGGTTAATTATTGTACGTCAATTACTTGCCAGATATACCCTTTTATTTAATTGCATAGTGATGCAGAATATATTGCCTCTATTTGAATGGCAATAATAATAAATATTCTTTGCATTTATATACCCCCAATGTGCCCCACCCCCAATGTGTATCATTCTTCTCCAGCCTTCTAAATGTGTATAATTCCCTCCCCACCCTAGCCCATCCATGTGTCTTATTTTCCTACAGCCCCTCCATATGCAGAGATCCCAAGTCTCCCTGTAGGTCCGGGAGGCTCCCTCATTTTGCATGCTGCTCCCTGACACCCTCATATCATGTATAATATCCTGAAAATCACACACACAATCTGACATACAATGTATATCACATTGTGTGTGTGTTGATTACCAGGTTATCATACATGATTTGTATTCCCCTTCCTCATTTTTTATTTTATTTATTACTGGTATTTATAAAGCGCCAGCAGGTTCCGCAGTGCTGTACAATTAGTGGAGGACGTAAAATATACACAGACAAATACAAAAGGTAGAGAGGGCCCTGTCCGTAAACTGAGCTCTAGCCATTTAAGCTCTTTTATACAACGTGCTTAGCTAGATAGCCCATGAGCCTACAATCTACAGGGATACAGTGGGGATTTGAGACAAGAGGTAGCAGGGGAAATTAGGAAGGGGGCTAGGTCAGGTGCCGTCATTTTAAGAGCCAACCATAGTATCAGCAGGCAGGGAGGAAGTGATGACAGCCTGTCACTTCCTCCCTGCTTTACAGAGAGCAGCACAGGAGGAATGTAGAGAAGAGGAGGCTGGAGCAGCAGCTGTACAGGCAGCATGGGGGCAGAGGAGAGGCTGGTGTGAGCTGCTACTGCATGCTTACTCCCATGAGCCTCAGCCAGAGCTTCAGGACACAAAGGTACGGTAAAATGAGGTGGCTGAAAATATATAAAGTATGTGTGTCAGTGTTTATCTGAGTGTGTGTATCTGAGTGTTTGTATCAGTGTGTGTGTGACAAAAGCAACTTCGCCACTGGATCTTGGAGAGGACTAATTGGCCAGCTTTTTACCTTGTGACTATGGCCCCTGCACTGGTTAATATACTTTAAACAGGCTTGGTTCGTGCAATTGGGACTATATGGTTCGTTTACCGAACAACCGCACGAACCAGAGACCACCCTGGAGCTTGTTAACACCTATTAACAACTTGGAACGTTTCTCACCGCAGTGTTTTCATTGTTCGTCTGGGAGGCCGCAATTCTTATGAACAACCACGAGGTGGCAGCCATCTTGTTCACATGAATGCAGGCAAGCGGTGTTTGGACATGAATGTCCTGAAACTAAAATCGGATACAGAAACTCCCGAACACCCAGTGGCGTACATACCAGGGTCGCAGGGCTTGCGGCTGCGACCGGGCCCGGCCCACCAGGGGCCCCGGCCGTCCCTGCGACCCGGTGTGTACCCACTGGGCCAGTCTCCTCCTCCTGGGGGGCCCAGGAGGCGGCCACCTCAGGGCCCCCCCGAGGCTGGCCCTGCTGACATTCAGTGCTTCCTCTTCAGCTACCTCGCGCACCGCACTGATACTGGAGCCGGAAGATGACGTCATCTTCCGGCGCCGGCATCCCTACGTGGCGCTTGAGGGAGCTGAAGAGGAAGCACTGAGGGAATCCACCCAGCACTCCAAAAGGTAAGGAGGCTGGGAGAATTACATTTAAAAACAAAACATATGTTAGTGTTAGAGTGAGTGTTATTGTGAGTGTTAGAGTGTGTGTGTTAGAGTGTGTGTGTGTGTTAGAGTGTGTGTGAGTGTTAGAGTGAGTGTGAGTGTTAGAGTGAGTGTGAGTGTTAGAGTGTGTGTGAGTGTTAGAGTGAGTGTCAGTGTTAGTGTGAGTGTTAGAGTGTGTGAGTGTTAGAGTGTGTGAGTGTTAGTGTTAGAGTGAGTGTTAGAGTGTGTGAGTGTTAGTGTGAGTGTTAGAGTGAGTGTTAAGGTGTTAGAGTGAGTGTTAGTGTTAGAGTGAGTGTTAGTGTGTGTGTCTGCTAGTGAGTGTCAGTGAGTGTGTTACTGTGTGTGTCTTAGTGAGTCTGTTTGATGTCTGTTAGTGAGTGTGTGTTTGTCAATGAGAGTGTATGTTTTGTAAGAGAGTGTATGTATGTCTGTCGCTGAGTGTGTCTCTGTCAGTAAATGTGTGTGTCTGTTAGCTAGTGTGTATGCGTCTGTAAGTGAGAGTGTGTGTGTCTTCAGCACTTACCTTTCTCAAGCGCCGGACTCCCTTGGCGCTGGGGATCCCTCAGCCTCTCAGCTCCGAATGCGACCGCGCACGCATTCAAACCGCCCATAGGAAAGCATTACTCAATGCTTTCCTATGGACGTTCAGTGTGCTCCTCTATCGGCTGTCAGTGAGACAGCCACTAGAGGCTGGATTAACCCTCAGTGAAACATAGCAGTTTCTGGGAAACTGCTATGTTTTCAGTTGCAGGGTTAAAACTAGAGGGACCTGACACCCAGACAACTTAATTGAGCTGATGTGATCTGGGTGTCTGTAGTGGTCCTTTAAGTGTGTGTGCATCTGCATGCACTGGCGTACATACTGCGGTTGCAGCCCTGTAACCCGTGCAACCAGGTGCCCACCGTCATGTGTTGCGGCCCGGCCCCCGTGCGGGGGGGGGCCCACGGATCAATTTTCGCACCTGGGCCCCATGGGTCATGTGTATGCCACTGCGAACACCGCTGAACTTCCATCATCGCCTGCGTTCGTTTCTGTTCAAATTAAAAGGGCACTGTTCGGTGAGATCATTCGTCTGGATGAAGGGAACAAGCTCCAGGGTAAGACTATTGACTCCGTTCGGTAGTTTGTTCATTTGTTTGTTCGTTTGCAAACTACCGAACTAGACCGACTGCAAGCCCTGATTCTCTGGAACTGTTTTGGGCATGAAATCATGCATGCGGTCGGTCAAAAGAGACTTCCAGGAATTTCCTGAACCCTTGCTCTGATCTGGGTGATTTTTGGATATGTTGTTCACCCAGATCAGGGCTATCAGGGGATGTATTTATGGAGATATGTTATATTTTGGGGTGTTTTCGTGACTTTGTGGAAATTGTGTGTTTTCCTGCCTTTGGATAATTGGGTTATTGTATTATCTACCTTAATTGTATCACAGGCAGAGGGGAGGGATTGTGTAATGTATGTGGGAGTGTCATTCATTGTTACTCTGTTTCTATTGGCTTGTTAATCTTGTGTTCTGGGGGCCCAACTAGGTCCACCTGGGTGTCACCTTTGTTGTTAAACTTGTATAAAAGGCCAGTGTGCCCCATTAAACCTAGAGTTCCTGCTTGACCCTCAACATATAGTCTTGTCTCGTGTTTGGAGGGGAACTGCTATAATCACACTGGGGATTGCTATACTCTGTACACTCCCCTGGGTTCTAATCACTTAACTCTTTTAAGAGCTGTTCCTGTTACACTCTCCTGGAGGAGAGGTCTCTCCCACACGGTCCTGGATGTCAGAGGTTGATCCAGGCTGGAAGGAAGACGGCGAGATTCCAGTTAAGCTACGGCGGTTGTGGAGTCCGCGGTGGTTGTGGTGTCTGGTGCAGTGTGCTTATAGTCCTCTGCGTCAGCTAGGAAGCATCCGTTGACTGAGGTGCCCAGGCGGGGTCCCAGGGGATCCGTCACAGTGTGTATGTGAGTGTTTGTGTCAGTGTGAGTATCTGAGTATATGTGCCAGTTTGTGTGTCAGTGTGTGTGAAGTGAACCTCATCACTGGTTGTTGGAGGGGCCTGCTTGCCCGTCTCTTGCCCCAGGACTATAGCCCCTGCAATAGACCTGTCGTCACTAGCTCGTAGAGCTGTTCCTGCTATACTCTCTGGAGTAAGAGAGGTTCACCCACTGGAAGCTGGATCCTGGGTCCAGGGTGAGTGGAGGACGTCGAGATCCCCAAACAAGCTGCGGCGGTTTGTGGGGTTTACAGTGCTGATGGTGTCTGGTGGAATGCTGGAAGTACCCGGTGAGCACTAGGGAGCAGCGACTGATGGAGGTACCCGGTCGGGGTGCCAGGCGGTCCATCACAGTGTGTATCTGAGTGTATGTGCCAGTGTGTGTGTCAGTGTCTATCTGAATGTTCATGTCAGAGTGTGTATGTGCCAGTGTGTATCTGAGTGTACATGCCAGTGTGTGTATGTGTCTATGTGAGTGTTTTATGGGGATATCTTGTGTTTTTTAGGGTACTTATGAAACTTTTTAAAATATGTGTTTTTTTTGCCTGGAGATAATTGAGTTACATAATACACTTTACTCAATTATCTCCCATGCGGAGGGGAGGGATTGTGTGCTGTGTGTGGGAGTGTCGTACATTTAATTACTGTTCTGATTGGTTTGTAAGCTTTGTGTCCCTGTTCCCCACAAGGTCCATGTGGGCGTATACCTTGCTTGGGGACTTGCATAAAAGGCCAGCTGTGGCTTCCATTAAACACACTTGTTTTACCCTTCATGAAGTCTAGGCTCATGTTTAGGGGATTGGAGAACTACGTTCACTCTGGGAATTGCTATAATCACTAAGCTGTTCCTGCTACGCTCTCTGGACTAGGAGAGGTCTACCTACTGGAAGCTGGATCCTGGTCTTGGGTCCAGGGTGGCTGGAGGACAGTGAGACCCCAACCAAGCTGCGACGGTTCGTGGGGTTTATGGTGGTTATGGTGTTCCAGTGCAGTGCTTATGGTACTCGCAAGTACTAGGAAGCAGTGATTGATGAAGGTACCTGGTCGGGGTGCCAGGCGGTCCGTCACACCGGTCATTGAAGTCGGTGAACAAGCTGGCACCTCGTATACTGCGCCTTCGGAGGGAATAGATAATTCGACTGGTGAGCCCTGCTATAGGGTTTCTCTTGAAGCTAAGCTGGGAGAGGGTTTTATTTTAGGCTTTTCAAGGTAAAGCTGGTAGTCCAGCTATGGCTTGGTTAGAAGACAGTGTGAATTTGTCAAATTTGGTTTGGTTTGGTTAATCGTTCTGACAAGAGCAGTACACCTGTTAATCAGGGCCGTCTATAATATGATTAGGACCCTGGGCAATGCATTTTCTTGGGCCCCATGGGCCCTGCCACTGCCTCACCTCCCAATTACGTCCAACCCGCAATCACACTGACAGACGTACTGGCACATACACACACAGACAGACATTAAAACATTCACAGATACATACTGACACACAAAGTCACTACACACAAATATATACTGGCAGACATACTGACACACACACAGACATACATACATACACAGACACATACATTAACAGATATACTGACACACACACAAACACATACACTGACAGATATACTAAAAACACAGACACATACACTGACAGACACATTGACACACACACACACAGGCATACTGACATATGACACACACACACACAGGCATACTGACATATACACAGACAGACGTAATGGCTGATACAGACAGACATTAAACATTCACAGATATATACTGACACACACATACACTGACATACAAATATATCCTGGCAGACATACTGACACACACACACACACACACACACAGACATACATACATACACACACAGACACATACACTGACAGACATACTGATTGACACACACATACACACACACACAGACATACTTACATACACACACAGACATACTGACACACAAAGACATGCTAACACACACACACAGACATACTGACATACACACAGACAGACATTAAAACATTCACAGATACA
The DNA here is from genome assembly GCA_933207985.1 of Pelobates cultripes. Lineage (NCBI taxonomy): Eukaryota > Metazoa > Chordata > Amphibia > Anura > Pelobatidae > Pelobates > Pelobates cultripes. Next base: position 189,217,851 of record OW240915.1, read on the forward strand.
TACTGACACACACATACACTGACACACAAATATATCCTGGCAGACATACTGACACACACGTACACACACACACAGAGACATACCTACATACACACAGACATACTGACACACTGGCATACACACAGACATACTGGCACACACACACACAGACATACTGACACACACACACACACAGACATACTGGCATACACACACAGACATACTGGCATTACACACACAGACATACTGGCACACACACACACAGACATGCGGCACGCACACACACACACACACACACACAGACATACTGGCAGCCACGCACACAGACATACTGGCATACGCACACACACGAACATACCCCGAGCACACACACACACACACACAGACATACGCAGCATACACACAGACATACTGGCATACGCACACACAGACATACACACACACACACAGACATACTGGCATACACACAGACATACACGCACACACAGACGCCCACTGGCACGCACGGCGCACACACACGGTAGCTACTGGCATACGCACGGAACATACATACACACACAGACCTACTGACATACATTTAGCCACCCTCCAGGTTCTTACCTTTTCCTGGAGGGTGGTTTCCCTGGTCCAGTGGCAGGCTGAGGCAGATGGGAGTTCTCCTCTGGAACTCCCCTCCTCCCTGCCTTCCTCCTCTCGCGCGGCTATCTCCGGTGGGAGGAAATGACGTCACTTCCTCCCAGCCGGCTGCAGAACCGGAAGAGGGGCCCGGTCGCGCTGTTTAAGCGCCACAGCGCCCGACCAGGCCGCTGCTGACACATGCTCCCCGCAGGGGCTGCGCAAATCGCGGGGGCTGCGCAAATCGCGGGGCCCACAGAGCAGCTGCTCTGGGCCCCCAGGAGCAACTGGGCCCGGGGCAGCTGCCCCGTTTGCCCCGCGTTAAAGACGGCCCTGCTGTTAATGAGTCTTGACTAAAGGAAGCTTTGGCAGGCGAAGCATCACCTCTTGGTTTTCATTAAACTAATTGCATTAAAGAAAAAATATGGAATGATGATTATATAGATATTCTTTCCTTATTGCCAGCCTATAAGGAGTTTTTGTTAAAGGGACTCTCCAGTGCCAGGAAATTTTTTTCCTGGCACTGCAGGTCCCCTCTCCCTCCCACCACCCATACCCCGGTAGCTGAAGGGGTGAAAACCCCTTCAGGTCACTTACCTGAGACCCCGCCGATATCCCTCGGCGGTGGTTTCTGCTCGCCGCCGCTCCTCCCAGTGATTACGTCAGCCGGTGGGCGAGACTGATCCCGCTCGCTGGCTGAGGAAACCTAATGCAATGCCGCGCACGCACATTAGAGCTCTCCATAGGTAAGCATTGAAAATGCTTTTCAATGCTTTCCTATGGGGAATTGAGCGACGCTGGAGGTCCTCACACAGCGTGAGGACAGCCAGTGACGCTCTAGCACATGGACACGGAAGTGCCCTCTAGTGGCTGTCTAGTAGACAGTCACTAGAGGTGGAGTTAACCCTGCAAGGTAATTATTGCAGTTTATAAAAAACTGCAATAATTACCTTGCAGGGTTAAGGGTAGTAGGAGTTGGCACCCAGACCACTCCAATGCGCAGAAGTGGTCTGGATGCCTGGAGTGTCCCTTTAAGGCAAGAAAGAGATGAGGACAGGAAACGACCTGTATACCATTCCTAATTGGCTTCAGGCGTTTTGTATTTTTTCTAGTGTGTATTGTGAACGTCATGCAGATTAAGCTAGTGGTCTTTTTCATCATTTAGAATCCAGGGCCGTCTTTAATAACGAATGGACCCTGGGCAAGTGTTTGCTTGGGCCCCCTGTGCCCTGCCGCTCTCGCCCCTCACTCCCTGGTATGCAATCACGGCATCCATCCCAACGCAGTGGCGGTACTAAAGTAGAATGAATTTTATTGGGACCCCCAATTGCAAGGTTGGACTAAAGGTAGAACCCCATCTGTCGTGCAACTCCAACAATGCTTTGACAGCTGGGACTCTACCAATTTCCCATGCTTGCAGGGTTGTATTTAGCACTGAGCCATGTTAGTATGTTTGAATGTAAGCATGTGTTTGTATGGAGTATGTTTGTGTGAATGTGTTTGTATGTGGTACTGGAGTTTGAATGCAAGTGTGCATTTATGTGTAGTGTTTGTTTTTGAATGTAGGAGTGTGCTTGTATGTAGTGTTGACGTTTCAATGCACGAGTGTGTTTTATATGTAGTGTTGAAGTTTGAATGGAGGGGTGTATTTGTATTTAAAGTTGCGGCTCAGATGCACAGGTACACACTCTGACGCACAAGCAGATACACAGATACATACACTGACTACATACAGATAAACAGACACATACACTGACAGACACACTGACACAGGTACATATATTGACACACACACAGACACATACACTGGTAGACGTACTGACAGACATACTGACACAGGCACATATACAGACATACTGACACACAGACACATATACCGACATACTGACACACAGACACATATACCGACATACTGACACACACAGACACATACACTGATCAACATACTGACACACATACACTGACAGAAATACTGACACTCACACACTGACAGATATACTGACACCCACATACACTGAGAAATACTGACACACACACACACACACAGGCACATACACTGACACACACAGACTGATATACTGACACACACACACACAGACATACTGGCACACAGACAGATATACTGACACATGCATACACATGCACTAACAGACATACTGGCGCACTGACAGACATACTGACACACACATACTGACACACACAGATATACACACACACATATATACTGACACACAGACAGACAGACATA